>OY770141.1:4868860-5538496 GCA_963669345.1 Gortyna flavago
ACATCAACCTAACCTTTTAAATGACATGGCTATTTTATGAAATATAAACTTTACACCCTGTTCTTCATACCCTCTATAGCTGTAGACTATATCCTGTAACCAGGCACATACCTTTCTGCTGAAATGGTCGAGAGGCGTGGAACAACTGCACTCGGTGACGTTCTTGATGCTCTTCCAGTCCAACGCGACGGTGTTCACCTCTTTCTCCAACAACGCGTAGTTTGCCGGTATCGAGTCACTTGCCTTCTGTTAATGAGACAAAAATATTAAGTCCGGATGTTTTTACTGTCACAAAAGAATGAATACAATGAAACAACAAACTTTATGAAAGTTGAAATAAAGTCGAAAACAAGTCGTTTTAATGCATGCCTTGCTACGCTGTGCTCTTGCGCACTATGGTTAAGGTTGTTTAGATTTAACCGACTTCAAAAAGAAGGCGTTATGTATAAGGGTATTAAAAAAAAATCTTCGCGACTCTCATCGGTCTGGAATAGAGTCATGTTGCTGAATTCATGGTACTCGCATTTTTAAAATAATATCTATAATAATAATATTTAAATATTTATGGAAAAATAGAACATAATTTCTAAGTAACAAGGAAAAAGCTATGTTGCAAAATAAGACCAAAACATTATTTTTTGTCTTATTTTTCCGGCCGTTTTTGAGGCGCTCATCGGATATCTAGTACTATTGTTGATCAAAGTTTGACATACATCGGCAAACCTTCAAAGATTGCCGTTGAATGGAAAGTCAGCCTGTCAGATCTTACCTCGGTAATAAGTGGAATCTTGTTGGGAACGCCGGTCTCTTTCAGAGGATGGTCATGGTTCGCGCACTCAAGCTCGGTCAGAGTGCCGCCAGACTCATAAAGTAGCCTGGAAAAATTTAAACATCTTTAAAAAAAAATCGAAGTGGAAATATTATTATTTAGACATAATTAATTAACATTATGCATATTTAATTATTTTTTTATGTAGGAACAATACTGGATTAATGATATTTATTTCTTTAAATAGTTTAAAAAAACACGTTTCCATGTCAAAATTGAATTATATTTATGAAAATACTCTTTCCTTACTAATACTTTTTAATCACACTCTTTCACAATGTAACAACGACTAGCCTCTGCACAACATTTTAACATTTAAAATCACTTTTGCCCCACCCAGAAAAAACGATAGTAACCGCTATTTCTAAGTGTTGCCAAAGTAGGATAATACATTCAAATGCTATAATGAAAATACATTTATAAGTTTGTTGCAATAATACTAATTTATACTTTTACGGTGTTGCCACAGTGGATATTATTATTATAATTCGATATGAAATACCTCTCCTGCCAAATAAATGTCTTTCATTGGTTCTCAAAACCCTACAGATTATATAACACATTTAAAAAAAAACAACACTCGTCCGGAGATATTTCGGGTTTTCTAACCGACTACTCTAAAAAAAAAAACATACATAAAGTCGAACATATAACCTCCTCCTTTTTGGAAGTCTGTTAAAAAGAAAGATCGAAACAAACTTCTCTGAGTTTTTCGGTCTTTCTCCTTTGGATAGTCGGTCGAGACTGTGACCTCCGCCACAGTCTCTTTTAAAGTCCAGACACTTAGAAAAAATTTAAGGCGTTGACGCAAAATTCCTCTTCACTTTAGCACCGCGCTTATTGTATTGGAATGCGAAAAAAAATAAAATACGGAAAAATCTGGTTTTACACGCGGGCAACGCCGCGGGCTTAGCGCTAGTGAGCTATCCAGGTCCCAGCAAATTGAAACTTCACTAAGGTTGAAATTAAACTAAGACTGAAACGTTACTAAGTTTGAAATTTCACTAATATGCAGCCAAAGAGACGAGATAACATACGTAAACTTTTACCCAGTTACATTACGATAGCGAGCGATTATTATCTCTGTCCTTATCTCTCGCACGCCATAATGACGTCAGTTGGTCGACGACGGCAGTCGTTGTGTGATTCGTGGTACAGGAAAGCGGTTGATACAGCAACTATCAAAATTTGGTCCATACTGTAATGATTTTATTCGATTTTTTCGTCTTGAATTTCGCGGGCTAATTTATCGCGTCCCCTTTTATATATGTCTGCAGTACCTGATGACGCTATCATACTTACTTGTTATCAATCTGCAGTGCTTCAGTCTTGGTCTCGATCTCCACTGAGTTGACGTTTCCGTTTTGGTAGTTGACCACAGTCGTGTCTTTGCTCTTGTCTGCCCTCTTACCAGAAAGAAGGTTCTTGAATGTGGTTATTCTCTGTGAAAATTAAAACAGTACTTTATCTCTATACTAGCTTCTGCCCGCGACTTCGTCTGTGTGAAATTTCACCCTCCCCCATTGACCTCACAGGGATGGAATGGAATTTCGAAAAACCCTATCTTAGTGGATACCTATTCCTCACAAAGAACACACCCTCCAAATTTCATGTCTGTATGACCAGTGGTTTAGGCTGTGCGTTGATATATCAGTCAGGACTTAGAATTTTATATAATTATACTAGCTGACCCGGCCACGCGTTGCTGTGCCTAACGTTTTTGTCATATTTTTTTTTCTATCCTATCTTTCAAGTTGGATCAAACTGCACACGGTGTACAAATTTGATTAAAATCGGTTAAGTAGTTTAGGAGTCCATCGCGGATAAACATCGTGACTCGTAATTTATATATATTAAGATTATATAGATTTCGAAATCTCAGATATTATTTTAGCAGGAACTTGATGGGATCTTTTTATGAAATCAGGAAGAATTTGTACCAAATGAATATGATTTAGACTCATTTTTTTATAGACTAAGCAGAGATCGTGAGGAATGCAAATCTGAGGTGCAGTCCCCATAGTTTTAAGAACGCACACAGTCTGATCTCAGTTTCAATCTGTCAAGTTCCTACATTTTTGACCAGTTTTTGAAATTGTAAGATTGCGACTAGATTTTGAACGTAATTAATTACTGGAATTGGTCTTCAGAGTTGGTTCATCTAGTTCAAAAATGAAAAAAAAAAAATTAAAATGATCTTTGGGCTTATAGAGGTATGAGTGAACTTTACACCCTGTTCCCCGGGTGTAAAGTTCACTCATCCTCTATAGAAAAGGGAGGATCCTCCGACCAGACGGGCGTTGTGTCTGGCGGGCAACTGCCCGATGATTGATATCGGGCCGTTGTATCTATGCTAGTTGCGCGGTAAACTCTGCTTGTGCGATGCAGGATTTTGCGTGACGTCAGTATGACGCGTTGTTCGCATGTGGCGTTGTAGATACCGCTATAGGCTTATGAGACGGACATTGAAAATGAAGTTTTAATAATGTCCTTCAAAATGCCTCGGTATGCGCGGAGATTATGGCTGATACCCAACCGAAGCGGAGCGGAGACTAGAGTGTAAACGTAACCTTTGTTCAAAGTATATGTACCAGAGCGCCCTTTTCCGCCTAATCACTTTTTTAAAAAATCGCCTATATCCTGCGGCGGCGCCAAGCCACACCCCCTTAAAGTTTTTGCCTATTAAGAAAGCGATTACACAATTAGTTGCAACCTGCACGGCACAGGTTAGTGACGCATCACGTGTACTCCTTTCGTGACGGACGAACTATTTGGCCTTGGCGCGCTTACTAGAGAGCGCTTCTATTTTTTAAGTGCAAGCAAAAATGAACTTAGTGGTGGTCAGGCGGACTCCCGCCTGACCGGAAACCTGAAACCTGAAACCTGAAACCTGAACCGGCCATCCAGAATTTTACTATCGCGGACACTCGTCCGCGATAGTAAAATTCTGGATGGCCGGTTGGGTGTACCTTGGTGAGGTAGTTGATGTGAAGCTCGAGCGCGGAGCAGTGCTCGACGGCCGCGGGCAGCAGGTCGGCCAGCGACTCGCGCGGGTGCACGCCGTTCTCGTGCCGGCAGTACATGCCGCGCCAGAACCTGCGCACGTTACATGACTCATCATGTGCCTAGCCTTTTCCCAACTATGTTGGGGTCGGCTTCCAGTCTAACCGGATGCAGCTGAATACCAGTATTTTACATGGAGCGACTGCCTATCTCACCTCCACAACCCAGTTACTGGGTAATACGATACCCCTAGGTAAGACTGATTGTCAGACTTTCGGGCTTCTGACTACCCGTAACGACTGTAAAAGATCCACGAATGACAGCCGGGACCAACGGCCTAACGTGCTTTCCGAGGCACGGAAGGGTGTCGGTATGTAAAGATGGTCACCCATCCACCGACCAACCGCTGCAAGCGTAGCTTAACCTGACCGATCGACCTGTGCGGCTGTTATTATTTAGCCACGGGCCCCTCGCACGTTACATGACTATTATACAATACTAGCTGCGCCCCGCGGTTTCACCCGCGTAAGTTTCGATTTAGGGGGATGAAAAATAGATGTTGGCCGATTCTCATAGATACCGGATAAGCACAAAAAATTTCATCAAAATCGGTCAAGCCGTTTCGGAGGAGTATGGCAACGAAAACTGTGACACGAGAATTTTATATATTAGATAATACCATCACCAAAAATAAGTCGTAGTCCAGCAATAATTTTTGCACAAACAAAGTTACTTAGTTTATACGTAGATGTAGCTGTATGATATAGCATGTGCTCTTTGAGTGCACAGGCGTCACCAAGATTAGATCAGAAAACCTCGAGACATCCAGATCGTAAACAAGTGTTCTCAACAGACCAGGAGACTTAATCAGCTTCTGGAGGGAGGTGGGCTGGTTGGAATAACCACCGACGGCCGCCATGGCCCACGCACAATGGTCCATTGAAGGACTAAGTGCGGAAACCAAACCCATAACATAGAACGTAGATGCCGGCTTCGCGATTGGTCTTTTTACACCCTGTTTATATTACAGACCTTTTCAACAGTTCTTAAACTGTAGAAAAGGTGACACAATGGGAGCTATTATCGCTAAAAGCGATCTTTTAAAGACAACCTTTGAATGGATTGAAGGATGAAATAGAGACAATACTGGCGGTAGTCTGTGGTGGTACCACAATAAATTGCAAAGCTGCATGGGTGACCATCTTTACATACCAGGACCCCTCCGTGCCTCGAAAGGGACGTTAAACCGTTGGTCCTGGCTGTTATTTGTATATCATTGACAGTCGTTACGGGTCATCAGAAGCCCGAAAGTCTAACCAGTCTTACCAAAGGGAATCGTATTATCCAGTAACTGGGTTGTGGAGGTCAGATAGGCAGTCGCTCCCTGTAAACTACTGTTATTCAGCTGCATCTGGTTACACTGGAAACTGACCTCAACATAGTTAGGAAAAAAGTGCTAGGAAGACAGTGATGACATGATGATGACGATCGTCTCTGAAATAGAAGTGCACGGAGTGGGCCGACCGTTTTTGCTACAAGTGTATATTTCAAAAGTGTTTACAGTGCATACAAATTACCTGATACTCTGTGCACCTAAGTCCGGTTTCAGTACATCAGGGTGTGACTTGGGATTATAGAGGGGATTCTTATACTCGTTCAAATGACTCGCCATGTAGCCCCACAGCGAAAATGTGCGCTCTGATAACCTGGAAACATAAAAAATATATTGAGTTTTTACTATAATTAATGAACGCAATCTTGAGTCGAGATTGACTCTTGAACTCTATATCTCGCGTGCTAAGGCTGACGTTAAGATTGACCATTAGAGATCTCGCCCGGAAAACTGGCGAGATGTCGATTTCGGAATTTAGTACATTTTAATTTGAGTACCTTTTAAAATAATGATTAATTTATAATAAAAAATGCTTAAACTATTTGTATTTAAAAATTACACCTACTCAAGATGTTTCATTCTATAAATAAAACAACATTAAAATGAATCTCGACACAAAAAAAAACGTTTATAACAAAATATAACATGAATATATTCAATTACCAAGCTTTCATTTACATACAAATAATTTAAACATATAACAGACACAACAATACGTCATACTAATCAAATAACCCGCCCCTAACTGTCCCCGGCGCAAAGGTGCCCAAAACGCTAGCTGCATTGCCACGTTTGGAGGGCAATGGCTAACCTTTGCACCAACAACGAACCAGAGCGGCAGTCACCCGTTTTGTCACGGAGCTTGTGCCCCATCTCACTAATGAGCCTCTTGGCCTAAGAACATAAATTAATGGTATTCACACACTCACACGCACGCACGCACGCACGCACGCACACACATACACATAAACGCATACATGCACATTCACATACCTGCACCCTCCCTTAATTTTGTTTAATCATAGATTTATTGTAATTTGTTCTACTTTTATTTCACTTTATTCACATTAATCTTTATTGCAATACTATTATTGTTTTCTATTAAACTTAATTTTAAGTGATATACTAGTTTAATCACCTTTTGCTGCATAAAACTTGCTGAGTATTGTATGAGGTCTTGCGTTAATTATGTTACACATATTGTATAAATCCATTGATTATTATTTTGATAGTAGCGTCTCGCGTTATTTTGAAAATAGGGTGATAACTGATTACTCTCGTGCGTACAGTCGAAATCCCGTTCCACATCTCGACAATACGGTCAAAATCCCAAACGAGATTTCAAGAACGTGATTTTCTTCCCACGAGATTGAATCTTGGAAAATGGCTCAAGATCGAGATGGCATTCCCTAACTATAATATGAGTTTATTTTATTCAGTAAATAAAATAATACATACCGTAAGTCACGTCTGTCTTTCTCGCAGTTGCCAATGAAGGTGCCGTACTGACACGCATGCGCGTGGTCGTGGAGCGTCAGCAAAAACCGTTCATTGAACTGGAACGCCTGTAATTAACGGTGTATTTCAAAGAGCTGGAACAACATGTAACTTCGCTTCTAGGTCATTATTAGCATAAATCAACTAATGTTCCCACTGCTGGGACACAGGCCTCCTCTCTGCGAGAGGGAGTGGGCGTAACTAACCATGCGGTCCCAGTGCAGGTTGGTAGATGTAACATGTATTCGAATTTTTGGTTCTAGGACATGCCGGTTTCCTCACGATGTTTTCCTTCACCGTTTTGAGCGCAGTGGTGATGAAATAAATTACACAAAGTAAAGTGCCTGGGTTTGACCCGTCCACCCTCAGGCACCAGCGTGTGGAGCGTGTTGCCCAGCGGTTACTGCATGCGGCTGACGTGACCTCCCAATCCCATTTCAGCTTGACAGCCTTTTTGCCTACGTCTAGGATCCCCGTTTCGTATTCTGTCAGTACGTTTAAGAGCGTTTACGCCGTACGGCATTTCATACAAACTTTCAAGCCGTTGTTTTTCGAAATGAATGAACCGATTTTAATGAAACTTCATACGCATAAGCAGTATACAAAGGTCTAAAAAGTTAGCAGAGAACATTTTCGAAATGTCTTATTTAAAAAAAGATAACTGGAAATCTCTGTTTCTATGGAAACTTTAAAATCGTTCTAATTTGGCACACAATTTTGTGTGAATGTGCTCTGCTAACTTTTTAGACCTTTATATCCTGCTTATGCGTATCCAGTTTCATTTAAATCCGTTCATTCATTTCGAAAAACAACGGCTTGAAAGTTTGTATGAAATGCCGTACGGCGTAAACGCTCTTAACACCTAAAATGCTTGAAATTAAGCTAGTTTATTTTATAAATATTAAAGTATCAATCAGACCTCAGGCCTCTGCCGCAACAGTTGCCACGTGCAGTCAAGTAGTTGCGTGAACACCGGCGACCTCTCGCGGCCGTCGCACGCAATATGTCCACAGCGCGCAGTGAACTTGTGACCGAACGACAGCCAGTCCTTCTCTATCAGTGCCTGTAACAACGAGTAATCATTGAGTAATGAGTGGCATAGCATAGCCTCTATTCCCCAAAGGGTTTAAGGGGCCGTGCACGAAATTGGCTGAGTTTGATCAATTTTGTTCATCGTTTGTGAGAAAGGGAAAGAGAATTTAAAGAAAATTATTTGTGATTTGAAAAGTTTAGTTCTTTGTCTAGCATGTGGCTGAAACGGATTTTTCAAAAAAAAAAAGTATTCATAGAAAATCACTACATTTCGCAACAAGTTTTCCAAAAAATGACGCGAGACTGACGTTTGATTATCTTTTTACAAGCAACTACTTTGGATTTTGAACATTAAAAAATATCTCCAGCATCGTTATATAGTCTACTTGCACGTGGCTGAACCACTTTTTTCAACTTCAATACAAAATATAGCAGGAAAAAAATGTTGAAATAACATAATTTTTGAGAAACTTCTAGACAAATAAGTATTTTTTTCAATACCTTAGAAAAACTTTTTAGAAATTCTAAAAATTACCTATTAATCTTAAGTTAACCATTTAATAGAATCTGAATTTTATTTTATAAATAAACGTTAATTTCATTTCGTAAATAAAAGGCAAAGTGAACTATATTATCGACCGCGCAAAACCGATCCCGTCAGTAGCGACCGGGCCTTCCCAGCGTGAGGACGTATTACTTTGCATCGCAGGCGCCCGCATGTTCTACGTAAAAATATTCCAGAAATTGTACGCCGACTACCACATTTTGATCCGGTAAGTATTAATTTTATTTTAAGCAAGTACTTTGCTGATTTATGAAGAACATAAAAAATTAGTATGCCTATGCTAGCTATGCTTTTTATTTATATAAAATACCGGTGTGCGCGTGTTTGTAATTCTTCTCATCCTAAACGATTTGACCGATTTGGATGCTTTTTTTAATTCTTTTTTTGTCATTTGGATGGTTCTTAGCTATAGTTGGACCCAGCTGGCGCTGTTGTCGTTTTTATAGTTTTCGAGGGTGCTAAAGCCAATAGCCGGTGAGGTCAAAATGTAAATCAAAGATAGTGGCAGCGAAAAATTCCTAAATTTTCGTCATGGGTATCATTTTCAAAGTTTTCGAGGGTGCAAAAGTCAATTATGAGGTCAAAATGTGAATCCAAAATGGCGGCTGCGAAATTTTTCAAATTTTTCGTCATTGGTGTCGTTTTCATGGTTTTTGAGGGTTTTATAACCGATGGTGACTTTAAAATGTAAATCCAAAATGGCGGCTTAAAAAATTGTCAAATTTTTCATCGTGGGTATCATTTTCGTAATTTTCGAGATTGCCAAAGCCGATAGCCGGTGAGGTCAAAATGTAAAATTACGTATTTTTTTTAATGGTTCTAATGCTTTATTTTGACTAATCAATCGATGTAGAGTTTTAGCGATTGAGCCCAACACTGCCCATAAGTTACTGATATTAATATACAAATTTGTTGTAGATAATGGGTCGAAAAAAAGGATCGCATTACCAGTGCATCACCAAAAAAAAACGACGAAACGTGGGATTGGCACGTATAAGACAAATTCTAACAGAACGTAATTTGAATCAAATCGCTACGGCTTTGTCTCAAGAACAGGTAAGCTTTTACTTTCGATCAGCGCTAGAAGTTCTAGAAGTATTTACGAGTACATTATTATTTTCAAATGTTGGTAATTTTAGGAAATCGATGACAATGGAAGTTCTGAAAATACAGTAGGTAATTACTGGTGATAATGTTCTATGATCAAGTTGACATGAGTTGTTAAAACTCATATCAGCTTGATCTAGGCATGGCATCACCTTTGTCTTATATAAATAAATTATGAATTTACGTAAGTATCTACAGTATATAGATAATTTTAAATATTTATGTTTTCAGAATAAGGAAGATAATGATTCCCTCAAATATGGCGAGGGGGGTAATGGCTGATCTTTGCGTTATGCTCGTGAACGGGTGCTGCTTGTGGTGACTGGTCGTCTTGCTGACCATGGTTTTATTGTTGTTATTAGTAATACCTAACTTGTTTATTAATTTTTACTTTGATGGTCCTAGTCTATCATTTGTGCCTTCAAGTGACAGCTATGTGAACAGAACCCAGCATTGCATAAATATGTAAGTTGTCACGCCCTTTATACCTGGAGGCTTTTATTTAGGTAGTTTTTATTTTTATTTTATTATTTTATTACTTTTGATTTAGTATTTTTATTTTAGCTTGAGTACGTATAGATTTTATGGTATTTGTTGGTATATTGGCGTGGCTAGCTAACATATGGCAAATAATTTTATTGAATGTTCTGTGTCCTGTAATGTTAATTAGATACTTTGCAGATCTAGTTTTGTATACAGTCGAGTATTTTATAACTGAACAGACAGCTGTGCTGCTGGGGAGTTTGTTGCGCCACTTCTTCTCCCCAGCGAAAGCACTAGGAAGTGGTGAAGGGCGGGCGTTTTTGGGGGACTGTGTTATGTAATTTTGACGTTCGAAAAGTGCTGATTCTCAGCCTAGTTTGAATAAATGACTTTTGATTTTGATTTTGATTCTGTGTTAGATAACACCTTGAAAAATGCCCCATCTCGGCCTTTGGAATGTATCCTGATCAGTGGCGGCTGGTGCCTTAGAGGACCGGTGGGGCACTGCATGGGTTTAGTGAATATTTTCAAATAAAATTATTATCTAATTTTTACCTTATGAAAAGGACACCTGCCGTTTCGATGCAATTACATGCCTCGTGGTCTACGGGAAACTGGCAGGTATAGCGAGGCGCAGTGATGAGATGCAGATGACGACAAAAAATTATTTCTCTTCTACCCCGCACAACACATTTTAGTCAACAATTTTTTTTTACTTTTTCACGCACGGCAGAGCACTCACAGTATCCGAAAATGCTAGAGATTAGTCTCGTGATTAAAATGTCAAAGTTTATTATTATTGTTTATAATTTTTAGTTTTACCTACATTCCTGTTTTAAATTGAGAAAAGGCCGGGGCGGTCCAGCTGATTTAAAGTCCAGTTTATTTTGATAAGTCCTATTGCTTTTAATGTAGTCAATATTGTATTGTACACTCATTTTTACTCACAAAATCTTCACTATTTTCATAGATTAGTAACACAATAAATCCGCGCGCGAAAAGTAACAATAACAAGTGCGTACTGCGTGGGTCAAGGTCTCAGGTCATGCATTGCATTCGAGAACGAGCGACCCGCGCCACCCGCACCCCCGCGCCCGAGAGTCCTTCGTATTCTTTCGGTAATTTCCGCTCGCGTGCGGCGCACGTATCTGTCTTAAAAATGGCATACATTTTGTTCTAAGCATCTTCCGTCTCACGCGCCAGGAGGTTTCCGTCGTCTTTCATACAAGTTGTTAGAGCTCGCTGCGTGCGCTTTAGCGAGCGCACGGGGCCGTTTTTGTTCAAGCAAAAATAAGATCTAATTCTTTTGCAGTAGAAATCAAAACAGGTCAGCTTGATTTTATTTAACTCGAATTACAGAACTATGTAATCAGAAATATAATTTCTGTGTAGGGTTGGTACTTATTTATATGGATTGTTATAGGTACTTATGTCATTGTTTTGAAAGTTTAGACTTTTTATGTAGGTAGTATGGTATGGGTAGAATGGTAGTGCGGCGCACGAGCGCACCTAAGGTACAGCCGCCACTGATCCTGATGACGCTATAAAAGCCAAAAAAAATAAGTTTTGGAAAATTCAAAATAATGAAATAAAAATAAATAAAAATCACGACTGGTACAAGTACAAGTACAAGGGCAACTCCACATCACAAAGCAAGATTTGTGCCTTTTTGCTGTATGGACAGGGCCTGAGCAGCCGCTGAAAGTAGAGCAAATATGTAGGGACGATAGTTTTTGGAAGAGAAAAGGCTTATAGATTTCTACAATACATGTCTTTTACCCGAAATAGTCGATCCAAGAAAAACTCGCTCAATGCCACTGAGAGAAACAACATTTTTTTTTTAAATTAACTGTTATTGAGCAGCCAATATTTTATTGTAATAATTTATTATAATTACACCACGAATACTCGATACCTATGAAATTGTCATTTTATTAAACTGCCACTTCGATCTGTAAGTTTTAGTAGTTACAGTTTGACTAGGAATTCCCAATTCCTTGGTTCGCGGCCAGTAAAATAAAACAGCAATTTCACAGGTAAAGAATTAATATTAAAATTTAGTTGTTTTGCATTTTCCAAAACTTTATTTTTTATCCCACTCCAATTAGAATCTACCTATTTTTTTTTATAATACAGGTTTCAAATACGGTTCCAGTCCCAATAAGACTTTTTCAATTTGTTTGAACTTTCTAAGTTTATCTTAATCATCTTTGACATCGATGAAGGAAAATATTGAATTACTTAAATATGCATACTACTCGTATTTATGTAAAATGCTTACCTGAATGTTATTGAATGTCTAAATGTACCTAAATGCATATAACAACAAATTGTACCACTTGTTATGTTGATTTTGGTAATTATACTAAACGAATAATAAACTAGACAAACATTCCAGACTTTTATTTCTTAACTGTACCTATATGAACAAAAAAATATCATTTATAGGATCAAAACTGTTTATGCGATCAATACGCTCGATTTTTAGGCGTGTGTGTGTGAACAGTGCACACAAACATAGCATCGCAATGAATTTGCCTAAACTCTAGCGAGGGAATTTTATGCACGGACTCTTAAACAGGAAGTTTAGAGAAAATCTAACACAAAAATGCTTTTACTCGGTCGCAGATTACTAGAACAAAATATTTAGTAGATAAATATGATAGCTAAATAAATAATTAGATATTTTCAAATGCCATAAAAAAAGCGCACTCACACATGACATACTCTTATTATTATTATTATGTTAAAACTATTATTATTATCATGTTGCCGTGCCCTAACCGGGTTTCATGTTGGAACTTACCTATATTGTTAGAATTTGGGTTAGACAGAAGTGCACCTATATAGCACACTTGCACACTTACATTTGGCCAATTATGTTTAAGTCCCAAGTAACGGGGGAAAAAGGGGACAAGGAAAGAGGGCGTGAGTTTATGTGTGTATACAGGGTGGTCGAAAATTAGTGGATCAAACGAAACAGGGAGATAAAGGAGGTCATTTCCAACAAAAATATTTCTACAGCATGGCCTTAATTCAATTGCCCTAAAAGTTATGAATATTTCTGTATACAGTGTTCTTTTACAATTAGACTAATTTAAAAAAGAAATGACCTCCTTTATCTCCCTATTGCGTTTTATCCACGACTTATTGACTATCCTGAAAGAAAATTTGCACGAAAAACTAGAAAATTCGGGATATACTGACAAAAAACTTTGTTCTATGTTGCACTTTTATGAAAGAGAGAAATCGCTGTGTAACTATTCATCTGATATAATACGTTTATTAGTAAGGGGGTAAATGCATATGAAAGTATATACGGTACTTGACTTAATTTTGATGTCTGTCTGTTTGTTTGTTCCGCCTAATCTTCGAAACGCCAGGAACGATTTTTCCGGGACTTTCATTGGAAGATAGCTGATTTTATAAGGAGTAACTAGCTGACCTAGGGAACTTCGTACCGCCTCAGAATTAATAAATTCAAAACGTATGTGAAAATGAATTATCTTCATTATAATTTTTTCGTGAATGTTTAATATGTTTAATAATGTTTAAATAGTTATTCTGTCATTCAGGGCGGGTCCAGCTGTTCTTGAGTTATAAATGGTGTAACTAACCCGACTTTGTTTTATTTATATAAATTAGGACTCCGCGCTAAAAAAATAAAACCCATGAAATCCAATTTGTTTTCTGGCATGCACGTGAACGAAGTTACGGTCACAGCTAGTATAATATAATGCACCTGATATCCGTTGATAGTGCGGTAGTGCGGCTCGAGGCACAGCGCGGCCAGCGAGCACACCTGCGCGGTGCGGTCCCAGCCGTCGCTGCAGTGCACGCACACGCTCACGCCGCTCTCGATGGCAGAAGCGATCCACCATGATGTGTCTAAGATAGATCTGGAAAAAATTATCTTAATTTTGCACTCAAATTCAGATATACATCATTTCTAACCAACAAAGCATAATCATAATATTAATGAATTTCTGACAGAATCATTAATTTTGACATCGTTTTTTTTTACTGTTGACTTTTACAATTTGTTGTTGTTGCAAAATTCACGTTAATGATAATGACTTGAAATTAATTATTAACAATCATAATTATGTATCATATTTGTAGGCCATAGTGTGTGGCAATATGTCTAAACCTTTATTTTTTATGTTATCCTGCATGCACCTTTTTTCTATTCGTGTGTTGTTAATATGGTTGAAAAAATAAATACGTACAATGTACGTTGTACATCTCATCTTCTCCTAGCACGCCCGCGAATTTATTAGATGTCAACATACAGCACAGCTAAGGAGTTTCTGATGATATTAACTTTATAATCAGTGTCTGCATCGGATTTCGTATAATTTTGCACCTTACGTCACTGGTAACAAAGTTTATTATTTAGAGTCATCAGAAAATCTTGTGCACTACGCCTATTTCAGTCTGCGCTGATAATTTTATACCGATAATCTTAAGTAAACACAAATTCCAATAACCATGTGATTTGATACTACATATAAAATAACGGAAAAAATCACGTTTGTTGTATGGGAGCCCCCTTTGAATATTTATTTTATTCTGTTTTTAGTATTTGTTGTTATAGCGGCAACAGAAATACACATTCAGTGAAAATTTCAACTGTCTAGCTATCACGGTTCATGAGATACAGCCTGGTGACAGACGGACAGTGGAGTCTTAGTAATAGGGTCCCGTTTTTACCCTTTGGGTACGGACCCCCAAAAAAAAACATAATTTATCAAAACTATTTGTTTTGATAGATAATTTTATTTTTTTTATAAAATTATCGGCGCGCGACGACGTGGACGTTGCCAAATGGCTTGCCTATGCGCATATAAATGTGCATCCTCCTTACTGACAAAATTTCTTTATTTTTTTCTTTATAACACGTTGAATTAGATATTATTAAAATTCGGCGCACCTATTGTATTGTAGAAGAAGACGTGATGAGCCGTCTCCAACTAAAATGGGATATGGGCAGGTGGATAATGTCTTAATAAATATAAACGTACTTGATGTGTTTGAGCCAACCGGAAGATTCCAATCCATTGAGGAATGAGGACATGGTCGGTGTGTTCTGTTCGCAAGCTGAAAGCAATAAAATTAATACTTTAATAATCATTACACTTAAAGATGCTGGAAGGGATCTTGACCGTACTTCCGGGATTGTCCTGATAGCCGTGGAATACCTCTCCACTCCTCAAGCATCTCAGGGTATGTTGCCCCCTTGTCGCTACGACACTATGTGCTAGCGACCGTTTTTGGGGGCCCATTATTCAGTATGCAAGTCACCCCCTGCCATTATATCTGTGTTATTTATATAAAACATTGGTCAGGCAAGGCACATAGTATTTCAAGGTAACCAATCCATTATAACCACCCAAACCCATAGAAAATATGTTTTGTTTCCATGTTCTGCAATAGTCCTGCACCAACCGGGGGTTGTCCTTGGGTGTACTTACATAGTGCATACAGGGATACCGGCCGGTTGGTGCTTCCTCATCATTTAAAATTGTCTAAGAGGGCCTCTTACGCCTTCTAAAGGTCCGGGACCCGGGGGTCCCAAGTCATGAGACATTTTGAAAATATTCCGCTTAAAACTGTAATGTTTACTCAAGCCAGAGTAGATAGCTTCGCAGCCGAAGGGCGGAATAAGAATCCACTCACCAGATTATTATTGTAACTAGTTACAGTACAGTATTTTTATCGTACGAGGCCACGCGCACTTTACTTGTGGTAACTAAGTGCACAAACACGCTGTGAATATGTGTATTTTGTTATGGGAAAATAACGCCAATTGGCAGCAAGGATTCGTATAGATTGTAGGTACGTCTAACAACAATGCTTACTCTCAACCAGTTTCTGAAGGCTCTTCCTCATGACATGGATGTTGCCGATGCCCATGAACTGGAACTTGATATTCTCGTAGAACGCTTCGTTCTCGTAACCCTTGCCAGCAGCGCGGTTCACCATAGCATTGATCTGATGGATACAAAAAAAAAAAGAGTTCTGGTCATTAATTGATTCTCAGAGTAGTCAGATAAGAAATATCGATCTCATCTAGTTTTAATACATCATTTATTTTTGACGTGACGTGTGATAAGTGTTTTTTGTACCAATTTGCAGAAACAAATTCCATTTATCAATTATCCTATTTATGAGTATTTTGAGCCTCCAGAAGGATTCCCATTACGCCGCAGCGCCTAGGTATTCACGGTGTAAGGGACGTTATCATGAATCCAGCACACGATTGTAGACACCCAGCGTAGACATTTATCGGGTTAAAGAATGTGATACTACTTGGGGGTTCTAGGGTCTTCTGAACCAAAACAATTGTTTTTTCAAGAGGCAACCAAGCAGAAAAATATTTTTGGATGGCCCATCTGATGGTAAGTGGTCACCGCTAATATCTCTGGAATACCAGAGGCTCTGCAAGTGCACTGCCGTCTTAGAGACACAGCTGCAATGTCGCATATTCCTCTAATTACACCGGCATCCATACTCTTCAAACTGGAATAAAACAACGCCGTTTAAGTGGCAGAATCAGCTATATGAATAGCTTCATATTCTTACCCTAGGCCTGGTATCCACCACGTACATGTACCCGCAGTTAGGGTTGGCCCGCCTGATCAGGTCCAACATTTGCTCGTCTTCCATGCATCTGCAATTAGGATTTCCAAGTATTATGCACTACCTTTTGAAGTAAATGAAAATTGTGTTTTAGAAACGAATGGCAAAGTTCGCATTCGTTGCGTGAGCTGTTGCGAGTTGCAATACAGAGTCAAACTAAATTAGCTAGCGAAACTCCGCAGACATGGTGTTGTTAACATGTGCGTTCTTTATCCCAGTAGTACGTTCCCGTGGGATAATTGCCGACCTTCACGCGATCGAAGTCACGGGCAAAAGCTACTCCTAAATTAAATATCAGCGTGATACACTACTGCACGTTGAAATAGAGGTTGCTAATCAGTTGCTAGATCACACTATCTTCATTATAAAATACACTAATGTCACAGTATAATATTGTGCTAATGTGAAGTGACGTTAATATAACGCATCGAACTTAAGAACAAAAATGTGTGGAAATCGGTTGTCATGGAAATGAGGAAAATGTCGTGAGGAAATGTTTGAGTGTACAATTGGATGGCTACACAAGTAGGGGAAGACCAAATAAACGATGCATGGTCTTTGTACAAGGTGATATGACTAGCAACGGACTGAATCCCGAGATGACGACTAGTAGATAAGTATGGGAGAAAAAAACATGTTGCACCGACCACAAATAAATTGGCATAAGGACAGGAGAATGATGATTTATTTATTTATTTATAGGTAATTAAAACGGTTCAACACCAATTATATTAATTAACACAGAGACAATCATTACCTTGACAATAAAATAATTTTAAACTAACATGGAACAGTGGACTCCCTTGCATACTTTCTCTCACAGAACACCAGACATATACGCATAATTTTAATCCATTCATCCGCAAACACATCACATTCAGGGTTGGCAGCCAGAAGGGCTTTCAGCACCTTTAGAGTACAACAGACTGGGGATTCGTACAGTTTTGGTTGGCGGTTGCGCAAACAGATTGTGCCGGCGGCTCTGACGGTGTCCGATGTATTTGCCGGGTTTAAATAGTCGGCAGAAAAGACCATGGAGCTCTGGGCAGTCGATACGTCCCCGTAAGGTCTTACAGGCTACAGTGAGTTGATCAAGGCCTTTTCACACCTCCAATGAGTTAAAGCCCCAACGTCCCTAAAAGATGACTGGTAGGATACGATGATGGATGACCTTAAGAACAAAGCAGTCACACAGCCTAGGTATGCGTATGAGTGACAGAGACGACGCTCTAGAAAGCAGTGGTCCTTATGAAATTATTTCTGATTTTTAGGCCCGTTGTGCACGGCACAGTGTCTTTACGGTACGGAGCGCTAGCCGCACCGTAAAATAACCGTGTGAGCTTGTATTTGACACGGCACACCACGCACGACGCATACGGCGACGACGCCGTGCCGTAGTGCCAAAGTATCTGTCAACAACCTTCCATAGTGACCCATACAATACTGACGACCGTGCCTACACACGGCAAATCAACCGTAGTTTTTCACGGCAAAAAAAAACGTGTGTATGCAACGGGCCTCACGGGTACTGTTTGAAGTTACGACAACTCTTCGCTGGGTTAACTCACCTGGCAGAAAAGCCGCTGAGTGGCTGGCTGCAGCGCGCTATAGCAGCTTTATTGTGATGAAGGTACGCGAGCACCGGCAGCCGTCCCCGTGATCTGAAGCTTGCGCTGCCCAGGAGTACCGCGGTGGATGCACGCGCTGGCACGTACACCTCGCTTGGGTATGTGTCGCAGAGCTGGTGAAGAAAGGTGAGTAAGGATTAAAGCAGCAACTTTTAGCTAAAAATATAGACGGGTTACAAAGGCTAAGCCATTACATAATTCTGTACATCAAACCAAGTAACACGACAAAATATTAGCTGGGAAACGATTATTATTTATAGTGCGAAAAATCGCTGTTTTAGGTAGCGCGCAACACAATGTACCGCACGCAAAACGTTGCGCTTACGAGTGAATGCAACGGCAACGGTAGGAACTAAATATGTATTTCCTAAATGGGTCTACTTACGAACTCCTCTGGTTTGGCTAAAGCGCTTATTACACTATCCAATTTTTAGGAAAGCTAATTAGGAAATCGGCAGATGTAATCGCAGTTAGAACAGATTGGATCCGATTTAGTGTAAATTGGAGGTGCAACCGCTCTACTTCCTAGATCGTATACAATTATACGATCTAGGACAGTGTAATCACGGCGCTACGAGTTAGAACGACTAGTCGCGACTAATCTTAACTAAATTAATAGAAATGTATGGGGAAATGCCCTATCCTTATAATAAAAACGACAAATATTATTTTAATAAGTCATTACGCGATGAAGGCTTTAAGGTCTTATTGGAAATTTACAAAAACTATGACAAAACCGCGACTTTAAAGACGCTATCTATAGAAATATCGAAACGTGCAACCCAGTACGATCCTTCTAACGAATGCGTCGTCTGTCCGATTTCTAAATCCAATTTAGTGTAGTGTCACTAGCTTCCGACTTCCTTATTAGAGTGTTCCTAATTAGATTTTCTAAAAATTGGATAATGTAATAAGCGCTTAACCCTCCACCTAACACCCTGTATTGCGTCGTAACGTCAACACCGCAGAATCTCATTCAGACATCTTATAAATATGTCAGACCGAATAACAAATGTGACATTTAGACTAAGAAAAAATAATTAAAGATTAAGTATATTTTTGTTTACCTCATAAGAATGAAAAAAAAGGCGAACACAAATTAATCGTTGATTAATATTCCGACAGGACGTTATTACAATGTCATGTCTTTGGGTAGTAGTGTTGTGACCGGTATCGATTATCGTTACCGTTTTTTTACCCAGTAAAATCTATGTTCTGAAAAATCGATCATCATAATCAGCCTATCAAACTCACACTCAAAGCATTTATTTCAATTAAACCATTTACAGGCACTTTTGAATTGTCAATAGGTCAGTCAGAAAATATGAAGCTAGTTGCCCATTCCAAAGCGTAGGTACCTATGGAGATGAATGGGCAAGAAACTCCATGGACACTCTTTTAAATTATATTTTACAAAAATATTAGTTACATCATTAATGTTGAATTTATAATTATATGTGATAACGACGTAAAAAAAAATATACGTACGCGTTAAAGTGTCCAGAGTACAGCAAATAGTACTTAACAAAACAATAATCCAAAAGTAAAATAATTAAAAATAAGCCGAGGCAGCCAAGTGATGACCAGTCCCAACTGACGGCGCCCGTTTCCTCTATAATGTTTCCACTGCCGGGACACAGGCCACCTCTTGGTGAGAGGGAGTGGGCCGTAACCCACCACGCGGGCCCAGTGCGGGTTGGTAGATGTCACATGTCTTCGAATTTTTGGTTTTGGGATATGCCGGTTTCCTCACGATGTTTTCCTTCACCGTTTTGAGAGCAGTGGTGACGAAATAATGAACACAAAGTAAAGCACCTGTCTGGGTTCGAAACTACGACCTACAACTCAGTCGCAGCCGTTACCACTGGGCCACCATTGCTCCTAACACGAGTATAATGATTAATAAATTTCACTATGTATACTGGAAGCTGACTAAATGTTCTTACCTCGTAATCCTTATTGGCATTGCAGAGAACCCACTGGTCGTTGGGCACGTTCATCCTCTGGTACTCGGTCTGAATGTCGAAAAAGTTCCAACCAGCTGACTTCGGCAGGTCGTCTGGTGTCGATTTGTAGTAGAAGCAATATAGCTCGTCGATATGAACTGGAACACGTTAATTTAACATAATAAGTTTGTGATTAAATGAGGAGAGGTTCGTGGCACTAGTCGATCGAAGATTAAGCTACTCTTGTCGCGGTCGGTTCGTGGATGGGTGAACATCCATTACATATCGATGCACGGAGGGATCTCCGTGCCTCGGAAAGCACGATAAGCCGTTGGTCCCGGCTGCCAACTGTAACCAACTCAACAGCTTTAACAAAGTAAAATATGGTTTCAAAATGAATGTAAGAGGAAAACAACTTGCACCGACCCCAAGTAATATGAGATTGAGACAAGGGCAGACTGAAGGAGAAGACGATCGTGAAAAGAAATTAATGTATCTGTAACAAACCTGGTTGACTGAGCCTGAGGAGTGTCTGGTGCATTTCGTGGCAGTCTCTCTCCCGGGGAATCACGAAGAACACCGATTGGAAGGTCTTTGTTCGCACGAGGAGCGGGGAGCCGGTGGTCGTGATCGGCAGCCGTTCCACTGTCGATATGTGCATCAGTAGGATCTGTGGAAGATTGTACTTGTAAGTATAGTTTAAAATTAGACCTTAAAATTATATTATTATGGCTTAAAGCTATAGCGTAGAGATTTTCTTTTTAATTAAAAAGAGTTCGAATCTGTCTGTTATTTCTCCTCCTTAGTCGTTCACTCTTGATAGAGTGGCAGGACCACTATCATTGATGACTCTGCTTTTTCTTTGTCAAAAGCAGCCCTCGCGATGCTCCTACACTTATTCCGGTCTTCAGCGTCTCGGAAATTCTGACCTATGGAGGTTTGTGTTGACGCTTTGATAAGGTCTGTCCAACGCTTCGGTGACCGACCGCGTGACCGCTTGCCTTCCACTCGTCCCTGGACAACGAGTCGTTCCATGGAGTGTTCGTTACGAACCACAGATCAGGTATTACTTCGGACTTATTTTGAAGGAAATTATTACGAAGAAATATTTATTTAAATTCTGACACTTTCCATGTCAAATACTTGATTTAAAATATTGACATCGCTGATGAAAACAACGAAATTGTAAAATAAAACCAAACTCATGAATCATGAATGAACACGAAATGGAACCAATGCACGAGATGTCAAATTTATTGTAGGCCGTAGGGAACGAGCTATGGTCACGCCATCTACTATTAGCTTTGGCCGACCTTCCACATTAGCATTAAAACATATCTAAGTATCAGATTTGATAAAGATCAGTAGTATCTTTTAGAATACCAGTCTTTAGACACTTAATCTTGTTCGTGTAAAAGCGGTCACGAAAATCGTTAATTTATAGCACCAAGATTGAATCTTTAAAGTGTTCTTAAGGTAGAAGTCTCAAGTACTCCTCAGTAAACTTTAGTTGTACAGACAACAGCACGTCCATGGTAAAAGGGGATTGAAGATTTTTATATGGAGCCTGGCATACCTACATATCCGCCATTTTTTTGTTTTTTTCAAAATACCGGCCACGCGTGAAGTCTATCGTTAGTTGACATCAATGCAAACAGAAAACGTAAAAGGACCAAACCCCGTATTGCTTCACGTTTCCGAGATAGGTATTAACGTTCAAAGTTGATCACATGACGTCCATATTTTTTTGAACTTGCGTATATCTTGTCTCTCGCTTACTTACATCTTGTTTCACAGATGTTTGAAACAATCACTCTGAACGGTTAAAATAGTCAAACATAATTATATGCAACAAGATGTAAGCAAGCGATGAAACATATTTCCATGCGTGGCCCCCATTTTGATTTTATTTCAAAATGGGTGACAGGTGCATGCCACGGACTTTCAAAGCCCTTTGATATTGATAGCGCCTTTATTCAAAAGCACTAAGAACGGATTTCGAAGCTCAAGTGTTACCGTTAACTTGCGGTTAATCGTTTCTAGCCTGGCATTATTAATTAACGTTACGAAGGTTTCATCTATTCAAAGACTACTAAGACCGCTCTGGAGGCTATTGAATCGCTAATTGACTTAATAGGGTATTTGACTAGTCTAAAGGTATACCTATCTATACGAATACTAATAGTAAAGCTAAAGAGTTTGTTTGAACGTGCTAATCTCTGGAACTACCAGTCGGATTTGAACTATTTTTGCATTTTGATACAAGTTCTGTGATTGGTTAAACAAAATAACATCAGCCGGTCAATTCAAGGGGTTTTTAGAAACAGGGGGTTTAATAGCAAGAATACATACCCATGTCTCCTTCCTCATGTCATGGTCCACGAATATAAGGTGAGTGGTCGCGAAGTACAAGGTTCCCTTAGACGGGTTCCGCAGATTGTACTTGTCCAGTAGCTGCACATTTTCCAACTGCAACAAATAGAGTAAAGGATAAATTAAATAAAAGATAACTTCTTCGTAGATTATGTAAAGGGAAGACCGGTCTTGCATGGGACTTAAACATAACTGGAGAAATGTGGGTAAGTATAATTATCTCTATATCTCGCACGAATTGGCACATTTTAAATTCAATGCAATGAAGTTAAGAAAAAAAGTATACGTTTTATAATATTTAAGTACCTTTTATCACTTCTGTGGGCTAGTCTTTTTTTTTATTTAGTTTAAGTATTGCATAAAATTCAAAATGTGCAAATATGTGCGAGCCGCATAAAGAAAAAATTATATTATTTAAAAGTGACGACTCGCCCGGTGCGGGCAAGTAAATTCGTGTGAATCGACTAATAAGCCGGAATTAAACGTCTATGTTTACACGCTGTGGCCATAAAAAACGTATAAATTTTATTAGACACTTGTCTCGCTCAAGTCGTAAGAGCAAACTGAGTAAGACGTGCAACCTTTTTATTTATTTATTACAACAAGACCCTTCTCAAGTTTTTGACGAAAATAACATGTCTATAAATTCATTGTTACACAATAATATACGCTGGTAGAATGTTAAACCGCCAGGAAAGTGATAAAGCGGCCAAGTGCGAGACGGTTCCGTAGGTACCACCGTACAATATTTAACACTACATACGTTTTAATATTTTAGTGAAAAAAAAAAACACGTTTGGTGCTTTGCTGTCTTTTGTAATTTACAGTTGATCATCTTCTCCTTATCAGTGCTCTGTGTGAACATCTAAACATAAAAATCTTAAAAATGTATTCACTGAGAGGTAACGCACAGTCTAACTAAATCGCTAGGTCTAGAAGCCTGAAACTTTGCCCAAGAGTTTCTTACATAACGAAAGTGAGCACTAAGTGACTAAGGTTGGAATTTCCCAAAAGTGGTTAAGGTCAATGTGGGGAAGACCGGCATACTTTTTTAATAGCTAACTTTGATCGAACCAAACTAATGGAACTATACATTCTGGGGTAATTCTTATAGTTAAAATTGATGAAAAATATTGTCTTGACTATTATAAAAACACTTCAATTGTTTTAATGTCAAATAACGCTTAAATAGAGGTTTTTTTTTTTAAAATCGGCGTGTAGACGGACTTTCTTAGCTGTTTAAGGTAAGTCCGTCTAGTGGTCATTTTACACTAAATTTGATAGATCTTACAGATGGAAACATTTTCTTTCGATAGAGTAATGAATGCCCTTCAAACATGTGCTTTAGAGTCATACATATAAGGCTGCAATTCATTTAAATATTTTATTTTCTCGTACTTGAGGTAAGTCCTAGTATATATATAGGTAGTATATATTTACTAGTATATATTTAGGTGATGGAGTTGTAAACATTTTCGATAAAATAAAAGCAAAATATAAAATCTGAACCATGCTTCATTTTCGAATTAAAAAAAGATAACAAATCACTATAAATCAAATATTATTTGTTCAAATTATTCATACAATATTTGCCTGCAGTTTAGCAGTAACTACTGATATGATCTGTTCACATATTCATCCAACATGACTAATCAAGATTTATTTCGTACGGATTTAACAGATTTTTGCCTATTGGTACGTCAAAAAAGCAGTTGAATCCGTCCAAAATAAATTCATAATTCGTCATGACAGATATACGTGAACTGGTGACCGAGAAGAACGCTGCCATTCGTGCCTACGACTCTTTTCCCTGCGACGCGAACAAAACCCACATGCGCCATTTACAGCGTGCTGTAAAGAAACGCATGGGGGAGTGGCGCTCCGAGGGATGGGATAAGTTGATCGGCGAACTCGAGCCCACCCACCACGCCTTCTGGCAACTCCAGAGAAAGCTCCGCTCCTCTGAAGAGGCCACAGTTCCTCCCCTCACACGCCCCGACAAAACGGTCGCTTTCGAAAACCTCGAAAAGGCCGATTGCCTAGCCGACAGCCTAGAGGCTCAATGCACTCCCAGCTCTCAACCAGTAGACAGAGCGCACCTCGACGAGGTGAACGCTGAAGTCGAACGGAGAGCCTCCCTCCCGCCCGTCGAAGACCCTGATGATCCTCTGCCTCCCGTCACTCCCGACGAAGTGCAAGACATCATAAAAGGGCTCGCAACCCGCAAAGCCCCCGGTTCGGACGGTATCACCAATAGGGTGTACAAACTCCTGCCCGCCCCCCTCATACTGCTCATGACCGCCATCTTCAATGGCGCCCTGAGCAACAACATCTTCCCCCAAGTGTGGAAAGAAGCCACAGTCATAGGCATCCCTAAGCCAGGCAAGCCCAAGTCTGAGCCCTCCAGCTACCGCCCCATCAGTCTGCTCAATGTTTTCGGTAAAGTCTACGAGAGGCTTATTTATAAGCGCCTCAAAGACTATGCCGAAGCAAAGAGCCTCATCCCCCCCGAACAGTTCGGTTTTCGCACGAAACATTCGTGCATCCACCAGCTCCACCGCATAGTCGAGCACATTAGCGCTGCTTTCCAGCGAGGTGCTTCGACAGGCGTCCTGTTCTTCGATATAGCGAAGGCGTTCGACAAGGTCTGGCACAATGGCTTATTATATAAGCTGTACCTGCTAGGTGTGCCAGACCGTCTCGTGCTCATCTTACGAGATTTTCTGTCGGACCGCACTTTCCGCTACCGTATCGAGGGCGCTCTCTCTCCCCCTCACCCCATCCGCGCCGGAGTCCCCCAGGGTTCCGTTCTGTCTCCCCTCATTTTCACCCTGTTCACTAGTGACATCCCGAACAGTAAAAAGGCACAGTTGGCGCTCTTCGCCGACGACACTGCCATATACTGTTCGGGTGTCAACCAGTCATCCATAGCTCGAAACCTCCAAACCTCCGCAAGCGCCTTGAGCGATTGGTTCCGGAAATGGAGAATCGAGGTCAACCCCGATAAGAGTCAGGCGGTCATCTTCTCGAAACCGCGCAAACTACCCCCCCCCCCCTCCCGCGCCCGATCTCTATGTATGGCAAGCCGATCCCCTGGGGAAAGCGAGCCAAATACTTAGGTGTCATCCTAGACCACAACCTCACCTTCAACGAGCACATAAAGACGGCGCGTTCGCGCGCCTCTTTCGCTCTCGGTAGGCTCCACTCCATGATAACTGCCCGCAGCAAACTGTCACTCAAGTGCAAATTGCGCCTCTACACCGCGGTCATCCGTCCCATCATGACCTATGCTTGCGTAGTCTTCGCACACGCCAAGCCGCGATTTCTGCATAAAATGCAAACCCTCCAGAACCGTTTCCTCCGAAAGGTCACGGGAGCCCCCTTCTATGTCCGAAATGTGAATCTGCATCTAGATCTCAGAATCCCCACCATCCAGCAGTTCATGAAACGCCTCTCCAAGCGCTTCTTTGACTCTGCCATAAAGCACCCCAATCCCCTGATTGCGGCGGCCTCCCGATACACTCCCTCCCGCATAAGTAGGATTCGCCGACCAAGGCATACCCTCACTATCCCCGACGACGCCACTACCCTCCTCCAGGAGAGCAGTAAGGCCACGAGTACTCTCAGTCGACAACACAAACACAAGCTCAGACATCCGTCCTTCCGTCCTCGCCGCCGAGGCCCGTCGCGACGTCCCGCACCATCACCGTGCCCGCCCCGACCCTTGCTCGAGCCAGCCCGCGCAGCTGAGCCTGTAGTTTTAAATTCGCCCCTAAACACTAATAATAATACCGATCCAGCCTGTCCCTTGCTGTCCTCTACCAGCGACGCCCTGAGCCGAGGTCCGAACCCCGCAGGGGGTTACCCTTAGCGCTGTCGCTTAGTTTTTAAGTTATTGTTTGCCCTGGCTGGAGGCCTTAATTCGAGGCATCCACAGGAAAGTCCGGTTAAGCAGTAGCCATCCTCATAAAGGATGAACTGCGAGATGCCATTGTTAAAAAAAAAAAAAAAAAAAGACAGATATACTTAGGTGAGAATAGACCGAGAGTTATTATTTTCTTACAAAAAGATAACAAATTACTAAAATCAACAATCTATTTATACAGGGTGGAAGGCACATGACGATTCCCAGCCGCCGCGGTAGACGCCCCGGGCGTCGGGAGCCGCGTGACGACTCCCGGCCACCGTAGGCGCGGGCCTGCGGACGGCGAGTAATGGGTAGCTCGCCGCCCGATCAGGACCAGGCCCGTGCCGGACGGCGCGTATGTGTTCCACGCGCGCCTCAAAGAGCTGTCAGCAGACACGGAGGGGCCCGTTAGGGCCGAAGCCTGCCGGGGCAGCGGGATTGTCCGAAAGGGTTACCGCTGCCCCGGAACATAAAGGGCTAAGGAAGGAACACGGATGGGTTTTAGTCAGTAAGAGTCTGACACTCCCTTCCGCTCCACCCAGAGCGGGAGGGGTCATTGGATGATTTCCCATGCTTAAAAAAAAAAAAAAGGCACATGACGATTCTGACCCCCCCCCCCCCCACGTATTTTTTTTCTATGCGTAATATAAAAAACGATCAACATCCAATGGCATCAATTCAGGCATATCCAATTTCTCTTTCAATTTCTGAAAAAAAAAAAACACTTTTTTGTTTTTTCTCGTCTGTTGGTTTTTCTCGTATAATAACTATACCCTAAATAATATTCGTTGTTATTTTTGTCTATTGCAAGCAACGTGCAACCTGAACCGCTGCATTTGGGTTTCGGGCTTCGGGTTTCAAAGTCCATAAAAGACATTAGTGGCATTAGGTAAGGCCTTTTACACTAACAATAATTATCTAGAAATAAAACAAAATACCCACCAAAAAACTCTTTAAAACCCGAGAAGTTAAAATATAAGGATTCAAGAATACGTTTATGCTACGAAAAAGGTTGACGATCTGTGTTTCGAGGCAAGATCGGCATATGACGGGCTTACCTCGTGCGACTTATACGGACTTCCCAACTATTGTATTTTAAGGTTAGATATTTACTACACTTAATATTACAAAATTCTTAGCGTTAATGATCAATTCAATTAAAGAAATATATAGAAGGCCTATTTAACTACTTACGTTACTACACTCGACGCTTCAATTCGTTTGATTTAGCTCTTTTTTTTATCTTTTTACCCCAACACATGTCACTTTACATTGGAGTTCACAACGCGAGTAAAGAAGGAAGTCAATTTTCTTCAGCAAAACTAGTTATAGCGACATCTATGATTTTCAATTCGAACTAAACCACTACACTGTTTTATCGATTGTAGACGGACTTGCCTTGTATACAGTCTTCCCAGCATTGACCTTATATAGGGAATGACTTTTCTTGGGATAGTTATAGATGAGAGGTGTTCCTGGATTGGTCATATTGATATGATATGTGGAAAACTTAGTAAGTTTGCTTATGTTCTATGGCGTATATCTAACCTAACAAGTAGACAAGCCACATTACAGGCTTATCATGCATATGTTGGGTCAGTACTGCGTTATGGTATACTGGTATGGGGCAACTCGGTGCATCTCGGAAGAGCTTTCGTTGCACAAAAGAGGTGTATACGTGCGATTTATAATGTAGACCCACTTACATCCTGTAAACCACTATTTAAAAAACTTAGAATACTTACATTAACTGGTATTTATATTGAGGAAATATGTAAATTTACCAAATCTCACCCTGAGATGTTTGAAAAACTGGGAGATAGATGTAAGTTCAAAACTAGATATCCTAAAAGGTTAATTATTCCTGGAACGAAAACGGAACTATATAGGCAAAGTTGCTATCCTATGTGTGCTCAGATTTATAACAAGATTCCTAACCAAATTAAAGAACTTCCAATGGTCCGCTTCAGAAGGGAATTACACAGGTGGCTAATTGAGAATCCCTTCTATACTATAAAAGAATTCCTTCAGTCTAAATTTAAATGATCTAATTGTACTTAAACCAAAATTTGCATGTCATTATGTTATGATTGAATATGTTAAGCTACTATTATACTACCATTGTAAGAACATTTGTAACCATATTTATCTGCAAATAAATCTTTGACTTTGACTTTGAAAGTTTGTATGGAAGTTGTCCATACGAAACTACCTTTTGTACATTTTGACATTCAAAAGTGCCTTATAAATTTTTTCCTATGGAAAATCTCATCGGGCACATGGCTAGTGTTACAACTTCTACTTTAATTTCCAGAACTATCTAACTACACACATCAAAAGTGTCTATTGATCAAGCATTTTTATGCGGATTTCTTAAGATTGAGATGTGGCTTTGTAATAAATTTATGATTTTATAAATTTATATGGATCCTTTTTGGTGCATTTCATAATTTGAATCAGGAACTGTGAATCAAATTCGAGTAAAAGATGAAAATCAGCTGTCAATATTTTCCCTATAAAAACATACAACGCATTGAAGACATTATTAGTGCTACTGTTTCCCTACTACTGATTAAAACCAACGTTATTATGGAGCGGCGACGTCATTTAAGCAGGGAAGAAATGCTCAGAGCCGTGGGAATGATAGAAGCTGGTTCCCGGCAACGTACTGTGGCTTTAGCTCTGAATACAAGTCAGAGTGTTATCAGTCGACTTTGTACACGTTACCGAAGCACTGGTACCGTGGCTGAGCGCCATGGAGGACGGTATCGCTGCACCACACGGAGACAAGACCGATACATTCAAATCTTAACTCGAAGAGCTCCAACAATAACCGCCATGATGTTAGCCGTGAGGCTTCATCACTCTTCAGGGAACTTAATTAGCGACCAAACAGTCAGAAACCGCTTGCATGAAGTGAACCTTCATTCCCGAAGACCGCTACGGGTACCACCTATAGCAATGCACAATCGTAGGATTCGATATCAATGGGCTCTTGAACACAGAAATTGGGCAGAAGAACAATGGCGTTTCGTGTGCTTTTCTGATGAGTCTCGTTTTGGTATGAGACCGGATACTAGACGTATACGACACTGGAGAACCCCTGGACGCCAACAGCGATTAAAATCCTGCCAGGAAGTCCATCCTTATAGTGGTGGAACCATCATGGTATGGGCGGGTATTTGGATCGGCGGAAGAACTGAGTTGATTTGGATCAGAGGCAACCTCAACGCTCAAATTTATGCTGAGACGATTGTATCAGACGTCATCGTTCCTCTACAAGTGCAAATCGGTCCCTTATTTCAGTTAATGCATGATAATGCACGACCGCACACCGCAAGAGTTGTAAGACAGACTCTCGCCGCAGCTAACATCAATGTCCTGCCCTGGCCTGCTCAGTCGCCAGACTTGAACCCGATTGAGCATGCATGGGATATGCTACAGAGAAGAGCTCTGCCGAATATGGAGGGTATCCAGTCGCAAGAAGACCTTTTTTTGTTGTTGCAACGAACATGGGCGGCCATTCCACAGCGTGATTTGGATGAACTCATTTTGAGTATGCCAAACCGATGTTCTTGTGTTGTTAGTGTTCGCGGTAGAAACACGGATTATTAATTGTTTAAGTTACCCAATAAAATTTTAAAGAAAACTGTTATTTCAGTCTTTTTTTCGAACTTTTGTGTTAGTGGTTCAAATGTCAAAAATCCCTTTAATAGGAAAATGGCAAATTTCTTTATTAATGCAAAGGTGACTTGGTTTATCGTTACTGTGACAAACGAAAACACTTTATTTGATGAATCCTTAAAGAAAATTTTAATTAATATCAATCAGGAGAAAAGTTATTGCAAAAATATATGTTGATCCCTAGACACTTTTGATGTGTGTACTTACAAAAAGGTCAGCGAATATTCATCGAAGTCGAACGAGTTGATTGATTGCATTTAAACCTTTCTATCAACGTTAGTCGCAGCCTAATAACATCAATCACAAATTCAAACACAATATCTAATCTTGTGACTAGAAATTGTGTTGTGTTATTGTGTACGTACGGTCAACGTTGTGTGCGCTCGCCAGAAGTAACACTTGAACTGCGAAAACCGCCCTTAAGCCCAGTTCATACGGTGCGGTTTAATTGCCTATAGCATACCAACAATAAATTTGCATGCAAGCGAGTTGTTGCTTCGATTTGTTGAATGCCACAGACAAGAAACTTGCGTGTTATCAAATTCAAAGACAAGAAAGTATTAGGCTCGGCGCAAACGGGCCACCGACCACAGCCACCGGTGCCTGTCGGGCGCTACCGCCACATTTGTAACAGTGTCAGAAGCGAGCAACAGCCACCGGTGTTCAGAAGCCGCCACATTTTATAACCCGCTCTCTGCTGCGCAGTCTTACGATGGACTCCGACATCCATTGAGGCGTCGTGCTCCATGGTGACGCGTGCTATACGTAGAACGTCTAACGGTTAACTGCGCGGGGGGTGGAGCAGTGAGACAGTGGCGGGTGTCGGCGTCTTTTTTGGTCCGTAGCGACCACAAGTGGCGAGTCGCGGACACTGCTGTAGCGAGTGGCCGCCACCGGCTACACGTGTGCGGCGCGTCTATACAAAATATATGAAAAAGTGTGTTAAGTCGCTGTCGATACAGCGACTTAATACACTTTTTCAAATATTTGAACCCAGCGGGCCACCAGTGGCTGTGGTCGGTGCCGCGGTGGCCCGTTTGCGCCGAGCCTTATGTATCGTAATGTAAAGAGTTGTGTATACAATTTCCGTTCATTAATTTTTGGTCGGATTACAGGACTCAGACATTGCAATTCCATTTTTGTTTCGTCGATTGAACTGCAATTTTTCCTACTAAAAAAACAGTAATATCAGGTGAGTTTATCTGGTGTTACTTTTTAGTGGTGCAAGAGTTAAAATGTTAATTACTTAACTCCGAGTTTACAAACTCTACATTTATTCATTTAAACCGCCTAAACGTGCAAGTGGTCCTTAGAACTTTAACTTTGTCTAAATAAAAATATGGCTCAATGGTCTAAAGTTAATCCTTGTTTTGTAATAAGGCCGATGGAGCTGACAGCACGTCAAAAACAACCCAACAGTTTTCTAGAGTACTAAATCAACCGTCCCTTGCCAGCAACTTGTTCCGGGCAGTTTCCATCAAACTTTTTCCTAAGCGTTAATTAAATGCAAACGTTTTCGCTTTGTAAATATATTCTACTACTACTAGAAAATAAATGAAGAGGTCGGAATACTTTTAGAGTTTTTTTTTTAAATAATAATTTAGCCAATCACAGTCATTCGTTTTGATATTTGTTTGAAGGTATGTGAAACTTTTGTGTTAATTACATTTTGAGAAAACGTCTTTTGAAACACTAATAAATATTAAAGAATCATGGGCAGGTTTCTATGAACGCCGGCAGGTCTATTTATACAAACAAAACGAAAACAACCAACCATATGACAGAAACGAAACGAAACTGAAAACTGACGAAACTGTCGTTTTATCACGGACTGTCGTTTTAACACCTTTACAGAATCATCCAAGGCGATGTTTTTTTCAATATTTAGGTGTGTCAAGTTCTATGTTGATTAAGATAATATTGCCATTCAACGTGGCAATGCTGCCAGTCTTCTGGGCACGTTTCCGGATGACAGCGATGCGGACGAGTACTTTGACGCCTAGGTGTCCTTCGTTTTTGTATTTATTTATATAATAAGTTAGTTAATATACCTATATAGAATAAATGATTAACATTAAAACGTGATTCGTAACAAATATGGCTTTATATAATTATTATGATTAGATCAGCAATACAACCCCTTAAAGTTAGAATTGGCCTCAAATGTCATGATTTCATGAAAAATAGTCATTCAATAGGGTAATATCAACTTAGAGAGATGTATTGATGATTTTTTCTCACCATTAATTTCCAAACTCCGGGCTGCTATTGAGAAAAGGAAAATAACCCAATAACACTTTGCCCAACTTTGCTTTGCTTTATAAATCAAACTCAGGACCCAGAAGCCGGCGACCTCGAGACGAACAAGGCAAGTCAAGAAACCATCTATATAGGCATTATGCAAATGCCAAGAATCAGGCTTTCTTATTTCTTTAGTCAACCGTACTTTAAACGGAATACGCCCGAAGAAAGATCATTAGTAAAATATGCCCTTCAATAAACATAACCTTAATCGCCTTGAGGCATTGTTTTTATTAATATTGCGAACAGAGTATATAAAAAGTGATCAGTAAAAAAATATATTCGTGAAATTGTCAAATACGTTTATCCCTACTTGTTATGCCTGAGAAATGAAATGCCTGGCATGCTTGTGCGGTTACGTAGGATTTTCACAAGGTCGATTTTCGCAGTGTGGCTGGTTTTGCTTATGCGGGCGTTACACAGTTAACACCAAAGCTGCACGGTTATCGCCGCAAGGCGAAAATCTATTGTCTAAATGGCAATTCGGCTAGGCCGCAGGTGACCAAAACCGCAAGTTCCAAAGTAGAGTTGGTTTCGACTTAGGTCGTACGGCGACAGGTCGCATGCGGCGGGTAACTAAAAATGACCCTGATATTGTGCTCACTCTAGCGATCACCCGCTGCATGAAGGTCGACATTTTGATACAAAATGAATTAGTCACCTGCGTTAATGGGGTGGCGAAAATCGCAGGTGGCTAAGTGAGGCGATTAAGCGAATATCTGAATAAGGTACTTTTTGGCCCGAAAATTGTCTTGTAGGTATATAAGTAGCTAAGAGATAACACTTTTACAAGCAAGAACTTTCAATTTGAAAGTTAAACAATTTGATTAAGACATAAACTTTAACTGTTACTGCACTTTAGTAACCACTTTAGCCAATACAATACAAAGTTGGGTAATATTGGACTTTATTACTGTAAACAACTTTTGTCATAAGAGGTGATATACATGAACTGAACCAATAGGTACCTACTGTAGCACGGGCGCTAGTAAATTGAAAAACGACTTTAGTAAATGAATATTAGGGTACCTACATGAAATTGAAGTCGTGCAAACACATAAACTCCACATAATCATTTTAAAGTTTTATAGGTACTCTTTAGAGAAACCAAAGAGTTAATTCCAAAATGACCATCAAAGGGCGCGGCCGACAGTATTTTATTTTAGGTCCAGCGAGTTAGAGTCGCAACGACAGGCTAGGGGGGACTCGCAAGCTCTCGCTACTTGCCTTAGCGTCCAGTCTCAAGGTGCACGCATATAATATACGATGACAGTCGCATGCGATAGGTCAGCGTCTTATCGTAGAGTGTGAGTGCAAAGTGAGCGCTATGTCTAAATTGAAAAACCAACTGCCTTAGGAGTTGTTATTCAGTTCAAAGACAAAGTGAGTTGTAATAACTTCGAAATTTAACTAACAAGTTTAGGCTTTTAACTATACTCCGACTTTAATTAGCTGCAGAAAAATGACACTTCTTAATAACTCATTTCGGATTGCGTTTAGAGATATGCATGTCAAATAAGTTTCGTTTGTTACACTTATCTGTAAAAGAAAAACAAGATTTGGTTGATGGCCGCGAAAAAACAATAAGACGCCAATTTCAGTAATTTAAGTAACACATAAGCTGTCATTTTACTGCAGCTAATTAAAAGTCCGACTATAGAAGCCAAGCCGCATATTATACTAAAAGTTTATTCCTTTTGTCTGTCGCAAACTTTTGAAGATCCTTTCTACATAATTTGTATAAAGTAACAAAATTCAGAATAACGGCTTAGACTTACTAGGGTAGGGTGTTAACTTTTATAGGCTCGCTCTTTATTACATGGGACTTAACATAACTGGCGAAATGTGGGTTTACTATAGGTATGCACGGCTACATTTTAAGCTTTACATAACCATTATAAGCTGACTTCTGACTATACAAAAAACCTATACAATGCAAGGTCAGCTAAAACTGGAAATCTATAGCTTGATGTGTAGCCGTGTACATTGTACAATGCCTGACCCTTCGGGGAACAACTGAAATATTAGGACGTTTCTATTAGATGAGCCAGAATTTAAACCAAACCTTGAATCAAGTTACGCCTGTTATTAAGTTTTTCCAGTAGGAGTTTCTCAATAGCACCCTGAAGTTTGGAAGGTGGTGGATTGATACCTTGAAGTTTGGAAGTTGGCGGTTTGATACCTTGAAGTTTGGAAGTTGGCGGTTTGATACCCTGAAGTTTGGAAGTTGGCAGTTTGATACCGCCGTGCCTGGGAAATCACGTTAAGCCGTTGTTGGTTATGTCGAATTGCCGTCTCATCGGACTATAAGAGTGAGGGAAGAGAGAGGGCACCTATGTCTGCGCACAAACTTGGGCACTATAATATCTCCCGCTCCGAAGGCTAGTCTGAGCTGAGATTGGCGGCCATGACCGAAATTTGGTCAGGACTTAAAAATGTCAGCGAAAGTCATTAGTGTACTTGGAGATCTTTATATACAGAAATGGACTGATAATTCTGATATACCTACTAGGTCAATGATGATGATAATAAACATACGTAATCCTGATAATCAATCACAACATAACGGTACCAACATTACCAACAAACTGCTATCGCTTACTTACATATTTTGGAATGCTTGATATTTTTCAACGCATTGAACATGTTTCTAAAAAGAAGTTTTAGGGATAACAATGTGGGACTGAAATTACACTGTCCAAATTGAACCCCAAGGCAATAATTGAGGCAAGGCATTAATGGAGGGGCCCGCCAGGGCCGAAGCCTGCCGGGGCAGCGGGATTGTCCGAAAGGGTTACCGCTACCCCGGAACATAAAGGGCTAAGGAACACGGATGGGTTTTAGTCAGTAAGAGTCTGACACTCGATTCCGCTCCACCCAGAGCGGGAGGGGTCATTTGAAGATTTCCCAACGTTAAAAAAAAAAAAGGGATAACAACGTGGGACTGAAATTACACTGTCCAAATTGAACCCCAAGGCAAAAACAAGGTTGAATTTAAAATAAAACCGGGTAGAAGGGCTGGCAACCGCCATTTGCATTAGGAAGATAAAAAACCGCCCCGACCGTGACATGAAATAACGCAAATACGTACGTGGCTGTAATTCATTGTAATTCCAACAGAAATATCATCTCTTTTCTGAGTAAATGAAATAAGACATGACACATAATATTTATGTATTGCCTAAGGATGTTACACACTTGGAGAGCAGGGATGGCAGAGTGGTAACGGTTCCGACTTACGAGTAGTAGGTCGTCGGTTCGAACCCAACCAGGCAGGCGCTTTACTTTGTATAAATAATTTTATCACCACTGCTCTCAAAACGGTGGAGGAAAACATCATGAGGAAACCGGCATGTCCTAGAAAAAAAAATTATTTTGCTTTTGCCGCAGCTTCCCGCGCCGCGTGGACGTTGGAAATTATACCACGGGAACGTACTACCGGGATAAAAAGTACCCTATGTGTAAATCCAGGTTATAAACTATCTGTGTGCCAAATTTCATTCAAATTCGTTCAGCCGTTTTTGTGTGATTCAGTAACAAACTATCACATTTATAAAATAGGACAACCTTAATAATAAACTTAAATTAACTGATAGACAACGCACGGCCCAAACCGCAGGATCTAGAAGCATATTGCACAAGTTCCTTTTAAATCGAAAGTGAGCAAGGAAAGATTTGTGACACCACCCCCTAAACGCGTTAAATAGGGGTGAAAGTTTGTATGGAAGTTCGTCATTATTGCCGATGGGAAGTAGGTACCATGGGGCACATGGCTTGTTTACTTAATAAAACTCTTAAAATTCCTTTGTGTGTGTGCCTTTGCGAGTCCTTTGTGGGGATTCTCACGCCGACAAGGTTCCAGACGGTCAAAGGGATAAGCGCTTTAAGAATGTGGGGCATATGGATGAATTCCTTGCATTGCAGTAGTGAGGATGGAACTGATCGGAAGGGTTATATTCTGTGTCATGACTGTTCACTTCGTATATAAATAGCAACATGTTTTCTGGACATTAGTATTTAATTGACAATATTAGTACCTACATCATGCATGCTTATCTAGAGAAACAAGATTTAACTACGGACTGACCCAGGAGTTGCTATTGAGTTGGTTTCATGACTGATGTGTAAATAATTTAATCAAACTCTCGAAATTCATTCTAATTTATAACTTACTAGCGGCCCGCCCCAGCTTCGCACGGGTGCAATTGTTTTTTCGATGTTCCTAAAACAAAAACTTGTCCTGGTAATACCGAACACAACAATAAAAAAAATATCCAATTTGGTGCAGTCATTCGGAAGTTATGCGCGTACAGACATCTCGGCGACTTTGTTTTTTATGGTAGGTACTACTACGTAAGGATTACAATGAGATAAGAGTTACCTACATTGGTAGTTGGTTTTACGTCAAAATTGATCATTCAAATTTGATCGTGAATGTGTGATACATTAGCTAAAAAAACGGGTGACTTTAAAGATGCTCCACGTTGGTTCATCCTGGACAGTCAGTCCGGCTACCAGCTGCACCCTTGCTGTCTGTCACAACGTTTTAATGAGCGAAAACTGCCTGCCTGCGCCTGGTGACGGGGGCCATCACAGGACTGCTCGTTAAACACACTTCCACACAATAGGCATAACTGCTCGTTAAACACACTTCCTCACAATAGGCATAACGAACAGTCCTCTACGCAAGGTTTGAACGGAGGCTGAGGAAACCGTTGCATATATCGTCGCTCGCATGACTAAAAGTCCTATCTCATTTTTTAGCTAATTTGAGTTAGGACAACTACATTTTTCTATTCGTGATTCTTTAAATTTTTTTGCCTTTCAAAATGGTTATATTTTGAGATCCAAATAACATTGAGGTACGACGGTTACTGAAAAATGTAATGAATCAAAATGTAGTTGTCCTAACTCAAATCAGCTAAAAAATTTGAAAAATGTGATAGGACTTTTAGTCATGCGAGCGACGAAATGTGCTTTTTGAATGCACAGGCGTCACCCAGATTAGAACAGACACGCCCGGGCGCCCAGGTTTACACAGATGTTCTTAACAGACCAGGAGACGTAATCAACTTCTGGAGGGAGGTGGGCTGGTTGGAATAACCACAGGCGGCCGCCATGGCCCATACACAATAGTCCACCTGAAGGACTAAGTGCGGATACCAAACCCAAACCGACGCCTTAGAGTGAAAACCACGTAAGTGTAAAAGAAGTAACTTTTCAGGAGGAAAAAAACTGCGGGCTGTAAAATTTGGATTAATATGGAAATTTAACCCGCTTTTATATCCAGAACTGTTCGATACTATAAGATTGCCCGAAATGCATTAAATGCTACTTACGAGGTATTGCATTCCCGAGGTTTGCACTCTAAGGCGACGAAACATAAAATATGAGCGAAATCTTGAGCCAACTCAAGAAAGAAATACAATTCCACAAAGCATCTTTATTAGGTACTTACATAAATCTAAAAATACAGCTGAAACCGACACGAATTTATCTCAGTGTACAAAGTACATTAGGGTACATTACAGCATTGAAACCAGCCACCGAGTTTAATTAGAAAATGTAGTTGTGGCAGTGCCGAGATAGATAGCGTTTCAAACTTTACACAGCTATTCGGGAACTTTGCCTTATCAACGTGGATTATTTCTATGTTGTCGCGAATTATTTTAATGAGATACTCGTGGACTAGTTAGTTACACAGGATAACTTTAAATTTAATTTCAATCTTTCAGGGGTTGAAACTACTCATGAATATGAACAATTTTACTATAGGATCAAGTCAGAAAAAAAATACATAGTTACAAAAAAAAACCATGGCTAAATATGAAAATGTGGAACCAACGACACCGACTTCCGAAATTAAAGTATTTTTCACTTTGTAGTGTTTTTTTGGAAGACGGGTGTTTTTTGTTAAAATTTTTTAGTTATACCTACCCCACATAAATTCGTATAACACTATTTGCTACTGTAAATATCAGTGACAGGAAGTTATTATAACATAATCAATATACACTAAGTGGAAAAAATAGGTACTTATTATTGAAGCTAACTTAAAAAAGTACCCACGCAAAGTTAATAAAATTTATATGGGATCACCCCCGAAGCATACGCTATCCATAAAAAAGAAAGAATTTTCGTAATAAAAATGCAAAAAAAAAACTGAGAACTGAGAAAGAAGGGCAGTGATATTACTGCCTAAGCCCGAACATTCGTATAAAGGGATTTATTTGAAGGAAGAGTTAGGTAATTTGAATTTACGTTTCGCCTGCTTGCATAATAGTCTAATAAAGTTCTCTCAAATTGAAATTAATGCTCCGCTTTTGTATGTGGAAAATCTGTGTGAGGAAATAAAATTGTATTTCGTCTACTGTGTTCAAGCGTCGAAATTTATGATTCACATAAATCCCTAGGTGAAAAAACGTTGAATAGACGACCCAAGTTATGACATTAATTTGTCAAGACTGGTAATAAACAATAATAATCAACAATACATTTTATTCTAGGTAATATATATTTCTAAAAACAAAATTATATACTTTACTAGCTGACCCGGCCACGCGTTGCTGTGGCTAACGTTTTTGTTATATTTTTTATTTTATTTTTCTATCCTATCTTTCAAGTTGGATCAAACTGCACACGGTGTACAAATTTGATTAAAATCGGTTAAGTAGTTTAGGAGTCCATCGCGGACAAACATCGTGACACGTAATTTATATATATTAAGATAAGATTGTAGACCACAGAAATAAATAACAAAAAAAATATTGATCGAACACAAAAAATATACAATGGGCGGCCTTATCGCTTTCTGCGATCTCTTCCAGGCAACCTTGGAATGGATAGTGATTTGTCTGGACATAAAATGGAATTGTCAAAATTAATGGGTGGATCATCACTGTAAATAAAAGAAATCGCAGATATTAGCAGAACGTACCTACCTACGCGCCATCTTTCAGGAGCTCTTTCGATCAAAGCGTCGTTGAGTTTGCTTTACTAACTTTAAGTTGGCAAAGTTTAAATCAATGTTGGTTTAAAATTACGAGGTGCAAGTCTATACTTCAAAGAGCTTTATTCCTGGCATCCATCTTTGAAAAGAAATACGACCCTGTTACTGAGTGCTTATTTTATTGATTAACGGCAAATGTCTCTGTTTAATAAGGAGGACTGTGGTTTAAAGGGGTTAAAGGGAAATAGTGCTGCAGGTATGAAAACTACACTTTTGATTATGTAGTAGATACAGGATGATTCAAAGATGGGTGCAAAGCTTTAAAGCGAGGATAGTACAGACAATTTAGAACCATTTAAGCCATGGTTGTCTAAGACGAAGTCTTACCACCCCGAATACCTTATCGATTAAAAAAATTATTATGCAAATCGGCTTATAATTATCGGAGTTCTGAGGTTACAAACATAAAAAACACCCAAATAGAAAACCTCTTCCTTTTTTTTTAAATGTCGGTTAGAAATGAAAAGTTTTTTTTTATGATTTATGACTTTTCTAGTCCTAGTTGTGTAGTTTTTTAATCCATATGTATGCATAACTGCATCGGAAACAATAAAAACAAAACGTGAGAATTGTCGTTTTTCCGGCAGACTGAAATATTTTCAAAATCTGTGAAGCAAATGTTATGAGTGTGCAATAGTTAAGGCAGCTGCCCTTCATGAGTTCTATCTCAAATTATCATTATTGGTCGTTTCTACGGATTTCCTCTATTATGTATATGTCGCAGCCAACTGGTTAAATTAGCCGTTTAATTAACCGCCTAGCCTTTTAACTAAACGGCGGCCGTTCAACTAACGGCCTAAACGATATTCAATCATAGTTTAGGTTGTAGAACTGTAACCAATCACGCGCGAGCCAAATTGGTCACAGTAACTAAGCCAGGGCACCCCGACCAAATGGGTAAGGTTAGGTTAGAACTGTGATCAACCGCATGCGAGCCGAGAGAGCGAAGCGAGGCGAGCACTACTTCCAAAGGCCAGGCGGTTAATTAAACCAGTTGCCTGAGACATATACACACATCAAAAGTGTCTAGGGATCAAGCATTTTTATGCGGATTTCTTGAGATTGAGATGTGGCTTTGTAATAAATTTATGATTTTATAAATTTATATGGATCCTTTTTGGTGCATTTCATAATTTGAATCAGGAACTGTGAATCAAATTCGAGTAAAAGATGAAAATCAGCTGTCAATATTTTCCCTATAAAAACATACAACGCATTGAAGACATTATTAGTGCTACTGTTTCCCTACTACTGATTAAAACCAACGTTATTATGGAGCGGCGACGTCATTTAAGCAGGGAAGAAATGCTCAGAGCCGTGGGAATGATAGAAGCTGGTTCCCGGCAACGTACTGTGGCTTTAGCTCGGAATACAAGTCAGAGTGTTATCAGTCGACTTTGGACACGTTACCGAAGCACTGGTACCGTGGCTGAGCGCCATGGAGGACGGTATCGCTGCACCACACGGAGACAAGACCGATACATTCAAATCTTAACTCGAAGAGCTCCAACAATAACCGCCATGATGTTAGCCGTGAGGCTTCATCACTCTTCAGGGAACTTAATTAGCGACCAAACAGTCAGAAACCGCTTGCATGAAGTGAACCTTCATTCCCGAAAACCGCTACTGGTACCACCTATAGCAATGCACAATCGTAGGATTCGATATCAATGGGCTCTTGAACACAGAAATTGGGCAGAAGAACAATGGCGTTTCGTGTGCTTTTCTGATGAGTCTCGTTTTGGTATGAGACCGGATACAAGACGTATACGACACTGGAGAACCCCTGGACGCCAACAGCGATTAAAATCCTGCCAGGAAGTCCATCCTTATAGTGGTGGAACCATCATGGTATGGGCGGGTATTTGGATCGGCGGAAGAACTGAGTTGATTTGGATCAGAGGCAACCTCAACGCTCAAATTTATGCTGAGACGATTGTATCAGACGTCATCGTTCCTCTACAAGTGCAAATCGGTCCCTTATTTCAGTTAATGCATGATAATGCACTACCGCACACCGCAAGAGTTGTAAGACAGACTCTCGCCGCAGCTAACATCAATGTCCTGCCCTGGCCTGCTCAGTCGCCAGACTTGAACCCGATTGAGCATGCATGGGATATGCTACAGAGAAGAGCTCTGCCGAATATGGAGGGTATCCAGTCGCAAGAAGACCTTTTTTTGTTGTTGCAACGAACATGGGCGGCCATTCCACAGCGTGATTTGGATGAACTCATTTTGAGTATGCCAAACCGATGTTCTTGTGTTGTTAGTGTTCGCGGTAGAAACACGGATTATTAATTGTTTAAGTTACCCACTAAAATTTTAAAGAAAACTGTTATTTCAGTCTTTTTTTCGAACTTTTGTGTTAGTGGTTCAAATGTCAAAAATCCCTTTATTAGGAAAATGGCAAATTTCTTTATTAATGCAAAGGTGACTTGGTTTATCGTTACTGTGACAAACGAAAACACTTTATTTGATGAATCCTTAAAGAAAATTTTAATTAATATCAATCAGGAGAAAAGTTATTGCAAAAATATATGTTGATCCCTAGACACTTTTGATGTGTGTATATCCTCTTCTATATATCGGGAGGTTATATTTGCACCCATCGCAGAAACTATTCAGCTGCTTGATATAATTATTCTGGCTCATTTGCCAAAGGACTGCTTCTCTTTGGTTTTCAAATAAAACATAGTGTCGCGGCTTTTCGTTTCGGATTTGCTTTGATTGAGCTCCTGGAAGATAGAGTAGGTAGGGAGCGTTTCTGCTAATGCCTGCGATTTCTTTGATTTATATACAGGGTTAAATTATATTTGCTAGCGATACTCTGCAAACATGATGGGTATTGATATTGTAACCCCCTTACTAATAAACGTTGTATAGTGTCTGTATAGTTACACAACGTTTTGTCTTCGTCTTTCGAAAGTCAAATTACTGACGACTGAAAGAGAGAAATCGGTGTGTAACTATTCATCTGATATAATACGTTTATTAGTAAGGGGGTGACACGATAAAATAAAAACAAACATGTTTTTTTTTTTGTTTCTACGACCGCTGGTTGTGTTGTTACTTGAAGTATGGGTTGAGAAAATCGGTTTTCTTTAGTTTTGTCATGTTGAGATATCGATGCCCACCACATATTATGTGAAGTTTACACAATAAAAGATATTTTGACTGATATTTCATATATTGACTACTTATATATTAACTACTGTAGCAAACCTACTTTTAACCCATCAACGCCACCTATCTTATTAGAGAGACACTATAACATGCCGCTGCTCGACAATAGATGGCGCTGTCGCAATACGTCACTTTCCTGAATCGCGGTGTTGAGATTCTCCGAGGGTTAATGACCTCCGCTATTATATTTAGTTTTTTGGAAGACTGAACTAGTGGTGCATTCGTGGGCTACGTCCTACTTGGAATAGTCACATGAGACTCCGCTACTAAGTGAACAGAAACCTGTGACGTAATCCTTGTGTCACCCTTTTTTTGGTTCAGAGGACACCCTACCCCCACTTTCGTCCCTTCTGGGAAAAGGTGGCGTGGATTCGTCCTATATACATATTATTGGTAATTGTGTACATTGTGAATAATAAATCCTCGTTCTGACAACTGGACTTCTTTGTGCCGGCAACGGTGACGACATCCGCTACAAACTGGCGCCCAACGTGGGGCCCGACAAGGATCAACAGAAGTACGTCACTCGTTCAGGCAGAATAACGACGTTACCTGTGAAGACCTCACCTAAAGCGACGTCAGTCAACCTGTCCGACCAGAAGTAGCAGTAGTAGAAGAATGGAATATGGAACAAGAAGATGCATATAACACGCTGAAACAACGGTTTACAACTGCGCCTGTCTTAAAACAAGCAGATGGAACCAAGCCCTACATCTTGAAGACTGATGCCAGTGGTTTTGCGCTCGAAGTAGTTCTCGTGCAGGGGGAGAAATAAGAGGACGACCTACTAAGAAGTTGGTTACGAAGACCACACTTCCCGCCAGTAAAAGAGGCCGTGGACGTCCTAGGAAACGATAACTCTCCAGTTCTCCTCGCCGAGACGTCTTCGGGAACTGAGGGGGAGATTGTAGCAAACCTACTTTTAACCCATCAACGCCACCTATCTTATTAGAGAGACACTATAACATGCCGCTGCTCGACAATAGATGGCGCTGTCGCAATACGTCACTTTCCTGAATCGCGGTGTTGAGATTCTCCGAGGGTTAATGACCTCCGCTATTATATTTAGTTTTTTGGAAGACTGAACTAGTGGTGCATTCGTGGGCTACGTCCTACTTGGAATAGTCACATGAGACTCCGCTACTAAGTGAACAGAAACCTGTGACGTAATCCTTGTGTCACCCTTTTTTTGGTTTAGAGGACACCCTACCCCCACTTTCGTCCCTTCTGGGAAAAGGTGGCGTGGATTCGTCCTATATACATATTATTGGTAATTGTGTACATCGTGAATAATAAATCCTCGTTCTGACAACTGGACTTCTTTGTGCCGGCAACGGTGACGACATCCGCTACACTACCGAATTAAAAGGCGCTGGTTCTAGTAGTACAACAAAGTATATAATATGTCACTCGAAGTAAAAACCATAAGGTAGAAAAAGCATAAACAAAAGGTATAAAAAGGTAAAATATGAAATGGAAGAAAATGCCTTGCACAACTAAACTAACAGCGGTCGGTGTGCAACCTAATCGCAAAAAGTACTTTTACTAGCTAATTTGATTTGGCCCTGTACAATGATGGTCAACCCATAAATTTTACTTTTGGAAATATTTTTTTATTCAACAAAATCTATTGTCGAACCATGTTATGTCTTGTATTGCCAAATGTTTGACTGATGGAGATATTTGCACTATAGAAGAAACTGAGACTATCAGCGAGCCCTATCCAAAACATAACCAGCGCTGCGATATATATTTTTTTAAATATCGCATCAGCATTGTGCTGAGATAAGAGCCTTTCTAGCCTCGCACAGGTCTTTTTTTTGGTTTACATACTTTTTTTTGATTGTTTGTAATGTAACTTAGTTTTAAATGTTTTTTTTTTTCTATTAGTATTTCCGATGTTTGTCCCAAATTTTTTTTTTCTTTCAATGATTTCTATGATTCATAGTGTTAGGTTTCGAAATAATATTAAAGCATTAAATTGTCTTAGTCGACTATTGGGACATTGTATTTCTTTTACTGGCAACACGAGTTTTGAAAAATGACGTTTTGACATGACGGTTGAGAAGGCGGGAGTGGACTCGGCCTATTTGCTCGGGGCTAGCATCGAATGCGGTCATATTTCAAGTGGTCAACATTATAATTATTTCCAATAATTCATGTGAGTATTATTTTATTTCAATAGTGTAGCGAAAAATAAATGTTCAAAATTAAAAGAATATATCTCCGTAATATATGACCATCATCTAAAAAACTTCTCAGTCCAATCTGTCTACTCCTGCTCTCTAAATAACAGTTTACCGAACACCAATTTATCAAGCACCGCAGCGGTGGCAAGGTCGATAATTAATTACCAGTTGCGACTCCCAGCTGCCTCTATCTGCGGTCATTAAAGGATTTCAACTGACCCTGGACTACAAGATAAATAGATACAGGAGGTCAGCTACATAAAACGAGCGAAAACAGGCTCGCAGATATAGACATGTAGAAAGTGAAACGTAAGGAGCGACAGCGCCAGGACAGCCCGCAGATGCACGCACGCACTTGCTTACATCTTGTTGCACAGATGTTTGATAACTTGAAACATTCAGAATGATTATTTCAAACATCTATGCAAAAAGATGTATGTAGATAAGCAAGTTCAAAAAAAATTAATGTCACGTGATCAACTTTGAACGTTAATATCTCGGAAACGTGACACTTTACGGGGTTTGCTCTTATTATGTTTTCTGTTTGCATTGATGTCAGCTATCGATTTATACAGGTTACATGCGTGGCCGCCATCAATAAAAAAAATGCCAGGCTCCATATACAAATCTTCAATCCCCGGCAACCTATGCGCCCCCCTTCCCCCTTAAACTTTCTAAGCCCATCAGCACCCTAATTGCGTAACACACTATCAATCGCAATCTGAATCATTTTGAAGGATATTGCTAATCCATTGCTTCATATATGTTCGAAAAATTTGTCTGCTCAACAACGTTAAATACGCAATGAATGGTGTTTATCTGTCAAAATGAAAGCCATTGCTACTAGTGTGTTACCCAATTACCCCACTGGTTAGCAGGGGCGATTGTGATTCAATTTGAGTTACTATAAATTAGGGTGCTGAGCTAAAACTAATGCCAGTCCCGAGTGGGATTGGTCTTGTATGTTAAGCGTGTTTATGTGTGCGTGCGTTTTCGACGTTTCGCTCATTGTATGGAGCCGACCTTCTGTACCTATCTATTTGTGTCTGGCCCTGGACGCAACATTAACCTGGACCGTCCTATCCGAATTTTGTATTGCACGGCCTAATGAGGTCAGAGAATTATTCATACTAAGCCTTTGCAGGCTTTAATATTCCAACATAACCTTTGAGTCCTAATACCTAGTCATAAACGGTAGAAAAGATGTTGTATTATTCTGTTTCAAATGGAGTATATTTATTCGTCCAGAATATACCTCTGTGAAAACCTACGCATAAATAATATCAGGTGTATTTTCTTGTGATATCTTCAGGGCCTTTAACTTAGTCGTTGTACGCACGGCTATACGTCAAGCTATACAAAACCAGTATAATCTGACTTGTGCTTGCTGAGTGATTGTATGAAAAACCTATACAATGCGAGGTCAGCTAAAACTGGAAATGTATAGCTTGATGTGTACCCGTGTGTGTACTAGTAAAATAATGGGCCTGTTTTTCTACGTTTGTTGAATTGAATAAGATTATCCCTTCAGTGGAGCTAGATAACATACATCCATAACCATGTTTGTGATGAATTAGTCATACCAAGGGTTATGCGGCGTTTTTCGTCGTAAGCGCGCGTATTCGCGCTTCAAACGCAGCTACTGCTGCTTTTGGAGGCTAAAACGCGCCGTCGACGCAAACGACGCGTGTTACATGAAGCGTGAATAGGCCCTAAAATCTAAGTAATCTCGGTTTTGATGAAAATGCTAATATTCACAAGGCCTCTGAAGGTTTAGGAGTTGCTATACACCCTCGTTCATGTTAATGTAACCCGAAAATATACAGCATTTGACCCGAACTTCGGCTATACACCTACATATTCAGAAAGTTGTTCCATAAACCCAAATACTCAACATGTCTACTTGTCTGTTACCATGAACAAGTTATGACAAGTCCGACCTTGTTACAATAAAATCAATACGTTAGTGTTCGCTTATAATTTCTTATATTATATCCGTTTTGGTTTTTGTATGAGTTATGGAATGTAGGGATACCACCGACTCAGAACCAGGACTTGAAATACCGGTATTTTTGGGAACCGGTACCATTGGTCTTGGTCTGATACCTGTCGCAGAGTAGTATGCAACCGGTACCAGACATGAGGAGCTCGTGGCTAAGTAATAATAGCCGCACGGGTCGACCGATCAGGATAATCTACACATGCCGCTGTCGGTCCCCTTCCCGAGACCCTTCCGTGCCTCGGAAAGCACGTTAAGCCGTTGGTTCCGGCTGTCATTCTTGGATCTTTGACAGTCGTTACGGGTCGTCAAAAGCCAAAAAGTTTGGCAACCAGTCTTACCAAGGGGTCTCGTGGTACCTTCCCAATAACTGGTTTGTGGATTGTGGAGGTCAGAGACGCAGTCGCTCCATGTAAAATACTGGTATTCAGCTGAATTCGGTAAGACTGGAAGCCGACCCCAACGGTTGGGGTCGGCTTCTTCCCAACTAGGTTGGGGCCCAACCTAGTTAGCAAAAGGCTAGGTAGATTGACCAGACGTAGTTCCTGTATTTGCTATTCAGTGGCGTGCACTCCATACATGCAAATAAGCTCTGCATACCCTGTAGTCCTATACATACATGCCCATTTAAATGATAAATAACTTTAATGAAAAAAAAAACATAGTAATTTAGCTTCGCGCCATCTATAGCTTTTTTTGGAACTAACTCGTTGGAGCTGCGAACACCCGCCACACGCGCAGGCAGCGCTCCCGTGAGCAAAAGCAATACTACGCCTTGCTTATTCTTCATACAACGCATCTCGTGTAGTACACATAAAAAATGTGACTGTGTGCGTCAAAATGTGTGCGCGTGTTGGAGTTTTAGAAGCATAGCTTACATTGCAAACCGTTCAAATTGAGAACCCGTAAAAGCACCGCTTAATTGTTGATTGCAGAGGGTCGACTTTTTTTAGTCGGATTGACCAAATGACCGACTAATTAGTTCGTATTAGTTCGTAACGTAATAAATTATTTGCAAAGATTTTTTCGCCATATTGTTTTTCTTGGCGCTATACGCTAGTGATTGACGAGTAATTATTTAGTAAGTCTATTGTAAAAAATGGAAAATTATACATGTGAGACCTGTGTTGGCGGCAAAGTGTGTTTAAATAGTAAATTAAAATCAGCCACGATTTTTTTGTGCATACCCTGTCTGAAATCTCTGTGCACGCCACTGTTGCTATTGGTATTTCTAGTCAGTGTCGGTACTGAACTGGTCTACTGGTACTAAACAAATATTTCCGTAAGTTAGAGTGAGAAAACAGATAGCGTAAGTAAAGAAGATACGTAGTCAAAATAGGCATTACAAAAATAACTTCAAGGTTGCCAATCGTACGAGGTTCCTCGTACAAATACGAGATTTGTGGTACACCCCGGGTGCCTGAACTTGGTAACGGTAATTGTTAAGTGGAGTACCCGTCTGGAACCGATACCCAGGAAACAGAAATGGCAAGAACCGCTAAGTACCAGTACAGAACTTGTACTTTTGGTACCTATTCCAAGCTCTGCTCAGAACATATCGAAAAGAAATCGGCTGTTTCATACGTTTTCTGGGGGTAAATATGGCAAATTTTATATGAAACCGCAGACGTATAACAATATTTTGATCCTAGCCTTGGTTATATTCATGACTACTTTGCAGGTGCAGGTGACAGGCACTTAGGACAGACCAGCAAGTGGGGTATGGTCTGATGAGAAGCACCGCACTTGCACTGGGTTTTGGAAGGGTCAGGGTACCTACCACGAGCTCTTAACGCGATCCACTTTAGGACCTAAACTGAACAGGAGGCCTACAATGGTCTATTTAAAAACGATTCAAAAGAAAGACAGTTCAGTTTAGGTCCTAAAGTGGATCGCGTTAAGAGCTCGTGGTAGGTATCCTGTTCTTCTAATTCGTACCATGACGTCAGTTTAACGATTCAATTTAGGCCGTGCCATCTGGATACCTACCACTTCACTTTCAACGATCCAAATGCTGCTGAGCGTAATGGACGTCATGGTGCGACTGTGAGCGATGCAGTTTAAGAACCTAAACTGAAATGTCTTGCTTTTGAATCGTTTTTAAATAGATCATGGTAGGCCTCCAGTAGGTACTCCTAAAGAATGCGACTGATGCCGCAACCAACCTGTGGGGTAATTGTGTAAAACACTATCAGTAGCAATGGCTTTCATTTTGACAGTTCAACAACATTCATTGCGTTATTTACGTTGTTGAGCAGACACATTTTCGAACATGTGAAGCAATGGATTGGAAATATCCTGCAAAATTATTCAGATTGTGACTGAAAGTGCGTTACGCAATTAGGGTGCTGGCCACCTATTCGGCTCAAACAATATAAAAAAAACCGGCCGTGTGCGAGTTGGTCTCGCACACGAAGGGTTCCATACCACCATACAATATTTAACACTACATATAAAATAATGGCAAAAAAATACGTTTGTTGTAATAGGGTAGGTGCTTTCACCCCCTAAAAGGCTGCCAATAAATTAAAATTCAACCTGTATACTATAGTTTCAGTAACGTTGTTTGATAGATTTATATAGATTTTAGATAGTGCCAACCAAGAAGACGCGCCCCACTCTTCTTACTAATCGCTAGTTAATGCCGCTAGTGTTTTAGTTTTTTGATACACACTAATTACCTACTAATAAGTAATTACTGTGTTTCGACAAAACTAAAACACAAGCGGAATGTTGTACTGTAAGCGATTAGGAAGAAGAGTGGGGCGCGTCTTCGTGGATGGCGCTATCTGTAGCTTTCAATAGGTATTGGTTGAATCCAATAAATTTCAATAACGCCGGACATCTTCCGGGTTCGTGCTACATCGCTATATCAAACTTTACAAGGTTAAGCAGTAAACGGAGATAATAAATCAGGGAACTCGTCTTCGACAATTGAATTCTCTTGTTTCTAGATGACAGATCTTTTAGGCAATGTGTAAGTTTCATTGATTACTAGCTGACCCGACGCGCGACGGACGGTGTCCTGTCCTTGAGTTGTTGGCAATGATCTCACGTTCATACAAAAATTTAATTTTCCGATTTGATAATTTTCCAGGAAAGTTTTTTCCTTCCATCAAAACCTTCCACTATTTCCACCATTCGGACTATTACGAAAAATAGCCATATCGGTCCAGCCGTTCTCGTGATGCGCTTACCAACGAATAACATTTCATTTTTATTTACATAGATTATTATTTTCTTAGAACCTGTCAATCTTTTCAGGAATTACTTTGTTTTATTCTTTACACCTGAATAAATGCTTAGGTATCTGTAATGCAGTTCAAATCCCTAAACTAAACTCCCATATTTGATCAATTTGATCGGATCATACAAACTTGAAACACATTTTAATTACAGGCAAATCACTGTCCATTCCAAGGTTGCCTGGAAGAGATCGTAGAAAGCGATATGGCCGCCCATTGTATATTTTGTAGTATCGATCGATCTATTTTTTGTTATTTATTTTTGTGGTGTAGGTACAGACGCCAGCACATCAACCTACTACAATCTGTCAGATTTCTTTGATAGATTTTCAACTTTATCACTAAAGCATAAGGTTCAAAGTTGATTGGGAAATTTTGACAGTTTCGGGTAGGTTGATGTGCTGGCGTCTGTACAGTAAAGTATATATAAATAAATAATAAAAACTTTTACCGGAAAACCTAAGGTCGAATGTTCACAAGAAATATCGTCATATTCTCAGTTTATGTTCAACCCTCATTGGTATTCTGTCGGCAGAACGGTTGTATAGTTTTGTTGGTGCTCATTCAAGAGCAAGCGTTATAGTTTTACGTGAATAATGTAGGTCGCCCACGAGATTGAGTTTGTTTATGCTTATGTATTTATTTTAAAACTAGCTTTGGCCCACAGAGGTCAGAAATTATGCCACAGGATATAGGAGTATAGGGATAAAGTAGTCATGGTCTACCTTAGTGTCGAATATTGATTCTCAAAGGGAGTCACAACCTGGGGCGTAACTCCGCTGCCACGAAAAATTACGGCACAGCGAACAGAGCTCCGGCGGGATCTCATGGCGACATGGAGAGCGCGTCTGTTGCAACCCAGTGCTGGGCACGCCACAATTGCGGCGATAAGTCCTCTCTTTGAGAAGTGGCTAGAGAGGCGCCACGGCATCCCCACCTTCCGCCTGACGCAGGTCTTCACCAGACACGGTTGCTTTAGGAGGTTCCTGTTTCGTATAAGGCGGGAGGAAACGCCAAGGTGTCATCATTGTGTGGATCGCCCGGAGGACACGGTGGAGCATACGGTGAAGGTCTGCCCGGCTTGGGCGGAGCACCGTCGCGTGCTCACGGTGGCGACCTCTCGCGTTCGGCCCTGGTCCAGGTACGGAGCGGAGAGTGCATGGGAAGCCGTCACCTCCTTCTGTGAAGCGGTACCTAATGCTTGCGAAGGTGGGGGCGGAACGCGTGAGGGAGAGGCAATCTTTGCGCCCTCACGCTCCTAGTCGACGCAGGAGATGCCCTGAGCGTAGGGAGTCGACAGCCGATTCCCGGCCACCGTAGGCGCGGGCTTGCGGACGGCGAGCAATAGGCAGCTCGAAGTCCGGTAAGGACCAGGCCCGGGTCGACGACGCGTTGTATTCCACGCGCGCCTCAAAGAGATGTCAGCACTAACTGACGGGGTTCGCTAGAGCGGGAGAAATTATTTGATAATTTCCCACAAAAAAAAAACAAAGGGAAGTCACAATAAAATCCTCAAATAAAACTTAGTCTCTGGACTAGGTAGATGCCATAGGACATGGTTGATATATCGCCTTATTTTCGAGCAGTCTCAACAGACGTATAACCGTATAACTCTCAAAACTTCAACACGGGGGAAGCGTATAGTAAAAGTTATCTCCACGCCCTTTTCCCAGCGGGTGAAAACATTTATAAGAGCGATAATTATGTGAATCACACAGTGGATGTCTGTAGTATTCTGTAATGTAAGGATATACTAGAGACGAAGACAGATAAATACAAAAGTTGATGGATGGAAAGGAAGATCAAAGAAAAGATGGATGTATTGTAAGAGGAATGATATAAAGAAAACAAATGCGTTTATTGACCGTCAGAAAACATAGATTATAATGCCAAAAGGGCTTCAGCTCAGAAAATAAAGAAAGGAAAAAGATGAAAAAGAAAAGGATGAAAGAGAAGGGAGTGACTAATGATAGCGTGACGGTAGACAAGTGAGAATATAAGAAGAACACTTGTTGTACCGACTCCAAGCCAACATGGAACGAGGGCAGGAAGATAATGATGAGTGGTATTCTTTAAATATCACTTTGAAACTCAAAAGGATTTCCGCGTATATAATATTTTGAAACACCATACGTCAATTTCAAGAATAAGTAAGTTCTCTTTCTAATGAATTCGTTGTGTGTGTCGAGATTAGAAAAAAAGTTATCATTTTACAGAATTGCATATTCCTGTAGCTGCAATGTGGAGCTACGTATATTTTTAAAAAGAACCTGATTGGGGAACCAGTGTTATAGATAATTATATTAATTATTTGATTTAACTGTGAATGTTAGATCCAAAACTTCCAAGCTATAAAAAGCGGCTAAATTCGAATCGGACTCGCACACGGAAGGCCGAAGGGTTCCGTACCACCGTAAAATTATTTTATTCTTATTATTTTTGTTTTAGCGGCCATAGAAGTAGACACTCTGTGAAAATTTCAAGTGTCTACCTACTGCGGTTCAAAAGATACAGCCCTGTGACAGACGGACAGACGTACGGACAGCGGAGCCTGGCAATAGGGTCCCGTTGGCACCCTTAAAAGAATCGGAGCGCTTAAATCGAACACATAACTACTACAGCTAATTACATCGTGCTACGAAATAAAAGTCAGAACGGCACCCAAAATCTGACCTCGCAGTTTAACTACTGTTAACAGGCATAAACATTAAAAAGTAACAACCTTGGCTTAGCGACGAGGCGGTATCCTACGAGTGCAGTTACTGGTCGTAAACGCCAGATTGGATACCGACCCGCCAGTAAAAGGCGGAAGACAAACCTACTTGAAATTGATACACCCTAGAAACTAATAAAAGAGACGTGGTTTTTGCAAATGCCATAATTTATGGGAATTTGGTAGTTTCTCTATGTTGGTAAGTCTACATAATTTTTAAGATACCTCTTCTGCCTTTGCCTTTGGAGGGGCCCGTGGCTAAATAAAAATCGCCGTACAGGTCGATCGATCACGTTAAGCTACGCTTGCCGCGGTTGGTCTGTGGATAGGTGACCATCTTTACATACCAAGACCCCTCCGTGCCTCGGAAAGTACGGTCGTTGATCCCGGCCGTCATTCGTGGATCTTTAACAGTCGTTACAGGTAGTCAGAAGCCCGAAAATCTGACAACCAGTCTTACCGATGGGTATTGTATTACACAGTAACTGGGTTGTGGAGGTCAGATAGGAAGTCGCTCCATGTAAAATACTGGTATCCAGCTGTATTCGATTACCTAGACTGGAAGCCGACCCCAACATAGTCGGGGAAAGGTTAGGCAGATTGATTGACTTACAGACTTTTAATTCATTCTCAGTGCCCGGGCAGAAACCTCGATATTAAAAACAGACTGTCCCACAGGTTTCAATTGACATAGACGACGCTCTTCAAAACTGAACTTCTTGGTGAAAACTTCTTTAAACTCACTTTCGAGCTCTTTCTGAACACTGAACCGAACTGGAGGTCTACTCTCTAACTCCGTCAACGAAGATACGAACAAGGCCGAAATGAATTGATCCGTCAAAACAAGTGACAATTTTTTTGAGACAGCTGTCAAATCGTATTGCCTTTCATTCGTATTTCGGGCCCCGGACTAATCTTTTGTCCGTAAATGATACGGAGTAGACAGCGCCCGTAATTTCACCCGGAACTACGGATCCTAGGGTCTACTACGAACTACGATCACCATTCATTGGCCGTACTACATAATCAGCTTACAATGTTCTCACTGCTGGGTCACAGCCTCACAGGCCTCCTGTCTGTGAGGGAGAATGGCTATAATCCACCACGCGGGCCCAGTGCGGGTTCGCGGATGTCACATGTCTTCGATTATTTGGTTCTAGGACATGGCAGTTTCCTCACGATGTTTTCCTTCATTGTTTTGAGAGCAGTGGTGATGAAATAAGTTAACTATTTGGGTTCGAACCCACGCCCTACAACTCTTAAGTCACGGCCGTTACCACTGGGCCAAGACTGCTAGCACAAAAATAATATCAAATGGGCCGATGACCTAGTGAAGGCCGCAGGAATCCGCTGGAAGCGAGAAGTACAAAACCGGTCAAAATGGCGATGATTGGGGGAGGCCTATGTCCAGCAGTGGACGTCTTTCGACTGAAATGATGATATATATTATAGAAGTATTGGAAGCTCATATTGCATCGACCAGCCTTTCAGAGAAAACTTCAGTGTGAAGGATTTGCGCAGAAACAGCTTATCAGTTTTATATTGCAGGCAGCCTTCAAAATTGTCGGATGGCATACACCAGCCAACTATAAAGCCGGCACAACAACGAGGAGCCGTTTCACATATTACGTAAGTACACAATTTTGTGGCAACACGGACTCAAAACCATTAACCAGCGGAATGGCTTTCATTTTGACAGTTCAACAACATTCATTGCGTTAAGTTGGATAAGAAAGAGATTAAAACAGAAGGAGAACTAGCAGGGGATCGAGGAATAGGGGGTGGAGGGGGGGGGGGGGCTCAGGGATCAGACCGGAATAAATCGTTATAGGTAATTACGTTGTTCGACAATTTTTTCGAATATATGAAGCAATGGATTAGCAATATCCTTCAAAATGATTCAGATTGTGATTAACAATGTTTATGCAACTAGGGCAACTGAGCAGTCTGCCCAGTATAAAGTTACTAGCCTCGGAAATTGCAAAACCAAGTGTTAATATTGTCTTAAAAGGTAATTAAGATCAACATTTTTTATCAATAATTAATATATTCCGAATAGATACTCTGTAATGTCGTCGCATAGGACTTAATCCTGTCTTCGGCAAACTGAATCCCTTTAGAGATTTCAGGCATGAAGTCATCGTTGTCTGTTGTCGCACGAGCTATCCAATGTGCTGTCTTAGAACCATAGGCTGTCAGAAGACACTTTTTTAAGTTTGAAGGCTTCCGTGCCCAAAGGTTGCCAACGGAACCCTACTACTAAGCCTTCGCTGTCCGTCCGTCTGTCTGTCCGCGGGCTGTATCTCAAGAACTGTAATAGGTAGACAGTTGAAATTTTCACAGTGTTTATTTCTATTGCCGTTATAACAACAAATAATAAAAATAAAACAGATTAAATAATAAAAGGGGTTATACAAGAAACGTGTTTTGTTTTGCAATTTGTAGTGTTAAATATTGTACGGTAGCGTGCAAGTCCGACTCGCAGTTGCCCAGTTTCTTTTTTATGGAATTATCTATCTAGACAACAAAGTCGGGTTAGTTACACCATTTATAACTCGAAGAACGGCTGGACCGATTTTTATGATCTTTGATTTGTTGGATTTATCTCGGTCCCGAATAGCGAAATAGCTATTAAAACCTTGAAAAATTCACGATATAAAGAATAATGCAGAAAATTCATTTTCTGATACATTTTGTATGGTACGGCTTACTAATTCTGAGGCGGTACGAAGTTCGCCGGGTCAGCTAGTTTATAATAAATTAAACTTAAGAGCGTTTACGCCGTCCGGCATTTCATACAAACTTTCAAGCCAATACAAAGGTCTAAAAAGTTAGCAAAGAACATTTTCGAAAAATTGTGCTACAGCCAAATTAGACCGATTTTAAAGTTTCCATAGAAACAGAGATTTCCAGTTATCTTTTTTTAAATAAGACATTTCGAAAATGTTCTCTGCTAACTTTTTAGACCTTTGTATCCTGCTTATGCGTATGAAGTTTCATTAAAATCGGTTCATTCATTTCGATAAACAACAGCTAGAAAGTTTGTATGAAATGCCGTACGGCGTAAACGCTCTTAAAGATAATTATTGAGGTTTCATAATTTTGGCTAGTAGAGCAAACAAGAAAAACTCCCTCGTTTCATCCAAACTAGTACCTCACAGAACTGCGATAGGTAATATAAATTAATTAATTGGAGTTAAAAGCCTCACATTGTATAATAATAAACACCTGCTACGTACCTTCTAAGAGCACTACGAAAGAAAAATAGAATTCTACTTCGTCGGCAGAAAAAATCAACAAAACAAATTAATTTAATGGAAGGAGATCATTCCAGTTATCCATCAAGCTTTGCCGTGCAATAAAAAAACGCAGCACGGCAGCCATTAAATTTATCTTGGGCTTCAGAAGCACTTCAGGAGCGGCTGCAACGCACAGATTTTATAATGAGATTTACATGAATAACTAAATTCTAGCTATGTTGCTTTATGGTAAGCAGAGAACGAAAAGAAGGTATGTATGAGCGAGAGTTCCCACTGTCTCGAGACCATAGTCGGCCTGTTAAAATTTTTGGAGCATGTATATTTTGATAACCGTCTTCAGCGATAATTATACACTTCGTTTTTAAATTTCCTCATTATTGGAACGAAGTTCTTTAACGCAGCTTGTGATAGGAGTAAACTGGTAGAAATCGTCACGCAACAAAAAAGCGTTATGCGATGTCTTTTTATAAATAGTAGACAAAGAAGGATATTATTCATTGTTTGCGAGGGTGCTAAAGCCAATGGTGAGGTCAGAATGAAAATTCAAGATGGCGGCTGACTTCAAATGACAAAAGGTTTTAAAATGCTCGCAGCCGCCATCTTAGATCCAATTTTCGTTTTGAACTTTTTTTTCTATCGTCACGACCAATATTGGGAACACCTAATACGCGTATTGAAATCCAAAATAGATATTTTTAGCCTATGTTGAAAGCTGAAACGATCCAAGACTCGTTCGTTTTCAGTTCGACTTTCTGTCCGCCATTTTGACGTAACCAAACCCGGCCATCATTTACCGACTGTTGACGTTTTCACAGGAACTCTGCGCGTATGAACGCAAACCTGATTAATGTTAGGGCACGGCTTAAAGCTAAAATTTCAGTTAACGATTGTTGTGTATATTTAAAAAATACTTGACCGTGGATGTAAATACGTATATCCACTTGCTATTTTTATGAATATTAAAAGTAGGTAGTAGGTTGCAAGATTGACACTATTTTCGAGGATAATTTTCAAGTAATGGAACAACAAACTGAATGTCATACTCAACAAAGTTCAAATTCCATTGCAACCAAAAACTTATTTGTTACAAATGGTCACTCAAAAATCAACTTAGAATACATTGCACTAAAGTAGAAACTAATTAAGTGGCGATGGAACGTAAATTGAAATTATGAACACTGCGATAGTTCTTTCTCAATTGTCAAACAACCTACTAAGACATACGGACGTAGAGTACGTATAAAATATACCGGATGATTTTTTTTACCATCTCGAAATTTTTACAGTTCTACCCATGAATAAGAACAACTTTCACTATGGGACCAACTCTGAAATTAAGAAAAAAAATCAGCTGTTTAATACAAAAGTTCAATACCTACTAGACCAAAATATAAGAAACAGCAGATTTTTTTTCGTAATTTCAGAGTTGGTCCCATAGTGAAAGTTGTTCATATTCATGGATAGAACCACGGAACAGAAAAAACAGATAGAACTGTAAAAATTTCGAGATGTTTTGCGTGAACGTGACGCATGTTCCCCCCTACCTTTTATTATTTTTTGTGTTTGTTCTTTTTTTTGCGTCATGTTCACCGCAAATAAACGTTTTTTCTTTCTTCTTTCTTCAGATGGTAATACTGTTGTGTCAAAGTATTTCAGTAAATTCCCAAGAAATGTCGCTGCTGGGAGCTGAGACTAACGAATTTACAAAGCCAATGAACATGTTTTAGCTGGAACCTGTGGCTGGAATTTAAAACTAGCCACGAAGGCACTTAGAAGGCAGTGCTTTCACGCCATCGCAGCCAGGCTCTGTGCGACATGACAACATTGCCTAACACGTGTTAGACAAACAAAACATTATCTAAACACCTAGTGTTGAATCCGTAATTTTAAAATTACAAAGGAAATTAAAACTAATGAAACGTCTGTAAAATTCAACTTTATTATAGTTGAATAATGAAAACTTGAAGTTATATAGTTAGCATTAGGAAAAAATAATACATTTATATGATTAGGTTAGTGAAAAATCTCCAAAATGTATTAATTAGTTTTAGAGAAAACTGCGGACATACATTACATAGAGAATCGAATAAAATCCTTTTTAAATCCGTTAAAAAGTTTTCATTCTTCAAAGCTTTTCTTTCTCGAGATTTCGATAGCAGTCTAGTTTTATTTTCAGCCAATCGGAACCTTAGAAGTACGACATTGTTTTAAAAAGAATAAAATCAATACAGATTTTTTGAAAGTCTCATTTTTTCTTTTTCTTTTCTGTAATTCTGGCAGCCGATTTGCCAGACGGTCTACCAGGCATTTTAGCAGATTCGTCTACTATACGCTGCAGCGGCAACATCATTTGATCGGCCAGAGTGAGTAATTGTGAACGTCGATGGCTCAAAACATCTAAAGTCTTAGTCAAGCACGATTCTAAAGAATCAGCTCCCTTCCCCAAGGCAATGCAGGTTTTAGTCGCTTCTAGTGCAGCATACTGGCCACCCTCACTGAACAACTTTATTACTGTAATGTAACGTACATTTGATATCCTGGCCTCATGAATACGGTGTTCCAACAGCTTTTTATACTCCACTATTGCCACATCAAGAGATTCTTCAAACAGTTGACGATGTTTAGCAAGACGGGGAGAGTAACTTTTCATTTTCATCTTCTTCATTTCAGCGTCTACCGGATCTTGGTTAGCGATATTATGAATGTTAACTTTTATACGTTCAATCGCTTCGCAAAAAGGATATAACATAGGGGCATCTAAAGCTGCGAATTGAGATGCATCTTCGGGTAAACGTTCAACAAGCTCAGAAATTGCACCTAAGTGTGATTCTAGCCTCAGGTCGTGGTAACGCAACTCTGCAAGGCGTGCTTCTCGAGCAGCTTTGACACGCTCTAAGCGAATGGTGTGCGATACTAGTTTTAAAGAATAACGCATATGTAAGGCTGCGCTGCGTTGTTCAACCCACTGTTGAGCTTGATGTCTTAATTCCTCTGGGAGCGTGGAGATGTTGCTCTTAAAAGTTTCAAGGAAACCGTTTCTCCAGTTCATTAGAGCAATTTCTTGGAGTTTTGTTTGAAAAATGGCACGAGGTAACGGCATCTGTACTGATGATGGTAGACTATAGATTCTTTGTGGTGTTCCCGCAACTGACAGGCTTGTTGTGTTTGACAAAACTTGTATAGGAGCTCTTGGATATTTATCTAAAAAAACATCAAATTCTGCAAGTAACGTATTTGCCATGCTTGCGGGGAGATTCATAAATTCCTCTAAACGTCCTAGTTCTGCCTCACTATGTTGTAAATACATGCTGGCTGTTTTATCTAACAAAACCATTATTGCATCAAACTGTTGTTGTAGTTTTTCTGTATCAGGGGAACACCGCAACTGTTCTAAAGCAATATTAAATGGAACCTCATTGGCTAGCTCAATCGAATCATGATTAGTAAGAAGATCTTCTACGGCTGCTATTGTTAGTTTTTGAGCGAGAGCTGCACGTAAAATATGTGCGTCCCAAAGATGACCTGCATGATTTAGTATTGAGCAGGTTTCCCGAAGGCATTCTCCCAACGACCAAACGCTTTCCTGCATTGCAATGACATCAGTACCGGTCATTTCGAATAAACTTTTGTTAGAGAAATTAATCAGAGTATTAGTTACACGATTCAATTGACGTTCCAGTATTCGATGTAAATCTAAAAGTTCGATCTTAGAAATTCTATTAGGTCCGCGTAAATCTTGATTACCGAGATCGTTTTCTACTTCAGTTAGCTTATTAGAGATGCCAGAAAATATCCTCAATACAGCGTTGCGATAAGCTTCAACTACTGTCGATATGATTGCATTCAGCTCTTCAACATGTTGTAATATATGTTCAGGAGGATCACCAGAACTAAAGCGGTACTGAGCACTCTGAGATCGCTGCCGCGAAATTTTCTGGTCCTTATTCCATATTAAAGCACTACGCCCCCTGATCGCCATTCCAATACCAAGACATAACTGATTAAGCGATGACCGCGCACGTGTGAAGCCTTCATCAGACAGACCGCGTAAATCTGCTTCCAAATTCGTGTAGGCTTTCGAATTACTCAGAAGCTGTTGGTTGATGTCGTAAATCTGGTCATCGAATTCATGCATTAAATCCTTCGGAGTTTTGTGCCCAACTGCAACGAGACGCTGGAATTGACCACGTAGAAGAATTCTCAACTTGTCTGCTCTTTCCCTTTCCAACCGCAACGCATCCTGTTTGAAATCCGCTATAAAATCGAAACGTTCTGCCATCATTTCACGTACCTTCTTTAAAGTTTTATCGCGAACACCCGGTGATAGGGGCGATTCGCCCTCGTCGCAAAGATCGACCGTGCAATCTATATTACGCTGATTTTCTTGTACGTGAGTCAAAAGATTTTCAGCAAGCTCACGTACTCTTTTGTTTATGTCTTTGTTAACTGCAGCTGCACCTTTAGCGATGTCATCGAGAACAGTTTTATGGTCTTGTTCTCTTTGTTTGAGGTAGTTGGCGAGGATAGGGCCGCTGTGCCGCGGCGTCCAGTTGTCAGGCAACGTGGCAACAGCATCGCTGTCATCGGGGCAGCCACCACGCGCCACGCGTTTCAGCGGTCTATTAACACGTGTGCATGTACTTGGACAGAGATCACTTAAACGGCTAGTTTTATGTTGGGTAAATTTCTTACTAGACCTCATTATTATTAAAAGTATTAAAATCTGTTTTCGTAAAATTAATAGTAAAATGTCATGCTTTCGGATGTCACTGTCAACTTTACATATTTTACTAACTAAAAGTTTACATGGCTAATAAAAGAGGTCGCCGTACAGTATTTTCATAATATAAACTTTTTAGTAACATTTAAGGTGCCATGCATGAAATCAACTGATTTTGATCAATTGGGTTCACTGTTTGTGAGAAAAGTAAAAATTTACTTTTCTCACTCTTTTCTCACTTTTCTCATTTATATTTTCTCATCGTGCTCTGTTTGGATCTCAAAGCATATATTATTTCAAAATCCAGTACGCGGTAAAAAAAGGCGCCAGTGCGCAAGTGAGCTTATTGAACAAAACAGCTACAGGGTATTTAGCATAATCAGCCTAAAATGTTCCCACTGCTGGGACTCAGGCCTCCTCTCTGTGAGAGGGAGTGGACCATAATCCACCAGGCGGACCCAGTGTTTCGATTTTTCGATTTTGATTTCAATGTTTCGATTACTAGTTATTTATTTATATATAAGTATAAAAAGTATGTATTAAATATGTTGAAACTGTGTGTACTCCCCTTCACTTTTCCCAAAACGTTCATTAGAAAACCAGCGTCAGACAGCATCTGTGCTGAAATGAACCTTTTTGGCGCAGCCGTGAGGCACACACTATTGTTGTTTGAAACCTTTTTTTATTTTGTATTTCACGAACTGTGTCCAAACTCCAAATAAACTTTATTCTTTCTCTTTCTTTCAGTGTGGGTTGGTGGATATCACATGTCTTAGTTTTTTTTGGTTCTAGGACATGCCGGTGGCCTCACAATGTTTTCCTTCACCGTTTCGGGAGCAGTGGTGATGAAATTAAATACGCAAAGTGCCTGCATGGTTCGCAATCGCACTCACGACCTACAACTCGTCAGCCGGGGCCGATACCACTGCTCCCTATTTATACAGGGGAGCTTAATGAGTTAAATTAATACAAAATAAAAAAAAACTGTTCTTTTGTGAACCATTGGACTATTGCTGATTTCTCATTTTCTCATTTGTACTTATTTGTTTTTCTCTGTTGTTTCTTTATAGCTGATGCTAAGGAAAATATACAGGATGTCCGGTAAATAATAGATAACCTCATTCTACTTAGGTCAGGGGTCATTCTACTTATTATTATGAACAACTTTTACTGCGGGACCAAACAGGAAATCGCGAAAAAAATATTTTGCTGTTTCCTACATTTATGGTCACATAACTCGTCAAAATGTAGGAAACTGCCGATTCTTTTTTCACGATTTCAGGTTTGGTCCCATAGTAATAGTTAGTTGTTGTTCATAATGATAAGTACAATGACCCCCTGAAGAGGTTATCCATCAATTACTTACAAAACTAAACTTTTAGCTTGTCTCAACTCAGACTATCGCAGTGCACTGCTGGACATAGGCACCTCCCCAGGCTGCGCCACAAGACCCTTTTCCCGCCTTCAGTATGTCTCAGCCACCTTCTTAAGCCTAAAGTCATCGGTCCATTTACCTAGGGGACGTCTCATACTGCAAACGCTTGCCGATACGCGGTTTCTACTCCAAGACACGTCCCGCTTCCCCGGCCAGCAGGCTAGGGGGCACGTCCCGCTCCCCCGGCCAGCAGGCTAGGGGGCACATCCCGCTCCCCCGGCCAGCAGGCTAGGGGGTAATTTCCACAACTACCAGGCAGATTTGAAAAATTATTATTGCATTTATAGCCAAATTCTTGATTAAGGTTTATATTCTTTTTACTGATGAGATGAGATGCGACGCGATGGATCGCGCGGGCAGAAGCTATGTAGTTAGTATCTTATAATTAGGAAGGAAGCAAGTAGCTAAGCATCTGTCTGTGACTTTATTATATCAATATTCCTTAGTTAGCAACCGTTTACTATGGCAGACTATAAAATCAGCATATAACCCAGCAAAGTTAGCCAAACAAAAACATCTGTAAATTGATAACGTATTTTATAATTTGAGTGACTGTGTCCTTTTTGAGAATAATTGTCTTTAAACCTAATCTGCAATGAGTTTATTGAAAAAAAAAACGTTAGAACTTACTTCATTTATTTGCCTTTTAATATAATACTAACAATTTTCTATCCGATATGGGTAGACTGTGGAGCCTAAAAATTTATGTCATTTTTTTTTTATGTTTATCAACACAAGAATGACCGGAAAAATATTTTCTATGTTACTGTTAGCCTGCATCATTGCCTGCTGCCATCGCCTGCTGGACTAAGGCCTATCCAGATGACCTGCAGCTCTTTCGATCCAGACCTAAAGTGGTCACACAGGTCGTTTTTCTCCAGCTCGTTCCGCCAGCTTTTTTCAATGTATTTAATCAAAAATTAGATAGAATTTAGATAAAATTTGGCAGAGAGATAGGACATAGGATAGTTTTTATCGACATACCTCGCGGGCGAAGCCGCGGGCGGAAGTTAGTACATGATATATTTATGCTTAGGCACAGTCGGGTGAAAAGTGTCGGTATCAAGCTAGCAAAACAAAGATTTTTCTGTTTTCTTTTACAAATTGCATAAGCAGGTACCTTTTCCAATTTCCAGCATACATTTGTTTTCCTTCGATTAAGTTACATAACGTTGTGAAGGTGTAAAGATACACTTACGATATAGGTAAAGGACATTGTTCGGCGTCCATACATCGTTTTCCTAAGAACTAGCAGAGACGTGAATATACTTTCTGTGTTCTAAATAATGCATATATTCTATTGCAACTAAATTAAAGTCACGGACACTTCTGAGAATTGTAAAAAATCCAAAACACTTTCGGATTTTGAGGTTATAATTAACGTTTATTACAATGCCAAGTCGATCACAGCTGGACAAAATCAAAACAGAATACCAAGAAAATACAATAACACAAACGAATACACACAACCAACGCAGACCGAGCCACATTACTAATATGTAGCAAGACCGAGCACAGATTGCAGTCACACAGACTGTCATTACAATCAAATGTCAAAGTGTCATCTATCAAATCATCGACTGTCAGTGTCGATGTTGCTCGTTTTACACAGCGCATTCAAGCGCTTTATACTGTTTGTAACTAAAAAACTTATTCATATATCAAGCGCTGAGGGTGTTGAGTTTTGTAATTACACTCCGCTGCGTACAAAGTCTTGGCTGAATGAGCTTAATACCCTTTGCCTATTCAAAACGTCAAATTTATACAAAAAATAATGACGCCGGAAAATAAGACCCAACTGAATTACTTTTTAAAATGTTTTCAAAATTATGAAGTGTCCGTTCTATTCTAATAATTGTAATGTAAATTATAATGAAAACTAGTAATTATTTTAAAGGTTCCATACGTGTTGATTCATAGGCCATTTTTTACAATGTCCTTTGGAGCGAAAATGAATAGTTGTGTCCTTCGGCCTCATTCGGGGTCATATAAACATTATTTGAGTCTAGCATCTTCCGTTTTCGTGTCACATCTATATAGGTATATGCAACTATCTCCTTCTTGACAACACTATGATGACGTATTTCCGCTCGCGTTCACCAGGTGGCTGCAGCGCGCCGAGTCGTTCATTGGCGTCCTGTTTTTCGGACGGTTCGCATCTAAATTTAAAAAGTTAACGTTATTGGCGTATTCTTGGAAAAGAATAATGAATTTTAATTCAATTCTTATAGAACTATAGTTGTTATTACTTTATTTTTGTTAACGCTGTTAGCGTTCGGTATATGCTTAGAAATATAAATATTAAAGATTATTGGTTTTTAATAGTGAATTAATTGAAAAGTGATAGCTTCTTAAAAACAAGATAGTTTAGTTAGTTTAGTTACGATGGCGGACAGAATACAGCCGCGTAATCGTAAAGAATCTGATTCGTCATCGGATTCATCAAGTTCCTCAAGTTCCTCTGAATCATCCCCGTCGGATTTAGAGGTTGATCAGGTAGATAAATCCCGTAAGAGGAAGAAGGTGAGTAAGAAGAAGAAGAGTAAGCGTCATCGAGGACAAAGCAAGGTAATCAAAAAGCTTGCAAAACAGGTCAGTGATTTGAAAAATTTATACTTCTACCCTCATAATATGTATTATGAAAATTATGATTGTGATAATCCGATTTATAATGACGAAAATTCCGAAATGGCACACGATCAACCGGTTGCAGAAAGGTTTTCAGAACCCGTCTCAGATCCTGTACCAGTTCAATCATTTGATTTTGATTTGGCAACGCAATTAAAGGAGCCTGCTGTCACGGCAACTCCACCTAATCAGTTAGAGTTGCTCAATTCTATTCAATATTTTAATAATGATAATTGGAATAATGTTCGATATGTGGAATCACAAAAGGTCTATAACGCTCGTCCTGGATATGTCGACCTTGAAGTAAACGATGAAATCAAATCTTTAGAAAAAGTTACCCATCTACCCTCTGCGGATAAATTTCTTGGCGCTGTAACCCGCGCACTGGTAATGCAAAGCGACGCAATGCAACAGGGTTTTCGACAGATAGTGGACTGGGTTAAGGATACAGGTAGCATGGACCCAGAACAATTGGCAATAAAATTAAAAGAGGTTTTTTCCAGTGATTATCAAAAGATTTCACGTGATTGTTTGCAACTAGTTTGTGGCCGAAGGGCCGATATAATTGAACAAAGACGCGAAGTGTTTGTTAAGCAATTAAGAGATAAATCATTTAAGCCGTGTTTGAAGAAAATACCGCCGTCTAGTGAATTTTTGTTTGATAAAGTACCTTTTAGTGAATTTATTAAGAATAATGGCGGAGTTAACAAAATTTTTTATGCAAATAAATGTAACTTTTCTGGGCAAGAAAAGAAAACCCCTAGACCCCAGGCGGCGTACCCTGGACCTAGTGGATATCAATCGTCCAGTCGCGCTTCGGCACTGACGATGAACTATAGATTTCCTCCTCCTCAGAGTGCAGGAGCCTTTTATAATAATTATCACGCAATGAACCCGTTTATTAATAATCCAAAATTTTTTCGTCCTCAACCGAGAGGACAACTGGCGGGACAACGCTTTTACCAGCCCTATAGTTTTAGAAAAAATGAATCGCAAAACAATGCTCAACGGGGCAAGGGCTCAGCTAAATTCAATAAAAAGTTCTGACTCAGATCAGGATTTTTGGGGGGGGTGCTTGCAAGATCATGTAACGGTGTGGAAGAGACTGGGGGCACCAGAGCCATTAATAAAAATAGTGAAGGGTTATCGTATTCCATTTCTAAAGAAACCGCCTCTTATCCCGCCAAGACAGGTGAAACGTTGCAATCTTACTCTACCATCGCCAGAGATGGACACAGTCATTCAAAATTTGTTAAAACAAAGAATTTTGGAATATGCCCCCCTGACACCGAGTTTCATATCAAATTTCTTTCTGATTCTCAAAAGCGACGGAACCTACGGTCCCATTTTCAATTTAAAAAGTTTAAACAATTACCTGAAGATAAGCAAATTTCGTTTGATTTCGGTAAATCGAATTCCCGATTTCATTCAGGAGAGGGATTGGATGGTCAAAATAGACCTCAGGCAAGCTTACAACCACGTAAATGTAGCACCCGCTCACCGTTGTTTTCTCCGTCTATTGTATCGAAATCAGTTACTGCAAATGACTTGTTTGCCGTTTGGCCTGGCGACAGCGCCCAAAGTATTTGCATCGTTGACCAACTGGACCGCCGAGATTTTCAGGAATCTAGGCATTCGGGTAGTGGTTTTTCTCGACGATTATCTCCTAGTAGCACAGGACAGACTGACACTTTTAAAGCACGTCGACGTTGTTCTTCAAACTCTCAGCCTGCTGGGTTGGCAGGTGAACAGAGAGAAATCGATTCTTATCCCTCAGAAAATAATAGAGTATTTGGGTTTGATGTGGAATCCGTGGCAAAATCTAAAATTTTTACCACAAAACAAAATTCAGAACATGCAAATAGTTTTATCAAAGTTGCTCCGGCGGCGGAAGGCGTCTCTTCGAGAAATACAGAGTGTCATAGGCGTTCTAAATTTTGCTCGTCTGGTAGTTCCAAGGGGTCGTTTCAATTTTCGGCACCTACTGACTTATTGCAACCTGGTCCTAAAGATGCCATTTCAGTCAACTTACCCCTTGCCTGCGGAGGTGCTGGCAGAATTAAGTTGGTGGAAGGTTCACTGTGTGGAGAAATCCAGGCTTCATCCACCTCAAGTAAAAAACTTTTTGACAACAGACGCAGCAGATACAGGTTGGGGAGCGGAGTTAAATGGTCTTCACCTATCGGGCAAGTGGACAAAAGAAGAAGAGCTGCTTCATTCGAACCACAAAGAGATGTTAACTATTCTAAAATGTTTGTTAGAATTCGCTCCGTCTCTGAGCCACACGTCTCTGCTTCTGCAGTGCGACAACAAGGCGGTTGTAGCGTACTTGCGGAAGGAGGGGGGAAACAAGTCGCGGATCTTGATGGATTTAATATATCAAATTTATTACATTCTTCAAAAGTACGACATCCATGTAATTCCCCATCACATACCAGGCAGGTACAACAACGTCGCAGACCGTCTGTCGCGTCACTCGAAGTTACAAGAATGGCATCTACTCCCCGAATTCACCAGTATTGTCTTTGCAAAGTGGGGTGTGCCCCAGACAGATCTTTTTGCCTCCAGAACAGCCCACGTAGTGCCTTGTTATGTAACTTTAGATCAACGAGATCGACGAGCATGGAGACACAACGCGTTCGCCTTCAAATGGGATTTCCGTCTGGCTTGGGTCTTTCCTCCTCCGAGTTTGATACCCCGGGTCCTAATGCATCTAAATCAGGCACGAGGTATATTCCTGATAGTTGCACCGAGGTGGCCCCGAGCATTCTGGAGAGCAGACTTGAAGACCAGATCGACCGCGCCTCCGTTCACAATTCACAGGTTATCGAAAGTGCTCGTAGACACGAGGACCGGGCAGCCCCCACCTCGAGTGAAGGAGTTGGTGTTAGAAGTATGGAGATGTGGGGGTGGTCTGAATCCTTAGGTGACTGGTCTGAAGAGCAAAAGCGTCTGCTGAAAGAAGGTTGGAGGTCGTCTACTTTAAATACGTATAGGCCAGCATGGCAGAGATGGCTGAATTGGTGTTCCATGTTTGGTATAAATTTCTCAGACCCTTCAGGCAGTGAATTGGCTCGATATTTAGCCGATTTGCACCTAAAAGAAAAATTATCCTATCGTACTATTTTACTTCATAAATCGGTTGTGTCCACTTTATGTAATACAAAGAGTGAGGCCCGATTAAGTTCAAACATTTTGGTTAAACAAATGATTAAAGCTATAGCGTTGCAACAGCCTAAGAAGTGTCCACCCCCTGTTTGGGATCCTCAGTCTCTAGAAGGTTGGTTGGGCAGTAGGCCTCTTCAAAATCAAAGTCTATTTGAAATTTCAAGAGTTTGTGCAGTTTTACTGTTATTATGTTCAGGGCGTAGGATACATGATTTAACATTATTAAGTGTCTCGCCAGACAGGTGTATAGTAGGTGAGAATAGCATAATGTTTTGGCCGCATTTTGGTTCGAAAACTGATTCCGAAACACACGTACAGTCAGGTTGGAAATTGTTAGGGAATCTGGAAAATGAGGCGCTTGACCCGGTACTTTGGCTTAAAAAACTTATAGAAATTGGAAAACCGCGTCGTTTGCTTTGTTCTAGCGATAGATTATTTATCACAATATGTGGAAAAGCTAAGCCAGCGACTAGAACTATTTTGGCAGGTTGGGTTAAGTCGATTTTGAAGGAAGCCGGAATTGAGGCTACTCCTGGTAGTTTTCGTTCTGCAGTTGCTTCACGAAGTTGGTTGGATAATGAACCCCTAGATGAAATAATGGCACGAGCTAATTGGAGATCTGGCAATACTTTCAAAAAACATTACAGGAAGGAAGTGATTCCAGCGCAGGGAAGCTCCTTGATTCATCTTTTTCAGCCAATAAATTAAATAATATACCTCTGATTAAATGGAATAAATTATTTTGTGAAATTGATGATCCTTCAAGACGTTTGAGTTATGAGAATAATTTATCAATGAATAATAATAAGTTTTACATTATTATGGTAAGTTTAAACAAATAAAGTACATGATTATGGATTCGAGGTACGTATACATGTTCTGTTTACTCTGTTATGAAATATTCGACTATTTTGTAATTTTTATTATAACATTAACAATTATTAATTTGTAGCAATGCAATCGTAATTACATTGGTGTTTATTTTGTTTCAATTAAAATAATTTCTTGATTTAACTAGTCTTTTACAACACATTGGCGTCCCGTTCACCAGGCGATAACAAACAAAGCCTCAAATAATGTTTATATGACCCCGAATGAGGCCGAAGGACACAATAGTAGCGTTTTACCTTCAAACAAAACGCTTGTTGTGTCCGGAGACTCATTCGGGGTCATAATTTTAAAGACTGCCTGGTTTTTATTGGGTTTCTCAAGTTTTAGGTTTTTGAGGCCACAATGAACGACTCGGCGCGCTGCAGCCACCTGGTGAACGCGAGCGGAAATACGTCATCATAGTGTTGTCAAGAAGGAGATAGTTGCATATACCTATATAGATGTGACACGAAAACGGAAGATGCTAGACTCAAATAATGTTTATATGACCCCGAATGAGTCTCCGGACACAACAAGCGTTTTGTTTGAAGGTAAAACGCTACTATTGTTTTCTTGTCTATTACTTATAATATAAGTAATAGACAAGAAAACAACTATTGATTTTTATTATATGTGAAGACGATGCACCTAGAATAAAATTAGTCTACCACAAAAGGTAAAAAGAATTAAAAATAAAGCAATGACAGGCACCTAAATCAATTATGTGATAGATACATGGTGCTCATATTTACAAATATTGTAAAAGTAGATGATTTTTCTAGAATTTTAACAAGTTTAGTGTGTGAGTTACTGTAGTCACAGAATGGAAAAGTCAACGTCATAAAAATTAAAAAAATATAAATTAAATTATCAACATCTAGATTGTCCTATGAAGAAGGACCAGTCGAATCAAGAATGTCCTCCTTTTTGAAGTCGATTAAAAATGTTACACTCTTTTCAGTCTAGGCCTCATTCGCCAAGTGTGCAGAGTAATGTCGTAACAAGAGCTCACGAAAACTGCACGATACGGTAAAGTAAACTTCTAACATTACGCATTGCGAAATATGAAATAATATCTACCAAACATAATATCGCGTGTCGTATTTAACTTTAACGTAATTTCAATCCATATCATACACAGCGTGGATCAGAAATGTGTGGGTATATTAAAGAGTGTGGTACAGACTATCAAGCTAAACAACTTTCTCCATGGGACCGACAACATATCGCGAAAAAATTATCAACTGACCCATACATTTGGGTCGAGTAGGTTGGATGTTTTGTATACGACAGCTGATTATATTTTCGCGACTAACGCTCGGTTCCTATTAACAAAAAACGAATCGTTTTGCTTACAAATGGTAGCATTTTTTATTGCCGAACTGGGCATATAAATAGAGTAAGCTAATTTTACCTGTGATAACTACAAAATAAAAGTAGAACCTTGAAAATAATAATTTTTTAACAAAGGTTATAACTATTATACATTCCCGTGGGAAAATTCCCGACCTCCACGAGGGCGAAGCCGTGAGCAAATACTTTTAAATTTTTTTTTTTTACTTCAACATGTTTTTTATGTTTAAATAACAAATACGTTTCAAAATTGGAGGATACAGAACGCGAACGGGACGAGCTATAAATACATGTAAAAAAAAAAATGAGAAACAGTCCTTTGACAAAAATTCTAATAATATAGGTTTGTACCTACTCTCTGAAATGTATTTGAAAATGGATCATATTTACTTAAGCCTTGTGTACTTAATTAGGAAAGACATATATCTAATGTTTCTGTACTAATTAATAATAATATAGCTGTTTGGACGGGTTAGTCTCTGGAACTACCACTCGGATTTGAATAAACCTATTTGCATTTGATAGCCCAATTCACGAGGAATGTTAATAGGCTATTTAAAATCACTCTACGGCCCTTAGGAGCCGAGCAAAAGAAAAAAGGTCAGAATAAACGCTAATCGATGTAACAGTGCGGGGGTGGGTGTAGTGTGGGGTTCAAGCCTTCCTCAAGAACTTGGCTATCAAATGCTAAAATATAGAGATTAGCGCGTTCAAACCTCAGACCAAATAAAAAACCAAGACCACAGATTACTAAGAGCGCTGAGAACGATACAGTGAAGTATGCCAAAACTACACCTCCGCTCTGCAAATACACGCTCACAGGCACGCATTTACAATCAAACTACACCTCACTAAGTGCACACATGTTTACGAAACCGGCCTCACTTTACTGTTGACAGCCCTCTGTCTTGGTTTTTTATTTGGTCTGAGGTTCAAACAAACAAACTCTTGAACTTTATTATTAGTATACATTAGGTACGTTGTTATTTACGAACATATTATTTTAATTCTCAATAAAATCGAAATGAAATGAATTGTACAAGCTACGTTGAGTACCTGAGTACGTAGCTTTTTAAATTTTTAATACGCCTAGTACGCCAAGGGATAAAAAAAGTTATAAACAATTTTTTTCAAAGAGGTGCTTCGTTCTTTAAAAGTTAATTAATAAACGGTATTATTATAAATCGGTTCCAGCCCCTTTTATCCTTGTCTACTGTTGTTCAAAAGTATCAGTATTTGCCGAACAAGGTCTAAAACTCTCGAGAAATGAATTATTACATTAATTCGGAGTAGGTATGTATCTGAAATAACGAGCTTTGTTTATTTATTAACGTTACAATAAAGCTCTTATAGTATAATCAAATTATTAACGTTCTGTTTAATCTGAAATTTTACGTACCTATTTTACTTGCTATTTATGTGTACAGCTGTACCCGGGGGTTAATTTGCCACAACGAGGTTTGGGTGAAATGTGGGTGTACTACCCGTTCGCGCTAAGTTAAGCCGCTGACCGTCAGTAAAACTAATAAATATCGAGAAAACTAAAGTATATAATCACACACGTAAAAGCGATGACGCTTACCATACTGAGAGGGCGACTCAGCGGTGCGGTAAGCGGTTGGGGGGCACGACGCGCGAACGGGATATCCTTACTAATATTATAAATTCGAAAGTAACTCTGTCTGTCTGTAACCTTTTCACGCCTCCACCACTGAACGGATTTCGATACAATTTGGCAGAGAGATAGATTGTATCCCGGGGAAGGACATAGGATAGTTTTTATAGACATACCTCGCGGGCGAAGTCGCGGGCGGAAGCTAGTTATATTATAAGGTACACCTCTGTATGCCTAACGCTTTGGGGAACACAGGCATGATGTTATGTTGAGCTTAAGGAGGAAACTGCCACACAAGGCTGCCAAAAGTTATTGTTTTTTTTTTTTTTCTTAAACTTATTATCGCCATAGTAAGAACCGCGGAATGCTCGAGCACATTTTGGCGCCCAAAGTGGGACCTCGTTAATAGTTTTTTTTTTTTCAACTTACCGAAGTTGTGTTCTAGTATCAATGCATCTGCAAACATGTGTGTCTATTTTTTTTTTGTTGGCACTAAAACGACTACCTACTCCACAAAAACATTAACAGAGAGCTTAGTTTTATTAAGTACTACTACTCCTTCAGGCCGTATTTCCGCCATGGCGGCCCAACTCGACGGAAACTAGCCTTAGGTGCGGGATAAATTATAGTGCAGGGGTTTGTGCGCGCAGACACAGGTGCACTCTCTATTCCCTCAGTTTCATAGTCCGATGGCACGGCAAACAACACGACCGGAAAGAGATCAGGCGCAGGACCAATCGCTTAAAACGTACTTCCGAGGCGCTGGTACTACAGCGAACATCCCACTTAAAGGAGTACACAGCACTTACATAGGTTGCCTATTTGTACTGATTATTGAAAACTAATAAATTGTAGTCTTCCATTTTGCTCCACCCAAAAAAAACAAATCACTTACACGCCTTTAGAGTTCCTCTTATATAATTGTGTAGAGTAAAGTAACATAATAACATTGTACAGTCATACATATTATATAAGGCCATAAACTTACTACCCACACCGTACTCCGGTTCCCGTAACTGCTTACCTGTAACAAAATAACGAGCGGTGAAATTGATATTGTAAGTTCATTAAGGAGGGTACTTCGCAATTTCGGAAGAAAGTTGTCGCGAACGACGGTTTCGTGTGACATCGTGTCAAGCATGATTTAATTATGCAATGCATGGAAGATGGTTCTTGGAATTGGATGGACTTTGGTAAATAGAGTTGTATGTACTTGAGCAGCAAGTAAAGGTATAATACAGGAAACTGGAGACTTTAGGGGATTCAGGAGGCATGTAGGATTTACATTTGTTGTGTTCTCATTACTCATTCTACACTGCTCTGAAAACGGAATGAGAATTTCTTTTGATGACACAGAATATTAAAACAATCCTGAACATGAAAAGGATATAGATATCTAGAAATAGTCAGGTTTCCAGGAGAGCAAAAATTTATTAAATAACATTTTTTGCCAATATTAATTATTAAAACAATGACATTGAACTGTTTTTTAAAACATATTTATAGTAACTACTTTTACCTTTTATTTTTTAATAATTAGACTAATCTTAACCTCAATACAATGTTAATTATTATATATTTAATTTTTTTTTTTTGTTTAAATCCGACTTTATGCCTGAAATAAACATTGTATATTCATACGACTTTATGCTGGCCCATTTTGTCCCCCATAAAACATCTAAATCTGATCACAGATTGGCACGATTCACAACCAGTATGCTATACAGGCTAAACCAAGGAGATAAGGACAATCTCAAGGATTTTCCTACAAGTTAATATTACGATTTATGAGGTCATATAAAGAAAGCATAATTGGTAATCATATCTTGTCTGTGCTTTGGCTAGGCATAACGCAACATGACACACACAGCCTTTATAATAGAACTTAGGATCTTAGGACCAGTTTTCATTTTGAAATGTCATTATGAAATACATTAATATTGCGAAGTAAAAGGTCACGCCAGATTAAATTATGTTAAATAGCATTCATTACATTTCTTTTTTATTTACTGTTTACGCAAAGATCTTTGACCTAATTTTATAGTTAGGCTTCGAAGTCTGCTGACACCATTCGTATTTATTGAAGGATAGTTGGCAATTTCGGCTATCACGTTAGCAACATGTGATAAAAAAAAATGTTTATCCTTTTATCCTCTCAGAAAGGCCAGGTGTGTAGTGTGTAGTACTTGCAACTGGCGGGCGCATGCGTGCGTATTCAGACCAGGGGGCCTAAAAAGGCCACTTTGGCAGAATCATAAAACAATTCATATCACGCAATTCATCTGTTTGACAGTTTCACAACTATATATCCCTGAAAGGTTAGGCAGAGTTGTACCTGTAGCATTTTACGAATCTCCATACAAAACTATCATACAGATGAAATTGTGATATGAATTGTTTTACGATTCTGCTAAAGCGGCATTTTTAGGCCCCCAGAAATGAACGTAAACGAAGGTAAAGGAGTACCTATGTAAGGATCGTAGCAGGTGGCGCCTACCCCCATGGGAAGAACTGGAAGACGGCATGATGAATTCATGTGTTTGTGTGTGTTTTTTACGTCCTGGAAAAGAACCTAAAGCCAAAGGACCAAATTAATTACTTTACATTGCAGTAAGTAAAAAAACTTAACTGCCCGTTCAGAACTAATTTAACGGCAGTATAAGACTACCGGGACAATTTTTATTACTTCAATTAATGGGCTATAAACCTTCGTTTTCCTTTATAGTAGTCACAAACTGCGCCACCAATTATACGATTATATTGTCGAACAAAACTGGGTAAGTGAAAGACCGAATAATGGTTCAAGCAAAGCGAAGTTGTTAGACCGAATTCTCGATTTACCAATTTCAAAAGAGATTCTATTCAATATCGTTAGGACACAAAACGTATCGTTAGGACTCAAAATGAATCCGTACTAATATTATAAATGCGAAAGTGTGTCTGTCTGTTACCACTTCACACTTAAACCGCTGAACCAATTTAGATGAAATTTGGTATAGAGATAGTTTGAGTCCCGGGAAAGGATATAGAATAGTTTTTATCCCGATACACGGGAAACTTATGCGGGTGAAACCGCGGGGCGCTGCTAATATTAAATATATTGAAATCCCCCCCCTAGAAGACCCTATAGAAGGAGATACGTATACTGACATTATGACTGATGTGCTTCAGACAGGTCAGGTGCGTAGTACTCGCAACCGGCGTGCGTGTATGACCACAAGGCCAATTCCCGTAATTAAAACGTACAAAATCTAACCGCAATCTCATCTCAGCGACAATCAATGTCAAAAAAAATTAGGGAAATTAGAGATATTTTTGCGGGCTGAGACCGAGATTAGACTGTGAACGTTCTTGAAAAAACGAGAATTGCCCCTCTGATGTATGAACGAAAACGAAGCAAAAGAAGTATAGCTAAGGATCGTAGCAGGTGGCGTTCTATAGTTTGTGCCTACCTTCATGGGAAGAAGGCGTGAGTTTATGTATTTATATTGAAATTAGGCATTTTCCGAGAGTTTTACAGAAATAAGTCATTCATCGTCGCACAATATGTTGTTCACAACGTGTTCATTCTTCGACATACAATCTTCATTCAAGTTCCTCAGATTTATATTCTCTGTAGAAATGAGAAACGAATAAAGCGGAAGGAATCAGAATTTATCAAAGCTTTGAGAGTCTCTTTGAGTAGATGTTTGTTAATGAATTCATCATTACATATTTGTTTATCTATACATATAATAAACTAGTAACAAAACAATAAAATAGCTGCAAGGTGGGGAACGATTTTTTTTTTTTTTTGAATTTTTTTTCGTTTTTCTGGACGTATGTTCCGATGAATAGATTGACAGCACACAGATAATTTATAACCTGGATTAACACATAAGATACTTTTGATCCCAGATTATTTTTCGATATCCACGCGAGCTCATAAGCACGAGCAATGTTTGGGAGAAAGAGGTCGAGCCTAAATTATGGCGAACTCAGTTATTTGCTTCTTTTGTCATTCGCTGTAGGTATCTGTATTACACACAAATAAAATGGTATCGAAAGTCAATGAGCCAAGCTAATTGGCTCTTCGTCTTAATCTTCTTCTTAGCTTGTCGATGACAATCTAAATGCCCGGAATTCGGCTTCGGGCTTCAGCCCAGAATTCAGCTACCTACATGTTTGGCGGCATCACTAGCGTCAATCAGTTCCTGTAACGTGCAGCTGACAGGACACGTAGGATATGATAATAAGTGTCCCTTCGTTTGTGGAACAGCACCACATTTACACTCCAATGTGGAGTCGTCTATGAATCTCCACCTGAACAGGTTTTAGTTACTTCGGCCAACCTGGGTCCGGAGTCTGTTTACAGACTTCCAGGTTATTACAAAACGAGTTCTAACTTTAGACCTAGCCTAAACCTACGAGCCAGTTACTGTATTTTGAACTTTATTCCGACAAACGTAAAGTTCTTAATGCAAAATTGCCAAGTTAGACTCGGGTTTTAACTTTTACGTTAGTTTTTGTAACAAGAACTTTAACTTAGTCGGATAACAGTACGAAATAAAAAAATGGATTGATGGTTTAAACCTGGGTCTAAAGATAAGCCTTGTTTTGTAGTAAGGCCGATTGAGTTTGATACCACTTCATTCGCTTTGGCAGCAAAATCGCCTTAGCACGTACAAAATTCAAACTTTCTTTGTCAACGAGAAAATCAGTGCTGGGGCTGTGTCGCATAAGGTCGTAGCATTATGCTGAGCGATGACCGTTTTGAGTTGATGTGACGCATATTTTAAACTGACTTGTTCTTTTTTGTGTTTTTTCGCCGCTACCTTTTCCCGTAAAAAAAAATATTTTCTTTCTTTCCTTCTTTTTTAAAAATCTTCAATATAATTGTCTCGGAGAAAATCTCAACTCAACACTCATAAATGTCCTTGTAACCGTGATATAAAGGAGCTACATCTTTTGAAGATCGACAACTTAGAGGAAGCAGGACAATTTCTGAATCAGCTTCTGATTTGGCATTTAATATCCTTTGTCCGGACCCGCAGTATTGAGCCCTTTGTGTGTCCTGGAAGAAAGGTTTAACGTCAGGATCGAACGTTTGGACGACAAATCTCGTCATATTAAGTGAATTTGTTCGTTATACGCAGTTTTAGGTACTTGTGATACAGTAATATATATTCTAAGCTTTTCGTAGCTTTTTCCAAAATGTCGCCCATGTGCGAACCCTATGTAGCCGATAGCTGACATCAATGTAAACAGAAAACATAATAGGACCAAACCCCGTAGTTTCACGATTTGACAGTAGTGTTATGGACAATAATTTTACTTCAGCAGCAATGTCATCGTCACCTGCCTAGCCTTTTCCCAACAATTTTGGGGTCAGCTTCCAGTCTAACCGGATACAGCTGAATACCAGTATTTCAGCAGCAATGTCTACCACAGTAATTAATCTATTTATTTAATTGATCACCTCATTCCCCTCCCCTTACTCTCATTCTCCTGCACCTATCCCAATTTATTTGGGGTCGGCGCTGCGTGTCTTTTTCTTCCGTACTTCTTTATTAGTCATCATCTCGGTTACCCCCTTTGTAGCCACATGTACTGTGTGAAAAATGATGTGACTGGGATGGATATCCCCTACTCTTAATAGGTATCCACATTTAGACTCAAAACTTTCCTCGTGACTTATTCATCCGCATCACATGTTCATACCGTGACAACCGAATTCCACACAACTTTTCAGTCACCGGAGCCACTGTCAGACTTCCTCTTATGTACTCATTTCTTATTCTATCCATTCCCGTAACAACAAGCATCCATCTTAGCACTAATCTCAGCTGCATACTGCATACAATTGCCTTTAATTTATCCCTTTTGTGGCCCAACATTCTAATTCATACAAAACATCAGATCTAAACTCTCAGCATATCGCAGTCCACTGCTGGACATAGGCCCCTCTCAGATTATGCCACAACACCCTGTCCTCCGCCTTCCAGTCTACCCCAGCCACCTGCTTTAGGTTGTCCGTCCATCTAGCTGGGGGGCGTCCCACACTATGCTTGCAGAAAAAAAGGACTCGTCTGCTCCACCGGCCATCGGTCCTTCGATAGACATGGCCAGCACACTTCCACTTTAGTTTGCTCACTCTGCAAGCTATGTCGGTAACTCCGGTGCTTTCTGTATAATTGCATCCCCGATTTTATCCTTCAAAGAGACTCAGAGCGTAGCTCGCTCCATAGCGCGCTGAGCGACCTTGAATTTTTGGACCAGCCCGACCGTCAGTGTCCATACTGTCCACCTTATATCACGACGGGCAGGACGCACTGGTTGAAGACCTTACTTAGTCTTCAAACACTGCGGAATAGGCGAAGAGATTGAGGTCTAAACATTATTTTATAAATCTTTGTTTATCTAATTTCTAACTTAAATTGCCCGTATATTCGAATCAAAACTGTCATTCTTTGACAGTAGTCACAATTTAATAAACAATTAATTTCTGTGACTATACAATTATACATACTGTCTTGTGACATAGGCCTCCTCTATTACCCTCCACCTACTCCTGTCTTCTTGTAGTTCTTCGCCAACCTTTTGCCAGATCTTTCTCCCATCTTTTCCTGTCTTCCTCTACGTCTTTTTCCATTCCTCGGGTACCATTCTGTGACTTTTTGGTCCATTGAAACTAACTGAATTGTATCCCAAGCAAGTGGCAGTGAACTTAAAATTAAAATGGAATTAGTTGAATCCGACATCGCACAGTCTTCTTCAACCTATTGATCACATTTCCTAGAACCGATGATCCGATTACGTAATTTCATTATCGGTTTTTCAGTTTCCGTACAAGAAGACGTAACCTCTTTAAATTTTTTGCATATTTTCCTGTTTGCTTTAACTATATTGGAACAAAAGAATCTGTTTCGATTTTTATAAGGTTTTGGCAACATTGCACGGATTGAGATCATGAATTCTTGCATGATGAATACTGACGGTGTTGCAGTTGTGACCGAACGTTATATTTGTGAGAGATCAATGTAACCCAGAAATATATCCGAATCTTATATAATACTAGCTTCTATCAGCGACTTCGCGTGAAATTTCGGCCCCCAACCTACTGCGTTGCATCGCATCGCCTGCCCGCGCTATTACTTCGTTTTCGCTTAGCGGTCTTTCTGAATTTTTACTTTTGCTCGGCTCCTAAGACGCGATAACTGCTGTGATTGGTGAATGAATAATCAACAGCCAATCACATCACTTGCATAATCACCCTATAATGTTCCCACAGCTGGGACAGATACCTCCTCTCTTACAGAGAGTGGGCTGTAATCTACCACGCGGGCCCAGTGCGGGTTGGTAGATGTAACATGTCTTGGAATTTTTTGTTCTAGGACGTGCCGGTTTCCTCACGATGCCGTTTTGAGAGCAGTGGCGATGAAATTATTTACACAAAGTAAAGCGCCCGACTGGGTTCGAACCCACGACCTCGTAACTCGGGGCCGTTACAACTGGGCTACCACTGGTCCATCTCGCGTTTAATTTTGACACGTCGATAATTCGTTCCAGAAACTGGCCGCAAAACACTTGAATGGTTTATCTGACAAATCTAATTAATATAGTTTTGCCATGCAAATCAGTTGACGTAAGATATGATGACAGATTTAATTCAAAATCTTTTAAGAAACCGTGAAACAGTGTTTTATAACGTCTTCAAAATATGAATGTTTATAAACATTTTTTGTTAAAATTGTGAAACTTCAGGTAAACCACCACTCAGTCAAATAAAGTCTTATTCTACCTTAACACATTGAAGGACACTGAACGAGACTCAATAAAAGTTATATTGTTATTACGTCGATGGGCGTTAAGTGCCCCGCAAAGTGTTAATAATGCAGACAGACCAACTTCAGACCGTGGCTTTGTTGTTCAACCTTCAGTATTTGGCAAAGGTCCAAATTCAATCAATTCAAAGGCTATAGTGACGTAACAGGCAACTTTATTTACTACGTTTTGTTACATAGTAAATCGTAATGAAATGAATTTATTGATTTGTTAGTAGCGACGAAATTATGAAGGACGACTTTGTGATCACCAGAAAAACTGGGAAACTGGGAAACACCAGAAACTAATAATGTAGGTAAGTATCTCAATCTTGATCCCGATCTTTGTCTGTCAACCAATGGGTCGAGGACCCAGGTCGAGTTTGCCAATCTGTTTGAGACGGCGAAGCACAAGCAGCTGTCCGCGGTAAAAAAATGGAATTGCGATACATGGTTATATTAAACGGGCGAATCGTCACATTAAGAAAAAAAAAATTGTAATGACGATTCGCCCGTTTCAGTCAAGTAAATTAGTGCGAATCGACTAATAATTATTAATTTCGGCCGAAAACAAAATGGCCACTCCTCTAGAAGTAGCGATTATTAAATGCACGTCCAGAGCAATCCGCCCCTGTTACTATCAGCCCCGCTACTGATTAGCTAATACGAGTATCTTAATCCACAAAGCAAACATCGAAAATCGATGAACTTACGTCTGTCTGTCTTAAGTAGCAGCTCTGATTCATTCAAGGAATCCATTTCAATATCGTCTATCTAGTATCAGATCTACCCTCCCTTACGTGTTTGTTCTGCTCGGACTGTGTGAGCATCGTCAACAACGGAGACAGGGAATCCTTGTGTTAAAGCTTGTATGAAATCTCCGTTCATGCATCCAACTGCATTGGCAAACGAACTCCGCCTGTTCTGAGAACCTTATCGTTATTGCCAATTTGACACATTTTGCCGATTTGACACATTTTGAAACAAAAAAAAAAAGATTTTATCGATCAAAAACTATCGCTCTCCGGTAAAATAATTATGATTTGTAATTGTAACATGACGACAATTTTTATTTTTACTACTACTTGGAGCAAACCATTTGAAGCTTATAATTGGGTAAGACAAAGCATAGACTATAGAACTAAGTTAGACTATCATCTGCCTAGCCTTTTCTCAACCATATTGGGGTCGGCTTCCAATGCTGCTGAGTACCTACCAGCATTTTTCATGGAGCGACTGCCTTTCTGACTACCACAATCTAGTCACTGGGTAATACGATGCCATTTGCTAAGACTGGTTGTAGGGCTTCTGACCACCCGTAACGACTTTCAAAGATCCACGAATGACAGCCGGGACCAAGACAAGAAGGGGCCTCGGTATGAAAAGATGGTCACTTGCCCACGGACCAACCGCGGCAAGCATAGCCTAACCTGATCGACCGACCCGTGCGGCTGTTATAACTTAGTCACGAGCCACAGTCATAGGTTAAGTTAGACCCGTTGATAGTATTGCTTCTGACTGCGAACTACAAAAAATGTAGCCCATTTGATAAAATCTCAGAGTGGTCCTTATGTCACCCGTGGGAAGCTATAGGATAGCCTGTTCGTAACGAAACACCACATTGCCATTAATGTAGATACTTTTTACGACTTGCCCGGGATCACACGAAAGTGATACGTTTGACTTCTTTATGGCCCGAACTCCCAAATTAACTTGAAAAAGGACCAAATTATTATTCAGTCCGCGGGGCATGGAGATATCTTAATTGTCTTCTGTTTTTCGCCGTGTTTTCGCCCCAGAACATTTTACTAATGAAATAAAGAAGTAAAGATTATTGTAACATAGTGTTTTTTTTTTTTTTTTTTAATTTAAGCGTAGTAGTACTTCTTCTTCAAAAGGTTAGGTTTGTTTTTTCTTAGAAGTTTAAAAGTTATCATTTCCTAGGTTTGCAACTCAATTATCTTTATAACCTACTAACTTGTGCCCCCGACATTGTCCGTGTGGAAGTCAACGAAAGTTGAATTCGACAAAAAATCTATACCCAGTGAGTGTTATCCTGTGAATAAATAAATTTATGACAGTTGTTCCATTCTAAAACTGTCAGACGGCAATTTTAGTCTACGAATATAAGATAACTGACTTTGGTAAAATCAGCCCCAACACATGTTACATTATATAATACTCGGGCATACTGCAGCTTCTCATTAGCAACACAATTTTTGAAATCGGGTCAGTAGAGTAGTTCCGAATATTACCCCCTACATACAAACTCACACCTCTTCATAATATTAGAAAAGATATCATGCAATAGAGGCCACTTTACCCTGTTGCCTCTTTGTACCAGGACTTAAAAAAAAATTACACGGGAGGCTGTAAATACACAGGAGAAAAAGCAGCTGGAATCCCATTTTCCTTTACAGTGAATAACAACATGCTCCACTTCACGCGAGGAATATACGTAGGTACTCTGCTAATCTTGAAAGGAGCGTTCGAGCTTTGATCTCCGATTTGTAAAAATATGTACAATGGAAATACGTATGGAAGAAAACCGTTACTAGAGATGATAAAAACTTTTTTACAAAAACAAAACAACCGACTTCCAACAAAACACTACAGAGTGAAAAATAACTTTAATTTCAGAACTCGGTGTCGTTGGTTCTGCATTTTCGTTTTTTGACGATGATGAACGGAATGATGAAGACAATTGTTTTCAAGTCCACGTCTATCCAAGAACTGCTAAGTAGTTTCTGTCGACATATTGCCGACTAACAGTTAAGGACTGCTGTGGCTACCATCGACGGCTCGGTAGCATTATAGTCGGACTTTAATTAATTAGCTGCAGTAAAATGACAGCTTATGTGTAACTTAAATGACTAAAATTAGCGTCTTTTTGTTTTTTCGCGGCCATCAACCAAACCTTGTTTTTCTAGTACAGAATAGTGTAACAAACGAAACTTATTTGACATGAATATCTCTAAATACAGTCCGAAATGAGTTATTAAGAAGTGTAATTTTACTGCAGCTAATTAAAAGTCGGAGTATAGGTAAGTGATGACTCTCAGACTCAAACACTTGAATCATCAAGAGCTCAACTAACACACTGTACATGGATTTTCCTCGACTTTCATGGGATCCCTTCATCAGACTCTGACGTGGTGATAATGGGACCACCTCGAGAGCATACCGTTTCAAACCCTAATGTCAACTGCTCATCACCTGTTACAAAATATTGCTTTTCCCGATGCTGGGACGTTAATTGTTGACGAGTTCTCCTGATAAGAACCAGGAAAACTGGAGCTGATGGTGAAGTCACCATCAGCTCCACTTCACCATACGCATTGTGACGAACATAAATTGCTTAGCAACCATATTAAAGCAATCGAATCGCAACCCGTGAAATATTTGTCATTGAATAGTTCCGATGGCCATCTGTGGTCTTCATCATCAGTTCCACTTCATCAAATTATACTTTCTGAATGCAAATGCTTGAGTTGTTGATGAAAATACCAAAATTGCTATTTGTATGCCTATAATATTTAAGGAGTTCCCTCAATTCCTCATGGATCCCATCATCAGAACTGGATTTTGATAAAAATGGGAAAAATCTGGAAGTATATGCTTTCAAATAAAAAAATAATTTTCCAAATCGGTTCATAAATGACGGCGTACTGAGGTAACAAACATTATCATGCTGAGTGGAAGCCTTTCTGTCACAGTCATGACGTGCAGTCTTCGACTATCATGCTTTGTGTTTGTATTGTTAAATAGTATATATTTTGTTGTTATTTATTTATTAGAATTATTTTATCTTTTTGTGTGCACGTGTTTCTGTGACAAATAAACCTATTTTTCTTTCTTTTCTTTAAAAAAAACATACAACCGAATTGAGAATCTCCTCCTTTTTTTGAAGTCGGTTAAAAATATAGCATTCTATGAAAAAACAACTCCCAATTTCCACTGATTTCCTTTTAGTATTTTAGTATTCTGTCTGGGCGAAGCGACGGTTGAAAAGTTGAAATGGGAGTGCACCAATCGATGCACGAATGTACTTCGGCAATGAAACAGACTGTACAACATACCTACTCTATGTATGTACCATTGCGGCCCTTTCCGCCTGATCACTTATTTCTTTTTTTTTTGCCTAAATTCTGCAGCGGCGTCAAGCCTTTTCGCCTATTAGGAAAGCGATAACGCAATTATTTACAACCTGCACTACGCAGCTTAGTAACGCATCACGTGTACTCCTTTTGTGAATTTTACGGACGAACTATTTGATCTTGGCGTGCTTACTAGAGAGCGCTTCTATTTTTTGAGTGCAAGTAAAAATGATCAAATTGGTGGTCAGGCGGGAGTGTTCGCGATAGTACACAGCATGCATTTCAATATTGGTGTTTTATACAGGCTGGCAGGGACATCAATGCGCAACCGGTTACCATGGATTCCGTAGGTACATTTTGAACGCGTAGGTATTGCATAATGTTGTATGTATTTATAGTATTTTTAAGTTACTTATATTAATATTGTATTTTATGTGTTTATATGGGCCCTGATGCCTGAAATAAATGGATAAATAAATTGCATTTTTGTATGAAACAGCAGATTTTTTGTTTAACCGACGAAAAATGTAAACAGCTGCTGGTCTAGAAATATTCCTGAATTCATGGTTACAGTTCGCGCGTCGATGTGCCTGCCACCCTGTATATACGTATATAAGGTAGTAAAGTTGGCAGATGGGTACTCGTGTGCCAACGAAGAGTAATTAATATTGAGTGCAATGACATGGCAAATATTATGATAGAGATCGAGTTCACCATAATTATATTGGAGCGATTCAATTGGTAATCGCAGAAATGATGGTATTGTTTTAACACTAATTCTTTGCGCGAACAGTATTTGTCTGTGAAAAGGGGTAAAAATTCAGTATTGTGTTATAGCGAATTGACAACGCAAAGCAAGACATATCTAAGAATTCCAAATCACATTAGACATTGTTAAAAACAGGAACAAAGTTCCTTACGCAATACTCACACACATACACAATCGTATATAACAGAAAGAGACAGAGAAAGTCGCATGGAGAGGGCATAACGCTTGTTCCTTACGTGACGATTTATACCAATCAACTCCTACCGCAAGCTGCTTTATCTTTATCTTTCCAAAAATAAATAATGACGTTTATTGGGACACAGAGCGTGAAATACATTATATACAAACAAAAAAGTGAAAATAACGTTTCAACAACAAAAGTGTGTGGCCTCACGGCTGCGCCATAACGCCAGACAAATGCTGTCTGAGTCGTCTGACGCTAATTAAAATATATACATAGCTAATTAAAATATATACATAGGTATAGATTACCTACACAAAGATTTTCAATTACCAACATGCAATAACTCCTAAGGGAGTTGATTCTATTAAAGAAGGAATTACAATGAAGACGAGTGGATACTAAATCCAATTACGCGCTGTAACAGCTTGCAAAGGCTATTGTTAGAATCTATAGAGCTACATGTAACAAAGTAACACTAGACAAGTGAAATTTTAGCTTACAACCCTCTCAGCTTTGATACTGTGTACATTCGGGGGTCATGTTAAATTGGTGCTGGTTTTTCTTTGCTTTGTTGGAGTAATATAATTGAGACATGAGTATATTCCTATATTTTTATATGTACAGTCTCGTACTTCACGAGCAATTAATATACGAATTGCTACGATCAGCTCGGCAATAACATCTGAAGGCCTATTCTTGTAATTTAACTTTCAAAATCTAGTCGCAGTTTCATCTCGGCGACAAACAAATGTCAAAAACTTGTGAAAAATTTAAGGAAATTAGATATATATTTTTATATGTTTTTGACAGGTTGAAACTGAGATCAGACTGTGAACGTTTTAAAATTACGAGAATTTCCCATCTGATTTCATGATTCATGCATTAATATATGTCAAACTTATATGATCATTTGTGGAAGGCATATACAAGACGTAGCAGCACAAATATAGATAGAAGGAATTCCAAAATTATCTGACGGGACAAGCGACGCCAAAATATCAGATGCAGCATCGGATCAAAAAGATTTGTCGCCTCTTTGAATGCTGAAAACTGACCCGAAGTAGACTATTCTGCCAGTATCAGTTAGATCTGAGCTGTCCATAGTTTAGTAGTGTATGCTCACGACATTTGATACCCTAAAAGTCTTTATTGTTGGACGTACAGCATTCTAATTGCGTAACACTCAATCTCAATTTGAATCATTTTGAAGGATATTGCTAATCCATTGCTTCATATGTTCGAAAAATGTGTCTGCCCAATAACGTAAAAAACGCAATGAATGTTTTTGAACTGTCAAAATTAAAGCCATTGTTACTGATAGCGTGTTACACAATTACCTCGCAGAGCTTGGAACAACCTGCGGTGATGGAAATAAACAATGACGATATTGAGCAATCCATTGGCTGCTGTTATTTAGGATCTCCAACAAAAGATATACCTAAACAATACATGACAAATAAATAAAGGGCAACATTAGGTATCAGCAAGTGTACTCCTTCGCTTACGCGGGTTCTACATACTGCACGGATAAATACTTGCATATGCACTTCGGGTAATTATTCCGTGTCTGACTGCTGGTTTAAATGTGTATGTGTTTACAAACAAAGGTACCCACGATACAGGAGCCGAATTCCTAGTGCTAGTTTACGTTAAATCAACCAATAAAATCCTACTTCTTTGCATCAACGCTTATAATACCAGCCTAGTGTTGTCCCACTGCAGCGCAAATGCCTCTTCTCAGACAGAGAAGGCACGAGCATTGTTCAGCACACTTTCTCAAGACTTGTTGGAGATTTCAGACTTGTTTAAACTTTAAGTCACCGTGTTTTCCTTCGCCGATATCAGTAATCTCCAAGATAAACTCGGAAAGTAATGAAAATCTCAGAAAATAACATCAATGCTTAATAGGAGTAGAATAAACATAAACCGCACCATGAAGTACCATGACACACGAAATAGAATTTGCCAAGTCAGTACACGCAAGTCCCAGTGAAATAGCATACAAACACATTAGCTGATTGAAAAAAGATTTATATATGGTCATTGAAAATGGAGGGCAACTGGTTCAAAAGTAACTACTCTAGATTTCTATAGAAGCAGCAACTATGTTACTAAGGGCCATTTTATTAGAAAAAAAAAATGTTTTCTTATGGGAAATGACAATTTATCAAATTCATTTTCGTTCGAGAAACTTGCCCTAAAGTTGGTTAAGAAGGAGTCATTATGCTGTGAGACTCAAAGGATTCACGATAAACCTATAGCTAAGATATTTCTTACATATAAAACATTCCAAGGGAAATTAATGAATGGATAGCGATGTTTAAAAAAAACTCGCCGTCAATAGGTACAGACGGCAGCACATCAAGCTACCCGAAACTGTCAAATTGAATCCCAATCAACCTGGAACCTAATACTTTAGCGATAAAGTTGAAAAACTATTGAATAAATTTGACAGATTATAGTAGCTCGATGTGCTGGCATATGTACATCTACTCCGGACATGTTAATGCAACAAAAAACTGTACAATACGCCGAATTGTTAAAGATATCTATCTATCTACACATACTAAAGACCAAGTATCAGTAAAAACGCTCCAAGTTATGTAGGTTGGGTGATTTTCCTGTTTTCCACTAAATCAGGAAAGTCACTCAACCTACATAAAACACTAGACATTGCCAAAATTGTCCCGAAATTACGCATAAAACTACCACTAGCTAATAGCAACAACCAGAAACTGGGGCATGAATGCGACAAATGCAAAGCCAAATGGGTCGACGACACAGAGTAAAAATGTATGTTATTGATCACTTCACTTTCTCAATGCGTATTGGCAATTTCTGACTTATGTTTGCTTGTGGATTTATGTGTGAATCTCACCTACCGGATTCGTAAGACAAAAAGCACTGTCGTTGGGTGACTGTTTTGAGTCATGTTGGTAGCAGACTGTCGCAGCGTTGCCGCGTTGCTTTAGTCTTTTCACAGATCCTGATGTCTTTTCGTTCCATGCCACTCCATTGATTTTTCAGTCAGTCAGAAATTGCCAATACGCATTGAGAAAGTGATGTGATCAATGCTTATGCTTAAACAAAAGAAGCCTTTGCCCTGCCGTGGTACAAATACAGGGTAAAATTAAATTAGCTAGCAAAACTCCGCAGACGTTATGGGAATCGATATCTAATCATGATAAAACAAAAAACGACCGCTGGTAGTGTTGTTACATAAAGTTTAGTTGAGAAAATCAGTATTTTTTTAGACATCGATACCCATCACGTCTGTTAAATGTACAGTAAACTAAACTGATATTTTAAACAAATACACTACTTATGGTTGTTGACCTCAAAATAAATGATCATCAAATTTTTTTGTTTTATCATGTTTAGATATCCATTTCAATCACGTCTGCGAAGTTTCGCTAGCTAATTTAATTTCACCCTGAATAGCCTGGTATTATTAAACTCTCCATGTACGAACTTCTCTGTGGCAGTCAAGATATTCGGCAAATGTAAGCACGCCGTCCTGGCACGGCTCTGAAGCACAGGCTTTGTTATAACGAGTCTATTGTCCAAAGCCACTCGACACAGAATGTTGATTTACAATCAGGATTATAGTTTGAATGGAAGGACATGTGTCAAAAGCTGCCCTGGGGAACAGTTAGTAATTTATTAGCAGCTTATCGAAGTCAGGGTAGTATTGATATTTATTAGTGTAGTAACTTGCTAAAAGTATGACAATTTGGTGTCTTTAACGGCCAATTTCTTCATCAACAACTAAAGTAATCAGTCAAAGTATCTTTTACTTGACCTGTACTGATACTACGGCAAATGCGTTTCATCATTCAAGTAACAGCTAAAATAGTGAAAACTTTGACTTTTGTGACGTTACTTTGGCTGTTACTATTGATGAAGAAACTGGTCGTAAGTGTGCATAAACACGAACAACATGCGTCGACGACAGAAGTAACTGCAACCGTCGACAACGACAACATGCCGCTCATGTATTTGAGTACGGTGTCGTCGATACGCACCGACGCCGTCGGTTGCAGTTGCCTCTGTCGTCGACGCGTATATTTGAGTACGGCGTCGGCGACACGCGTCGTGGCCTGTCGCAAACATGCACCGACGGTTGCAGTTGCCTCTGTCGTCGACGCGTGTATTTAAGTAAGGTGTCGGCGACATGCGTCGCGGCCTGTCGCAAACACGCGCCCGAACTCCAAATCGACTAGTAAAGTAGAAAATTCAGCCAAATAGGTCTGTCTTGAAACGGAGCCTGGGTTCAAAGACAAATCTGATATATCCTATTCCTAATTTTTTTTTCGTCTAAAGGCTGATTTTACCAAAATCTTATATTATATCTTTTATTCGTGGAATAAAATTTAAGGAAAGTCATGCGAATCTAACGAAAAGTCGTCAAGACTTTGAAGCTGCAAAATCATAAATCATCATCATCTGCCTAGCCTTTTCCCAACTATGTTGGGGTCGGCTTCCAGTCTAACCGGATGCAGCTGAATACCAGTATTTTACATGGGGCGACTGCCTATCTGACCTCCACAACCCGATACGATAACCCTTGGTAAGACTGGTTGTCAGGCTTTCGGGCTTCGGACTACCCGTAATCTGCAAAATCACAAATGATTAAGCGATTTTCTTAAGTGCCACTCAGTTTGTTTTTGCTCGCAAGTCACTGCTACCAACGTCACGACAAAACCTTGGGATGTTTTTTATAAATTAGTTCAAGAAAGAATGAACAAAAGTAAATTCCGGCTTATGATGCTTGAGGCCTAATTGCCTAAGGAATGCAAAAATATAAAATTCCCTAAGTCGAACAATAATTATAAAACCTAAGTAATTTCTAAATGTAAACTTGAAGCATGAAATCAAAATGGCCGACCCATAACTTCATACGAAAGCTATTTAATTCAGGGCGAGTTCAAGTACTGTACTGTACTGACTTCCATTTCTTTCAGATCGGAATGCGAGCAATAAAATTGAAAAAGAATTTACAAGAGCCATCCAAAGTCAAAAGTAATAACAGCTGTCACGAACAGATTACTCCTGTATTTGACATGTAAATATATTCACAGAGAGATATCGGTTACAGTGAGCTCTCAAACGTGAAGGATTATCTCTTCGAACAACAAATTGCGAGGTACTTTGAGAACAAGGTTCGATTACAGGGAACCAGGGAAGTTTTTAGCTCTTCTGCGAATGTTAGTAAGCCCCTCAGATTACCTACGTTGTAGCATACAAAGCAATTATATTATAATTAATTAGCGTTGTAGACTTCGTGGCTAAATAATAACAGAAGCACGGGTCGATCGAAGGTTAAGCTACGCTTGCCGAGGCCGGTCCGTGGATGGGTGACAATCCATTACATATCAAGACCCCTCATTGCCTCGGAAAGCACGTTAAATCGTTGGCAGTCATTTGTAGATCTTTCACCGTCGTTTCGGGTAGTCAGAAGCCCGAAAGTCTGACAACCAGGCTTACTAAGGGGTGTCGTAGATCTCAACAGTCGTTACGGGTAGTCAGAAGCCCGAAAGTCTAACAACCAGTCTTACCCACCTAGGGTTTCCAGCATGATTTTTATTTATTAAACTGAAATAAAGTCCGTTAACGTCCTGAATCAATAGGTATCTACCGCGATCTTCAACATGTTCCAATAACCAAAAACCATACATACTTTATTGTTAGGTTCCTACGGAGACATATTAAGGATATATAATTATATATAAGCTATAATAAAAAAAGATGGATTCCGCGACACGCATATCGAATGTGAAGCACAGTAAGTATGCCGGGGACACAGCCTCACGCTCACATTTACATCATAGTATGCGGCCTATTGTATGCTCCTATCTAACTACCCAGGAGAAGACATGGCGAAACTAACTCAGATGCCGATAACGCTGGCTCTCAATATCACCTTATGTACTCGTATGTCACAGGTTTAAACGTAGGTCAGTCAATGTGCCTAGTCTTCCCAACGATGTTGGGGTCGGCTTCCAGTCTAACCGAATGACTCTGAATACCAGTATTTTACATGGAGCGACTGCCTATCTGATCTCCACAACCCAGTTACTTTGTAATACGATACCCCTTGGCAAGACTGGTTGTCAGACTTTCGGGCTTCTGACGACACGTCTTGGTATGTAAAGATGGTCACCCATTCACGGACCAACAGCGGCTAGCGTAGCTTAACCTGATCAATCGATCCGTGTGGCTGTCATTACTTAGCCACAAGCCCCTCTCACAGGTTTAAACGTAGGTGATTATGAATAATACAAGGAAAGCGGTAGCAACCAGTACAGGAGTCAGAACAGATCCAATAGATATCAAAGAAATAGAGAATATCCAGTATCCTAGTGGGTAATTTTATGCTGTGGATTCTCAAGATGAAAGAGATAACTGCCTCAGTAAACAAAAAATATATTATTATGTAACACAGGACCAATGATTATCATCGGCCTAGCCTTTTCCGGTCGGCTTCCAGTCTAACCGGATGCAGCTGAACACCAGTATTTTTTTTACATGGAGCGACTGCCTATCTGACCTCAAAGGACCAATGATAGTGAACAACAAAATTATTCTTAAAGATTTAATTAAAAATTAAGGCTGTAAAAGGAATGTTTTTTAACAAATAAAGATTCAAAGCAAAAAAATCTCTCAAGTAACAATCTCCAGATAATTGACAATACCTTCGTTAGAATGTTTTCCTGGATTTTAATTATAGCGGAGCCTCCGTCTGTCGTAATTCGATTTAGAGAAGATCTAAGGATTTTTTAGGAATCCGTACCCACAGGTAGACTTTAAAGTGTATATAAATAATAAATAAAAAGGGGTGCCACCGGAACCCTTTCCTAAAGCTCCGCCTACGAATAAGCTCATACCGTCCGCTCCGCTGTCCGTCCGTCTATTGTGGCTGTATCTTTTGAACAGTTATAGGTAGACACTTGCAATGTTCACAGAGTGTGTACCACTATGGCTGCTATACCAAAACATAATAAAAATAAAGTTAAAAATTAAAGGGGGTCCCCATATAAAAACGTCTTTTTTTTATTAAAGTTTTTTTTTATGGTGTTTTAAATATTGTACGGCAGTACGAAACCCTTCAGTGCGAGTCCGCCTCGCACTTGGCCGCTTTTCTTTATACCTATTTAGAGGTCAAGAGAAGATAACTGAAGTAAACGGACACTGCCCTATAAAAGAAGACGAGATGAAAATGCACAGGGGAATTTAGTTATCAGAGTTTATAGTGGAGGGCGGGGGGAGGGGGTGTCAGGGGATCAGACTAGAATTACTCACATTTTATAGTAGGTAAATCTCTGACATTATCAACAATCGTAACTAATATTATAAATGCGAAAGTAAGTTTGTTTGTTTGATACCTTTTCACGCCTAAACCACTGAACCGATCATCCTGAAATTTTGCATACATACACGTAGCGCCATCTATTATCATAATAACGTTATTGTTGGTTTCCTCGCGAACAGCACGTTTTTTTGGAATGAAAGGTATGTCCGTTTCTGACACCTGACAACGTATGTGCAAAATTTCAGGATGATCGGTTCAGTGATTTAGGCGTGAAAAGGTAAGAAACAAACTTAGTTTCGCATTTATAATATTAGTTAGGAAGTTAGGATTGGTTAGGCGTTCACGCGGCCGGACGAAGTCGCGGGCAGCAGCTAGTAAGGTATAATTTGCAACTCGGGTTGGGATTATTGGGTTTTTCCATTAGAAAGTTCTCAGTAACAGCCCGGAGTCTGGATAAGTGCCCGGTTGATGGCAATAACCTCGCTCCCATTACATGGGACTTAAACATAACTGGCGAATTGTGGGTGATACTATAAGCTTGGAATAAAGGCGTAAAGCTATGTTATGTTATTATTCTGGTAATTTCAAAACAAACTCCATAGATCGTAGGGCTTATTAGTCGATTGGCACGAATTTACTCGCCTGAAACGGGCGAATCGTCACTTTTCAATCAATCAAGTCAGTCTATTGCAGTCCACTGCTGGAAATAGGCCTCTCCTAGGCTGCGCCACAACACCCTGTCCTCCGCCTTCCGCATCCAGTCCGTCCCAGCCACCTTCTTAAGGTCGTCCGTCCATCTAGCTGAGGGGCGTCCCACACTACGCTTGCCGATACGCGGTTTCCACGCGCGGACACATCGCGGTCGGTCGTCGCTTTTTGCCCGACTACGGCGAAGCAAAAAGGAGTGTTATGATTTTGACCGTTATGTATGTATGTTCATCTGTTCCCTCATAACTTCTAAACTACTTGTCATAATTAGACAAATGAGGTAAGTATCGTTGGAAACGTCTTGATCGTCCGCTGTTTATAGGCTATGTGACGTCACATTAAATTGAACATGGCGTCCTCTAGCGGACAAAGTCTTACATAATCAAAAAAAAAGGCGACTCGCACAAAGTTAATTTATTTGTGGGCGAGTCGACAACTCCAGAAATATATTTAAGTATGCAATAAAGTATAGAAAAAGGGACAATACCGCACAGAAATCATGAGAGAGATATTTATAAAACGTGCCAACAGTAAATCCGTGCAAATCAACTAAAGCCGATCGTAGGCGTTAAAATACAGTAAGTATCAATGTAATACGTTCCCACATGAAAATCATTAAATGAACCTTTGGAATTTGTCGTAGGCGGACAAAAATGTCGCCAATATAATTATAACATAGGAACAAACTTCCGAAACCTAATACAAGATCTAAAAGCTTTCAAGTCACAAAACCCATCAGCGTTAACATGTCAATTCGCAAAGTATTCATAAAAAAAACAATAATATGTCTAATAATAAATAAACAATAAAAGTTTTAAAAGCACTCTATAGCAGCCAAGTGAATATAATAATGAAATCAGTGACACGCGAACAAATAAGCAAATGGCAGTGAAGTGGAAAAGCAGTGTAGATCTAAAGTGACGTCAACGACACGATCTGGGAGTTGGTATTGATCAGCTGACTTACATATCCGTACCTCTGCCTTTTTGTGCCTTTAGTGGTGGCCTAGTGGTGGTTGTAGGTCGTAGGACTCGTAGGTTCGAACCTAGACAGGCGCTTTACTTTGTGTAAATTCTTTAATCACCACTGCTCTCAAAACGGTGGTGGAAAACATCGTGAGGAAACCGGCATGTCCTAGAACCAAAAATTCAAAGACGTCTGAGGGGCAATTCCCGTAATTAAAAAGAACGTTCACAGTCTGAACTCAGTCTCAATCTGTCAATGGTCAAAAATACATCTAATTTCCCTACATTTTGACAAGTTTTTGATATTTGTTTGTCGCCGAGATGAGACTGCGACTAAATTTTGAACGTTTTAAATTACGAGAATTGGCCTTCTGTGACTCAATTTGAATAAATTTTAGACCATTTACGTGATTCTGTTATGAATTCGTGTTCTAAAATGAACGTGTACGGTGTGTGTGTGACGTAGATAACAGACAAAGGTTTGCTGTAGACCTCAGATAAGTAATGAGGGTTCTAATTCTTGGAATACATAATATTGCCCCTGAACTAAATTTCACTCTATACAACTTTGTCGGTATGTTTAAACATGGTTTGTAATGATCACACTTGTGCTTGTAGCAAGTCATAATGTATTATAACCTAACTGCTTCAATTCTGAACTCCGGTGTATATGCGGTGTCTCTCTACAGACAATGGCTCACCTCCCATCTTGCACCGCATGCCCTGTCACTGCACATGTGAGGACCTAATCGCTGCGTCAGCGAATGCTAGTCCGCGTTGCTGAATTTTGGGCCAAAACAATTTAAGTAAAATCGACACGCTAAAAAAATAAATAAAAATCACAGTATCACAGCAGTGGAAACATAGGTTGATTATGCTAAGGATTTCACATTTCTTCTCTTTCTAAATATTATAAAACAAACTCGCTTTTTGTCTGTCTCTGTGTGCGCGTTGTTCTTCTAAAATATGTAACGGATTTTGATGCGGGTTTCACCATCATTTTGAGAATTTATTCCGGAAGGTTTATGTGTATTTTACTTAAACATATAATAAAGAAATCTCGATGTTTTGGTAAGTCGTAAAAACCGTGCGAAGCAGGAGCAAGGCGCTTGTCTTTTGATAAATAAATCTTCAGTCAACTCTCAAAATTGCCCTTTAAAATTCGAAAGTTTACTAAGATTAAGCTATTGTTTAATAATAAATTTTGAGTACACTCATAGATAAAGGTGGGTTTAACGAAAACAATAACTTTATCGAACTTTCGACAAAAATAATCAAATTCCCATTGAACAATACGAAAACTGTAACAGTTTCTAAGAAACTTACTCTGATCAATTTCCAGTTACAATGATGAATTGCCCTTTGTTTTAAAATAAATAATTAAATAAATTGTAACGTTTAAATCCAAGTTTAACCTTCAAATTAAGTTAACAATCGCATGATAAAAAATTTTAGTAATTTAATAAATTTTGGCTCTGGCTCGAATGGGATTGGGCATCAGCCGCATGCAGGATGATCGCTGGGCAAAAGTTTCCACACAATGGGTGCCTGAAGACGCCGACGCGCCGCCGAGGTCAGCCCTGAAGGACTTGCGGGAGGAATTTGCGCCGCACTGGGACAGTATAGGCTAAACAAAAAAAAAACCTTTTATTTTTAGCCCAAGAATACTAATATTATTTTATCACCGCTTGATTGATCGCCTGGGACCTGGTTTTATAAATATTTAAGGTAAGTTAAAATAATTATGTTAAGAATTTTTAAACGAAATAACAGGCAAGTGTTCTACCTTTCATAAATTCCAATTGTTTTTTTTTTCAGAGCAACTCTGATTAGTCCGTACATTAATCATAGTTATACTAGCTTCCTGACCTTCTGCCACACAGCCTTACTTTTTTTTTTATAAAAAATTAATGTTCAAGTCTGAGAGTGCTAATTTTTATAGAGGTTTTTATATAATGTATGAACTTTCGAATACATAACAAGACCAGTAAAAAAAAAAAATAGTTAATGTTCAGTAAAAAATTTGCACTTTATTACTAATGATCATCTGGGACTGAATAAGCTAACCGGGCGTTGCGGGTTACCCTGATTTGGCACGAACGTACAACCCGATGCGTCCCCGCCACGGAGAATTGTTTTTACTCTGTGGTCCCCGCAATTTAAAATTAACTAAAAAAAAAAACAAATGCAGGCGGGCTCTCAGACGATGATTAGTACTCTAAGAGTTAAATACTTTGACCATGTACTGAACAGCCTTTGTAATCTTTTCATAAACAAACTGACACATAGGGCTGACGATTGAATCAAATCCAGGAAAGCCACTGGTTCGCTTGATCTAACTAAACTTACTTTGAATTTCATCCAATTTCATTCGTTCGGATGAAATTTGTCACATGGGTAGACCATGGAGAAGGGTATAGGCTACTTTTCATCCTGGATCGCAGACGAAGTCGCGGGCAACAGCTAGTGTAAAAAATACCCCAGTCTTACGAACTTACGATACTCATAAAAATGTTTGATTGAATAAATTCTACAAATTGGTTTGAGTATAAGACGGAAAATAACATTTCTACGTATGAGACCTTGGAGAAACGTAAATTGTTTGCAAAAACACTTGCACCCAACAAACCTTACATAAAATATTCTTTCGGTCCAAGGATAAAGACACAACCTCCTCGGTCTTATTGGACAACTTCCAGGATACTTTCAATAGATGTTTCGTTCATAATTTTTGCACCCTTTTTAAAATGAGAACTCGTCTCGGCGTCCGCGTCGTCTCGTGGCTTGTAAACGAGCTCCAAAATAGAGTGTGTTATGTTTAACAGGTTTCCGGTCTACTGGACCGGATAAACACGTCAGATAATAGTAGTAATTTTTCCAATTGAACTCACATTGGTTGTCAGAACTATGTGATAGTTTATGTTATGAAATTTATATGCGATTATGAAATTGTAATTCGACAGTATCGGCCTTATTACCAAAACAATGTTTATCTTTAGACCTAGGTTGAAACCAACGAGCTATTTTTAAAGGGCTTTGAAGGTCCGTGGCATATCTACCTGTCGCCCATTTTTTTTTTCATTAATTATTGCATTTTTTCATTATGGAATTGATAGCTGATATCAATGAAAACAGAAAACATAATAAGATAATAAGACCAAACCCGTAAAGAGTTACGCGAAAAAAAACAAAATGGCTGACAGGTACATATACCAGGCTCCATTTATAAAATTTCAATTCCCTTTCGAACTTCTGACTAAGTTAAAGTTGTTATTACAAAAACTGACGTTAAACCTGATTCTAAGTTGTCAAATTCTCATTAAGAACTATACGTTTGTCGAAATAATAAAGTTCATAATACAGCTATTGTAGCGAAGGTTTAAGCTAGGCCTAAGTTAAAACTTTTAAATAAGACGGTAAAATTATGTTTGTGACTTCTTTTCCAAACTATCCAAAAGATCTAGATAATCTTTACCGGAATTTATCACAATATATTTAAAAATTTACACGTGCGCGATGTCACTAGCAACAGCTAGTATTACATGCACATAATACTTTTTTAATGAGGTTACCGAAGGGTTAATTAGTTTAGATTAGTGCCAAAATACCTAAACCATTAATGGCGCATTAAAAGGAGGGGGGGATGCGGCCGATAAAAGCATTCACTATTCGAAACCCCCACTCGACATCGATTGGACCCACCCCAGCTCTGCTGAACATTTTACACTTTATTTTATTTATTTTTAGTTGGGGCGAACTAGAAGTATGAGGAAATTGAGGGCCCGCAGAACAAAGGATTTGTGCCAAGTACCGACACGCAGCCGCAGTAATCCACTAAGAAGATGGCGGATCGACTAGGAAGTTTTCCTCATGGCGAAAAGTTTATCAAAATAGTGCGTGACCGTTGGAAATAATCGAGGGGGCTGTGACCCAGGGGCCTACTCTCCAAGTCCGTTTACGAAGATACGGGCCCATCCGAAAGTGGTTCGATACTTCGAAATGAACCCTCAACCAACAATCAACTCAGCTTATTGCAGTCTACTGCTGGACATAGGCCTCTCCCATGCTGCGCCACAACACCCTATCCAGCCACCTTTTTGAGGTCAGCTGTCCATCTAGCTGGGGGCGTCCCACACGACCCACACTACGATTGCCGATCCGCGGTCTCCACTCCAAAAGAACCCTATTCCCGATAATTAACTTTTTCGGAAGGGTAAAAACACATCTGGGTACGGACAACTGTGAAATCGTGTTGTCATTCGTTCTTAGTTCGGGCCCCGAACTAATCTTATGTTTGTAGCTGATACGGAGAAGGAAACGCCCGTAACTTCGGCTGAACCTTCGGATTTCGTGCTAAGAGAGTATACCCCAAGCGGTGGGACGACACGAGCTGCTTATAAAAATACCTCATTAGTATAATCGGTTACCGAGAAAAAAAAATCACCATGGATGTGTTGTAAAAGTTCCACAACGGAATCCCATTTTATAATTGGCAATCAGACAGCACAAAATAGTTCATTACAACGCAATACACTGTGCAAGGCTGCCAAGACATCGATCGGGAAAGCATTTGGTATGCAGATGTAAAATATCGGCAGATTGAGGTAATCCATGATACTCTATGAATATTTCAGTCATGCACATGCAGGATGCTAGATCGGTGTACTCGTGGTGCAACGCAATTCGATACATGACGTTGTTGTGGTGGCTCTGTGCATTAAATCTTATTTTCTTTACTTATCCTTAATCCATTAAATATTCAACTTGTTTTGTCTGCGGTTTGTGGCGGAGAAAACCTCTCAATTGTCCGTGTGTATGTGGATTTTCTCCTTTAGAGGAAGCTCGAGCGGCTTAAAGTTCGCTGTTTACTGTACTATGTAGTTCATAGTTTATACGCACTACAATGATGTTAAAGTTGTGAATGCAGTTCTTGTTGGGGAAGACAGCGAGGCTGTGTGCAACTTTGTAGAATTTTTTCATATCTTGTCGCAAGACATCCTATATTTTGGCTTTCGACGTCACATATTTGTGCTACCACTTGCCTTACTTGTCCTTCCACAAATTATCACATATATTTGCCGTCATATAAGGTACCTGTGGTAAATAAGGGCCAGCGGCTATTAAGGACCATCTGAGAAACAACACACATTCAATAGTTTTATAGGTTGGATCTCTCGCATACATAAAAAGGACCAATAGTACTGCTATCACAAGCGCGCGTTGCTGTGCGCGCCGCCATTTTGTCAGTAGCCCCGACTCCCGAGTAACATAAAGGGGACGGTCACCGTCACAGTTTAAAAAAAATGCCGATTCAAGAACATTCATTAGAAAAAAAATTGTGTATTTTACAATAAGTGAACACCTAATTACTGTAAAGTGGACATTAGAGCTGTCGAATCAAGGTAAGTTATTTTAATTTGCTGATATTTGCCAAATTTCAAATCAAGATTTGTAAAAAGTGACGCCATTGCTAATAAGGGCCAACTGGAAGGAAGTGAATAAGGGCCGGCCCTTATTGGGCTGTCAAATTTTTTTTTGTTTGGTTTTCTTTTCATGTAGATAAATAGCTGTATCTTTTTATTAACATTGATTTTATTGTGAACATGTATTTGAAATATTTTTACAACATTTTAACTTGCTATGTGTGTTTGATACCTATGTGTTCCCGATTTAAAACTGGATGCTTTCGACGAGAATACAATATTATGGTAACAACGAGATGAGTAGATTTATGGTTTTTGGCAAATTTTGATCAGCGTACCTACAGTACAAAATAAGAGTTTTATGAAAGCTTGTTTAAGAAACATATTTTTCAACAAATAATTTATTATTAGACAAATAATTTATTATATAATAATATATTATTCAACAAATAATTTATTATTAGACTAGAATAATGGAACCTCCTGAAGAAACGTCGTGCACTTTGGTCAGTCAACCAACTGGCAGCTGCAATGGCAGCCGTGCAAAATGGACTACTATCAGAGCATGCAGCAGCTATGCAGCACGGGATACCGAGAAGAACGCTGAAAAACCATTTAAATTCAGGTAAAGTCGAAAAAAAAAATATGTAGGAACACAATTTTAACAGAGGAGCAAGAAAATTATTTGGCGTCCAGAATTAAAAGGCTTGCCTCGGTAGGGGTTCCATTGACTCCAAAAGCCATACGTTTGCAAGCGTATGTTTTTTGTAAAAATAATAATATTAGACATTGTTCACATCTAGCCGGAAAAGATTGGTTCAAATTATTTATAAAAAGGCATCTAGATATTTCCAAAAGAAAAGCTCAGATCTTGAACTCAGCAAGAGCTCAAAAACTAAATAAACCCATAGTCACTCAGCACTTCCGGGAAATAAAGAAATTTATGACGAACTGGATATTAAAACCCATCCTGAGAGACTATTTAATATGGATGAGAAGGGCTGTAGAATCACCATACACAAACAGTCAATGGTGTTAGCCTAAAAGGGAACAAAAAGGGTGCATATGGTAGCACCAGAACATGAGGAGAACGTGACAGTGGCCACATGTGTGAATGCCTTAGGAAACCCTACTCCACCAATGATTTTATTTAAAGGGAAACAACTAAAACCCGAGTTGACTGACAACTTACCTGCGGGATCGTTAGTAAAAATGGCTCCAAAAGGTAGTACGACAACTTCTTTGTTTATAGATTTTATGCACCATTTAGGAAAGTATAAAACTGCCGAAAAATGTCTGCTTGTTTTTGATGGTGCTTCGTGTCAATTAGACTATCAGATAGTGAAGCAGCAGGCGAGGAAAATATTGTGTGCCTTCGAATACAACACACGAACTTACAACCTCTAGACAAAAGTGTGAACAAATCCTTCGAACATCACTGGGATCAAGAAATTTTTTTTTTTATACCAAAATCCCAATAAGAAACTTACTAAAGCACGATTCAACACAATTTTCAGTAATGTATGGTCTCAAAGTGCATGACTCATGACAACATCGTCAATGGGTTTAGAGCAACAGGGCTTTATCCATATAACCCAGATGCCATACCAGAGGAAGCCTACTCGCCATCTGTATTGACCGAAATATCAGAAATTTCGTATCGGGTACAATCTTGTACTTTGGGTAATAATCTAGCTCAGGAAACATCTTCAATTCCCGGTCCATCTGGCATAAATTCACGGCTGCCTTTAAGAAATTTCTCTGAAAGTAGTTCAGGTTCTGACAAAACAATCGTTGAAGATTTGATTATTTCATGTCCAGCTTCACCATCTTTAATGACAGAAGTAGACCATTCATTGCCGATTTTATATAACCCTAATACAACGACGAATCATCGTTTAGTCGATTACAGTTCATCAGATTCAGGCAGTATTATACAAGACCCACCTATTCAATTACAAGAAACAAATACCATTACAAGGCGACCAATTATTTATAGCTCAGATACCGATACTTCTGTTGAAGACCTTATGTCTCTTCTAGCGAATTATCCCAATAGGCAAGATAGCCAATACTTATACAGCCCCACTCCATCAGAAGACCAAAATGCAATTTCTCTATTGATGCAAGAATGTACGCCAGAAAAAGGAATCAGCCACGGTAGTTACATACATAATGTCGCAAGGCAACGATCTGATAGTTCGTCATCAGAGGACTTAGAGGATAATATACCATTACTGAATCTTAGGCAGAATAAAAGTTTCAAATCTCCTTTCCTACAGCTAATACCAACTCCAAATTATGCGGTGGTGAAGCAAAATAAACCAAGACGGAAAGCTATTAACTACAAAGGCCAGCGGGTTACTAGACTTATTTATGTAAAGAGAGAACAAAAAGATATGACAAAAGAGACACACTCCTAAAGGAGGCAGAAAGAACAAAGAAAATAAAAGAAAAACATGGGGAGCCCTGATGATAATAATATGTGGTACTGCTACGCATGTTATACGGAAAGGATCCAAGATATGCGACAATGTCAAGTGTGTCAGAAATGGTACCACGAACAATGTGTTGGTAATAAGCATTTATTTTTTTAATTTTTGTTAAACCTATATTTTTGGTTAAGAGGTTTTTATCTAAAAATAGTATAAATTTGTTGATTTTAATTAAGTAACATCTTTGTGTTACAAAAGAATTATACGTTGAGTTTTATAAGGACCTATTTATGTTTTTTTTTATATGATTAATGTTAAACTGTTAAATATTTTTAGTCTGAAAATATTAATTATGTTAGGTTATAGAGGAAAACAATTTATTTTATGTTTTATCAGTTTATTTTCTTTTAATTTTGTCGCGGACCTTAATAGACTACCTGAATTTATTAAGGTCCTTAGTAAATAATTTTTTAAAGTGTTCACAAAATGTTTAAAACCTAGCCCTGAAGGCATTTTTTTTAGATCTCAAATAAATAATGTTCAATAATATTCCTGATTTTTATTTGAAAGCCTATTTTTCTAAATATTTTTAATTATGCCGGCTCTTATTTACCGCCGGTACATGGATGACTCGTGAAATCAGATATTATTGCCGAGGTGTCCATATATTTTTATGCTAGTGACTGTCATCGTCTGTCTAGGCTCTGCCTTTCCCACCTATGTTGGGGTTGGGTTCCAGTCTAACCGGATGCAGCTGTATTTTACATGGAGCGACTGCCTATCTGACCTCCACAGCCCAGTTACTGGGTATTACCGGGTAATACGATACCCCTTGGTAAGACTGTCAGACTTTCGGGCTTCTGATTACCCGTAACGACTGTCAAAGATCCACGAATGCCAGGTGGAACCAACGGCTTAACGTGCTTTCCGAGTCACGGAGGGGTCTCGGTATGTAAAGATGGTCACCCATCCACAGACAAACCGCCGCAATCGTAGCTTAACCTGGTGTTATTATTTAGCCACGGGCCCCTATGCTAGTACTGTATACTATACGAATTACGTATACAGGGTGGCAGGGACATCGACGCGCAACCGCTTACCATGGATTCAGTACATGATTCTGGACCCCCCTGCGTTGAAATTTTTCGTCGGCTTTTTCTTAATTTTTACGTTTTTTTCTGCAATTTTTTTGTATTGTAAACCGTATAAAATCATTATTTCTATCTAACCCAATGAGATTTTTAATAAAAAAATAGCATATTCACTTATTTCACTTAAAACAGCAATGTAAATAAAACTCGAAAGGGCTACCTGATCAGCTGTTTGCAGAAGTTCATTTGCGAGGTCAACACTGGCTTAGTACCTTGACGCTATTCGTTTTCAAATGCCGACAAAGGGACCGCGGCGGCGGCGGCGCCGGCGGGGCGGCGGCGCCGGCGCGGCGGCGGCGAGCGGTCTCGTAAGAAGCTATGCGACGTATCCCAATGAATCTAACAGACGCGTCACATGAGGCATTTTAATCATCTACATAAATGAATAACCCATTTACTACTTTTATTTTAGATTCATTAAGGGGATAATTATTTTTCTAAAGCTTCATCGATTTAAGTAAAGAAGATTAAAAAAAAAACGTGTAGAAGTGTATTGATAGTCACGTAATTTTTCAATTTTTTTTTATTATCAACATTAATTTTAGTTTTGAATGCAATTCAACAATGTAATTTACTGTTTCATTAAAAAATAATACATCCATTTTCGCAATTAATTTCGTGAGTAGGTACCTAGGTACAACTAAATGTGTTTGTACACTCTATCATTTTGTTGATCTGTGTTCGGTGTAGGCACTGTATTCACAGAATAAATGCAAGTACTAACTGTCGGCAGCAAGTGCGGCAAATTGAAAGAAAGATCAGCTAAGTACATTTCTTTTGATTTCGCCGATTTTATCGGATTTTTGCCAGTTCCTAGATTTCGTTGATCGCAAACGGGCGTGCTGTTTGTCGCGAATTTGTGATCTTAGCGTAGTTTTAAAATCAAAAGTAATTTTCTTTCTCTGTGTGTGTGTGTGTTTGAGAGTGACGTTCAAAATGCCTTCCAGACCTGAACAATTCTTCAGGCACCAAACTCGATGGTCGGTAAATGTGTGGGCCGGTATTTATAAAGACCGCGTGATTGGACCCATTTTTCTCCCTGAACGACTAAACGGGCCACGATATCACGAGTTCCTAAAAACAACTCTCAAGGAAATAATCGAGGAGGTGCCTGTGCTCCAGTTCCGCGAGACATGGTTCCAACACGACGGCGCGGCGCTCCCCCACACGTGACCCTTCCTGTCCGAAGCTGCCTCACCGTATCTTTTAGAGACCGGTGCATTGGAAGATTCGGTCCACAACCATGGCCAGCTCGCTCACCGGACTTGACTCCATTAGATTTTTTTCATTGGGGTTACGTCAAGGATAAGGTGTTTATGACCGAGTGCGATACCGCAGCAGAAATGAGAGATCGCATTGTGAATGTGTTTGCGACGCTGTGTGAGGAGTGTGTCCAGGATCCCACTTTTTTGCCCCGTGTCCACGCTGAAACTCTGCGCCGCGCTCAGATCTGCGAGCGGGTTGGTGGCGGCCACTTCGAACCCTACCTACCCCCTATCTCATTAGGAATGAGCGAGATTAAGGTAAGTTCATCAATTGAACATTACTGGAAGTTCTTATCAAGCATCTTTTTTGTTATCAATCCTCATCGGTATCGCTATTTTATGGGAATAAGCTTATTGTTATCGGTTATCAAGACTAATTAAACATGATTTTATGTGGTAGGTACTATCAATGTTGTCGTTAGGCGATATTTCGTAGGTATCACGTTCGTCCGGTCGCGGCGGGCGGCGGAGGCGGCGGGCGGCGGAGGCGGCGGAGGCGGCGGAGGCGGCGCGGCGGCTGCGGGGCGGGCGGCCGCGCCACAGATTTGTATGTGTGTGTAGGTTAGGCAGCGCGCGCGCTCGCCATCCGCGGAGCGTTTTAATCGCGTTGTTTACAATACATTGCGCGCTCAAAAATGTAATTTTTTTTAACCGGTCATTTCCGAGATGAATGACTTTCGTAATTTAATTTATGGCATCAGGTGTAACCTTTTGACAACGTTTGCGCGTCGATGTCCCTGCCACCCTGTATAAATGAATTGAATTCTTTCAGCAAAACCAGAAAGGTTACCTTCCAATAACATTGAGCCTCTTTCTATACTATATATATAGGTGAATAGCTCAATTACCGGTCTGTATTTACAAAAGCATTTATAAACCTAAAGCAAACTAAATATACGCAAATTGAAAACCAAGATTAAGTAAACTGCCGAACTAGTTTTAGCAATTATATTCTATAGCCCGAAGCCAAACTGTAGCGTTATTATTCCACAACCTCTAAGCGTCCTCCTCCTCCTCCTCCTCGTTCCTCTCAACGTCTCTTGTGTCGCTGATAACATTATATTTGTATACGGAGAAGTTTGATCTTCAGTGGTATACTAAAGGTAAGTAATAATATCAGCAAAACGTGCGGAGTTTGCTAAACATCTCGGGTACTACAAAATTGAGTTTGGACGAAATGAGACGGGATGGTAGCAGTCTCGTAATTATTCTGGAAGCCTTAATAGGTACATGACGTGTAGGTACGTGGATTGAGAAACACGTTTACATAGTATGAATAAATAATAATAACTGATACAGTCCTACAAGAATCCTTTGGCGCTCGAATGACATTGATAGGGGTGCTGTTGGTAACCACATAACATGATCAGCCTATACTTAATGTTCGCACTGTTGGGACACAGGCCTCGTCTCTTCGAGAGGGACTGAGCTGTTATATACCAAGCGGGCCCAGTGCGGGTTGGTAGATATTTTGTGCATCCATGGCAACGTAGCATAGCACATCCCTGGTAGAAAAGCAGTCTAAGCTTGTGATCCTTTTGACAGTTATGTACATAAAAGAGGTTATATTCTAAACAGAACTTTGTTTCTGATTGACACGAATCAACATCAAGTTTCAATTTACGATCAATTATTGTTGAATATACAATAAAAATCCTTGGGAGACTTTCTTTCGAAGTATATAACGAACTTTACGTCAAATATACTTCAAACGTCTCGAAGTCAATCCAAAAACTTCTAACACGCTAAGTCCTTAACAAGCGCTTTTGAATAGTCAGGAACTACAAGGACCATCGCTATCGGAAAATTCTGAGAAGAAGAAGAAAGTTCGCAGTTCCGCCTGGCATATTGTAACATGATTTACCTAGTTTGAAAGATAAATTACTCTATATTCCAAGTTAGGGAGACGTATGAGATGAGGAAACTGAAAAGTATACATATGAAGGAGTTGGATATAACGATGACATTAAAATAAAATGAAGCAGGATGTGGGTTCCTATTAAGATACAGATTGGTGAAACCTAAAATGTAACCGCCGACGCGTGTCGGCGGCAGCCGTTGACGCGTCTGCGGCAGCCGTCGTCAAAGTGTAGCGTGAACGGCTTGTTGTCGGCGGTTGCAGTTGCTTGTCGTCGACGCGTGTCGCTCGTGTTTATGCACACTTGCATTGGATTAATAAGGAAGGCTCATTTATTTATGTTACATTTCATGTTACGTTTCGCCAATCTATACCCATCGCTGTTGCAGTTCATTTAGGAAAGAAAGCAAACGTTAATTTAAAAAAAAAGAAAGACACAACCAAAGGTTGTTTCCGTTTAGACAGATTTTCGTATCAACAGATTTTTATTTCGTCGATTTCCGTTTCGCCAGATTTTTGTTTGTTTGCACCCTTTGGGCACGGAACCCTAAAAACCATCTCGGACAGGGCAATCTACAAACCCGAACAAAAAATATAAAAGTTGTTTTTCATGTCTCTCAATAACCCAGAAATAGCAAAGAAAAAAAGGGTTCTAGAAAAGATACCGAGAAATAAAAGGGTATTGAAGCCTGTAATACTATCTGAGCCAGAATCGATAGAAGGATCTTTGGCACATCGGTCACCTGGAGGACATAGCTAAGGGTGTATGGGGCTATTAGCCCTCTCCAAATGCCAATAATGGAATTACTGAACATTCCAGACTACAATATTGTTGTTTAATATTCTGCTAGAAGTGCTAGATTATGTCTACAACTTTGCGTGGTTAAAATGATTTATTTCAGAGTTTTGGAATATAAAAGATCTCTAGATAGCTTTAACAATAGATTTAACCTCTGTCACTCCTGTTACAACATGTAAATAATTTCATTGAAATTCCTGCGATTATGGCTGTCGGTACTTTCATGAATATTTTTGGGAATTCGTGTGACACGTGACACGAGCTTTGGACAACTACTTCGTGTGTTGGCCTGGTTCTTGAGTATCAGTTGTTTCTCGGAGGGTGAAGACATGCAACATATTATAATAGCTACGTTTTTTTTTTTAATTTGTTTTCGTGTGGAATTCTTCAAAAGGCATCCGACCTCCGGGGTGGGAGGTCGAGTGTGGGATTTTTACCTCACTAAAACCACCCCGGTGTAGTCCCGGTTCCTCTTAAAATAATAGTTTTGTACCTACAGTAATTATCTACTAAGACAGGATTTCGAATCACCCCCGAGGGGGTCTAACCCCATGGGCAAAATCACAAAACTATTTCATTTACCATAATCACATTTTTAGGTTCCGTATCGTACTACTTTTTATATTACGTTATATCAATTTTATAAACCCAAGCCAGCACGGCCACATGCATATCTTTTTTCTAATCCATTTCTTCCTTACATCCGATATTTTAATCTTCTCCGTCAGCTAAAACGAGTGATGTCAGATATCTCTGTCAGATTCAGAGACCATTTCACCAACTTTATGATTTCTCAGACTTTACGATGTAAGTACGTATCATCCATCGTTTACCGATAACTTTTATGAAAAGTCAGAAGAGTATTTACTGAGGCCGAAAATAAACTAAGTACGCTAGGCATTTGCAAGTTCATTGAAACAAGCTAACAAGTATTTCATTTATTTATATTAAAAAATTCGCAAAGAATGTGCGCAATATGAAAGGACTGATGGGGCTATGAAGAAATGTCTTGACGCTGCGTGTGCGTGATCCATCGCCTGGATGTATGGAAAGCAGCTGCACATTAAATAATTTTTTTCTCCGTTGCCGCGTTGTTGGTGTAATTGGTAATGCTATAATTATGGCGTCCCAGTGTGAGGATAAATAAATATCAGTCAAAAATCTTTGTAAATACAGGAGTTTTTAAGTAATTAAGTACTAATTATACATTCTTTGATACACATATTTTATTTATGCTCGTGGATGAGACTGTTTGGATACTGAGGTAGTAGATATTATTTCTTGATATTTCCGAGCATTGAGACTTCAAAGTGAAGTGAAATGAAATCCTTTGGAAATCCGAAGGCCTCTCGTGTTTAAAAAATCGTTCAAATTCAAGTCGCAATCTGAACTCAGCGACAATCTATGTCAAATCCTTGTCAAAAATGTATGTAACTTGATTGTATTTTTGACAGATTGAGACTGAAATTAGAATGCGAACGAAATACGGGAATTGCGGGAATCCTCTGTCATACCAACGAGTTTCATTTTCTTTCTTATGCTGTCCTACTACTGTAAACCCGTCGCTCCCGAGTTCCGAATTGCGTAATACAATTTCAATCACAATCAAGGGGGCTTTGAAAAATATTGCTAATACATTGCTTCATAGGTTTAAAAAAAATCTTCATAGGTTTTAAAAATCATATGCTCAACAACGTAAATAACGCAATGGACGTAGCTGAACTGTCAAAATAGAACCCAATGCGACCAATTGTCATTTTTATGTTGTTAATTACTCCGCAAGTACCTAATCTTTACCTTACAAGAAATGAGTCTCAAAAATAATTAAAAAGATTGAAAATGCGGGAATAGATGGAGACATGGAAGAAAAAGTCGTGATACGCCGACACCGAATACATTTAGAAAAGGGTAGGCTGAAATGAACGGGTTTATTACATTGCGACATAAAAAAATCTAAAGCATCCAGAGCAAAACCGCCCATTAATAACAGAAAAAGTCTAAAGAGGTCACAGAAATGTTATACCATAAAGCAGAAGAATAACCACAACCTATCTACATGAATGAACACCTAACATTAAAGAATAAGCAGTTGTTTCGAGCAAGCCGAGAAGCTGCCAGCAAAAATAAGTTTAAATTCGTGTGGGTCAAGCATGCCACCATACTCGTGCGAGAGATTGATGGTGAATCAGCAATTGCCATACGATCCCCTCAAGACATCCTTAAAATTAAGCCAGGTGCTTCAAAGCATGATTAATTATTTAATTTTTCACTTTTACAAATCTTATAAAAAATATCCTAATGTCCTAGTTTTTGTATATTGTAATAATGTTGTTTCATATTTACCCTGCATGAGTCCCAGTGTATTTTACAGTTCAAATTATTTATTATATTTCAAAAGTTGTTTTCTAATTACTGTGTGGTCATATCTGTTGATGCATAGTGTCATATTACCTTTATTATTTTTTTGTATTAACTTAATTAGTCTTAACTGTAGTCGCAAGTTAAAAAAACAAGATCATGGGTTGAGGCTGTTCAATCACATTCAACTACATTCTATTAAATCTCGCTCATATACTAATGGATAACCTGACCATTTACTATCAGAATTGTAGGGGTATGCGGACTAAGCTCAATATCTTATATATGAACATATTATCAAACTGTTATGATATTATAATATTGACAGAAACTTGGCTCACTCCCCAAATATTTGATAATGAGTTTTTGGATGACCGCTACATAGTCCATAGATGTGATCGTGACCGTATTGCGACTAACAAAAAGGAAGGTGGCGGGGTTCTAGTGGCCGTAATGAGGGACTTACGATCTACTCTTGTACCATTTGATCAGCCAACTACTCCCCACATTGAACACGTTCTTATACAGCTTCCAGGTATTGATAATAATAGCAAATGTGTCATTAGTGTAGCATATATTCCCCCTAAATCCTCCGAGGAAACATACCTATCTCATTATGACCTTCTGCATAAAACATTAGATAGACTTAACACAAACATATTTTATCTGTTTGGTGATTACAACCTGCCTGATATACGCTGGCTTCCTAATAATAATGGCAACGCTGCAGCCCTACACTGTAATGGAAATAACTCACAAAGCGAACATATGAGTAACTTCATGTCACTACTTAACGCCGCGCAGTTTAACAACATCATAAACCATAATGGTCGTACTTTGGATTTATTAATAAGCAACACAAACTGCATCACATCCATACCGACATGTTCATTATTACCTATTGATGATCATCACCCTCCCTTCTATATCACAATCGCCTACAAAAGTAAAAATAAAAAAATCTTACAAGCAAAAACATTAAAATATAATTATTATAAAGCAGATTATGAACAAATTAACCACATATTGTGTAGAATTGACTGGGATCACATATTAAATGGACTGTCGGTGGAGCAGTGTGTTAGCATATTCTATGATATTGTCTTCGGTTCTATTAAAAATCACATTCCCACAAGCCATTCTAAACGTTCAAAATTCCCAGTTTGGTTCTCTAAATCACTTATACGTATATTTAATAACAAAAATAAAGCCTGGATTAAATGGAAAACTTATAATAACCTGTCAGATTATGAGCAGTTTTCTTTTCTCAGACAGAGATTCCAAACAGAATGTAAGAAAAATTATACCAAGTATATAAATGGTGTCGAGGACAGTATTAAGAAAAATGTTAAGAATTTGTGGAGTTATGTTGCTAATCGCAAAGCCAATGCTGGTGTACCAGCCACTGCATTCTACAAAAATCAAAGTTCTAGTGATCCAAATGCGATCTGTAACATGTTCTCAAACTTTTTTCAGTCGGTCTATGAAGCTACCACTTTTAATAGCAGTGAATGGCTGCCCCCTGATGCGTGTGCAGATAATTGTGTAATTATTAACCGCATAGTTTTTAGTCCGGATCAGGTATTGCAAGCCTTAAAAGCATTAGATATAACAAAGGGCCCAGGCCCAGACGGATTACCAGCTTACTTTATAAAAAAAATAGCCAATAGTATATACATTCCACTACACATTATTTATAATAAATGCATTGAGGGTACATTTCCTGAAGTTTGGAAACGAGCCAATATAACCCCAGTACATAAAGCAGGTTCTAAACACGATGTTGAAAACTACCGCCCCATCTCTATCCTGTCTGCCTTATCCAAGGTTTTCGAGAGACTTGTACATACAGCAATATACCCAACCATTCATAATATTATTCTTACTCAACAACATGGATTTGTTAAAAAAAGATCCACCGTTACAAATCTACTAGCCTTTACAGATTATTTGTTTAATAATATGGATCAACAGGTACAAGTAGATGCTGTGTACACAGACTTTCGAAAAGCGTTTGATAAGGTGGATCATGAGCTGCTTCTCAAAAAGTTGGCGTATAATGGTATACGTGGAGATTTACTTCGCTGGTTTGCATCATATGTAACAAACAGATCGCAAAGAGTTGTGATTAAGGGCTATCGGTCTAACTCAATCAACGTCTCTTCTGGTGTACCGCAAGGCTCTATTTTAGGTCCTCTTCTTTTTGTTATTTTTATCAATGACGTTTGGAGTTGTTTCGTACATTCAAAGTTTTTGCTGTATGCAGATGACCTTAAGATCTACAGAACAATTCGCAACCACGCTGACTCTTTGTTACTTCAAGAGGACCTTAATCGATTTTCTGTTTACTGTGTAGAAAACAAAATCCAATTAAGTACATCTAAATGTGTATGTATCACATTTACCAAGAACAAAAATATTATAAGGAGCACTTACGCATTAAATAATGCTGCACTGCATAGAGCCATGTCAGTGAAGGATCTTGGAATACTATTGGATACTAAACTTCACCTTGACCAGCATATTCAAAAAATTATCAACAACGCCTATCGTATGTATGGTTTTGTAATGAGATCTACTACTGAATTTAAGCGCATAGATACCTATATGCATTTGTACAAATCACTAATTAGGTCACAACTCGAATACGCTGTAATAATCTGGAATCCTCTTTATCAAAAATACATAGACAGCTTAGAAAATGTCCAGCGTAAGTTCCAGAGAGCCCTACATTATCGGTGTCATCATGACTTCATTCCCCCTAATTCACGCCAAAAGAATGTTGAACTGTTAAACTTAAAGTCTAGACGCCTTTTCCTAGAAACTATGTTTCTCTATGACTTGTGTAATAACAGATATGATTGCATAGATCTTACTAATAAGTTAAGTTACGTTGTTCCGAGAACTGTTATTGGACGACGGGTGCGCGCACGTCCACTTTTTGCCGTTTCCTCCTGCCGCACTAACGCTGGAGTTCGCGCACCTCTTCGTCGTATCGCTAATAATTTTAACACTGTGTTTACAAATTTAGATTTGTTTACATTGTCTGCTAATAAGTTTAGAAGCTCATTGATGAAATTAATTAGTGACTCAGATTTTTAGTTGTTTTGATTTGTTATTTCTATATTATTGTAAAATAGTGTTTATCTTTTCTTTTCATTTAAAAAATAGTCTTAAGATATGTTTGCCTTTTAAGTTTCACTCGTGTGCAAAAAGTTCCATATAATTTTGTAATATTTAAGATGTGGATAACGTCGTGAGCTACACATATGTAATGCCTTTTTATCACTACCATGTTTATTACGATGTTTGTGTAACTGTTTGTTTTCCCGAATTAAATAAATAAATAAATAACGATTTGGTGTATGGTTTTCTAAAAAGAGATGTTCTGAATTCAGATTATTTTTAAACAGTCTCACTTTTGGCGAATTTCACCAAACTTTTCTACCTAAAATAAGTCTGAGAACAAATTTAGAATTTTTGACAGTTAGGTACTCCATAGAACTGTCACGACTTCAAAAGAACTCTGAATTTGGTAAAATCAGTCGATGAATTTATCGACTAAACATGTTCCATAGCGCGCGTCAGGAAAAACTTTTTGATGTTTATGGCACACAAAGAATTCCATTTTCGATTTCAGTGAATAAATCGACTAAATGATAATTGTTGTTGGTCACGCAGGTTGTGAAAGCGATTTAAGTATTTTTTTGGCACTCTAAAAGCTTCTTGGATTTCCTCCGCCTTTTCATGCAGGGCCGGCATTAAAAAAACAATTTTAAAATGGCGCTGCACTTTTTACAGCTCTATTGCCAGTTCGCCCGACTGTCAAAATGTCTACCTTAATTTTATACAATACATTTTACAACATAATGTTCTTTAAATCGGCATCTCAAGAAACGCCAAATAAACACTGCAGTGGGTACAAAAAGAAACTCCAGTAAGATATAATAAATAAGTAAATCTTCTTTTCGTGTCGATGGGACTCTTCCTTTTTTTGTTTTTATTTGGTTTGGGCCCAGTAGGGGCCCACGTTGATTGCGGCATCACTGGCATTTTTTTTTTAGGTCATCCAACATGCAGTTGAACTGGCACTTAGGACACTCCAGCAAGTAGGGCATGTCCTGATCAGAAGCACCGCACTCGCATGTTGGACGGGTCAGTAATACCCCACTTCGAAATATAAATAAATAATTTCTTTATTTTAAAAACTGATAATATTGTCAACAACAAGAAAGGCCAGAAATATCAATATTTTGCTGGTTCAATGCCTTTTGCTGGCACAGTCGGAACTTGGACCTATTAACACTTTCGACTCCGCCCACTTTTCATAGAGCTCATACGCCATGCCGCCATACATATTGCATATGGACCCTCCAGGAGGGTCACCGGCATTACGTTTGCGCTAAAGTGAACCCTCGAGGAGGGTCGTCGGCATTAGGTTTGAAACCGTTTTATAAAACACTGTAAAAAGAAGTAAATTAGTGTTTTCGGAACGTCTTGTTGCTATATTTAGTATCTCTGGGGGTATTTACATGTGCTAGTGGGGTGGAGACGTGAATTATAAAAAATAAAAAAATGAAGAAAAAGTATAATCGCTCGCTTTGATCCCGTGACAGGGGTGTCCAACCTCTTCTGAAATTTTCATGCAATGTAATTTTTTTTTAAACAGTTACAATATGCAATAAGTATTAGTAGTTTTTTATGTAATCAAAACGTTATTATTTTGTAACAGTTTGTTAACGTTTAGTGTTCTATTATTTACTTGACGTTCATGATTCACTCTGGAATTATTTACTTTCAATCGTTATTCATATATAATCAATATTTAAGAAAGTACGTATAAGTTAATGACGAAAAAACTCCGATTGAGACAAGAAAAATTTATGTCTTAACTACTTTTACCTGTAGCTTCGCTCCCGTGCTTCTTTTGCCTCTCATTAGCATAAGTTCTTTCAGCTGTACCTATACTATGACTACAAACATCACGTCACCGCGTCATTCCGTAGGTAGCTTCATTACGTGAAAGAAGACAAACGGAAATCACACACTACCTATTGGTGTGATACACATACAAGGCGTAACAGAATAAACGCAAGTCCTGAAAGTAGTTTGTTCATAATTGACTACTGACTCGATATCAGTAACTTTTAAAAGGCGAAAGCGCCAGGGTAGCTCGCGTAATTCATTTTTTTTTTACGGCCGCGAATCAAATGTTGATCAACATACAACTTAATATTGACCAGCAAATTGCAAAAACCGTAAAAAAAATGAATTTCGCGGGCTACCTTAACGCTTCTCCCTTAATATTAGTACATTACTGCAGCGGCCAGCAAAAGAGGCATTGAAGGACGAACGTGTAAATGTGGGCCGAGGCGAAGCCGAGGCACACATACGTAAGTCCATCAATGCCTAGTTGTGGCCAAGGCTTGTATAGTACTTTTCTCAAATAATGCGCGGAAATTAAAATACAATTACTTTTCAAAATCAATGAATAATAACGCACAACAATAATTTTTCCCGCGTTAAAGTGTTTTTTTGTTTTTTTTTTTTTACTTCCTTTGTTGCCATTTTTCGAAGTAAAAGATCGTTCCATTTTTAAATAACACGACTTAAATGAGTTTACTATGTAATTTATTTGGCCGCTAAACCAGGACAGATATGGATTTTCATACAACTTTTCCCAGCCGCTGCTCGCATGTATGTGGCCAGTGCAGCAATTTCGATTTATCTCAAAGAAGGTTGTCAAAATAATGCTCAAATTTCCAAGCATGTTTGAGAAAAGACATTTTTTTTTATTATTCGTTTGCCATACTGACCGGTGATTGAGCCAAAGAAAAATAAAACTTATTTCAAAGCAATAAGTCCATATTTTAAATGCATAAGTTAGTGTTACGGTCAACACGATTTTCTTAATAATAACAGAAGTTAGCTTTAAAAAAAAAAGTTTTGTGTAATAATACTCTAATTGGGGTGTATGAGGTCTTGCGTTAATTATGTTACACATTGTATACATGACCACAGATAATATAAAAAATGACAAAACCAAACGACTTGTATGTAGCGAAGTACTGAAATGAGCAGCTGTACAAACGAACGGACAGACAGACAAACGAAGTTGCACCATGGGTGTTAGTTTTTACCATTTTGATACGGAACCCTGTAAAGCTTCTATTTTTAAACTCATCCTCTTAATTTGTAATCTCAAAATAAATATTTTGATTTTTAGTGAATATTTGTACCTACCTAAACGAAAAACAGTTTACCATCCCTGAAATACGGGCATCATAGCTCCCAATTATTTTTGAAAATAAAAATGCTTGTATTTGAAAACCAACGATTATACTAATAAATCTTGTTAAAATATACGACTAATTTTATTTTCATAGTTTATAATGCTATATTCGCTAAGAAAAACGTACATTTAAAGTGAGCCCTCCGCGAGGGCTCCCGGCATCCCATATGCGATTTGAGTGAACCCTCCAGGAGGGCTCCCGGCACTGAACGTGTTAAGTTTGTTCTAAGTCAATTTACTGTACCACCGGGCCGATTGTTGGTGGGGAAAACAATTACTTCGTAGAAATGGGAAAGATCGAATAACATTCAAGATTACGGTGGCAGAAAGAAAAATAGGGCATGTAAATCCGAGCATTGTGTGGTACCATCATTCCGCATAGAGTACAATTTAATTATTTGATGACATTTCGTGTTACAAATCCAGAATCAACTACTTCCTGAAGTAATTAAGTACTGTGACGGGGAGGTTGTTAAAATTAATTCAATCTACGGTAAAATTTAGCGTGTATCTCGTCATCCTACTAATTATAATATTACAAACGCGAAAGTTTGTGAGGTTAAATGGATGGATGTTTGTTACTCTTTCATTCAAAAACTACTGAACGGATGTGGCACACAGATAGTTTATAATTAGGATTAACACTTAGGATATTTTTATCAATATTCCCACAGGATCGAAACTTATGCGGGTGAAACCGCAGGGCACTGACAGTCAACTTATAAAATACTCGCGGAGGTTGTATGGAAATGCCAAGCAGGGTATAGTCTCTACAGTACCTAAATTACAATTAATTACTTCCTAATCTGTGTTCCCTTCCACATTTAACCCGTCTGGCTTCAAAGCAAGAGTTAAAAGGCATCTTTTGGGTACGCTCGTTCCATCATAGACCTCATAGATCGCTTTCCAACAGGCGTGGTCGAGGTCAAGCTTAGGCATATTTTAATGAAATAAAACAAAAAAAATAACAAGGTTTTCAAAGCAGTACACGGGTCGTCACTTTGCAGCTGGTCATTAAATAGTTCAACCGTGTACAGTAAAAACTAATCCTTAATCAGTCTTTTATAAAACACAGAAAGTAAGCTGGAGACATGTACAAACTTTTAATCCACAAGAATTTACACAACATGAACATTAAACACTTCAGGCATAAAGTTCTCGTTCTTCGAGACATTCCAGTTGTAAGGCGAGAACTGGAGTAATTTCACAATTTTCAGAATTACGTAAGGTCTGTTCAGATCCATTTTCGCGACACAGATGCAGAGGAAACGATTGGAACGTGATTAGAATGTCCTCGATTAAACTTATTTATGTCGCGTTTCGATCAATGTACAAGTTTTTGATTCACTTCAGTAACTTCTCGTTTTCAAGAAAATACATTTGTACGTGCAGCATGCACTTCAAAACTGTTGGTCAGTAATTGTAAACTAAATGATTTTATTTCTGTAAGTAGATTTGTACAAACACTTTTACAAGTCAATCATATTTTAAAATAACTAGATGTGGTCGAAGTTTCCTATCTGACTACTCTGAGAAGAAAGGCCGAAACAAACTCAGAGGTCACAGTCTCTTTTAAAGTCCAGACATAATCACGGTTAGATCATGTGAAGACCATGTAGATTGGTGTCTGAAATGGTCTTTTGAGGAAGGAACCCCACAGATTGTGTGGATGTGGACCCATCCAGTTGGTGCACGCATTTGTCAGTAATCGTCCAGCTCAACTCTTAAGAAGTTCTATCCGGTAAACTGATCTACATATTCCAGCAATCACTATCCGTGGCTACGCTTAGGAATAATGGTCCTTAAAATCATTATACCCTAACGTTTGTTAAAGTGATTTGAAGATAGCTGCAATTCAGCATTTAACGTCTTCGCGGGATATGACGTTGTTATAAGTTAAAAGGGTCGCTTATGGACGGTGAGGTTCAAGATAAGACCCAACGGTGCTACGGTGTTACTAGTATAGTTAAATGAAGGAATCTTTTTAGTCTGCGTCCATAAAGAAACTTGGAACGACTGTCATCTGACCCCAATTTTTGTGGTTATAACGTCGTCTTTTAGGCTAATGAATTTACTGTAATGTGGCCTTTGGAGGCAAATTCTACAAAAACGGCAACAATGTAACCGATTTCACCATCAATTCGCGCAAACAATAAGTACCGAATCGATATTTTCAATTTGAATTAAGTGCTTCTTCTGAAACCATGAAACGAATGTTGATAAACGTAATGTCAAGGTCACTAAATACTAAGGGTATCAATTAGTCTCAATATACAAGAAGCTAGTCTTGTTCGCGACTACGTCCACGTGAAATTTCGTCCCCAGACCCCCCGCGTCGGAACCCATCGTCCGCCTGTGCTATTACCGATTCCGCTTAGCGTTCTTTCTGACTTTCTTTTTGCTCGGTTCCTAAGGGTCATAGCGTGATGGTAAGTAGACTAAGGCGTTCCTCGAGTTGGGCTATCAAAAAAAAATGTTTTCCAAATCCGTCTGGTAGTTCCAGAGATTACGCGTTCAAACAAACAGATAAAAAAAATAAAGCTGAAGAGTATTAGAGTATGAAGGGTTAGAGAAGAGTTAGAGTGTGGGGAGGCCCACACTGCACCGCATCACACAGCGGGGCGTAGATAACGCACCCACGCGCGTGATTTTTTTCATACAATTTCAATAAAAACGCACACAGGCGCGTGGAATTTGTCTCCGTATCCCGCACACCGCCGCGTGAAACGCAGCAGTGTGCCAGTCGCCTTAGAGAGAACATTGAAGCTGGAAAACTGAACGTGTTGTATCCAACAAAGTATGGACTAACGACACGAGTATTCGAAGCCCGGAATACTTCTATCAATAATATTCTCAAAGGATACGCTCGATGTAAGAATTGGTGATTTTGCCCTTTGCTGGTTGTGAAAATCTGAACACAGATGTACCAAATCCAGAGCTTATGGTGTCTAGGTGGAAAATGAGATGGTGAAAGTAGTAATAGAAGTAATACATATACTACGTAAAACATTTGACTGGCCCAAATTATGGTGCTGCCCAAACGTAGTACACCGTAAAACACCATATTACAAACCAGAAAAAAATTGTGAAATGTTCAAACAAAAGACGTACTTATTGAAGTATTTCATAACAATAAAATACTTAGTATCATGATAAAACAAACGTAAAACAGAGCTCACAAAAACTAGCACATTGTACCTAATAATGGGAATTCAATCAACTAAAGAAATACCTGAAAAATATTCCACCGAGTCCAAGACGTGCATTTATTTTTTAATTTAATTAAAATTGCATAAAATTACTTTTATTTTGTTGGTCATTCGATTAAAAAAATATCAAAGGCACCGCTTTTTAAAACCTTATGGCCAACACTCGTTATGGCTAAAACGTTCAAAATCTAGTCGCAGTCTCACCTCTGCGACAAACAAAAATGTAGGGAAATTAGACGTATTTTTGACAGATTGAGACTGAGATCAGACTGTGAACGTTCTTAAAATTACGAAGAATTTCCCCTCTGATTTGTCGCTGCGATGCGCTATTTATTTATTTAGGATCTCCAATAAAATATGTACACAATACATGACAATAAAGGGCAATATCAGGTAATAAGTAGGTGCAGTCCTTCACTATTGTCAATTGCCTAAAAATTTGCTTCTTGCCGCGCCTTGAGTATCGATTCCTAAAGGAGAAAATGAGCATTTTTACGCAACATTTTAGAACAAAATCCATACCATTGATGCATCCATACTAATATAATAAATGCGAAAGTGTGTCTGTATGTCTGTTTGTTACCTCTGCACGCTTAAACCGCTGAACAGATTTATATGAAATTAGGTACAGAGATAGTTTTAGTCCCGGGAAAGGACATAGGATAGTTTTTATTCCGATATTCCCACGGGATCGACACTTACGCGGGTGAAACCGCGGGGCGCTGCTTGGATCTAATACTAAGAACAACATTACACCATATTGTTTTCGTTAATCCGTTTCCCCTATCTAATGGAAGTACATTGTTCTATTATCGGGGCACTCCAATAACTAGTACCACAAATACTATACAAGTATGTAGATACCTAGATATAGAGAACCAGGTACAGAGTAAAACGGGTCAAGTATCGACGCTCTTTCTGCGAGGTATGCTTGTAATTAGATGAAGTATCTATTCAAGCAACAGGTACGAAGTGGAGTGGTGTAGGTCTTTATGCCACAGAGAACATTCCAGACTTTGTGAATACTTGGAATATGCTCGTTAAACTACAGCTATATAAAAGCACCACAACGGATCTAGATGTTTGTGATCTACAATGTATTTTCGTGTAACCGATACATCAACTGGATTATTTTACGTTTATTGAGGTAAAGACAGTTAGTCCCCATAAAAATAAGCTGCGGGGTAGTTGCGTAACTCACTATCAGTAGCAATAGCTTGCATTTTGACAGTTCAACCACATTCATTGGCTTATTTACTTTGTTGAGCAAACACATTTTTCGAACATATGAAGCAATGGATTAGCAATGTCCTTCAAAATGATTCAGATTGTGATTGAAAGTGTGTTACGCAATGATCATGTAGCTTAGAATCTGGTTGAGTCACAACACCCTCAAGTGAAATCCGAGGTGAAATAAATGTAGTTGACCCAAAATAACAAAGCAAGCATTTATGAAGATGACAGGCGATTAACCCACAAACCAAATCAACGCTTACCAAGTATTAGGACCAAAAATATTCCAATAGAAACGGGACCCAATGAATCGTGAAAACCAACAACGAGACGTCAAGTCACTCAGCTGTGATGTAAGGAACCAAAAGATAAGGCGGGGTGACATGTAAAGAACACCATGTACCCTAAACGTTACAGAAGGTCTGTCCAAGAATAAGCCAAAACGATTCAAAGTCAAAATCAAATCATTTATTTCAAAGAGGCACATAAAAGGCACTTTTGAACGTCAAAATTTACAAAAACATAGAATTGATTCTAGTTGCCACTTCCAAAAGATAGTTTCGTATGGAGAAGAATGGACAAAAACTGCGCCATTACTCTTTTAAAAATGTTTTACAATTATACGTATAAACATCGTCGAAGCATGTGAAAACATTAGACAAGCGGGTTTACAAAGGCCGATGATAGATTATCGGGGATTGGTGACCGAAATATCATGACATGCATCATGATATTACGGTCACCAAACCCCGATACTCGGTCCAAACACGTCTACTCATTGAATCACGTTAGATCCTGAGAGCGAACGCCAACGAAAGCTCGCGAAACCTTTTCGGTGTGTGATTAGTAGCTCAATAAACTTTATGTACTTTATTTATCGATCTCTTCACGTTCGACCTTCGGTAACATTTTGTTTCTGGTCAAAGCCTCTAAAAAGGGTGAATGGGGTAAAAAGTGAATGGGTCAAGCCACATATGCGACTTAAGTCTTACGATTAAGTTTCCTTTTTATTACCTCGTATTTGGGTTTATTGCGAACGGATTTGAAGGATCTGTGAGTTTTTTTTATTGTCTTTGTGGATATGACTCGTTTCAATTAAATAAATTGTCTAGATGTGGTTGGATTATACGAGTTAAAGCATTAGTGTGGAAACGTGTTACTATTTGTCCAAAGGGATAAATTCATTATTTCTTTATATTACTAGACACTACCGACCCGCACCGGCTTAGCACAGGTTCTACGATTGCGGAAGGATCGTACGTTCCCGCGACACCGTGGGTGGTTTTTTGTCAGTAAGAGTCTGACAAACCCCGCCGCCCGCCTCAGAGCAGCGGACGTCCATGAGGATTATTCGCACCGGAAACAAAAAAAAAAGGTTCTACATCTGAGTTAAGTCTAATACTAATGTATTAAGCATATAAAACTTGCGAAATAAAGTCTCTAAATGATAGGGAAAATCCGTTGTGAAGTTTAGAAGAACAACGCGGTCACACAGCAGATAGATACGAATAGCGACTTCCTAACGTTTCAAGGCAATTCAGGGTCATATGATAATGGTATAGTAATTTGAACAGCTGCTAGCTTAAAGCTTACATTAAATCTCTTTAGGAAAGTATCGAATTCGCGAATTAACATTTCTGTTCAGTATAAGTTGTAGTCCTTAAAGGAAAAATATTATCGTTGTTAGTAGGTTAGGAGTGTTTAGGACAGCTCAGTCGGTCACGACTGGAGGACCATCAATCTTCGCTATACGGGCGTTCCTATAGCCAATGTTCGTTTGCTCACGGCCCTCGCGGCATTACATTTACCCAATATAATACGCTATGCTTCAAGGTTTCTGATCCCAAATGTGCAATACGGACGGGATCTTATATTGGTGTCCGCTGAAAAGTTCTTATTGATCCGATTCTTTTTTCTTTTTATCTATTCCGACTCATCATAGAAATAACTAGGACGAATTTTACAACCTAGAGTTCTAAAGGTCTTCCTGGATATTTTATGGCAAAAGTCTGCAATATTTCATAAGTCAAGAGCAGCCACGTGGAGAAGTGTGAGTTTATAATTGTATGAAAGCAGGAATGCTGCAATCTTTAGCTTAAGATTTAACAGTTTAACAGCTCCTGCCGGCCGGCCTTGGCCCATTTCGGAAACTACACACATCAGAAAGCTTAGTTTTAGTAGCTTCCTATTGGAATTCCCAGCACGAATGGGCATTGTTCATATTTTTTTAAATGTTGTAATTGAAAAACCATTTCGAGGAATAGCGTTACTAATCATTATGGACTAATTAATTTACGAAAAATATTAATATTTATTGATATTTTTGATAAAATACGATTGACCTTCTGTGCCCTTCAAATTACGTCACCTGCGACCGTACAAATTAGTATCGTTACCTCAAAAATAAAATAAAAAGTAAGTGGCAAGTATTGTCTACAATCAGTCAGTGTCAAGTGTAAAATTATAATATGTCAAAAATATATTAAATTTAAACATTCCGACTTGCCTCTTATTCATCTCGTTTATAAATCTGATTACATTGTTTCAACAATCGACAATATTTAATATATCGGAAGAGCTATGGAATACAAAAAAAAAATGGAATGAAATGCTATGGAATGAAAAATTTTAATAGATTGATACTTTGACACTTTGATAGGTGTGGATGACGTTGTGTTGACAGATTGAATTTTTTTATTTCTGTACCAGTGAGGCAACAGCACTTAATCTTTAGTGCCACTGATGACGTAACCTACACTAAAAATTTTAAATTTTTAAATATTTATAAAAAAATTACTATTGAGCCAACCATCAAAATATTCAAATTAGTTTCTCAAAATGCTCTAAATTTTCAAAAAATAAAATAAAATCAAATGGTTAGAAATTTTGGACAATCCCCATTTGGCACATTGCCCAATTGAAAACGAAAAATCATCCTTTCACATTATTGCAGTTTTCAATACCATGTTTAATGATGCTGAACCGAACACAGCAATCAATCTGCCTAGCCTTTTCCCAAGATGTTGGGGTCGGTCGGCTTCCAGTCTATCCGGATGCAGCTGTACCTATACTTGTATTTTACATGGAGCGACTACATATCTGACCTCCACTGGGTAACCTTTAGTTAGATTAGTTATAAAACTTTTGGGCTTGTGACTACCCGTAAAGACTGCCAAAGATCTACGGCTTAACGTGCTTTCCGAGGCACAAGTCTCGATTTGTAATAGATAGTCACCACTTTAACCTTCGAGCCACGAACCCCGAACAATTCAACTGGCGTCGAAACAAATCATTGCACTTCAGTAACGAAGAAGCTTCTAAGGACCCAGCATTTTTTTACAAAACACCCCTTTCAAAAGACTTCACGTGCTAGTTTCATATGATTTATTGCCTCTTGGGGTAAATTTTTACCTCCTCCGGAGGGATGGAGTCTCCTTCCGGCGGTAACATAAATCGTGTAACCAAACACTGGCCGGCCTTCAATGCTTTGATGGGGGCTAACGGAAGTGTGCACTTCTGTAAATGACGGGGTTCCAAGAAGGGAAGGAAGATGTAAGATATTTTAGTTTAGGACGTCACAAATCTAATTCTTTACTTCTTGTTTTCACACACTATTGTCTATATTTCTTCTTTCGCAGGACTGCTGGAAGAAATTTCTTGAAATAAGTAGTAAGTACCTTTGCACTCAATACTAACTAATACATACCGTTATAAATTAGGTTTTAATTTTATATTGCGCTGAAACTCGACAATGATGTTACGTCTCAAAAAGGTTGACGGTCAGGAAATGTAACACGTTAAATGTCATTTGGAAAAGGCGAAAAGGCGGTTTCTCGTTTTGTAACGGATATTGGTGCAAGTTAACACAATTTTTCTGGTGTAAGTATTATTTTGCGGTTGTGCTTACAAACACTACAAAAAGTACTGTGACGTTGGTTTTATTTAGTGGTTGAAATCACGTTGAAATAGACCTTATGTAGTAAATGATTACTCTAGCTAGATGCTTTTGTTTGTTTTAGCTTTCATTTGCAAAAAGAAACGGTTAACTCGTTTAATGAGGACCACAACTTAGATGGGGACTTCAGTGAAGTTATGAGGATTTTAATGACATTAAGACTTGCACATAAGAAGGAGCAGTCCTTCTTTTAACGTGCAGGTATTACTTACTCTAGTAAAATGAAAGTTGCGGGCATTAAAAAAGTCGTATAGCCGATATCGGCATCTTTTTAACGTAGATATGACATTATCGTGGCTATGGTATCGGTCATAACATGATTAGCGAATGGAAAGGTGATAACGTAATACCAATCACTCAGATTATTGTAATAGGTACTTCTTCGAGACCTTCACGATCGGTCAGTATAAGTTGAGGAGCTGGTATAGAAAGTTGCAGCACAATGTAGCTGTTAGACTGACCAACGAAAGCTGTTCAAGACTGATCAAGAAAAAAAATGCGGCAATAAAAAAAAATCGAGGGCTGTTATCCTGGCTATACACTGCGTAAACACAGATAATATTATTCATTGAGAATTTATTGATTTATTAACATTGAAAATTAGGATTGACAGTCCTAAAATATCTCCATGCTAAAAGTTTAAATAATAATTTGTGGTCAGCTTTCGTTGGCCAAACTCTATAACGGTCACATCTTGCAAGGTTTAGGGCCTTAAAATTAAAAGTAGCCTCACCTTCTCAGTAACAGCGAGACCAGCGTACTCCTCAGGGGCCAGGCAGTCGCCCTTCAGCCAACTCGCAAGGCGGCCTAGCTCCCCGAGCATAGTAGATGGATTCAACGAACTAAGCGCCATTCTTTTTGCACTGTACTTCGTAAACTTTATTTCATTGGAAAATGTTTGAAAACAAAATTTTCTTTTAACTTGTTTTTTTTTGTACCTTAAAGCGAACTTGCTTTAATTAAATGGCCAAAGATAAAACAATATTTTTTGACATTTTCATTTTTTTTAAGTACTTCACAAAATATTTCCGTAAGAAACTAACGATTAATTCCAATCCAAGTATAGGAAGAAGCTATCTATTGCAATTGGTATCAACGAGTGCGAGAAATGTTTAATAAAACTTTTCCAATTACGTGTATTTCGCGGAAGGGTCTCGTTACAAGATTTATTTTGTAACAGTAAAATTCCCGCCCTTCACCGAGAGGTGTCTACCCTCTGTGGTGGCGCGAATTCAACTGACAGTAATCGGGAATCACAGTTGTTTATAGTCAAAATATTCGCACTTTCAAACTTGTGGCGTGTGATTCAAACGACTTTACACTGTATTGTGTACTAGTAGGGTGTATTTCAAAATGCCAAAGGGCAGAGTTCAGATTTTCGGAGCATGCGCGGGGAAAAGAGACAGCACTACGACTTTTCCGGTGGTTAGAAAGGGATGACGATATTTCCGAAACTAATTTTCCATTTCCGAATTCGAAACACACGTGTGTTGTTATTACCGACTATTATGTCGCAACACAGAGCAATTAATTATTTGGGGTGGTAAATACCTACGCCCCCTCCACGCTCCCTAGGTGTCTGCTACACACACGATGACATCAGACGCATTTGCATCAAAACAGTCATGATAAGCTTTTCATACCAAAGTACAATTTGATTAATGTATAACATTGTGTATGGATTGATTAAAAAAGAAGATTATTATTATTGACATTTTCTTTATTGTTAATTTGTATTTTAGACCATACTACCAAATTAATGAATGAAAACTTGATTTGTTATAATATAGGTAGTTTCTGAACAATCAAGCCTAAATAGTCAATTTATTATAGAGCAAATACCTCATGACCTGGCAAGATTTGAAAATGCATTTATTATGCATTTGCACCAGGGATAAAACTAGTGATTTTTGCATATTCAAAGGGACACTTAGGCCTTAATCTTGGGACATTTTATTTTTTTTTCAAATAGCCTTTGTACTCTGACAACAGATTTCATAGACTGTTTAATTTTAGGGAAGTAATCTTTACCCAAGAGTGGGACAGCAGCGGAGTTTTAAAAGGCAACCATTTAGTCACATTATTAGACTAGGCTAGGTGCTGGGTTTAGCAACATGTCAGTGTCTTTAGATAAGGACTTCATCCAGATCTCATTTTCAGGAAACTGAATAACCATACTTATATGCGTGCAATGGTGTGCGTGCGTGGTGTGTAATGTGACCACTGTTTTCTCCCACAATCAATATACTTAACTAAAAAAATCTATGTTTTATACATATTATATGAATACTTTTAGTGTTATTTTAGTTTTTATGGCACAGATGTCATAATATTAAATGGGCACACTTTGTAGGATTCAAAGCTTGGTCAACCAATGCAACATTCTACTTCATATTTCGTTTATTTATTTACTTACTTATTAAATACATTTTTAAATAAAAGTTTATAAAAACAAAATTTAAAAATACTTTCTCCGTCATTATTATTCCGCCCAAAAACACAAAAGATTCCTGGGAGCTGTAGTGGGTTAATAATAGGGTGGTATTGCTACATTGTTGTTGTATCTTACTTAATCCTAGACAGCAAAGGACTTTCGTCAAGCCAGCCACAAGCTATGCTTCATTACAGCTGGTGAGTAATATCAGTAATGTCTGTCCTATACGCGTCTTGTAGCACTTTACCTTTATCTATTCTGTTTGAAGAGCAGTAGTTCTCCTGTCCTTGTCCCAATTTATTCGGGGTCGGCGCCACATGTCTTTTTCTTCCATACTTCTGATTAGTTGCCATTTCAGTAAAGGACATAATGAGGGTAAAATTATAAAAGTGCAGACCAGCAAGAGAAATGCTGTATGGGTTAATGGCTTTGCCCTGCAGCAAGATTATTAAAAGATGATATGGTGTTAATAGGTAATACGGGCTGTTGTCCGCAACTCCATGTCAATATGCGTATTTTTCATACGGGTGGGAAAATCAATATGGTGATTTGGTGTTTTGGTAGCACATTTAACAAAATAGATGTTTAATTTATTGTAGCCAGGGCCAGCTCAAAATATATTATTTATTTCACATTTTCTTACAAATGAAATCTGGTAAAAGATAATGGGTCTTTGTTAATATGAATGCAGAATAAACACAATGATGTTGTGAGATGACTAAATAAGTATTTTCATAAAGGGTAGCATTCGATTAGTACTAAAACAGATAAGGACACAGATAACTTTATCAACATTCACAATGGCAATTTTTTTTTAATAAAAATTATCAGTTTTAGTTATTATCTATAACAGGAGACCAGCTATCCAGTAGTAATTATATCTGACGCAGCGTAATTAGTGCAATAACTTTCCTATTTATGCGACCTTTTTTTAAAAGAAGGCAGTTTGTAGAAAACGTATTAGAATTTGAATGAACCATAAATTTTGTCTCGTTTTTAGTACAGGATTTAAGAGTAAAGTTCCTAAAGATTAAATCATTAAAATCTAAACTTACCTTAGGTGTATCCATAGCAGCAGCTCACGAATACTCACGATAATCGATAAAATAACCAATTCACACTAACTCGACATAAGTTTTGGAAACATAAATTTCTAGTCACGAAAGTCCACGACACAAAAACTTGTAATTCGCTGGAAACGAATGATATTACGTCAATTTGTATTAGTCTTAATATTCAACAAGTAGAAATCAACACAAACAAAAAATCAAACCGAAAGTTTGATTTCTTACTTTGACGTTTATTTTCTGTAGACGTCGTTGTATGAAAATCTACAAAGAAAATCATATTTTTAACATAAACTATAGCCTTCTCTCTTACACTTACGGATTATGTGAAGCTGTCACTCACTTACAATACTGCGATTTTGGTTTTTTCAATGGTTGCATTGCAGTCATATCTTATGAAAAAAATCATTTGTTAAGGTCAGTATAGTAATGATTTGATCGATTTTAGGTCTTTGTATGTATGTACACACGGCTACAAATCAAGCTATACATATCCAGTTTTAGTTGGTTTCGCATTGTATAGGTTGGTCGTACAATCAGAAGTCGGCTTATACTGGTTATGCTTAGCTTGATGTGTAGCCGTGTGTACAACTTTCAACATTCGATTTTTTTCGAACTTCTTATAATAATAATTGGAATCAAAATGAAATGAATATAACATACCTAACACTTTTGACTAATTAATTAATAAAATTAACAATATATTGTCCGTCCCTGTATGATGCAATGAATGGAGGACGGTCCTTTGCTATCCAAGGAGTCGAAAGATCCAGAGGAATGATGAGCATGTAAGGATTAAACGAGGAATATTTCAGGGTGACACTACAGTTTGAGTCCACTTTCCTTTTGCTTAACCCTGAACCTTCTTAGCACATTACTGGAGGATTCAGGTCTAGCCGGTCTAGGCTATCTGTTGAAGAGAGGTGGTTATATCTCATCTACTCTCCATGGATGACTTGAAACTCTTTGCCCCCAACAAATTGCGACTAATGGAGCCATGTATTACTGAAGGTAACTGAAACTTTCAGAAGCGCGTCAGGATGGAATTTGGTGTGAACAAATGTGCAATCATGCACGTAAAGCGAGGTGAAAATATGGAATCCAAAGGAATTCAACTTTCCTTATCCGAAAGCTATAAGTATTTGGGTATGTTGGAAGCAAGGCATCAACGCTGCTTACTGACATGAAGCAATCGTTGAAGAGCGCTTCTTTAGTCGCCTGATGAAGGTTAATTAGTCTTCTTTCAGGTGGAAATAAGGTGCGCGCCTCAACGCTTCGGTCATGCTGGTTTTGGATCCCCCGATGGGTTCCCGCATTGTCGAGGCGGGGGGGCTCAGTAGCTGTGACTTGGTCACCCACGGTGAAGCGAAGAGGAACCCGACGAGGGGCCGCTCGTCAGGGCTTTTGCCTGTAAGCCGACAACGACGTAGCGGCCAACAAGTAGGTTGCGGTGGCACTTAGGCGACATCGCAACTGAGGCGGGCCGCGATGTCGTATAGGAGGCATCGCGGCTGAGGGCTGGAGGCCGCGACGGGAGAGGAGTGTCGGTATTGCGGTGCGCCGGACTCCCTACCTTCCGCGGCCTTGACGGGGTCGCGGAACCGCCTAGGCGGCCAACCGCTAGTGCGTAAGGACCTTAAGGCGGACGCGATGGAGCCGCAGGGGAGGAGGAGAGTTGGTATGACGTTGGCCACAATCCCTATCCTCTGCGGCGGCGGGGCCAATGACCTGACCCGTCGCAGGGGGACCAAGGATGCTCACACGGGGTCGTCTGGTGCTGGCGCCCATGTGCTGGTTTGGTCCCTGGGGTGGTCACGGCGGTGTGCTATGTGTTCTGGTGCGCCGGTGATGGGGAGTACTCCCCAGAGGAGGGTCCGGTGACGGACAGTCGCGGCGGGTTCACGGATGAGTGCTAACGCGTCCCCGTGTACCCGCCGTAAGCGGCAGAGGAGGACACCGTGGACTTTTAGTGGGTTAGAGTCCCATATAACTGCACTATCTCCCCGTGGTAGTGCAGAAAGCATGGGAATTTCTCCACGTTAAAAAAAACTGGTTTTGGATGGACTTACACCGTACTGACACCCTGGATTCTGCTGAATAGGATGCTCCTTAACCTTACACTGCTGACCGCAAGCCGGATGCATCACCCACAATCATCGGTGATGAGACTATATCCCGCAAAAGTGCGGTATCGAGGCTTTTTAAATGGGAAGACCCTCCACAACCTCGAGGTGTTTTGTAGTCTCTGGAAATATTTTTTTTATGCTGAAGTAGGTATGCACCTTGATGTGGTCGCAGTGGACAAGGGGCTCATCCTGCTATCCATGGTTAAGACGGCATCGACCAAACGCCGACCGCGCAGTGGCGCCCTCATCGTTTATTTGGTTATTTCTTTTATTTTAGAATGAAAATGCAGAAAATAAGCACGTTAAGTTGTGCTTCTCAAGATTATACGTTAATATTATTATAAGAGGTAGTTTTATATTGCTTAATTTTATTATAATCCTTAAAACGGATAATAGTGGCCACTATTTTCTGTTTTTATGATTATAATCTAACTAAACAATGTGAAACTACCTCTTATAATAATGTTAACGTATAATCTTGAGAAGCACAACTTAACGTGCTTATTTTCTGCATTTTCATTCTAAAATAAAAGAAATAACCAAATAACCGATGAGGGCGCCACTAGTGGGTCGGCGCCCCCTTAATGAGAACTGGCGCTAACCTGTAGGCCGTAGTACTTATTACCGATTACCGCAAGGAGGCATGGCAAAGCAAGGAGCTTCACGGGCGCTTCAAAAGCCCGGTGTAGATTTCTTAGCATCGCTTTCGGCTTTGGGCTGATTTTTCAATAGTCAGATAAATTTTATCTGAGGAGTAATTATTACGGTTTGACTTTGACAGATTTTATATAGAAAATATGTCAAACTGTCATAGGTAATTATTCTATAAATAGAATTCATCTGACTATTGAAAAATCAGCCCTTAGTAAAGTTCCCAAAAGAATTATTATAACTATTTTAGTAAATGATTTATTTTTATAGAACAAACAATTTTCAATTTCAAGAGACTGACGTCATTGTCACGTTTTATGACAATGCTTAGCCTCTGGCTAAGGTAAAACCATGCTCTTGGGTCAAGAGAGGAGCTTACCAGCATTTTAGAAATTTCATTAAACAGACCACGAGCACACGAACACCACGACTCGAGGGTTTCAAGTTGAAACCCATACGGGGCTTAACATAACAAACTAAATCTGGATGTGTACTTACGATACACCTCTGCACAACCTTTCGAAATACAGGCTCGATATTGTGTTAAGTGTGCCTCACGCCTCCCAACAGACACGGGTCCCGAAATCTTTAATCATTTTAAATGCTTTATGCCCGTAATTGAAAAAACTGACCCTGCCTCGACTCTGTTAAAATCCTCGCTAAATTAGTTTTTAATTAATTTTATGGCAACGGCACATCTCTAGCAACTGTCAGGATCCATTTTAGTATTAATTAATAAAAGGACAATATCAACTGAAGACGAGGCGGTATGGTCCAAGACATTAGCTTGCCCGGGTAGGGCGAAAAAAAAAAAAATTAATAAATTAATTTTAATTTATCAAAAAGTACTCTGTGTTTAGTAATCTGTGGTCGGTCAGAATCTCTATCAAAAAGTACTCTGTCAAAGAGTACTTTACTCTGTGGTCAGAATTTGTGACGTCCAGACGTCTTCCGTGGCTCGTTCGTATATTTGTTTGCACTTTGCGTTTTGCGATAAATATTAAATTCATTTCGGAGGAGAAAACATTAAAATACATTTAATAAACAGAATTATGACGTCGACTATGCCAACCGACAGGAACGAGGAACGTCGCCGAAGGGTAAGTGGTAGCAATATTGGAACACGTAAATAAATTATTAAAATTGAACGACTCGGTGAATCATTGTTTTCGCGATTATTAGTCTTGGGTTGATTATTACGCCGAAGAACGCTGTTTCGGGACCGTAAACAACCTGTACAACCGGTTCTCGTTAGCAATAAAATCTTGTTATTGTATTTAGTATTAGAACGTAGGTATCGATTTGCGTCGCTGGGAATTCTCCAGACTTTACTCGGGATTCCTGAAAAAGGGTTTCACACAAAGAGGAGGTCAATAACTTAAAATTTTAAGGATTTTGTTATGTTGTATGTGAGTATGGTAAATTCATGATTTAGTACAGTAATTGGATTTGTCAATTAATTTGATAAGCTCTATACTTGCTATAAATTTGATCAATAGATAAGGATAGGCTCTTTAATGAAGTGGATTTCCTATATATGTGATGACTCGCAGTATTTTTGTAAAGTATTATGCTTATTAACAAATAAGTACCTTGCAATTTTTTTTTTAGGTATGGATTTCATTATGAGTAAGTAATATTATTATGCCGTAGGTTATGAACAACAACCCTGTTATCATAAAAAGTTAATTCAAACAAGTTTATTGATACCAATATTAGTATCTTTTTGTAACTGGTTCTCAGTATCAATCTAATTAGCATATCAAAAAGAAATCTGTAAATACATAATCTGGAAAGAAAAAAAAACTGAATGCTGCTCTTTATTAATTTGCTGTACTGTAGCTAGCTGTGTCCAACGGTTTCACGGGCATGGAGAACTTTCATACTTCGTTTTTCTTTCTCTGGCCCATAAATTGTATCTATGTAAATATCATGTTGTCCCTTGCTCTTTGAAAGAAGGTTAAACCAACAAACACACATTTCATATTAAAAGTAGGTTAGTGTCCAAATATTTATATTCTTGAACATAGAATACATGTCATAGTAATTACAGCCCATAAGATAGCATTATTTTGTTCTCTTTAATATAAAAACCAGCACAAAAAACATGGGGTACTTGAAATATTCTGTAATAATAATTTCTGCTCTCAAAACGGTGAAGGAAAACATTGTGAGGAAACCGGCATGCCCTAAATCCAAAAATTCAAAGACATGTGACATCTACCAACCCGCACTAGGCACTGAGGGGAGGTCTGTGTCCCAGCAGTGGGAACATTATAGGCTAATAATTGCCATCTTGGTTTATTTTTCACTTACACATACTTATTAACGTGGTATTTATAATGTTGTAATTAAAATAGAAATATTGAGCATAATTATATATATCATTCATTAGTAACAGTATTAACAATTTAACTATCCACCTAGCATTATTAAATACCGAGATATTCTATTGAACACTAATGCAAGTGATACGTATTATTAGGTCTTAGTTAAATGTTACTGATACTCAAATATTAGTTAAGAGTTTATAATATTACTAGACGAATATATTCATATTGGCTAACACTGACAAACATTGGTATTAACCCATCTCTACTGCTTAAGGTTACATGCTCTTTTCTGCTTAGCCCAGCCCAGTTTCTGCTGGCTGAGGCGTGTGGTACCCCCACATTTCACTGGTTGTGATAACTTAAACATCATTTTTGTTTTAGGTACTCTTAGGCCCCCTGCCTGCGGGTTTCCTCCGAGCTGATGGAGCTACTGACACTGTTGACGCAGACTTTCAAGCTGCTCTTGCTCTGCAGCAGCAGTTATGTGGAGCTACAGTAAGATAAAACAAGTGTATTTAAAAAAAATGAACACTTTAATGCGAGAACAATTATTGTTATTTGTTGTTCGTCATTAATTTTAAAAAGTAATTGTATTTTAATTTCCGCGCATTATTTGAGAAAAGTACTATACAAGCCTTGGCCACAACTAGGCATTGATGGACTTACATACGAGTATAATGTTCGTCCATCAATGTCTCTTTTGCTGGCTGCTGCAGTAATGTACTATTTCTATCTAGGGTATAGGTTCTCAACCTTAGTTTACCCACTGAGTTTTTTTTTACTACTCGAATCTTATACAGCTATTGTCACGTTTATATTTAAACGTGTAATGTTATATAGTCGTAAGATAGGATATATAATTTTCTCTCTGTTTTCTAATGCCCCGCGGAAAGTCTCAAAGGCCCACGTATGGCCCACGTTGAGAACCTATGATCTAGGCCTAGGGGCTATTAATCTATTATTAGTGAGTCTAGCGGCTTAAATGATACAACGTTATAATTATAATGCTTATTTCAAGCGAACGTGTTTTCATCAACGCGCTATGTTCTATGTTATGGGTTTGGTTTCCGCACTTAGTCCTTCAGTGGACCATTGTGCGTGGGCCATCAACGCGCTTAGTTTATCACTGGTTTTTCGAAACAAAAGCTTCATACAAATAATTTGAAAGCTTAATCTAAATTCACTTGAATGTTCGAATGTAATCAGAGTTATTTTTCCGCCAGCCTACACGACATGAAGGCGACTTTTGCAGACAACCTTAACAGTACCTATACCTATATTATAAAACAATTTTTTCATTGTAGGTCCCAGCTGCAGGTCCTCCCTTGACAGCAAGGCTTAGCATCACAATAGCACAGGCTAAGCTTCCCAAAAATTATGGTAAGTTTATTATTCCTAGCAGAAATATTGTTAGTCATATAAATTAATGCATGAATTATAAACATAAAGTAATATGATGCCTGAACTGAATCCTCGCGTAGGCAGTGTGACAATTCTATATTCACTAAATCTGAAGTTACAACCAGTCTAAACTTCAAAGGAGAATGGATAAGAGGGTACCCAGACACAAAGTTAATTGTAGCATTACGAACTATGTCGATCTTTATTGCCCTCATGGAGTACAAAGGAAATATTTAAACATATAAAAACGTTTGATTGGCTAATGTTGGACACTTTTTGAAATAAACGAACCTCTAAAAACTTTTTGCATAAAAGACAGACATAGTTCATAATGCTACAGTCATTATTTTTTTTGGGTACTGGGCCCGTACGAAATTACCCATTGTTCTTTACCATAATTTTTTCGAGGTTTAGGATCGGTTCACATCTGACGGAAAATGCGTCGGGCGTAACTTCGATTGCGTCTATTTATTCACTCGACGCACTAACGCATCATTGGTTGAGTGTGAAAGGTTGAATGTTTTATCGATGTAGTTAGAATTGTCCTCAAACCTTTTATTTTCCACACAGGTCTGACCCGCATGGACCCGTACGTGCGTCTGCGCGTGGGTCACTGCATATACGAGACCCACACGGACCCCAGCGGTGGTAGGACACCAAGGTGGAACAAGGTCATCCACTGGTAAGTTCAGACAAAACTATATGAACGAAAAATATTAACAATAGCTATTAGTCGAATTCCCAAGCCTAATTAATTAATAGTGCAGTCAGATCTTAATAAAATCTCTTTATTTACCGGTCGGATTTGAAAAAAATATTTTTGCATTTGATAGCCCAATTCTTGAGGAAGGCTGTACTTTTAATACACGCTAGGAACTTTAGGAGCCGAGCAGACAGAAAAAAAAGTCAGAAAGAACGCTAAACGAAAACGAAGTAGTAGGGCGGGTAGGCGATGCGATGTGACGGGTTGGGGCTGGGGAACAAGAAAATTCTCGCGGACGAAGTCACGGACAGTAGCTTTATTATTAGCCTGTGATGTCCCACTGCAGGGCAAAGGCCTCTCTACTCTCTTTCCACTTCTCTCTGCTCAAAACTGCTGAGGACCAGTTCTTGTTGAAGGAGTCCAGCTCATCCCACCATCTCCGTCTGGGCCTGCCACGATATTGCTTGCCATTAAGAGGGACCCAATGGGTCGTAAGTTTGGCCCATTGTTCGTCTGACATGCGGCAGATGTGTCCAGCCCAGTTCCAGTTTAGCGTGGCAGCTTTCCAAGTGACATCAGTTATCTTTGTGATGGAACGGATGGTCGTATTCCTAACCCGGTCTTTTAGTTTGATACCCAGAATACTTCGTTCTATAGCCCTCTGCCAAACCTCGAGCTTGACGGACATAAGCTAGTACTAATAATAAAGCTGAAGAGATTGTGTTTTTTGTAGATTAGTTCAAACAAACAAAATCTTAACCTTGAATGAGTGTATGAGTTTGGTGCCATAATATATTGTCTGTTCCCCAGCCTTCTCCCTCCTGGCGTGAACTCCATCTACCTGGAGATCTTCGACGAGTGTTCTTTCACAATGGATGAGTTGGTCGCTTGGGCACACATCACCATTCCCCCAGCAGTGCTTCAGGTAAGCTTTACACATTATATGTGTTACTAGCTGCGCCCCGCGGTTTCACCCGCATAAGTGACGATCCCGTGGGAATATCGGGATGTAGCCTATATGTTAATCCAGGGTGTCAGCTACCTCCATACAACATTTTATCAAAATTGATCCAGCAGTTTGAACGTGAAGAAGTAACAAATATATAAACACACACACACTCACAAACTTTCGCCTTTATAATATTAGTGTGATAGTGTGATGCTCAAGTTCTGAGTTATGCTACAGGATTACAGACAAATACTTGCTTGAACTGACTGGACTGCTCCACTCAAATCTGTGTAGACCTGTGTTTTAAACATAAATCTAAATGGTCTTCACTTGATCTAACCAAGATTATGTCTGGACTTTAAAAGAGACTGTGACCTCTGAGTTTGTTTCGGCCCTTCTTCTCAGAATAGTCAGACAGTAAACGAAGACCACATCTAGCTTATTTATTTTATTATGTGACGTGTAAAAGCGATTCCAATTTTCTATTTACAGAATAAGCAATTTTATTTATGCATGTAAAATTCGACGTAAACGAGTACAGATTAAGGTTGAATTATCGCTAAAGAGATTTTTATGATATTTTCTTTCTTTTGAATGCCATTGTAGGTTAAAACCATCTTCAAAAAAAAAATCTTAAATTCATTCAGTGACCAACAACGCACTGCCTAAACCGCTGCGTCTAGATGCATGTTTCGCACAAAAGTTTCCTTACGAAAGTGAGCACTAAGGATTTTTCTTAAATTTGTTTCTTATACTTAGGGGATAAATAGGAGATGAAAGTTTGTATGGAAGTTCGTCATTTTTGCCGATGGGAAAGTAGCCTAGATGTCAACGACGAACTTCTTATTTTATAGCTTGGCGTATAGGACAGGCCACCTAAATACGCGTATGCCAGTTTATACCATAGCGACAATCTTACTCTTACTGTACAGGTGCTCCAAATAGTGACGTCATACATAAAAATTTGATTCCTCATGCCCAAGAGTTTTTGAAAATACCCCATGTACCTATTTTCCGCGATACTATTTTTCGAGTTATAATTATTTATTTAAATCTCTTAAAAATTTTATGTTAACCTTATTCACATTCTTTTTATTCACTATCCATTGTTGTGCATTCAGACATAAAATTAATTATCTTCTTATCATTAATTCAAGATACAAAAGATCGAAAAGGTTTTGATGTTTAATTCTTGTTTCAGGGCGAGACATTTGACAACTGGTTCTCACTGAACGGCAAGCAAGGAGACGGCAAGGAGGGTGTCATCAACTTAGTTCTCAGTTACTCCGTGAGTATATTTTTCTCCTGCATACAAAACAAAATTAAATAACACGGCAATGTGTAGTTGGTACCCAATTGTCTTAAAAGGACCCTTTTGTGTCGCTAGAAATCGCATCACGCATCACAGAGTCTCGCAGACTTATACCACTAATTCTAGTTTAAGTCCAATTCTGGGTATTAAATTAATCCTGCAACTAAACTATTCTATTCTCTACCGTAGGTCGGCCCCGCAGCCGTAGCAACATTCCCCCCGATGCTGGTGGTGCCGAGCACGGGCATGGGCTACGCCGCCATGCCCATGTACCCCGCGCCGCAGCCGCAGCAACACATGCAGCAGCCACAGCAGCCGCAACCGCCGCAGATCACTGCTGAGCAGCTGCAACAGGTGAGTCACCCTGTCATAGCACTCATAGCCATTTAATAAAAAAGTGACCCACTAGAATTTTATTGATTTATTGCGAATGAGCCTGCTCGTGACCTCGATCACGCCTGATGGAAAGCGATGGATGAAGTCTATGATCGAACAAGCTTGCCCAGAAGATGCCTGTTCACTCTTGCTTTGAAGGCAGACAAGTTAAATGTACACACTTGGTAAACACAAGTAAAGGGCGTGTCGCTTCGTGAGATAAAAATAGTGTAAAATTTTCTTAGTGTATGGTTTACTGTATAAATAAAAGCTACGTACCTTTCTCAGATCGAGGAAATGTTCCCGAGTATGGACAAGGAAGTCATCAAGTCTGTGCTGGAAGCGAACGGCGGGAATAAAGACGCTACCATCAACTCATTGCTGCAGATGTCGGAATAATTCAATTATTTACGGGTAAACTGCAGTAATCATGACGTAAAATATTTATTTACATATTTCATCGAATCAACACATTTTAGGTCAATGCTGAATATTAACCGGTTGAATGCCGTAGTTACAGAAATAATTAAAAAGTTAAATTGCGCTTTGTACATCTGTCTCAACTCTATCACTTTCATACATAATTGTCGAGAACCTTTAAAACTGAAGTTTATTTTTTTTATTGTAAAATGTGATTCGTCATAAATAAAATGTTGTTTGTGATAGAGGGATTTAGGTCACACATTGTTGTCATGTATTTGATATGCAGAGACAAATGGCTCACTATTATTGGTCGATAGGGCCCGCATGGCACGGGGTGCGGGGTATTTCTTTAAACCATGCCATAGCGCCCGTATTCGGGGAACCGTTTTATAAAGTCGATAGGGAGCGATTGCGGTATATGGAGAACCGGCACCGCACGTTTGAAGGCTGATTATCATCGAGTGTGAGTCTTCGCACGCTTTTTATCTACCAATGAATTTCATTGGCATTACGCACGCTACGGCAATTCCCCACAGACAGTGTACCGACCGCGTTATCGACTTATGACTACCCCGCCTGTGGAGTCTCTGCATGCTGTATATCGACCGAGTTATTGACTAATGAAAATGAGCCTTAAGGGTCGAGTCAGTAAGTCCAAGCTCTTAAAGGCTCCCCAACACAGGGATATATGTCGCAAAGTAGCATTGCGATGTGACATCGCGCCTTTGTGATACCAGTCTTGACATGACGTGTATTACCTAATTCATACGCCTAGGCTGAAATCTATATATTGAACTAAGTTTGCACTTTCTAAGAAATACTTCCACCATCTAAATAAAATAAAATATTTTGTAAAAAGCTATTGTGCAATTTAATCGCATTACTCCCCAATGAAAATATGTACAGACGCCAGTACATCAAGCTACTACAATCTGTCAAATTTCTTTCATAGATTTTCAACTTTATCGCTACAGCATAAGGTTCAAAGTTGATTGGGAAAATTTGACAGTTTCAGGTAGCTTGATGTGCTGGCGTCTGTACATAATAAGGAGTTCACTTCAGATTTTAAAGCACTTAATACTGTCTAAATTCGGGCACTGAGATTTCAGCTTAGGACCTAATGTTTTGATATAGGGCCCAACATTCATTGTTAATACTGACATTTACATACTTTTTTTACATTGTAAATCTTTTATGTATGAAATTAAAGTTAAGAGGGAGATGCGCTAAGTAGCCCGCGAAATAAAAATTTTCGCACGTAACTATTTCATTAAATATCAATCAATAGGATTATATGAACACTAGCTTCCGCCCGCGAGGTATGTCGATAAAAACTATCCTATGTCCTTCCCCTGGATGCAATCTATCTCTCTGCCAAATTTTATCGAAATCCGTTCAGTGGTTTAGGCGTGAAAAGGTAACATACAGACAAACAGACAGAGTTACTTTCGAATTTCTAATATTAGTATGGATAGAGTGATTGATGATTTTAATGATTATAATTCTGTAAAGTAATTTTTGTTACGCTCCCGAAAAATATTTTAATAAACATTCAACATGACACTGACTTGCAAATTGCAAAAAACTTAACGTAATTTGAATTTCGCGGGCTACCGTGACGCTTCCCCCTTACGCCACTCGCTTTGGCCTCATAAAATAAATTATATGTGAAGAAAAATACTAGTATTCTAAAAGCTAACGGCCTTACTATGTGCATTGATACTAAAGTATTTTTGTATATGAATATCAGTTTATGTATTTTTAATTCAAAATCAAATATTTTATTTTAAATACATTTATCAATTTCCTGTGACGTCTTTTGTTTTCTTATTTTTGCTCAAAATTGCCCATATTAATTATAATTTTAATCGGTCACTATTTTACTACTTTTAAGTTACTGAATTGTTATTCCAATATTTAAGTGTGTAGTAATTAGATGAATTATTATTGTGATTTTAATGTTATATTAGAATTTATATCAAGTTATAATATATGAGTAAGTAAATTACACTTGGCACGGTAAATGCTAGTTGAAAATGCAAATACTTACACCTAAAACGTCGATAGTTAAATGTTTACATTTATATGGATGTCCTACGATTCTGTTTAACTACTTAATATTTAGACATGTTTTTTTAAATCGTCATATTTTTGCGAAATAAAATAAAGGTCCTGATACCCTTGTTCACAAACTAAACTAAATTTATGTTCAGTGCATCTTTTTCTTTCTATTTCATAGAGAAAAGGACAGAAGATGAATTTTAGTTTAGTCCTGTCAAATTAATCAGCGCCCGACACTACTCCATACAAGTTTAGACTAGACGTGATTAAAAACTTGCCTACTAAAATTACGTCAATTTACGTCAGGCGCTGATTAATTTGACAGGACTAAACTAAAATTTATCTTCTGCCCTTTTCTTAATGAAATAAAAAGATGCACTGAACTTAATTTAGTTTAGTTTTTGAACAACGCAATCGGCACCACTATCGAGTTTTCTGCACTGTAGTTAACTAAGATCGAACACTGTTACATGGATTCAGTACATGATTCTGAAACCTCTGCGTTAAAATTATCCGAAGGTTTATAAAAAAAAAATCTGTTCCATACATTTTGACCGCGTAAGTTTGCAGTTTTCTATGAAATGGCTGATTTTTATTTTGATATCCCACGAAAAAATTCTACGCTTGGCCTACAATTATGTGCTGAATTCTAGGTTACTGTTTGCGCGTCGATGCCATGTCACGCTGGACAAAATCATGTATAGGTAGGTAGTCAAGAAATATATTCAAGTAAATGTATCGAGTCGTGAAATTATGACACGTAATATTTAAAACATAAGAGGCAATCTATACGAATAACTTCGGCCTCGACCACACGAAAGCTTTTACAATTTTGTGCCAAATTATTTGCCATCGTCGCAACATTGCTTGAATATAAATATATCATTGTTGTATTTATTTGTAATTTTACAATGTATAAAATTTAATAAATTATTAACTACTTAGCTGTGATATTTTATTTCAATTTCCCTTAAATATTTATTTTGAGCAGTGGTGGACCAGTTGAGGCAGTGATGGATGGACCTGTGAGGGCTGCGGTGGCCCAGGGGTAACGGCATAGAGGAAAAAATTTGGTAACGGCGTCGACTTCGAGTTGTAGATGGATCGTGACATATATCTACCAACCCCACTGACCTCTAATAAACAAGAACGCTGGACAAAAACTATAGGATATGACAGTTGATTTTTTGTGCCCATTCAAAGCGCCCCCCGCTCGAACGTCTCAGGAACTAAAATTGTCACATTGTTGCAAATGGTGGGATAAAACTTTTTTTTTGTGTATTTTTTGTTAACTACGTGGGAAGCGGACGTAGCTCAAAAAGCTGCCCAATTTAAATGGGACGTGTCTGCAGCATGCCGGACAAACTGAGGGCCCAAATAGCATGGTGCCCTGTGACAATGAGGCGGGGTCGCGGCAGACCACGTAGACAGCTTCCATCAAAACTGGAAGGAGGACGCGCGGACTCGCGAAAGATGGAAGGAGTGGAGGGAGCCTTTGCCCAGAAGTGGGACAGCGTAGGCTAGAAAAAAAACACGGTCGTCGACAAAATTCCACGGCATCACGACTATACAGGGAAGATGTATGGAAATATATTACGCTTATTAGACGCTTTTTTCCGTCCACAATAAAGTAAAATCGTAGACATCGACGTCCACAATAACGTGATGTGCTGAATTATAAAAGTGTGCATTTTGAGCAGCGACGGCGTAAATAAAAGGCCGAGTCATATTTTCACCCAACTATGGCAAAACCAAAGGAGGTTTATGATTTGAACAGGTCACGTGTAACTCCGGTTGTTCAAAAACAGATGTTATTTTTAATTTGACTGTGTGTGTTGTCTTGTTTATACCTTTTTAGGTGGCGTTTTTGTCGCAGTTTGGTATATTGATTTTTTTACTATGAAAAACAGTTCAAACAAAACCAATCATTTATTTTTCAACGATCCTTTACTTCCTTTCTTCTTCTTTAAACCAGTTCCTGCGACATCCTTTTTGATTTTAACATTTTCAGCTTTCCGTTTAATCTTAGTTATCTTTCCTATGACATCTTTGAATCTGTCATCTTTCTTCATAAGTGTCTTGTTGACTTTCTTCAAGACATCCTTGATTGAAGCGTCAATGTCTTGCGTTTCGTTCTGAAGACGGTTTTCGCTTTGAGTTGGATTTTGATTCTGGATCTGTGATTGTAATTCTTTGATTTTCGCTAGTTTTGCTTTTTTGCCCGCTTTTATTCGTTTTCGGCGCATTTCTTCTAGTCTGTGGGGGGAATATGTAAGTTGAATAATTATGTTACGTAGCTGAAAAAGTTCGGATGAGTCTTAAAAAGATTTTTCACAAAGAATTATTCATAATTCAATTATTAAGTTGCTTAGCACGTGTTTTCAGTTGCAAAATCCAATATACATATGTTTTTCCATATTTAATCCATTATTTTTTAATGAGATAATGGAATCTGTTGTTATTTCATTGGGATACTCAGTAAAATTTTCCGTGTATTCTTGTGCCTATTAGTTGATGACCCCGATGATTTATGAACAGTAACATTGACATCAAAACTCTACAAACATGGCATTATCATACTTACCATCCTACCATTACCATTTTTACCAACATACTTTGTCACTATTAACACTAAACCTGCTTTCATCAACCGCGTTACCTGCAGTAACAATTTCCCTAAAGAGTGCTAAGAGGATCTCTTGCCGCTTGAATGACATTGACAGGCGGGCGTTGTTGATAAACATTTATGAAAATTTAAGGAAAAACAAAATGGCGGATTAGTTAGTTCCGGACTTCCGGATCTATACAAGGTTCTTTTTTTTCCACGCGCCAAAATATCCTTGTTCTGTTGTAAATGGTGGTTCCTCACCCTTGTTCCATCATATCAGGATCCACTCCAGCCTGTATCCACCGCTTAACGCGGTAGTTCTTCTTTCTCTGTTCAAACTCCTCGTTATCCAATTGAGCTTCTTGCTCACGACGTGTCACGCTGACGGTCGTGAAGATTTTTACAGCTTCATCATCTGGGAACGTGATAGCCAAACTGTATATTTGGTCCATGGTTATTTGCCTAGCCTTGGCCTAACTATGTTGGGAACTAACCGGATGCAGCTGAATGTCCAAGGAAAGTAAACTATGCGGCCAGTTATATGGCACAGCGATTTTAGTTCGGCTTCACTCTCTAAAACTCGAGAACTTGGTTTTAGTAGAAATTAATAGAAAAACAAAAAAAAAACAGGCTCAGATAGAGTTAAACCTCGTTAAAAAAATAGAAACCCAAATAGAACTCACCATCAATCTTGTACTCAGTAAGTTTGGTATTGATCGCCTCTTCAATCTCGCCGAGTCGCAGTATGTCGTAGGGCGTAATTATGGATATCGCCAAACCGCTCCTGCCAGCTCTCGCAGTGCGGCCAACCCTGAGGTGAGACAAGTTTAATAACCATTTGTTTTGTATAAGGGCTTAACAAATAACAGAAATTCTCGACAAAGGTTAGGATAAGTTTTTGGTTCTTCTTTCGTACAAAAGAGCAACAAACCAAAAGAGCAACAAACCAATATGTCACGTGGTTTGGGCAGAGTGTTTGGTACACCTACAAGTTTCAAAACCAGTATTGGCTCAAGGGAAGAAACTGTCGTCTCTGTAGACACCAAACTCCTCATCTACAACTCGGTCCTTAAGCCGTTATGGACATATGGGATCCAATTGTGAGGCGTTACCAGCAAAACCAACATACTTTGTCTACAATGAGTCCAAAATGGTATCCTAAGATCAATAGAAAATGCACCTTGGTTTGCTAGGAACGACGAAATCCACGACTATCTACAAATGCCATCAGTAACCCTGAAATCGAGCAGTACGAAAGACAACACAAGGCTCGCCTAACCTTGCATCCGAGCCCAGCAGTTACTGAACTGTTTAACCCGACGGTAGCGGTAGAGAGGTGAAAAGGCTGAAGAGAAACCACCAGAAAGTGGGAGGCGCAGCAATGGCTGCTCCACCGCAACGCCGTTTATTATGAAAAGTATTCGCTTATAGTCCGTCGACCAATTGCAAATGGAATGAACAAGAAAAAAAAATTCATCTTCTACCTGTGAATATACTCCTTAGGTTCCAAAGGTAGCTTGTGATTGACCACTAAGTCTACCGTAGGTATATCCAAACCCCTTGCAGCGACATTGGTGGCTACCAGCGTACATTTGAGGTTACTCCGGAACTGAGTGAGAGCGGACACTCGTTCTTTTTGCCTCATGAAGCCGTGGAGGCACACGTTGTCCATGGATATAGCGTTCAGCATCATTGATAGGACTTGGCATTCTCTGGTAGAAAAAAAAAAGAAAATAAGTGTTTCAATTTTGAGTTCACATTTTATTTAAATTCAATATCTTGGACTATAAAATTCGGTTATTTGTTATCAGAGAGAGCTTTCAATGAGAGTGAAAGAAAGAAAAATGGGTTTATTGGCATTACACAAAACAACACACCTTAAAACTATAATGAAACAAACAATATTGCCACCACATTTTAAAGGTGTGTCGTGGTCGGTTGACGGTCTTGTTGCCATCCTGTTAATTACAACAGAATCTTGAGCATCTGTTTATTAATGTTTGTACAAAACAGCAAATGATAATTTTTGTATTCGTATCATAAGTACTTTCACTCCTGGAATCTTGCCAATTATTTCAATTACATCTTGTAGATGCCGTACTTTTTTTTTTATTAAAGGTCTATCAGTAAAAATCCCTTACTTCTTAGTATCAGTGAACACAATGATATGACTGCTTGGTTTGGTCTCGCGGTACTTCCGTAATGTCTGCACTAGGTATACGTCGCGTGCGTACGCGGGACACACCACGTAACGCTGGTCTAGAGTGGTCACTGTCAGCTGGCTATCTGTCTCTGTCCATGTTAAGAGTTTCTAAAAGAGATGGAACAATAGGTTATTTTCACATCACTACTTAGTTGTCGATGTTGGAAAACATCGTGATGAAACCGACAAGGCAAGATATGTAACATCTACCAACCCGCTCTGGGCCCGCGTGGTGTATTATGGCCCACTACCTCTCACCAAGAGGAGGCCTGTGTCCCAGCAGTCGGAACATTATAGGCTGATTATGTTATGTTACTTGGTAGTCATCAGTATCAGTTCTCAGAAATTTATTGTCTCTCCTTAATGGAGATTACTCAGTGATCAAGCTAGGAGAGCTGTGCTTCACCCAACAATTCGTGTGAACACCATATAATTAATAATGCATGCTTTGTAAGTCCCTCATGTGTAGTACACGAGGGACTTTTATGAGCCTAAATAAATTATTATTAGATACAAGTAAGGATTTTTTTCAGATCTTACGTTGGACCATATATACTCAGCGTGGACAAACGCTAACGCCACGTCAAAGCGACGTGTTATCGATAAAACCACATCTAGGCAAATGCTAGCTCAGAGAATACCTATACGCTGCGCCTGCACGGCGTCAAGACAGGTTTGAATGCCGGGAATTCGTTGTGGTCTCTTGTAACCTATGCTATCTGGTAAAGATTTGTACTAAGAAAAAAAAATTGTAGGTAGGTGCTTCTGACATGCAGTTATCTGTCGGCAATTTGTTATGCAAAATAGCATTACTTTTCAAAATCAATTGTGAGTCATTAAAAAGAAAAAGACATACATCTTTGTTAAGTGGAAGCAGTTTGGATTCCTTGACATCATCTGTGATTGTGGCGGAGAATAGCAAGTTCTGTCTCTGAGCTGGTAATGCATTAAATATGGTCTCCAAGTCATCTTGGAATGATTCACTGAACAGTCTGAAAAAAAAAACAATGTTTGTACTTATTTTGTGATATTCGTAAAAAATAAAAGACAAAAATAAAAAACAAATCAAATATATGACTAAAAACTGATTTACTTATAGAATTTTTATTTATTGTGAAACAATCAGTATCAAGCATGGGGAATTAGGCATTTTCATTTAAATAGGTCATTCTGATATAGTAATCCCAATTCAAATAGGTAACTTAAATATAAAATAATATGTACTTTATAATTTCAATTATTGGTAATATTGGTATTAATCCATACTAATATTATAAATTCGAAAGTAACTCTGTCTGTCTGTCTGTATGTTACCTTTTCACGCCTAAACCACTGAATGGATTTCGATAAAATTTGGCAGAGAGATAGATTGCATCCCGGGGAAGGACATAGGATAGTTTTTATCGACCTACCTCGCGGGCGAAGTCGCGGGCGGAAGCTAGTATTAACTAAATTATGGACTGTAGTCTGAAATAAAGTTTTATTTATTTTATTATCATTTCAATTATTGGTAATATTGGTATTGACATTTCAATTTTTGGTAATTTTGGTATTTCATCATTACTATTCTATACAGGAGCCCCAGTCAAGGATGTCTTTTATTCCATACTGCTCTTCACAATCACGATAATTTTACCTGTCAGCCTCATCCAGCACCAAATACTTGATCTTCTTCAAATTAAAAGTGTCACATCCTGTAATATGGTCTGCTAAACGTCCTGGCATAGCAACAACAATGTGGGGACGTTTGGCAAGCTTCAGAGACTCTTCTAATTGATCTGATCCTCCGGTCACTATGCATACTCTAAGTTTAAGAGGTTGGCCTAGGATGCTGAATTGGTCTGCTATCTGTAAGATGAATTAAAGAAGTTACAAAAATATTAAATAACAACAATAGAAATATTGACCAGAAAATGTACTTGTAAAAATGTCCTAAAGAAATAAACATTATTTAATTTCTGTTTTATTACTAAGTTACCTTAAAAATAGTAAAAAAATCTTCCATGTCCAAAATGGAATCAAATGTCTGATGCTTTTTACACAGATGTTGCTCTAACAGGTTCCATAATTTTTACCTAACTTCAAGACTTTTGTAAGACCATTTGTTGTTGTTATACATTATATTGACGGTTGAAAGGCTAATTGATCTAAGCAACATTTTGTAAAACTTGGAGGGGGACGGTTCAAAAGACGGAGAAAAATTTGCTGATTCCGAATATGTATATAACTCAATATTGCAAAACATTTCGCTTAGATCAATTAGCCTTTCAACCGTCAATATAATTATATTAATTTAATTAGAATTTCAGATAAAATAATTAAAATAAAGTGTGATTTTGAGAAGAATATACTATGAGGATGCCGCTTCTATATTTGATAAATTAATAGGTTTTTAATGGATGCTGGTGATGGTGCCGCACAAGTAGCCAAATTCTGGGCATAGTCCTTTTAGATTTCCATCAACATGCTAAGAAGAAGATTAGGTTTTTTTTCATTTACCTGATAAGCCAACTCATGTGTTGGAGTTAGCACTAAGGCAAAGATCCCATAGGGGTCCTCAGCCAAATGTTGAAGTATGGGGAGTGCAAATGCAAATGTTTTGCCTGAACCTGTCTTAGCTGCTCCAATACAATCTTCGCCAGCTAATATGCGAGATATACAACCTTTTTGGATAGGTGTTGGACTTCTAATACCTGAAAAATAGAATGTACACAACCTTTTTAAAAGTAGTCTCTTAAATTTCCCAAGCGAGAATAATGTTTAAGCTCAGATGTAAACAACAAAGAATAGGACAATCAGAAACGTTAGATAAAGACGAGCTACGGGAAATTGGTGATACTAAATCAGTCACGGATTTGTGCCTTAGAATTTGGTTATAACACTGATTTGATAAATAAGAAATACAAAAACATACCGAGACTAAATAACTGCTTGATAAGCCAGGTCTTAACACCAAGTTCTGCAAACTCTTTTCCATCGTTTTCATTCATTTTGGGTTACTTTGGACGTGTATATTCTTTTAATTAAAATGCGTATTATTTATTTTAACATGTAAACCACCTAAAAGACTGCACTTCACACGAGTTCCTTTTGACAAATTGACACTGACTTTTGACATTCGCAGAATGCCATGCCATGTGATTTTGACATTGTGCCTTGTGGTTTCGAAAATCGTTCAGAAATACTAAAACGTTACAGTTACATCTAAAGATTGAATAAAGTTTTGTGTTAGCTTTGAAATAGAATGTCCATTCGGTCAATTTTATTATTATTATCTGTTATCTCACGTCCAGTTCCGTAGACAGAGAATATTTTTCACATTGTGATTTATTTTCACTGGACGCCATTCTAATGCACTTCCTTCACACAACAGTCCACACTTCCACAGAGCATGTAGCCTTTTTAAATACGGCACCGCCACCAGTGTTGCCAAATCGTTCCTTTTGGAACATTTTGCGTTCTATTTTAAGGTCATGCGTTCCCTTTGCGTTCCCATCTTTTATGCGTTCTCATCGTTCCTTTTTGTTTAACTGGTACTAAAAGTACTACTTCATCTCAGTCTATCAAAAAGCACTCTGTGACCTTTAGCGACGACGCCGCATCTGTAGAACGTGTCTTCAGAAAACTTAAATTAACTAAAACGGAAAACCGAAATAAATTAAATACAGAGACTTTAACAGTCCATGCACGCCAGTGACGGCATAAATCTTCAAGGAGGTATCATTGAACGTATTTTCGTTCACTGGGTATGAAAATATGAGCCTACACAAAATGAAAAATTCTGGAAGCTGTAGTATTAGCTATAAGTAAGGAGTTCTTTTTAAATAAATATGACTGAGGCTGCCATTAAGCAAATTTTTTTTAAACAAACTGGTACTTATTTATTTATGTACAGACGCCAGCACATCAAGCTACTACAATCTGTCAAACTTTGATAGATTTTCAACTTTATCGCTAAAGCATAATGTTCAAAGTTGAATGGGAAAATTTGACAGTTTTGGGTAGGTTTATGTGCTGGCGTCTGTACATTGTGAGCGATAATGATATATGATCTGCCAAATTAATAATATAAGATGTGACGTTTGCCGCCTTCATGATACTGACAAACTAACATAACTTACTACAAAAATTTATTCATAATGAATAAACAGATTTTTTTAAATATATTTTTGCGTTCCTTCGACGCTAATATCGTTCCTTTTCAGACATCCCAGCGTTCTAAATCTTCAATCACTACTGGCAACACTGACCGCCACAGAGTACTTTTATGGCACCGCGGCACATCAACGTCAAGTCAAATCACGCAGTCAGCAGTCAGTGAGTGCGTGTTTGTTCATTGTTTGGTATCGCGTTAGTCAGCTTTACTAAAATAAATTTTAGTTTTTGTAGTGTCAAGTACCTCTGTTGTGTCGACTAGTTTCTTCTCATAAGTTTCAATCTGTAACAGTTAGCTGATTTTTGTCGTTTCCAAGTTTAAGTTTTAATCGGTAAGTAGTATACATATGATTAATTAAATATGTAACTGTTCGCCGTTACTAGGTGCAGGATTATGTGCACTTTAGAACTTGCCGGGCGTGAAGGGAAATTACGAGATAGCAAATGTTGCACCGATACTTCAGTCATACATTTCATGTAGAAATCTATTCAAATTACTTTATTTATGTGTCATATAAGACAACGGGTAGCTAAACCGTCCCATCTTAATAAATTATTATTTTAAATTATCCTAACGATAATCACTAACTTTATATAAGAAACAATAATGTGCATTATTTATTTATCTGATGCACACTCAAAGTTGTGGTTGTACTCATAGAAAAAATATATAAAAAAAGAGAACTCATTTAAAAAAACTGAAAATGAGTTATGTTCAGCGGAAATAAAAAAATACTCTTCATTTAAATAGCTGCTATCTGGATACATGATCTCGAATAGAGTAAATTAGTGATAACCTTGAAACTAATAATAAAAACTGGATAGTTACATGTTTGGCATCACTATTTCTCTACAATGTTGCTACTAGCTGGCAATTTTAAAGTAAATCATTTAAATTAATATAATTTAACTGAAATTGGGCCAATTCCATCACAAAAAATAAATATTTAATCAGGGAACACTTATGTTAGCAAGAATAACAAGGAATAACAACAGCCTTGCTGCTGGCAGTAAAGAAAAACTATTCCATTTTTAAACTTTTCTCTTTATGTTCTTATTAGAACAAACTCTGCTGTTTATCAAATTCAATTTCGTTTTTAAGTATCTACTAGTATTAAGTTTAGTTAAGACATTTTTGCTCATTTTATAGATTGTTATAGAAATAAAACTTATTTAAAAAACTATAACTTGGAATAGTAACTTAACTTCTTATGCTAGTGACCAGCCATTGCAATATGCTGTTTATTTTGATCTTCCTCCATCCTAACAATAACAGAGGCCATAAAATATGTCTAATATAATTAAACTTTAGTTAATCTAGGCCATGAAACACAATTTTTTCTATACTTTTGTTTATTTGCCAAAACAAGCTGTACATTTCCTTGATAGCTAGGCTAACATAAAAAAAAAGACAAAGGAAGCATTTTGCTTATGAACTCCATACTAGGATGAGCCTGTGTCATGGAGTCCTTGTTATATCAATAGGTACCTACCTACTTTCTAAAATTTAATAACTATGTATCACACATCATTTGAAATAAACCCTATAATATATTCTACATATTTTTTCATTCGGATTGCAACCAAAAACTTTTTGTTACAAATGGTGACTCAAAAATCAACTTAGAATACATTTTTATCAAGTAGGTAAGTTGATAACTGATTTAGTGGCGATGGAATGTACATTATCTGAGGATATGAACACTACATTTTAAAAAAATATATGTTAGAACAGAAAAATTACTTAGGTACAAACGCCAGCACATCAAGCTACTGCAATCTGTCAAATTTCTTTGATAGATTTTCAACTTTATCGCTAAAGCACAAGGTTCAAAGTTGATTGGGAAAATCTGACAGTTTCGGGTAGGTTGATGTGCTGGCGTCTGTACAATAACACATTTTACCTGTGCCTAAAGAATAGAACGACTAATGACTAATTAACATTTTATAAACAAGAGTCCCTATGTTACTGTGATAAAGTTGGCATCAGGGATCAGAAGTCAATGTGTCATGTAAGACTTATTGTTTCCAACTATGAAACCATTTGTAATTACAAAAGGAATAAAATGCTCACCTATTTCGATTAAATGACTATGCTGTTGTCTTTCTTATGAAGTTTTGTTAAGTTATATTGGAGCACAGGCGCTTCCGGTGTTTGCTCGGCAATTTTTTGCATGATATTGCCTGAGGGGCTTGTGGCTAAGTAATAACAGCCGCACGGGTCGATCGAACAGATTAAGCTATGTTTGTTGCATTTGGTCCGTGGATGGGTGACCATCTTTATTCTTTACCTACCACGTTATGCTGTTGGTTCCGGCTGTCATTCCTGGATCTTTGACAGTTGTTACGGGTCGTCAGAAGCTGCAGCAGAAAGTCTGACAATCAGTCTTACCAAGGGTTATCGTATTACCCAGTAACTTGGTTGTGGATGCCAGATAGGCAGTCGCTTCACGTAAAATACTGGTATTCAGCTGCATCCGGTAAGACTGCTGGAAGCTGACCCAAGCATAGTTGGGAAAAGGCTAGGCAGATTGATTGCCAAGCGAATGACAGGGGCGGTTGTGTTGAACTTCCATCCAACATCCTTAAGTTCAATTGTATATCCTGGTTTGTGTTGCCCATCGTAACGTCCGCTGCAGCAGCAGGCACCGGCAAGAGGACACGTGGTTTGGGAGCTTGGCAGGTAGCTGATCATACCGGTTTTCTTTGACCTTGGTGGTGTATGTCACGCAGTTCCGTCTAGCAAATTTTAACAGCTAGGAATACCTTGTCATTGCTTGCAGTCAAAATGTTTAACTTATATTTGCATCCACTACTGTATTTATGTGTTTTACTTTCGAAGTCAAAATTACATGTTACTAGCTTTCTGCCCGCGACTTCGTCCGCGTGAAATTTAGGAGAACTCGCCATGCATTGGTCGACACGCAGACGATACGAAGTCTTTTGGAACGCGCATTTACAAGACGCCTTATCTATAGGCCCCAACGTTTGTCTTCGACTTCATCCGTTTGGAATTCGTTTTTTTATTTCCCATTTTGAACTTTCGTCTTCTATTTTTCCTTCGTGGTTTCCTACGCTATAAAAAGTATCTACTGTTAAAAAAACTAAGTTTTTAACGCTTTTGGTTTAGGGCCTAAACTAGCCTAAAGTTTAGGCTGCGCGTTGATCGTAAATTTCAGTCAGACAGTTTATCCGTTTTTGTAAGTAGGCAGTTCAATGCAGCCGGCATTGCATAGCGCTACTGAACAAAGTCTAAAACATGTAGCGTTCGATCTAGTTAGCCGGAGAGGGTATCGAACCCGCGACCCTGATCTCCAAACAGCGTAGACGTTACGTATAAAAATAAAAATAAAAGCTTGTAATAAGTCAATGTTTGGGCACTTGCATGTGTCAAAATGATTACGTCGAATACAAGAAGCAAAGTAATCGTCCTTCGTCGTTGTTTTCTTTGATATTTGAAACACCCATTTGTACGAACGATGATTTAGTATTTGACGAAATCGTAACGCTATAAGATGATAGAAAAAGGACTGGATTTCCTGGCTGGTACATAATCTGACTGTCGCATGTCGTCCTAATGGTCGATTTTATTTTTGTAAAGGAGTGTAGTCAGTGAACGAGTGTAGTGCATCTCTGTATTCCCTGCCTCCCGCTGTTCCGTACATGGCTATTACTGCCTTCCGCTGTCCCGTACATGGCTACAGAACTTTATCATGGCTTCTATTGGATGTATGCCACACCGTAGAAAAGAGATTGAGCTAAATGGTGGATGGTATGGTCTAAGTTCGACCCTTCTTCGCATCTTAGCCTAATGTATTGAATAATTTGGTTATGTTTACTATTGCATGTACAGCATGTAGCTAATGTCAATTGCGATTATAAGACCTTCTGGACAAAAATACCATCAGATGCACAGTAAATGGCCGGTTACTCAAAATTGTTATAAATTATTATAGTCACGAGAGGGATTTTTTTTATTTGTTTTTCTTATTTGCAGGTAAAATGAGTGCCTTAAAGAATGCAGTGTCATTAGCAGTGAACCATGGCAAAGTTGGATTAAGGAATGGAAAATTTGTAAGTACTATTATTTCATTCACAGTCACTACTTTTATAATGTAAACGAACGCTACTTACACATGACTCCGCACTAGAAACCTCTTTGTTATGGTGTTGTAAATAGAAATTGTACTACAAAACATTCATTAAACATACTGAATCTTCTTCATCCTCTATACCGCGGTTCGATTCGTCATCTTATCATAAATCTGTAATTAGTTGAAACTACATCGGCACAGTTTCATCTAATTTGGGAAATCCAACCCAAGGAACACAACAAAATTTGGAAAAGGTTTAGCAGATTATGAGTTTTAATTGTTGAAAAGTAGTGTAATTTCCGTTGCCAGTTGCCACCGCAGGACTTTGACCAAATACGCGACCCAAATATACATCCCTGAGGGAACCCCGATCTCTAAATATTGAGAACTCTCTATACTATTTTGTTAAAGGGAGAGATATTGCAGATTGTTGCGTTAAGAAAACCGGCCCCTTAAATCTGTTCTAAAGTCTGATAGCATTGCAAAACAAAACTGGGGTATTAATGTTAACAAGTCGAATGCATAATTCAAGTCGAAGTCAAATACGTAAAAGTGTGAATCCAATTTTGACATAATCATCAACTGGATTCAAAAACCAACCATTGTTATCAGATTAATGTGCAATAAGTATGCATGCTCGCGGCGTGATAAAAGAACAAACGGCCTTATTTACATAAGTACATCGGACTTTGGATCCGAAACATTTGTCAAATGTTCCGAAACACTGTAGATCCGAGGCTAAAAATAAGCCAGTTTGTCTCCTGTAGAACAGCTAAGGGCAACCTAAAGGCAACCCAAAGGTTTAAATATATAAAAATATTAGCACTCCGGTATTAATATTTTTAGATATTTAAACTTTTCGCACACAAAAAAGGTACAAAAGCGGACTTAATCTCTTAGGCATTCTCTACCAGTTGTGAAAAACAGTAACCTCAGCGGTCACCACTCTCAAAAGAATACTATTCTAGTTTTGAAAACTGTATGAATACAAACTCAAACTGTTTACTTAGTTTTAATGCTTTTAGAACAATACAACTCGTATCTTATACTCATTAGTACATTTCTTTGGAACCGATTATAATCGAATGTCACAATACTCACAATCGTCTGCGCACCCACTCCTAGCCAACGAACCCCCAACATCCCCGCGGCAAATCCCCGCTCACCAATTGGCCCACGACAACGGGCGATACTAGTGTCGTGGTGATCCAATCGTAGAGCGATTTATCGTTTACACAAGATTCCTTTGATAATATTTTTTAAAACATATTTATATAAAACAAAAATCCTAAAAAAATAACTTATTTTAACAGTTATCTTTAAAAACATAAGCTGCTATTTATTAAAAAGGAACAAATCCTAACACAGTCAACCAAGGGTGGTGAAGATTAAATTGATGATTAGATGGCAGGTGCTTTGGTTGAGAGGAACAATGATATAAAAACTATTAAAAATATATTTTAATGAGTTATAAATGAAATAAGTACTTACACCGATACATAAATAGTTTATAAACTTATGATGCACTGTATACATATATTTACTATAACATATATTTATAAAATATATAAGTATACGTACAGTGGCCTATAACAGTCAGTTGATATTTTTACTTCAGCTTTGACACACCACATTATGATATAAATTCTAGTGATCCAAATGTTTAAACTGCTACTTATAACGTTTTTATTGACTAATTCAACTACCATTGAATTATCATAAAAATAATCAAGTGATCCCTTAGGAGAACCTGAATTTTATTTTATTTTAAATCGTAATGTGGCATCACAGCTGAAATGGAAAAATGTTAACTAACTTCCCGCACTGGATTACGGCCCACTCCAACAGAGAGGAGGCCTGTGTCCCAGCAGTGGGAACATTATCTATAGGCTGATTGTTATAACTTTTGAAGGCCACTGTGTATACAAATTCAAGGGAGAGAGGTGTTGAGATGACTCTACGCAATTTGTTTTGAAAATAGCTCTGCAATTATATGTATAATTATGTGACTATTTAATATATGACTGTGTACTAAATGCAACGACCATGGTCGTTGACTAAATGTAAAGGTCAACTTACATTATACATACATAATATACAGCATGTATCAAAAACCCTGTCCGATCCAATAAGGCGTAAGTAACAAATGTACTACACGTTTTTTTTTTCTTTCGTACAAACCTTGTCCTGACAATACCGAACACAACAAAAAAATAATTAGCGAAATCGGTTCAGCTGCTCTCGAGATTTGCGCTTAGCAACACATTTAGCGATTCATTTTTATATATAAGAAGATTTACTGAGGAAAAATAATAATCTCAAATCCATTAAACGGTTACGTAATGTGTACGCAGTACGATGCCGAATAATACTTTTAAGGATCGGACAGGGTTTTTGTTACATGCATGCTGTATAAATCGCAGAGGCCTTGAAAACAAGATGAAAACAAGATAAAACTGGAAACTAAAATGACCCAGAAATATAAGTGACAGTCACAAATAACTTTTGAATTGTTATGCGTAGTACAGTAGGCCGCATGACACTGATAACAAAACCAGTATAGACTTGCCGCGCATTCTGTTGAAACTCCGTAAAAGCCATCTCACCGTGAAAACTTAGGTGAAGTGAAAGACCGACCTACCTTCCTACTGTGAAAGATCTCGGTTTGCATCTTGACTCTACACTTAGCTGGCAACGCCAGGTCTCTAATGTTAGTCAAAGGGTCAACGGTACAGGGCACGCCGCGATAGCGGCGGTAAGGCCCCTCTTTGAGGAGTGGCTAGAGAGGCGTCACGGCGCCCTCACCTACCGCCTGACGCAGGTCCTCACCGGACACGGATGTTTCGGGAGGTTCCTGCACATAATCAGGCGGGAGGAAACGCCCGGGTGTCACCACTGCGAGGATCGCCCAGAGGACACGGTGGTGCACACGGTGGAGGTCTGTCCCGCTTGGGCAGAGCACCGCCGTGTCCTCGTAGAGGCGATCGGCAGCGGCGGCGACCTCTCGCGCCCGGCCCTGGTCCAAGCCATGGTCCGGGGCGAGAGGGAGTGGGAGGCAGTCACCTCCTTCTGCGAAGCAGTCATGCTAGCGAAGGAGGTGGCGGGATGGGAGAGGGAGAGAGCCGAGAGGGCCGCCCGTCCCAGCCGCCGCGGTAGACGCTCCGGGCGTCGGGAGCCGCGTGACGACTCCCGGCCACCGTAGGCGCGGGCCTGCGGACGGCGAGTAATGGGTAGCTCGCCGTCCGATCAGGACCAGGCCCGTGCCGGACGGCGCGTATGTGTTCCACGCGCGCCTCAAAGAGATGTCAGCAGACATGGAGGGGCCCGTTAGGGCCGAAGCCTGCCGGGGCAGCGGGATTGTCCGAAAGGGTTACCGCTGCCCCGGAACATAAAGGGCTAAGGATGGAACACGGATGGGTTTTAGTCAGTAAGAGTCTGACACTCCCTTCCGCTCCACCCAGAGCGGGAGGGGTCATTGGATGATTTCCCATCCTTAAAATCAACGGTACTTTGCGATCCCTGTACCGTCTGAGAAACTTTTTGCCCGCTAAGACGAAAACCATGCTTGTGCAGACTTTGATTTTCCCCATAATCGACTATGGTGACGTGTGCTACTTTGACTTGAATGCGGTTTTGCTGGATAAGCTCGACAGATTGCTCAACAATGGGATCCGGTTCATTTTCAACCTTAGAAAATATGACCATGTGTCAAGCTATAGGTCTGAGCTCAAATGGAGTACAATTCGCCAAAGAAGAAGTTTGCGCGCTTTGACCACGCTTTTTTCTCTTCTCAACTCTCCCACTCCTCCTTCTTATCTCGTGTCTCACTTCCAATATCTATGTTCTTCTCACGCTAAGAATTTGCGTTCTTCTAACAATCTTCTCCTACTTTGTCCTTCTCATACTTCTGACTTTGTTCATTCCTCCTTTCATATTCAGTCCATTCTTCTTTGGAATGCGCTTCCTCTTGATATCAGGACGGCTACCAGTCGGTATGCTTTTAAGCGGAAATTGCAGAGTTATTTTCATAACAAATAGCGTAGAGTCATCTCAACATCTCTTTCTCTTAAATTTGTATGTATATATATTATAGGTATATGTATATTATATATGTGTATATAAACTATTTATGTATTTGTGTACCTAGTCTTAATATTTTTTTTAATCATTGTTCCTCAACCAAAGCACCTGCCATCTAATCTCTTCACCACCCTTGGTTGACTGGTAGAGAATGCCTAAGGCATTAAGTCCGCCTTTGTACCTTTTTTGTGCGAAAAGTTTAAATAAATAAATAAATAAATAAGTGAGCGTGGAGTGAGCTGTCGTTAGTGTAAATCCCTATAGCATCAGATGGAATGACAGCTCACTTCACCTAACTTCTCACGGTGAGATTCTAACAGAATCGACCGGCTGTACAGGACTTACACTTCTGTCTAGCATTCATGTTTTGGCTTTCCTTGGGCTTCGGGGTAAAACAGTAGCAATGGCTTTCATTTTGACAGTTCAACAACATTCATTGCGTTATTTATTTACGTTGTTGAGCAGACAAGTTTTTCGAACATGTTTTATTTGGGATGTGGTACACACAGAAAATCCAAATATTAAAAAAGAAGCATTTCTTGCTAACAAAGTTTCATTCAAAACAGCCAAAAAAAATGGTTGTCTGTAAAGTCTGTTTACGGACGATGATTTTACGTGATAATAACGTCATATGAGATAGATACGTCACAAGCCGAACGATTAGGCCGATCGTGCCTCTCTATCGCTTGTTCCGCGCTCTCGCTTGCACGCTCAGCACAGGCGGAACGTGAAAATGAGTCATGCTTTTTCGTGCATGCAGCCGGCGTTCATCGACGTTATCACGTCAAAAAAGAGGTGTTCGTCGCCAAAATTAGGCCCCTATCTCAGCATAATAGCTGTGATATGAAAGTGTGTTATGCAATTAGGTTGCAAGTTGAGATCCACCTAGATATCTTTCATAATGGAATTTAACTGACTGTTATGAATTGAAGCCCTGCTAGACCACGAGACAGGACCTACATTAACGTAGAAGCCGTAAACGCGTCTCACAGTGATAATCCGTGTTGCACGAATAGATAAGTACATGTGCACTTGGCAACTACTCTTTTGACGTCACCGTCACGTCGCTGTGCAATGGAGTGCATTGTGTTTTACGATGTGTATTATGGAATATGGGTTAGTAGGGATTGTGTTACGAAGGTTATGGTTTAGTAAAACGCCATTTCAAGATTAGTTACAGCAATATGCGTTTAGTTCCGTCGGACATTGTATGTGTTGACATGGCGCCACTGATATCCTTGACTTATCAGCCATATGCTCGGAAATTCTGACCATGTCTTTCCGTAGGAGTCAAGCTCGTCCCGCCGCGCTAGCTTCGCGATGTCGTCGTGCGTTTAATGGGACCCAATTGTTGGCGATTCTAAATAACTCACACAATTTTTCTTTGATAGCATCAACCATCCTTATTCAAGATTCTGTAGAAATAAGGAAGTATTATCCCGAACGAATGATTGAAAACAATCAGTAGTTGTTCTCGACAGTCGCGTGGAATCTACCGATATTACTGAGTTATCATCATTTGTATTGAACGAGCCAATCAGTCGGCACGCGCTATTCAGATGATATGCCTTCATTGTTGCTTGTAAATCATTGTTATTGAGAACTAATATACAGGGTTATTGGAAAAACACCAACATCCTCTTAAGAGGTCATTGTACTCATCATTATGAACAACTTTTACTATGGGACCAAACCTGAAATCGCGAAAAAAAATCAGCTATTCCCTACATTTTGACGAGTTAAACTAACATAATGTAGGGAACAGCAGAATTTTTCGCGATTTCAGGTTTGGTCCTATAGTAAAAGTTGTTCATAACGATGAGTACAATGACCTCTTAAGACGTTGTTGGTGTTTTTCCAATAACCCTGTATAGAGGCTCGGGTGTATACATGACAAGGTTCTACAAATGTGAAGATAAGACTGGTATCGCTCAGCGAATTATTCTCTATAATCTCGCCTCTAGTCTAGTCGCCGCAGGAGACGCCCTGAGCGTCGCGCAGGCGCGGGCTTGCGGACAACGATCAATGGGAAGCTTGCCGTCCGGTAAGGACCAGGCCCGGGTCGACGGCAAGTTTTGTTCCACACGCGCCTCAAAGAGATGTCAGCACTAACTGACGGGGTCGGCTAGGGCCGATGCCTGCCAGGGTTGCGGTGTTCGAAAGAGATACAGTGGTCCCAGTAAAAGTCTCTCCCGCTCCGCCGCTCCGCCCAGAGCGGGAGAAATTATTTGGCAATTTCCCACCCAAAAAAAAAACAATAACCATGCATTACTTACATATAGCAAAGAAAGCAAATATTTTAAACACAAGAGAGATTAAATACTCTTGTGGATAAATCAATTGTCTCAAATACTAGAGGAAAAACTTGGATGTTGTAGTACAGACATGTGAATCCACACGACTGATTTTAACAGATATGATTGTCTGAATCTTCTTCCTGGTCTGGTCTTCTCTATCTGTTGATATTTCGCGTAGACATATCACAGCATAATCAGCCTATAATGTTCCCACTGCTGGGACACAGGCCTCCTCTCTGAGAGAGGAAGTGGACTGTAATTTACCACGCGTGCCCAGTGCGGGTTGGTAGTTGTCACATGTCTTCGAATTTTACACACACGATGTGTTCCTTCACTGTTCTTAGAGCAGTGGTGATGAAATTGTTACACAAAGTATACCGCCTGTCTGGGTACGAACCTACGACTCGCAAGTCGGGGCCGTTACCACAGGGCCACCCTGCTCCCTGCTCGCCTACTGTACTATCACAAGAAAAATGGCTTCTTGTATTGTAAACAGTTTCAACACTGAAACAAATACGTATTTTCTTTACCTTTTAAATCTTGTACCACGTTGGAACTATGAATGAAATATCTAAGATCGACAACTGACCTCGATGTGAGAACCGAACTGAAGAAAACTAACTACATGTAATGAAACATCAGAAGCCCAATTCTCGTAATTTAAAACGTTCAAAATCTAGTCGCAGTCTCATCTCAGCGACAAACAAATGTCAAAAACTTGTCAAAATGTACGGAAATTAAAGGTATTTTCGACAGATTGAGACTGAGATCAGACTGTGAACATTCTTAAAATTACCAGAATTGCCCCTCAGATGTTTACAAATTATCTGTAAACTTACTTAAGAGCGTTTACGCCGTACGGCATTTTATACAAACTTTCAAGCCGTTGTTTTTCGAAATGAATGAACCGATTTTAATGAAACTTCAAACGCATAAGCAGGATACAAAGGTCTAAAAAGTTAGCAGAGAACATTTTCGAAATGTCTTATTTAAAAAAAGATAACTGGAATCTCTGTTTCTATGGAAACTTTAAAATCGGTCTAATTTGGCTGTAACACAATTTTTCGAAAATGTTCTCTGCTAACTTTTTAGACCTTTGTATCCTGCTTATGCGTATGAAGTTTCATTAAAATCAAGTTTTTTTACTTCCCGATTTGCTTCAAGTGGTTTAATACAGTTTTATCACTTACCCCGAAGCCTGCAGCTATCTCTGAAGTGCTTTGTGATGGATCCGCTTCCACAATAGCCTTTAATTCTTCATTTTCCACTTTGGTCTCCGGCTGTCCACGGCGTTGGTTCTGAAGGTCAAAATTTCCAGAACGAAAACGTTGAAACCAAAAACGTACCGCGCTTTCTTTTGCGACACCAGCGCCGTACACATCATTAATCCTTCGAGCTGTTTCTGCAGCACTGGTGCCACGGTAGAACTCGTACTCGTAAATATACCGATATTTCATGTTTTCCATTGTGCGGTAATAAGCGACGCCAAAGAAAAAAATTATGAGGAAAAACAAATGAATGACTGTTTTCAAAACTCAAATGTATAGCTAAATGAATTTATAAATTTCAATTTGGAATTCTTAACCAAAGAGGAGATATTTCAGATCAAAGTGGTCAGTACGACAAAACGCTAATTTCATATTATGTAAGAACCTAATATTTTCTTACCTAACCTAACTCCTAACGTGATGTTAGGTTAGGTTAGAATTAATCTATCAAATAGACAAAAAAATTTTCTTTGACTGGTAGTCTCAGAGATTCTCGTCTTTGAAATAAACAAAAAAAAATTCTGCTTTATTATTAGTTACAGACAGATGACATACAAAACGAAGACATGATAATATAACAAGCTGTTCCGCCCAGTTGCATTGTGAAAGTATGATCGTCTGAATCGACTCCCACGCAACGTAAAACACAATATCACAATACATTTGTCCGGATTCTAGCATTCCTTGAATATGAGAAACCCTTCGCTACTGGATATTACTGGCCAGATTTAATTCGGCATTAAAACAGTATTTATGACAAAGGATACCCCGTAATAGAATACCAAATTTTAGCTGTAGAAAAAAATAATAATGGCCATCAATCATTGATATCAATGCCATCAATACAGCCCAGACAGAATTTACAAACAATCGTATGTTTAAAATAGAATAATGTAGATATCATATGAAAGATAACTATCACCAATTTGATATGACATCAGTATCACTAAACGTAACCGGTTATATCTAATTACCACAGACACCTTTTTTTTTTGTCTGTAAAGATAATATAAAAAGGTGTAATTCACAAAACATTGACGTACGAGTAAGTGAGCCACACCTGAAAAAATAGAAAAAATTTCAAATAAAAAAATATAAGAGCAAAACGGTTTGTCAGAAGTGGGATTCGAACCCACGCCCTCAGAGAGGACCAGAACAACTCGCACTCACGTTTAGTGAGCAAGGGAACCTTGAGTCTGGCGCCTTAGACCGCTCGGCCATCCTGACATGAGGACAAGCGGCGAAATTATCAACCCTTTTAGTGGGGACATTTGTTTTAGCGTTATTGGTCTTCAGAATCAAGTGTGCCTACTTCAGTAGACTTGCACCTCAAATCACTAAATGCCCTAATGGTTAGCCCTAAACGCATTTAAAATATTTAATTTTCCGTTAACTTCAAATGCTTTTCAGATATACAACGATATTTTGAAATCGTTTAGCTCTAAATAGAAATATTTAATGATTTGTGGTGCAAGCTGGCCTAAGAGGATTAAAAAATTAAATTAATGTCTTTGCGTTGAAATAAAATCATCTTTTACTTCTGGACTGCCTGACTGAATCCGTGGTGAGAGCAAGATAGGACGAATGGCAATTATTGCTATTTGCTAGCTATTTCTTCATCGTTATAAACGACGTATTATAATAGTACCTACGTGGTTACAAAACTCACTTAAGGCGACTACATGACCTAAAACGCGGTCACTATCGGACTGCATAGAAAAGAAAGAGAAGCGCGGTGACACAACGCTGGTAATTTATTGCAAAATATGAAACAATCATCTATTGTTGGTTTATCAAACACCAAACAAATAAAAACCGTATACTAAAATTCGGGGAATTAAATTGTCTTTTATATGGTGAAAGTTTTATAAAAATACACCCGATAGTGTTTGCGTGATTATTACAAATTAATTACACTATGTTAAAAAAATATAATTGCTAATATTCACATATCAAATTACGAAGCAAATGGTCTAGTATAACATTTATTTTTTTCAAAGACATCAGTCCGGTCGATTAGACGTGATGTTGAATTTAAAATCGCTAGAAGTCGTATATCTGCGCCTTTTTTAGACCTAAACAACAAAACCTTGGTTAATTTTGCATTTCTAAGCCACAGTCCACCTTGCAAAATATCATTTTTCGGATCATCTCGACCTTTGTACTTTGCAAGTTGTTCAACCAATAAATGTTGAAATACAGGTTATAACTTTATAAGTAAATGCTGTTTAGCAACGAAGAAACGAGATTTAATATTTACACATACACTGATACACCAGCAACTGCGTAACTCTATCAGTAGCAATGGGTTTCATATTGACAGTTCAAAAACATTCATTGCGTTATTTACGTTGTTGAGCAGACACATTTTTCGAACATATGAAGCAATGGATTAGCAATATCCTTCAAAATTATTCAGATTGTGATTGATAGTGTGTTACGCAATTACGGTGATAAACTAATTACTGATGCCTTTGTTTACATATTCCTCTATTGCAATATTACAAGTGAAACTATTTCTGGTGCGCCTACTCGTAATACGCAATGACAGAGCTGGCGTTTATTTCCGCATAATATTGCCAAGTGGGGCATTGACCTAGTGTTCGTCTGTACACCAAAATTATCTGATTAGAGAGACCATGCCCCACTTGCTGGAGTGTCCTAAGTGCCCGTTCACCTGCACCTCGCATGACCTAAAAATTCCACTAATGCCGCAATTAACGTGGCCACCTCACCTAGACTCAAACTATATATTTAAAAAAAATACAACTAGGAATATTACCATCGACACGAAGATAATACCAAAATTCTATAAATCCAAAGTAAGTTTTAGCAGCTTATTCGAACAAAGAATCCGTTTGTGAATAAACTCGTCCGGACAAGTACTGTAAAGGTCACCACTCACCGCACCGTGCCTTCCTATCGGACTATGAGTGTCAGGGAAGAGAGAGTGCACCCGTGTCTGCGCACACACTAATTGTGCACTATATCTCCCGCCCGCGTCGAAGGCGCGCTCTTTTGAGTTTGGCCGCCATGGCCGAAATACGGTCTGGAGGCCTATTGCAGTCCTTTTGTGTCCTTGTGTGTCCCAGTGACCTTGGCCTGCAGTAAAAATCATCAGGTAGAGGCGGCTTGTATGCCAGTCAATATCTTAAAGTAAGAATTTAAAGCCATAAATTTTTCTCCATTTCAAAACGTAACATTCAAAGATGTAAACTGGACTTTGGCTCCATCCGCACCTGTTACAACAAATTAAAAGTTAACAACACATAATATGCTATTATTAGTAACGATTATATATGTTATTTCCAGTATACGTACGGCCTAACTTTTTTATCGGCCGTCTTGCGCGAGGCGAGGGCCAGCCGCTGACTTGACCGACATTGAACCTGAGCTCGATAGTTTTGCACTATTGTCAGTTACGTCATCATTTACCTTCACTGGTACATACATTATTGGTAATACAAGCCATGGTGTGCCCGACCCGAGGCAAAAAATACGAACTTTCATAAAACTTGACTCCTCTATTAACACTCTCCCGCCATGGGAACCGCCGCCGGCGACACACAAAAATTTTTGTGACAGCAAAAAGATGCATTAATTGTTAGTATTGTGAACGGGTTTGCACTTATTAAGCTATTGTTGGTAACTAAAACTAAAGACGAATTCATGGAAAGACCACCTAGGTACCTAATAATTAGAAAAGGAATCTAGGGTATTAGTTTTCGTACAAATTGCAAAAGAAGTAAACACACGCCGCAGCCTTCAGGATGCTACTGTGATTGCTTCTCACGAATTTTATTCGTTGCAGATAATAATCGCCTATCTGTGAACAATATGATTTATTCCGGTCTTATCCCCCGGACGCGCACTGCGGTAAACAATTGCTTGAGAATTCGCTTGAAAAGTTATTTGCATTTGCGATGTTATTTCGCATGAACATACGATAAAAAATCGCATCGCAGTGCTCGCTTAACCTTATTCTACTCGGGAGTAATGTGTCGATTTTACATTTAGGACAGATGGTGATAGAGGGAGTCTTCCAATGAGAAAGGATCGACCTACACAAGTAGCAATCTCTTTCAAAACGTTTCGTATTTCTACGACTTCCAACAGGATTGCCTTACATAAGCTTTCCGGTAGTTAATGTCAGTCCCATACGTTTTTCACTTTTTCTTCGTCGATATCGCTGGTAGAGTGTCTCTTTAGCTAGAATTCTAGGGCATGCGAGATTCACATCGCGCTTCTCATAAATTCTCTGCGTACAAAACACTTGACTTTTTGCAACGAAGTTTCTTATTGCAAGTACTCTGCACACTTAGCGAATGAGGGCTAGACCGAAACAGTGTAACATTTTGACCATCACTTTTCGCTCTAACTCTCGCCAAGTGTGCAAAAGCAACTTCGTTCCAACCGGCGGCTTTTTGGCCATGTCTGAGTCTTCCATAAACCTAGAATGTATCGGTTCATTTAGGATTTCTGACACACATATAGTTATACAAAACTGCCTTCAGACTGTTTGTTGTTGTTTTTGGGGTGCATGAAGAGGCCTCCTCGTGTAGCCCAGTTTGTTCCGCCAGTTACTCAATTGAACCGAGCGCTCGGCGTATCCTGGACAGTCACACCTAACACCTTATTTGACTGGCCAATTCTTCCCTTGCCGCGGTAGACTGGTAGGTCTAACGCCCGCCTGGTTTGCGACCACCCTCCCACCGGCGTCAAGCAGCCTGTTGTGTTTCGCCGATGCGTGGGAGTGCCAGTGCCTTAGGCATCTTCTGGGCACGGTCGTTCCATCATAGACCTCATCCATCGCTTTCCATCAGGCGTGATCGAGGTCAAGAGCGGGCCCATTCAGCAATAAAAAAAAGGCCTGATATCGTGAACGATTCTAAAAAAATGCTGATAAAGCGTATTTTAGGCATTATACCTACACGTGTCCATTTATCTATAAGCCACATTTAGTGCCATGCAAAAATTAATTCATGATTTCTTTTAAGTATTTAACTATTTTTCCTTAAAAGTTGAGTCATTAATTAATTCATGAAACTGCGTCTTTATTTTGCGGTTTATTGAACGATCCGTTCCCTATACAAAACAAATTGTGCTTTCATATTATTGTTTATTGTGTTATAATTACGCCAGTAATACGGCTTTTTGAGTCTGAATTTCCCGTCTCTATGTTGTAGTCTTATTTTTTGTATGACGACCTTTTTGTAATCGAATCTGTCATGAACATGATGGAGAAGGCAGGTGTATAATGGCGGTTTAATGCCATCATGATTCCAATATAAGAGAGAGACGGAGCCATATTATGACCGATAGCACCATCCCTTTTTCACACCGTAACTTCGTAATACGGCCCCAGGGTGCCCATTTTAGACACGTAAGGCCTGAAAATCATTTCCCGTGACACCTATGCGATGCAGTATGTAATGTACCTATGGTACAGGAATTAGGGAAGTTTCGTGTGTGATCTTAACTTTTCACATTCATAATTTCTTTTCCACCAATTTTAATTTTTTATCCGACTGGCCCGATAGAAGAAGAGGGGTGTTGTAACGTTAATGTACCTTTCTTAGATATGTGTCTCAAAATATCATTCTTTCTAGGCGTCATTCCGCCCGCTGCTATCCTGCGCCCCAGTCGCTATGGTGGCGCTGGACCGCAACGCGCACACTCAAGATATCACCAAAAATATCCAGTACATCAGCAACGATAAGATCAAGCTGAAAGCAGATCCGACAACCATGAAGTGAGTAGTTGCTTTCATATTTTTATAGTAGCAATTTTCGGTATGCCTTCGCAATAAAATAGCCTCGACGAAGGGCAATACTTAAAGGTACATACATAAGTCTGGCAGATCCTGTACTGTAGACCCGCTACCACATCGGTGATTGGGTCTAAGGGCCTGTGCACACCACGTTTTTTAAACGCGCCGTTGACGCGCTTTTGTAGCGATACAGACGCGATATGCACGCGAGTCTCCAGTCTTGGCGAGGGTTATTGTATTAAACAGCTACTGGGTTCTGGAGGTCAGATAGGCAGTCGCTCCTTGTACAATACTGGTATTCAGCTGCATCCAGTAAGACTGAAAGCCGACCCGAACATAGTTGAGAAAGGCTAGGCAGATGATGGGGTCGAAAATTACTTTCGTACAGAAATCGGAAATGGAAAGCTCAAAAACTTTCACAATATTAAACTGGGATTCAAAAGTTGGATCCAACGAAAATAAATCACCAATTTTACTTACTACAGGCAAACATAACCTCTTTGAAGACTTGTTTACTTATGAGCTAAAAATAATAGTACATACATTTCCTGCAACAAGCAATTGCAAATACGTAGACGGGCGGCGCGGCGTCGACCAAACGCCGACCGCGCAGTGGCGCCCTCATCGTTTGTTTGGTTATTTCTTTTAAAACGGAAATTAGTGGCTACTATTATCCGTTTTAAGGATTATAATAAAACTAAACAATGTAAAACTACTGTTTGTAATGTTATTAACGTATAATCTTATGGAGCACAACTTAACGTGCTTATTTTCTGCATTTTAATTCTAAAATAAAAGAAATAACCAAACAAACGATGAGGGCGCCACTATGTCAAATCAAATCAAAATCAAATCAAAATATTTTATTTCACATAAACCTACATGGGCACTTATGAAACGTCAGAAGCTAGGTGCACGGTTCCAATTGGTCGTTTCCTATGGAGAAGAACCGGCAAGAAACTCCACGGTTACTCTTTTAAAAATATTTGCGTTTTTACAATGTTTTCAAGTTACAATAGGTATGGGAGGACTGCATAGGCCTGTCAACAAGTAAGTACTTGATAATTTAAAAAACCATATACAGATCTAAAGTCTAAAAGGCCAGTCCTCGGTGTGTATGTGGTCGGCGCCCCCTTAATGAACGACCTGTAGGCCAATTCTCGTAATTTAAAACGTTCAAAATCTAGTCGCAGTCTCATCTCAGCGACAAACAAATGTCAAAAACTTGTCAAAATGTACTGAAATTTGAGGCATTTTTGACAGATTGAGACTGAGATCAGACTGTGAACGTTCTTAAAATTACCAGAATTGCCCCTCTGATGTTTTAATCTCGATCTGATGTCTCAGTCTCAATGTTGATCTGCTATAAAAGTGTATGATAAGCCGATAAGCCCCAGGTTTTATCGTGATATTTTCCCTTGCAAGTCATATCCGATGTTCTGTCCAGACGAATCTATGTACTATCTCGCAATGCAGCCAACACGTGATGTTGTACTGTCAAACGTTACGCAAGTTGGTACGCTGTGATTATAATTGAGGAGCTGGCGAACAGAACCGGACTTGTCCACTACTATTCAAAAATGTTTTTTTTTTCGAATCGTGATGTCTTGACCTAGTTTCGTCGATCCCTGTTAATATTTTCAATAAAAACCGGCTAGAAGTAGGCAAAAAAGGCTTTAAAAAGTAAATTTTCATACAAACTTCATATACTGATATTAGTTTTTTAGCTACCGTGTAAAATTTATTTTCGTGGACTAATCCGGTTCTGTTCGCCAGCTCCTCAATTACACTATTTGTTTCGCGTCGTGAATTGGGAGCCAATCGGGGGAGAGGGTCGATTTGACGGTTAAAAAAACAAAACACTGTGAACTGCACAATTGCGTAACACACTATTACTCTCAATTTGAATAATTTTGAAGCATATTGTCAATCCATTGCTCCATATGTTCGAAAAATGTGTCTGCTCAACAACGTAAATAACGCAATGAATGTTGTTGAACTGTCAAAATTAAACCCATTGCTACTGATAGTGTGTTACGCTATTACCGTGCTGTAGTGATGTTCTGTAAAAATCTCACCGTGATAACTCAGGTGAAGTGAGCTTAAAGTGAACTGTCTTTAGTGTCAATCCCTATAGCATCAGATGGACTGACAGCTCACTTCACCTAACTTCTCACGGTGAGATTCTAACAGAATCGACCGGCTGGTCATCATGTAACATCGTGTGATTGGATGAATGTCGTGATGCTGGCTAAAATAAAAAGTTGAACGTCGATACTTAGATGACGAATGATGGATAGGTATTTGAAGAAGACATTCTAATTATACAGAGTCTCCTCTCATTGTAACTATACGAATTGTAGGAGCACAGAGTACTTTTTGATAGAGTGTAGGAGCATAGCTGATTTCGTTGTCAAAGACGATTGATGTCGTTATTATTTTCTATACGGTCTTTGTTTTGATGGGTGAGAGCACAGAAATCTTAATAATAATTAAGATTTCTGTGGGTGAGAGCTTAATGATAGCGCCGAAGTACCTACCTTAGATAGGGGACACTTCTCTATACTGCGTTGAGTTTGAACTAAGATGCCTCTCTTTTTCTCTAATATCGGCACGAACCATAGAGCACGAACGTAGAATAGCCATAGCATAACTAAGCCGTAGCGTAACAAGGTAGTAGTGGAGCTAAATGACCAGCAGGATCTAAAGGGGATTGAAGATTTTTTATGGAGCCTGGCATACAACCTACTGTCTCGCCATTATGTTTAATTTTTTCAAAATTACGGCGACGCATGAAACCTGTTTAAATCGATAGCTGAAATCAATGCAAACAAGCAATATTACATACAGGACCAAACCCTGTAAAGTGTCACGTTTCTGAGATATTAACGTTCAAAGTTGATCACGTGACATCCATATATTTTTGTACTTGCGTACATCTTGTTGCATAGATGTTTGAAATATTCACTCTGAATGTTTAAAAATATTTCATCTATATTTTTAGAACTTTAAAGTTAAAAAAATATGATAGTCACTATGTTTTCTGTTTGCATTGATGTCAGCTATCTATTTATACAGGTTTCATGCGTGGCCGCCGCGCCGTTTTGAAAAAAAAAAAAACAAAATGGCGAGACAGTAGGTATGCCACGGAACTTCAAAGCCCTTTGATTATTATCACCCATGGAAGCTACATACTGTATAATGCACCCCAAATTATAACTTGCAATTTCCTACTCAACCAAATAAAATTGAAGAAAGAAAGAAGAATGATTCAGTTTTGACGATATCGCCAATTCAAGATGTTGATGGTCCTATACAGAATAGGACTTGGGCTATTGAGTCAATTTGGTGATTCAGCTGCTTAATGCCTAAATGACGGGCGCACGCGATGTATTGAATATTTGATAACCTGCAACCAACGACGACTAAGGACATCCTCTACCATATATTTACTATAGTTATTTGTTTATGTAAGAACTAAATTAGATGTAGCCTGCAGCAACATTGACAAGGGGCGTTGTTGCCTTGATAAACATTTGTGAAATTGTAACAGACATTGTATTTGAAAAAACAAGATGGCGAAGGTAGTTCCGATTTTGTCCACGCGCTAAAAGAACCTTGTAGCATTGCAACCAGGGATTATAATGGGCACAGTCCGTTTGCAGTAATTTTATCTCTGACAACAGCAACCTTATTGTAATGAGAATAAAGATCACAATTATTTTGACAGACTTGTAACAACCCAACAGCAACTTTATTAGAATGTGAATAAAGATCAATGTGAATTGGACAGTGACGCAAAATCAAAGTTATAGGTACTATGAACTGTAGTCGTCGTCATGACGTTTCACATCATCTGAGGGGTAATTCTCGTAATTTTAAGAACGTTCACAGTCTGATCTCAGTCTCAATCTGTCAAAAATACCTCTAATTTCCCTACATTTTGACAAGTTTTTGACATTTGTTTGTCGCTGAGATGAGACTGCGACTAGATTTTGAACGTTTTAAATTACGAGAATTGGCCTTCTGTTGTTTTGTTTCCTTATTGTTCACAAAACAGAAAGCATGGCACTGGCGCTAACATACGCGGATGATGATGCGTCCGCATGTAAATAGAAACTTGTTGGTAAACCTAGAAAGTTTAATTACAATTCATCCAGTAATATGTGGTCAGAGTCATCCTTACATGCCCCCACAAAAACGGGTTAAAGTTGTTTTCTAAAAGAAAAGAAAATCTTCAACAATGTGGTATGTCGTGAACTCGTGATATTAGAATTTTACTTCTGGATTGAATCTCGGGTGTGCTGTTGGAAAGCAGTTGTTAGCTGCCATACCAGCCTTGCTTGAGATCTCCAATTTTGTTAGAAATCAGAAATATACATACAGGGTGGAAGGGACATCGTCGCGCAAACTAACCATGAATTCAGTATATGATTCTACATCCCCTGGCGTAAACTAACTTCTCGTCGTTTATCAAAAAAAAAAAAACAAAAGTCACTAAACGTGCTCCCATCGTCACCAGGTTGGACAAACGGGTTGACAAACCCATGTGCGTCATGATCAACTGGCTGCTAGCCAGACAGAAGCACGTCATGAAATACGCCACATTATACCTCGAACAAGGCTTCGACGTGCTCTCCGTGTCCTGCACACCATGGCAGCTGATGTGGCCACAGAAGGGAACACAGGTTTGAGACTGCATTCTATATTAAACTATCATGCTGTTGCGATAAGGTTGATATTAAAATTAAATGTCACCGTGCCTTTGTTCCGTGGCAGCTAATTTAGCCCATCTATTTTAAACTTCAGGATAAGGCCAATGAGATTCATTAGCAGTTTCAGATTGGTGTAAAGGATTTTAAAAAGATTCTGATTGTGAATGCAGTTATATTTTTAACTCCGACGTTTATATTCAATGGAATTTTGGCCAAAATCCAAATAAATTAGTCTAAAAACATCCTCATTTTGCAGGCTATCCAACAAGCCATGAGTGCAAACTAAATATTTATAAATGCTCGTTATTATTTTAAAAAAAGTTTTTGTATCGTCATTGTTTGAAAGTCTGACAACTAGTCTTGCCAAGGGGCATCGTATTACCCAGTAAGTGGGTTGTGGAGGTCAGATTGGCAGGTGATCCATGTAAAATACTGGTATCCAGCTGCATCTGGTTACACTGGAATCCGACTATCCGACTCCAACACAGTTGGGAAAAGGCTAGGCTAGATCGACTCGTTATTATTTGACATTGCCGACAAAAGGTAGGATATGACAGGCATAACAAAATATAGCTATTCATATTAGTTGCCATTTTTGTAGTCACTTTTACGAATTCAACAAAAAAGTCAGATTGGCTTCAACCGTCGTCAGAGGTCAATCGCAGTCAACTACGATTTAAGCAACAATATATCTACGTGTATAGTATACTAATAAAAAAATATTAGCACAATTTGAAAAGAACTTTTGCTCCCAATGTAAATTAATTCTTCTGTTATTTTTAATTTCAAATTACCATGCCGCTCATCTTCAGCTCTTCTCGCTCTCGTTACCATGGATTGTTTATTGTTATTTCTGTGCGTCTTTGGAATCCTCTTCCATGTCCATGCATAGTCTTCCTACATACTCCTTACGTGATAGCAAGCGTCACCAGCATCATCACTTACCATGACGTGAGATAGAGTCAAACGCTAGCCTACCAAATATAAAAATATGCTTTCAATAAATGAATTCTAAAAAGCTAGCACAGGAAGATCACAAATGAAACTAAATACACTCATAGAAACATAAAAAGTATACAGGGTTATTTTAAATTGGGTAGCTAAACTTAGCAGACGCAATGGATATATCGATATTCGAACACGATAAAATATAACAAAAAAAAAGGTCCTGTTCGAAGCCAAAAGGCTCCTATCTCAACATAACGCTGCGACACTTAAAAATAAGACTCACAGCGCTGGTAGAAAACGTTTCTAGCGAACAACGTACTTACATGTATTTTATTTATTCACCCCCTTACTAATAAACGTGAATAGTTACACACCGATTTCTCTTTCAGTCGTCAGTAATTTGACTTTCGAAAGAAGAAGACAAAGCTTTGTGTAACTATACAGACGCTATACAACGTTTATTAGTAAGGGGGTATATTATTATGTATTAATTTTTTATCCACACATATTTTTTCATTTATTTAAGTACTTATACTTATTAAGTTATTTGTATAGTGCAAATTTGCGACTGCTGAGCGTGAGGTCCTTTCTTCAAACCCCAATTCGGGCAAAATGCTAAAAAGCTCTGCTTAGAGCTTTGTCTTTTTCACTTATATCTTCATGTGACAGTCTCTTTTCAGAACTCGATGTATTAATAACGGTTTTCCTTACAGTTGGTGGCGGAAGACCTGATAAAGTTCATGGCTATGAATGAGAACGAGCATCCGCTGGTGGTGCATGGCTTCTCCGTTGGAGGATACATGTGGGGCGAAGTCTGTGCCCATGTCATAAAGAATAAGGAGCTGTGAGTTTACCTATACAAAATACAGGGTCGAATTAAATTAGCTAGCGAAACTCCTCAGACGTATTCGATGAGGATAAACCCACAAAAAGATAACCCTTCATTTCAAGTAACTATAGCTGACTACAGGGTCAAACGGTCGCTGGTAGTGTTGAAACTTGAAATTATGATTTTTAAACAGACTTATTTAATAAAAATATAATTAATTTTTATTATCTTTTGATATCGATACCATCACATCTGCGGAGTTTCGCTAGATAATTTAATTTAACCCTGTATTTATTTTGAATTTTAAAACAAAGCCATTACAAATAATATCTCATACACTACAGCAATATGGACAAAGTTTGATGTTTAAAATTCGATCATTGGGACAATGTACCACACATTGTCCCAATGATCGAATTTTAGTGGAAAAAATTTCATCCGAGTCCATTTGGTCAAAGGCGTACGAGGCAAGCGCCGAATGCTACCTACTTGACTACTTGATTTGCCTTGAATAGATTAACGCGGCAAATAACATTCTCTAGCTGTTTAGTTAGCCTTGTTCGACTAGCGTCAGATTTTCCCAATGCTAGGATGCAACCCAAGAAAGAGCAAATCTTAGATCTGTGGGGTAATTGCGTAACACACTATCAGTAGCAATAGCTTTCATTTTGACAGTTCAACAATACTTATTCATTGCGTTATTTACGTTGCTGAGCATGCAGACAAATTTTTCAAACTAAAGAAGCAATAGATTAGCAATAACCTTCAAAATTATTCTGATAGATATCGATAGTGTGTTACGAAATTAGAGTGCTGGGGGTGCTGGCTACGGTTAAACATTAATAACAATAATACCATTTATTTCAGGCGACACAGGCCCATTTCTTGAAAATGGTCAAAAAGTTGGTTTTTAAAGCAGTGTATCTCTTTTTTTTTGACAAAATTTTTGGAAATGACCCTTCCCGCTCTGGGTGGAGCGGAAGGGAGTGTCAGACTCTTACTGACTAAAACCCATCCGTGTTCCTTCCTTAGCCCTTTACGTTCCGGGGTAGCGGTAACCCTTTCGGACAATCCCGCTGCAGGAATAGACCCTCTGAGCTTAGAAATGTATGTGCCTTCCTGGTGCACACAAGAAAGTCGCAGGGAAATATTATTATGGTCAAAAAGTTGGCTTTTAAAGCAGTGTATCTCTTAAACCGTAAATAATTTAGACCAAAAAAAAAATTGGCATATTTTCAAGTCTTATTTTACACCTCTGACATTTCTTTAAAAGCAGATTATCCTTTCATTATTAATGAAGGGATAAACTTTACGATTACGATTTTAATTGTAATTAAAAATATACCATTAAATTGCTAATGCCAAACTGCATTCACTATTATTAAGTAGTTTGTAAATAGATGATTGTTTCATATTTTCCAATAAATTACCAGCGTTGTGTCATCGCGCTTGTCTTTCTTATCCATGCAGTCCGATAGTGACCGAGCTTTCGGTCATGTAGTCGCCTTAAATAAATACCATAAAGCGTAAGCGTCAGAATAGCAAGCGAAATCAGGTTGTATGTTGATCTATAGAGCCCAGGTTCGCACGGGCGAATTTTCCTGCGGCGATTTTATTTCGCGCATTGTGTTTTTTCAACGCTCTGCTTAGCGCCGAGAGTTGAAAATCTAGTGCGCGATAAAATCCCGCCGCAATATTTTAACGTCAGTAACGCAGCCGTAACGTGCTAACGTGATCTAAACATACAAAATTTTATAATAAACAAAATTGTGTTAATTAATACGGCTTAAGACATTGCATTTTACTATACAATGCACTAGCTTGCATTAAAATTGATGATTATCATCGATCCATCATTCGATTCTTCAATTTATCTCCTCTTGTCTTTAGGTATCAGCCAGTATTGGACCGTGTGGTAGCCCAGGTATGGGACTCGGCGGCCGACATCAGTGAGCTGACCATCGGCGTCCCAGCGGCTGTGTTCCCCAAGAACCAGATCATGCAGAAGACACTCCGAGCTTATATGGAGTGAGTACCACTTTTATATGGCTTTTTGAGTCCTTGCTAACATTATTATATCCTCGTTTTTCATGTACGTCTTTGGGCTAAATGTTATAGTAAGATTGGTAACCTATTTGCTGAGTTTGTATTCTTTGATATTCCAATTAAGATCCTCTAGGAAAGTGTTTTGCCTGTAAATTGAAGTTTGAAATATGAAAAAACTTTTACTTATATTTTTTTTTTTATTTGGTGTCAAAAGTGGTCCCATAGCAAATATAGGTCACATCATGGAGCACCTATTACCTTTTAAAATATTTGATCTACACCCATTCTACGAATAAATAATAACGAATAAGTCAGGAAGTCTAATTTAGAACAAATAAGCAAAATAGATTTCTGTTATAAAAATATCAAAATTTTGTGGGTTTACTTTTTAATATTTTAATTAATCATGAAGAAAAAAAAACTTCTAAATTAAGTAAAAAATTGACTGACTTCATTTTGCATAGTATTGACCATCTCGATTTGATAACTTATTTGAACATCTTTAAATATAATTATAAATTTGCTACTAGTTATTATTGAAAAGTGATCCGTGGACATTTTAATATTGTATGGCTCCTGCACCACTTCACAACACATGATGGCATGATGATTCACAGCTGATAACAACGAAACCGTACGCGAAGTGCGCTCGCTTGCAAGAAAAATGTCCGACTGATGACGCGCTTTACATGACTTTTAAGCCCCGCCTACTTGCACAAGTTGCACATGACCTTTGTTTGGTCATTTTTTTAGCGCAGTTAACATTTCCTGACTCATTCGTAGCACCCATGCTATAAATCCTCTATAAAAGTTTCTGAAACAGTTAGCTTATTGCCAACATTAAAACAACCAGTGTCATAGTAACCATAATATCATCCAAACGAGTCTTATAATGTTGTACTAAATTTCATAATGCAACTCCTTTTCAAACAAAGAACATTGTCTGTCATGCACGCACGTTTCACTACCACACTCCACAGCGCCGTAATTTAAAAAAGAACATAAATTATTCGAATTCACGTCGTATCCCGCCGGCGCGGCGGCCATTTTTGTTCAATATTAGTATTGCAAAAAACTGTTATAGAACCTTTATAGAGGATTCATATCATGGGTGTAGAAAAAGTCTTTTATGCTTCTGTACATAATTAGGTATTAAAACACTCTGACACTAAAAACACTACAGAAACTGCTACTATCAAACAATTATCTATGCACAGTTGCACACGCTCTTCGCACGTGATGATAATTTAAATTACGTAATAAGATTAAAAAGAATTCGCGATAAAATTGCTTGTTTGACTTATAAACGACGGCAATATCGGAGATTACTTAACAGTATTATGTGGCTTAAATGATACGATTACATAAATGTATATCTTTAATAGGATTCAACTTCTGTCTAATCTCTTTTTCTTTAAATGTTATGTAATACTAGCTTCCGCCCGCGGCTTCGCCCGCAATAAAAACTATCCTATGTCCTTCCCCGGGATGCAATCTATCACTCTGCTAAATTTTATCGAAATCCGTTCAGTGGTTTAGGCGTGAAAAGGTAACATACAGACAGAGTTATTTTCGAATTTATAATATTATAGTATGGATGTACAGAGGCCAGCACATCAAGCTACCCCAATCTGTCAAATTTTCCCAATTGAATATGAACCTTATTCCTTTGCAATAAAGTTGAAAATCTATCAAAGAAATTTGACAGATTGGGGTAGCTTCATGTGGCCAGCACATGAAGCTACCCCAATCTGTACACCTACAATTTGTGTATACATTAGCACTAATACCTTTTCTTAATACTTTTGTAAACCAATGTTGAATGTATCTACATAATAAGCTGCTAGTGTTCTTTAATCTATGTATATCTATACAAATAAATAAAATTGAAGCATCTGTTTGTAATTTCAAAATAACAGGTTTTTTATTAAATGCTTAGGAAAGTATATACGGTACATAACAAAATAACAATTTTAAAAAATTTTGTCTGTCAGTCTGTTTGTTCCGGCAAATATTCGAAACGGCGGGACCGATTTTGACGGGACTTGCATGGCTGATAGCTGATGTTATAGCAGTAACTTGACTGCTTTTATTTTAGAAAAAGAATTGGGGTTACGCGACAAAAAAAATCTTGCAATACAATTTGTTTTCCGACATGGACGTGAACGAAAACGCGGGCACCTCTAGTAAATAAATAAATAAATGATATCAAAGATTAAAATTAATTATTAGGCTCAGTAAATTATTAAAAGTTCAAGGAGTCCAATGTGCAATCGGTCGGTAATTATGGACCGCTGAACATTATTTTATCTATATCGATCTGAAATTGTACTACTGTAAGGCAGGGCAGTCGTCTTCTCAAACAGGAATTAGGCTCTCTTACTAGGCGATTTCAGACTATAGTAGCCTAAGAATATAAGTAGTTTGAAAACTCAAGAGTAAACATTGCCGGACACAGAGCAGCTTGTTTTGTGACATTTGAAAATAATTATGGAGTTTAGATAACATGTTCATTTCCAATCAATTATCGTTGCACCAGGAAAGTTGAATCTGAATTATTAGTACAACACAAGTTTGTTAGTTAGCCTCTGTTGTGTCCCACTGCTGGGCAAAGGCCTCTCTCTTTTCCTTCTATACCTCTCTTTTTTGTGCGATCTCTGGCCATGTTGGCGCGCAAGCGTGATTAGATCGTCACACCACCTTCGCCGCGGTCTACCTCGAAGGCGATGTCCTGCATCGGGTTTCAGTGTGTGATGATCTTTTCCCATGTATTCGGTGCATTCGTGCAATGTGGCCAGGCCACGTGGACATTGATATTAATAAAAAAAATTAAAAAAACAGAAAAAACTAAACATTCTACAATAATCGTCCATATTATAAATTATGATTAATTATTTTTGAAAGATTACTTACAATCTTCCCCTCCTTATTTTTTTACTTGTACATATTATTATTTCAAGACTTAGCTTTTAAATTATGTAAATATTATCTAAGAATTACAAAACAGTACTTAACACAAATAGTAATGTTCTATCAGACTCAAGGTCGCTCTACGCGTTGGTACGAAAGTTACGCGATTGACCGCTTCGCCGGAGTAAACGACCGAAGAAAACCTTGGGAAACAATTTGACAATAACTATTACAATTGGTTTAATACATACGTCGATAATTTTATGCTGTGTATGTTAAGAACTGCCCCGTTGGTCTCATGGTCGCAAGCACGACTACTGAGCGTGGGGTCCTGGGTTCGATTCCCAGGTCGGGCAAAGTGATAATGGGTTTCTCCATTAGGAATTTCTTAGTATCAGGTTGCTTACTCTCGAATATAATTCCGATAGATCGACTCGATAGATCGAATCGCCAGTTGGTTGAGTTAAACGTCAGGGATTGGCTAGACTCAGTGAGTCCAGCCAATCCCTGACGTTTGACTGACAATTCCAATGTCGATCTATCGGAATTATATTCGAGAGTAAGCACCCAGCCCGGAGTTTGGATGTTGGCGGTGTGATACCCCCGTGCCTCGGGAAGCACTTTAAGCCGTTGGTCCTGCGCCTGATCTCGCTGCGGTCGTGTCGAATTACGTGCCGTCCCATCGGACTATGAGAGTGAGGGAAGATTAAGAGTGCATCTGTGTCTGCGCGCACATCTTGTGCACTATAAAATCTCCCTCGCCGAAGGCTAATGTCCTTTGAGATTGTCCGCCATGGTGGACTATGTTAAAAGTGGAGTTGTTCTTCTACACAGGTATCTACTTCGCTTTGGAATGGGCAACTAGCTTCATATATTTTTGATTGACCGACACATTGACAATTCAAAAGTACCTGTAAATGGTTTAATTGAAATAAATGCTTTGAGTTTGAGTCGGTAATGAGAAGTAGATGAGACTTTATGACCATAACAACCATTTTATTGGAGAATAAGACATGTATATCAATTTGTAGTGTAGTGGGAGCTCAGTTCCCCGTCAGTCTTCACTCCAGCCGGCCAATAAAGGCAAGTCAGAGATGAGGAACATGATGTCTAGTAGCGAAAATAACCATACCATTACATAATTATGGTCTATTGAAATTTATGTTGCCAATTGGTGTTCTTTCAAGTTAAATAAACAAATATCAACTTTATTTCAATGACACTTAAGTTGATTACAGTGACTAGCACTAGTGAAAAAGTTATGAAAAGTTGTACTTAGCTGAACTTTATTGTGTAGGAATTAAAGTAATTTTTCCATTAATTCATATTTGTTTACATTTTTGGCAAATAAATCGTGAATGCAGATTAGGTATACCATTTTATAGGCAGTAAATTATTCAGAAACTGTTAAACGAATGCGTCAGTAGGTAAGTATGTATACATGTTATCAAATTTATTACACGCAAACGGTGCATTAGATGTATACTTATATACAAAACAGCGCAGTTTCTGTTAAAATAAGTTTATGTACCTAGTAACTGCACGCTATTTTCCTGATGTAACGGTGATATTGACGATTAAAATATTTGTAGTTTCACTAGCATTTTTTTTTAATGTTTTTATTAATTCTGATAATTTAAAAGTGTTACACAGTAACTGGGTTGTGGAGGCCAGATAGGCAGTCATTTTATGTAAAATACTGGTATTCAGCTGCATCCGGTTAGACTAGAAGCCGACCATAACATAGTTGGAAAATGGCAGTACCCTAATTGTGGAACACATTTTCAATCTCAATCTGAATCAATTTGAAGGATATTGCTAATCCATTGCTTCAGATGTTCGAAAATTTTGTCTGCTCAACAATGTAAATAACGCAATGAACGTTGTTGAACTGTCAAAATGAAAGGAATTGTTACTGATAGTATGTTGATTGATACTAAAAAGAAACTTGTTACAATAAATTTCGTAATACCAAAAAAAAAAATGTAAATACCTAAAGCTAACTGTTCATGCTGTGCTTATCGAATTCCTTAATCAATTATATTGTACCTTAATCAGACTGAATAAGGTCCATTTTATAAAAATCCAGCGTTTGCAACTTCATACTAAAGTAACATTATCAATCCCAGACAGTCAGTTGGTGGTTTATTTGTTTATTTATAACTAGCTCGTGCTTCCGACGGTTTTTACGACTTTGTTAAACACCGAGAAATCTTTATTATAAATCTAAGTTTAAGGTTTTATGAGCATACGAATCATTTTATAAATTAGAAGATTGGGAGGTGACGGATGGCTGACATAGTGAGAAAAAGCTTTCTTCGCGATACCGTTGGGCCTTGTAAAAAGTCTATTCAAAGTTATGTTTCAAATTTATGTTATTTCAAATTAAACAAATATTAACTTTATTTTAATGCCAATTAAGTTGATTTCCGAGTGACTAGTACTATTGAAAAAGTTATAAAAATGTTTGAAGTTGTAGCTTAAACTGAACTTTATTGTGTAGGAATTAAAGTTATTTTTCCAAAAACTCATATTTGTTTATATTTTTGTCAAATAAATCGCGAATGCAGATTAGACAATGTTGCCCCTTATGATGCTATTGAATCCTCTTGGGATGACGGCATCCTGGGTCACATTTTTTTATACACAAATCCTTCCGGAATAAATTCTACAAAATAATGACGGTGTAATCCGTGTAAAAATCCGTTGCGTAGTTAAAAACAACACAGTCACACAGAAGCCACGAAAAGCGACTTTATTTTATAATTTAAAATGTAATATATTATGTATAGACAAAGTAATTATTCCAAACAATGTAAATTCTATATATACATAACAAATAAATCTAGTTTCCTAGGCAGACAGACACATTACGTAAATCGAATCTAAACTAATATTATCTATAGCTGAAGAGTTTGTTTGAACGCGCTAATCTCTAAAACTACCAGTTGGATTTGAAAAAATCTTTTTACATTTGATAGCCCAATTCTTGAGGAAGGCTGTAAGCAATATAACATCACGCTAAAACTGTTAAGAGCCGAGCAAAAAGAAAAAAAGTCGTAAAGAACGATATGCGAAAACAAGTAATAACACGGGCAGGCGATGCGATGCGATGGGGAGGGTCGGGGAACAAGACGTTTTACGCGGATGAAGTCGCGGGCAAAAGCTAGTACGTAATACATGTACAGACGAAGTAATTACTTAGATATTCTAAAAAATGTAAGTTCCATATTTTACACTTCGATTAGAAATATCTAGTTTCCCAGACAGAAACATTACGTATGTAAAAAGATAAAAGATAAACGATGCACTGTTTCTAACTAGATAAGTTCCTGATAAGTTTCAATGCCAGACGTTTTTAATAAAGATAAACAATTCAATCGCGAAAAGTCACGCCACGCTAAAAATAAATTTTGAAGACGTCCAAAGTTCGTTGGAACTAAAGCGGGTTGCAGACCAAGAGCTAAGCTAAGTTAGTCTAGCTTAGCTCGTACAGCTGATGTAGTTTTTCATACTTGTTCGTGTACAGACCGCAAACTATGAACAGAAGTATGAAAAATTCTGGTCTGTAACCCGCTTTAACCTTTTCACCGTAATCTTTCGACGACACACCTTTTGTATAAAGTAATCTTGAATGTGGAAGCGTGACTGGATTACGGACGGACCAAGAAAATAGTTATTATCTACATTGAGGGGCCCGTGGCTAAATAAGAACAGCCGCACAGGTTGATCGGTCAGGTTAAGCTACGCTTGCCGCGGTTGGTCTGTGGATGGGTGACCATCTTTACATACCGAGACCCCTCCGTGCCTCGGAAAGCACGTTAAGCCGTTGGTCCCGGCTGTCATTCGTGGATCTTTGACAGTCGTTGCGGGTAGTCAGAAGCCCGAAAGTCTGACAACCAGTCTTACCAAGGGGTATCGTATTACCCAGTAACTGGGTTGTGGAGATCAGATAGGCAGTCGCTCCATGTAAAATACTGGTATTCAGCTGCATCCGGTTAGACTGGAAGCCGACCCCAACGTAGTTGGGAAAAGGCTAGGCAGATGATGACTTATTATCTACATAACATATCACATTTATGTTGTTTTAAGAAAATCGACGCATAATTATTCAATTTTGGAACTTAATACCACTTACAAAAGATGAAGAAGCAACAACCCAGTGATAACAATGCTAATACTAGGAGAGTTTCCTACATACTCGTATACCTAATTATTAAACAATACACGTCCTTTCATAGCGACATTAGCCACTTCCTAGTAACGATTTAAAGTGGCTAAATCATGTCTGCAGACGCGTTTGTTTTATTTGATAACTGCTGCAGTCTAAAGGTCAAATCAACGTTGGGAAAGCTTTGTTCACAATGACAGTTAAAAAGGTCATGAGTCCTCAAAACGGAGAAAGAAAACATTGTGAGGAAACCGGCATGTCCTAGAACCAAAAATTCGAAGACATGTGACAACTACCAACCCGCACTGCGCCCGCGTAGTGGAGTACGGCCCACTCCCTCTCACCAAGAGAAGGCCTTGTGATGTGACCCAGTAGTGGAAACATTATAGGTTGATTTTGCTTATGCTTTAATTCGAAAGGTACTGTCCATAATCTGTCTGTTACCTTTTTACGCCTAAACGACTGAACCGATCGTTATGAAATTTGACAGAAAAGTAGCCTGGGACCTGGAGAAGGACATAAGACATCCTGTACATTTGTATTAAAAAAATATTAAATACAAAATATACGCAGATAATATCGCGGACAGCAGCTAGTCCATACTAATATTATAAATTCGAAAGTGACTTTGTCTGTATATTACCTTTTTCACGTCTAAACCACTGAACGGATTTCGAAAAATTTTGGCAAGGAAATAGATGGTATCCTGGAACTTTTTGTTCCGGTTGCACGTTCCCGTGGGATAATTTCCGACCCCCACGAGGGCGAAGCCGCAGGCAGAAGGTATTCTTAAGGCGGAAGTTTCTTGAAAATGGTCAAAAAGTTGGTTTTTAAAGCAGTGTATCTCTTAAACGGTAAATAATTTTGAACAAAATTTTTTTTTTTAATATTTTCAAGTCTTATTTTAAAACAGATGACACATGATGGAACTCAAATCACAATTAAACGCACATTAATGCATAAAAAAATTCTTCAAATACGCCTCTGACATTTCTTTAAAAGCAGTTTATCCCTTTATTAACAATTTTAATTATAATTAAAAATATACCATTAAATTGCTAATGCCAAACTGCATTCAGTGATGGATTATTTATTATAAAATAGTTTGTAAATAGATGACTGTTTCATATTTTGCAATAAATTACCAGCGTTGTGTCATCGCGTTTCTTTCTTTTCTATGCAGTCCGATAGTGACCGCGCTTTAGGTCATGTAGTCGCCTTAAATAGATAAAACAAACCTTTATTTGTCTTTAGCTAAAGGAAAAGAGGCTCAATCTTTTCTTTGCTGGATATTCTATTATTGGTTATACACCGCCAAAAAAACGGACTCGTGGCTAAGTACCTAATAAAAGCCGCGTGGGTCGATCGATAATGTTTAGCGCTTGCCGCGGTCGGTCCGCGGATGGGTGACCATCTTTACATACCGTGCGTCGGAAAGACGGGTAGTCAGAAGCCGAATGTCTGACAACCAGTCTTACTAAGGGGTATCGTATTACCCAGTAACTGGGTTGTGGAGGTCATATAGCCAGTTGCTCCATGTAAAATATTGGTATTTAGCTGCATCCGGTTAGACTGAAAGCCGACCCCAGTATTATTAGAAAAAGGCTAGGCAGATTGACACCGCCAAGAAAAAAGTGATTTAACCAACATACTAAAACAACAATATCTTCCTCTTTTCAGGTACCACATGAAGACCTTCCACGACGCAGCCACAATCCACTACATCAGGTCCTCGCAACTGTTCCACACGAATCTGTGCCACGCGCCGGCTCTGTTCCTCCTCTCGCGCAGTGACCCCGTGGGCGCCGAGAAAAGCAACCGCAGTGTTCACGACAGCTGGGTGCAGATGGGCGTCAAGGTAAAAAATTGTAGTCAATAGAGCATTTTTGTGGAGGAACGCGTCCAATGATCTCCTTGTATCTCCTTGGAGGAGATACCTACCACGAAACCTACGAATATTTCTGCCGTCAAACAGCGTTTAGAGGCTCCTGAGACATTATAGTTTTGCCTCTGGATTTCCAAGCATAATTTTTTGGGACTCGCCAAGCTTTATAGTATTGCCGCTTTTCTGGTTGATCGCCACTGTAAATTCTGGATTAGTGTGCATACACATACACACGAGCGTCGGCGGGCTGCCTTCGACAGCATGCTGTGTTGAGTTCGTCTACAACATGTCGAGTACGGTGCTCAAATACACGAGCGACACGTTGTAGACGGCGGGCGTCGACGGCTGCAGCCGACGCGTGTCGACGGATGCAGTTGTATGAGACAACTTGTCGCCGACGCTTGTCCACTTATATTAATTGTAGTGGTTTACAAAAATGTTACAATCATGTCATCATACTTCTTCCTAACATATCGGTGGCAATTTTAATCGAGTCGGCCCTGAATTTTTAGTTAATACTTAAACTCGATATACAGCAGAGTACTGTCACTAAAATGATCGCATGATTAATCCCCAATTTCTACAAAAATGATTCCATTTTATTCCCTAACATTTTCTTTTTTCTATTAACAGTGCACCTGGAAGTGCTGGGACCGCTCCCCCCACGTGCAGCACTACACGAAGCATACCAAGGAGTACGTGGCGGCCCTGTACCAACATCTGGACGCCTACGGACTCGTCTCGCAGCCCGAGAAGATGAGGATGAGGTTATAAGTGTAAGGTCTAATGAACTATGTAGTTAGACGGGTCAGTTTCTGAAAGTTTGGACCCTTGTGATGTGAGCTGAAGTATTGGGTATTAAAAAGTTTTTAACAACATAGCGCCTGTAATCCCCGAAAGGTTAGGTAGAGGTGTATAGTAGGTACATACACCCGCATTTCGCTAGTTATGTTTCAATCTCATGTAATAGGGGGGAGCCTATTGCAGCCATCTTGTACCCAGTTGACCGCAGTCCACTGTTGAACGTAGATTTACGCCCTAAAGTTCGATTCTCTGCCTTTTGTTTCTTTCACTTTCATAAATAGGGCTTAAAAATACGTGGTGATTTCGTGTTTTTCTATCGCCACTGTTCCAAGTTTGTGCTTTTGTTCTTTGGGAATTTAAAGGTAAATAAGGGTCCGAATCTATACATATGAATACAATTTAAATATCTCCTTGTAATGTCTTAATAACAGGTTTTTACTAAATGCACATGAAAGTATATACTGTACCTATAACAAAAAAACAATGTTTAAATTTTTTGTCTGTCTTTTTCTTCCGGCTAATTTCCGAAACGGCTGGACCGATTTTGATGAAATTTAAAGACATAGGCTTTTATCGACATATCATGCTCACATCATAAGGGATGGTACCTAGTTGTTGTCATAGGGTCTACATTCTATAATCATTCTGGAAAGGACCTGTACTGTACGTAGTTACAAGCTCTGTCATTCTATATTTGGCTTGACCGAATTGGGGGAATAATCGGATATGAACTACAATATCTTACAGATACATTCCGGTTAAGGCCCCCTTGCACACACGTTTTTCTTGATGTAAGATTACGGTTTTGTCGTGAAAAACCACGGTTGATTCGCCGTGTGAAGCCACTATGGAAGCTTGTTGACAGACACGGTGTCACTACGGCGTTGCGTGTTGCCGTATGCGTCTTCCGATGGTTTGCCGTGGCGTATTTAAGCTCACATGATTAGTCCACAATGCGGTTAGCGCGCCGCCGTAGAAGACCCCAGAAACCGTGTATAAATTTGTTTGGACGTAATACGCATGGGGATTGAAATCCTTGAAAGCTACTTCAGCATAAATGTGGTCAATACTATCAAATTAAAATAAATCAAGTAATGAGGGGCTTAGAGTCCCGGATGATATTACTTTATTATGTTTAATAAGGGCGTGCTCCATGCTTTGACCGCATGCGGGCATAATGATGTAATGATAAACTTAAAATATCACTTAAAAAGGCAGTTTTATTACTGCAACTGCAATATTACACAAAATTATTTATTGTAGGCGGATCTGAAAGATTACGTCGTAATGTCAATACCTTTTTTATTTTGGCCTACGTTTCCAATGCTGGGACACAGGCCTCCCCTCTTTGTGTGATAAGCTGTAAAATCTGCCACGCGGCCCCAGTTGGCACAGTAATGCCTTACTACAATAAAAATAAACAGCGAATTTAATGTGAATTTTAGTTAGCGACTCTACTGCTAAAGCCGAGTTCACACGGGTAAAGTAGTCTCCGTGTAAGTCTTCTTCCTCGTGTCGATGGCATGACTGTTTATAAAATCTTGTTGGCCCAAAGCTGCGCCACTTTCACGGCGTCGACGGTGGCAGCGCAGAAGTCACTTTGGCTGCATTTTTTGGGGCACTGAGGGCAGGATAAGAGGTGGAGCATAGTTTGCTCCACGTCCACAGCCTACTTACATTCCGTCGAGGTAGCCCCACTATACGACGTTGTAACATAAGTAAAAGTAAGTTATAACACAACATAAATATGTAAAAGGAATTGAATAATTTATTATTACAAGTCGTTAACTACAATGCAAGCATATTTTATGACTTATCGTTCGTATAAAATTTATTTTTAGAGAGAGAATAATTTTAAAATATAATGCCCGGGCTTTTGTTTTAACAAGCTCATGCAATAACCTTTTTTAAGCTAAGCCAAAAATAATTTCGAAATTATTCGTATTTTTTCCTAAAAAGAAGACTTGAGGGGATGCGCTGAGGCAGCCCGCGAAATTCAAATTTTCGAGAGAAAAGAGTTGTATTGATGATTTTAATGATTAAAATTATATTCATGCTTATTTCTTACGGTCGTGAATCATATTTTGATCAAAATACAACCTGATACAGACTTGCAAATTGAAAAAAAAAACGTGAGAAAACTGTAATTTCGCGGCCTACCGCGGCGCTTTCACTTGTTAGCCAACATTTATATGTTGAAATTTTGATATCGAATGATGACTTTTGGATTGTTGTACTTTTGTTATGTTGCTAGCAACACTGAGTGACAGTGTTGCTAGTTTTTTTTTTTTATGTTATTGATGGATTTGTTTAAAAACGCATTGGTGTATTGAATCAATTTTAAACTCGTTAAATCAAATGATGTTTTGTCTCGCTTCGTCATTGAACTCCAACTATGAGAATGAAAGGGATGTAACACTTTACAAAATCTAACATTAAAACACTTGACTATTGTTAAGTATTTATTTTGTTACTTTAACTTGTCTCGACTTCGACTTGCAGGACGCGTTTACATTAGCAGAGTAATTAGTTTACTTCGGGTACTACTAGTGGTACATATAAATGTCATTCTAAGTTTTTACTAGCTAGTTATCTTAGAATTATATGTCTATCCAGCTGCCTTTTTTATGGTGTCAGTCAATATTGATACAGGCCGATTCAAACTTTATGCCGGCTCTGAAGTGCGCTACTCGCTGCGCTGTACCTCACCCCTCATCTCCGCTGACACGTGGGTTTGTTACTGCGCAGCGACTTGCCTCATGTTCCGAACTCCGAGCCTACATAAAGTTTGAACCGGGTTGTACCAGCTCTTTTAGCAGATGAAGTTACTGTTTGCCTTGTGCTATGGAAAGTGAATTGTGAAGTATCAATGCCACTTTCCTTTATGATATTTTTTTATGTTTTTACAGAACTTTACTGCTGTACTCTACTAACCACTCGAACAATGTAAACTTAGCTTTAAGATGCTTACACTAACTCCTTTTTTTATACGTTTTTTCGGTTCCTAAATTAAATAATAACATCAAAAACAACACAACATCAATTACGAGAATTTTACATAAGTTGTGAATCAGGTCTAAAGTAATAAAGCGAAGAATTTTTATCATGTTTAGTTTATAAGATTTTTTACATTATAATTTTAGTTTAAGAGAATATGCACTGTGGTTTTATTATATCGAAAATACACTTATATAAAACTCTTTCATCGTTTGATTTTAGCCCGTCCCTAAAGAAAAAAATGACATACAAATTAAGTCATCATCTGCCTAGCCTTTTCCCAACTTCGTTGGGGTCGGCTTCCAATCCAGTAACTGGATGCAGCTGACATACAAATGAAGTAATTGTTTGAAATATTAATTTAACCTTTTGTCCGCTTGTGTCGTATTTCTGCGACAGAGAACATGCATGATTTTTTCGTTCTATTTAGGTCCTATGATCTGCGTGGTACAACTAAAACCATTATTAAATAGAGATAACAACTTTTTGACTATTTTTAATCGATACAACGATTACTCCTCTTTATTTATTGTAGGTATTATTTTATCGATTTGTAGCCGCGCGCTAGAGGGGCACGGCAATTGATATTTAGCCAAGCGCTTAAAAGGTTAAGAAACAAGAATAATGAGGAAATAAAATTTTATAGGTTTTTTTAACAGCATCTATGCTGCTATAAAAAGTGAGCCGGTCAGTTACCTAAGTCCATTCATTTCAAGTCGATTAACAGTCCTGAATTGAGCTGCACAATTACTAATCGATAAACATAGTCGATTTTAGGAATGTTAAGCACTTAATTTTCTGAGAAGACAAAAACAACAAACAAACATAAACATGATACTATAAGGAACTAACCTAATTAGATTTAATAAGATGAGTCACGCACGGCGCGATGGTCGATACCTCGCTCGTACAGAACATGCTGAAGTGACGTTTTGAAAAATAGGTAAAATTAAAAGGATACGCGAACTACTGACAATTTATTCCAATGCAATATTGTATTGTGACTATTGTAATGAGACAATTACTTTTTCTATGGTTATAAATCAAATTTTGAAATTTCCCACAGTTGACAGGAATAGCTGGCCAATGGCTAACTTATCCAATTCAATTTAAATTCTCCAATTATAATGTTCATTCCACATTTGAAGCTCGCCTTATTACCTATACTTACCTTACTTTTATTTATTGACTGCCCTGTTGGTCTCGTGGTCGTAGAGTGTGGGTGTGGGAATTTCTTAGCAACAGCCCGGAGTTAGGAAGTAGGCGGTGTGATACCCCCGTGACTGAAAGCACGTGAAGCCATTATGCGGTCGCCTGAACTCTCCGGTCGTGTCGGATTGCCGTCCCATTGGACTATGAGAGTGAAGGAAGAGAGAGTGCACCTGTGTCTTCGCACACACTTGTGCAGTGTAATATCTACTGGCTCTCCCGCGCCGAAGCTGGTCTCCGCAAAGATTGATTGCTATGGTCGAATTTTGGTCTGGCGAACTTTTTTTGTTACCTACATTATGTGCTATGTTTTTCATTAGTGCATTAACTACCAACCCATACACCCACAGTTCCTACTCACCCTACAACGCCAATCTTAGCGAACTACGCTTCAATGGGTAGTTCCACTGCGCTCCAAAACCCATTGTTCTCATCATTTTAATGATCATACATTGATTCCACTGCGCTCAAAGAAATTTTGAGTAGAGTTGGCAAAAAAATTAAGTAAAAACAACGAAAAAAAACAACACATTACAAAGTAAAATTGTATTAAATTGTACACACGGCTACACATCAAGCTGTACATTTCCAGTTTTAGCTGACCTCGCATTGTATAGGTTTTTCGTACAATCAGAAGTCAGCTTATACTGGGATATAGCTTGATGTGTAGCCGTGTGTACATATTCAGTTAGCTTATTTTATTATAATTCCAACGAGACGCAAGTTTTATACATAGCTTTCATATATAAAATTGAAATATCGTTTTAACCCCGGGCGGCGCGCGCGATTTCGCCCATCGTGCGACACGAGGGCCATAAAGTGCGAAATGGCTTTGAGCATTTTTGACACAACAGATGAATCCACGGTAAAAAAAAAACTATGTTTATCAAACAACTTATGGTTTGCCTTTTATGCTGACTCTACTTACTTTATTTTGGAGCGCAGTGGAACTACCCACTTCAATTACTACTAACTAAAAATAAAAAAGCCTTTATTTCTTACAAATTTAACTAACAAGCAAAAACAATTAGCAATTGTCAATTGCCCAGCCAGCCTCCCGCATACAGAGTAATAGCAATTTATATCTTTCACAATAACTGGAAGCAATTTCAGACTTTCTGCTTCCAAATGTATCCTTGAGCTGATTTGGGCCGGCGCGGCGGCGGCGGCGGCAGGCGGCGCCGCGCCGCGTCAGTTTACACGCGGCTTGCGTCCGCGACGCATGTCTGTATACCAAGGGGCAATAACCTACTTTCGGATCATAGTTTTGCACAAATAAGTGACATTTAGAGGTATTTCTGACAGTGATTTTTTTTAAAGGTAAAAGTGTTTTTAATTGAGCTGGATTTAAGGTTTGTGGTTTTATTCTGTTTTGTATTTGTAATTTAACATAATGCATACAGTATTGTTTGTTATTCTTGTTAGGCTTAGTCGGTACAAAGGTTAGAGTAAGTATATAATATTTATGTACCTAAGTATAGTAGCCAGTATCCACATTTATTAAATATTATTTAAAAAATGTGGATACTGGCTATATACATTTTTTTTTTTTAATATTTGAATACTTTCTTCCTCTGCCGCGCGGTTTACGATAGCATAATAACATCAATTTGTTTATTGATGAAGTAAACATTTGATAACAGCTTATCATTTTCTTTATCAGTCATTATTTCTGACAATACTATGTGTATGGGGTTGCCAATTTTAATGGAAACTTAAATAAACACTAAAGTCTCCGTTTACTATATACCAATTCAGGCTTGGCACTACCCACTAGATAATTTAAAAAATTGGACATAATTTTATTAAATTATCTGTCAGATATTTTTTTGTGTACTTTGCCTCTGATAATAATATAATATGATAATAATTATGTTATTATCATCAGCCTAGCCTTGCCAAAGATCTACAAATGACAGCCGGGACCAACGGCTTAACGTGCTTTCTGTGGCAGGTCTCAAAATGTAGTGATCACCCATCCACGGACCGACCCTCGGTAAGCGACCCGTGCGACTGTTATTATTTAGCCACGAGCCCCTCATGGAAAAAAAAGTTATGTAAAGTTCATAAATCATGCATTTATCTACTGTTATCACTATCTGAATTAAATGAGCTCTTGTTTATAGCCGACTCAGTATTCGAGTCGGGTACAAGTGACTCACCAGTCACAATCACAATTACTAATTAATTGACCTATATTCGATAGCATTGTCGTTACAATCAGTCATTTAAAAGCAAGTCTTGAAACTCAAAATATTTAACGTATTTTCGTCGTAAAACATTAAATCATTTATTTATAAACGTTGCTTAAAGTAGTCATTAACTCATTAGCGATTGTTTAACCATACATTTTTGACGTTTGAACAATTATTGAACGTCACTTAACTTTAATCATCCATACTATACTATAATAATAATAATCCTAACTTATACTAGCTGACCCGGCCGCGCGTTGCTGTGGCTAACGTTTTTGTATTTTTTTTTTCTATCCTATCTTTCAAGTTGGATCAAACTGCACACGGTGTACAAATTTGATTAAAATCGGTTAAGTAGTTTAGGAGTCCATCGCGGACAAACATCGTGACACGTAATTTATAAATATACATATTAAGATAAATGCGAAAGTAAGTTTGATTGTTTGTTAAGTTTTCGCTAAAACGGCTGAACGGATTTAGATGAAATTTGGTATAGAGATTTTTATCTCAATATTCCCTGGAGAAGGACATAGGCTACTTATCTTCCTGAATCGCAGATGAAGTCGCGGGCAACAGCTAGTATATTATTATAAATGCGAAAGTGTGTCTGTCTGTCTGTGACCTCCTCGCGCTTAAACCGCTGAACCGATTTAGATGAAATTTGGTAGGTATAGAGATAGTTTAAGTACCGGGAAAGGACATAGGACATACTTTTTATCCCAATGTTCCCACGGGATCGAGACTTATGCGGGTGAAACCGCGGGGCGTTGCTAATCGTTTATAAATAAACCCCTTATATGTTTACATGCCTCTCAAGCAACGTTAGTAAATAAACCCCACAAAATGTTGGCGATGTTGATAATGTCATTACCTAAAGAAAATGAGTCTGTGTATGTTTGAATCGTTTTATAAGCAAAACTGCCAGACCGATTTTGCAAGTGCATTTGAACAATAAGCTACACTCATGTACAGTCAGCAAAATAGATAAGTATGCAGGATCGTCGGATATAGTTGAAGTTTTGTAAGAAACCGATAGATGTTGTCGACTGAAATTTAAATTCTTTTGTTGACTGTACCTACCTGCATTCAATGCATAAATTATTTGTTTTAATTACCCTAACTGTCATTAATTTCTTGTCTACCAAAATGACTTTCAAGCAACATGAGACTTTGAAGACCCATTCACTAATGATATTACTTGTTGCAAAATGTTGAATGGGTCGATAAAAGGTTAAGCTACACTTGCCGCGGTTGGTTCGTGGATGGGTGACCTTTGACCATGCATTACAAATCAAGATCCCGCCGTGCCTCCGAAAGCACGTTAAGGCGTTGGTTCCGGCTGTCATGCGTAGATCTTTAACAGTAGTTACGGGTAGTCAGTCGCCCAAAAAATCTGACAACCAGTCTTACCATGGGGTATCGTTTCACCGCAGTAACTGGGTTGTGGAGGTCAGTGAGATAGGCAGTCGCGCGCATAAAGTACCGGTATTCAGCTGCGTTCGATTAGACTGGAAGCCGACCCCAACATAGTTGGGAAAAGGCTAGGCAGATTGATTTTTTTTACTAATTACATTATTATTATTTACAGGATTGCTTGTTTTTGTTTGCATTAGCAGTTCGCGGGTCGCTATGGAGGCGTTTCGGTTGCGGACTGCAGTTTGCTTCGCCGCTAACCACGGAAAAAGATTCCTTTGTTTCAAAAACGTAAGTAAGGTATTTTCATACATCTTATAAAACTACAAAATATATTTTTACATAAGTAGGTTTTCAACCAATACAGTATGCAGTCCAATAAAATTCTGGTAAGGATTGTCGTGTCCCCCCTGTGCGGGCCCTATGTGTTATAACAGGGGAGCCTTGCGACAGAGGGTCGATGCGCCTTACCCTTCGATGTGTGGCGATGTAGAGTGTAAACCACCTTCTAATAAAACTAAATCGATATATTATAAACTATCTGTTGCCCGCGACTTCGTCTGCGATCAAGACAAAAGACACGTGGCGCCATCTATTATCATAATAACGTTATTGTTGTTTTCCTCGGGAACAGCACTTTTTTTCGGGATGAAAGGTACCCTATGTCCGTTTCACCTGACAACGTAGGTATAATATGCAAAATTTCAAAACGATCGGTTCAGTGGTTTAGGCGTGAAATGGTAACAATTAAATTTACTTTCGCATTTATAATATTGGTAATGCTATTTGAATTACTGACGACACATTATGCCGAAATTATGTTGCGTTATAAAATAGCGTTGCAGGCGTAATCATGCCGAACTTCGGTCGCGTACCTTCGGCATAGTGTATTAATTAGACACTAAGGCCCAAATCTAAGTCAGCGCGCAGAGAATCAGTACACACACGACACGGTTGGCGCAGTGGTTGAGCGATTGACTGCTGCGCATCATGTCGCGGGTTCGATTCCCGCACGGAACAAATATTTGTACGACCTACAAGTATTTGTTCCGGGTCTGGGTGTTTTATCTATAATATGTATGTATTTACAAAAAAAAAATGTATATAAGTACTTAGTTTATCAGCCATCTCGTTACCATAACACAAGCATTAGGTTGCTTAGCTTGGGACTATATGGCGTTGTGTGAAATGTCCAAGGATATTATTATTATTATCAATAGATGATGTCGAAGTTTAAGTAGCATGTTAATAAACTATTATTAAAGTTAAGTGACGTTTAAACGTCAAAAAGGCAAGGATAAGCAGTCGCTAATCACTACTTGACTTGAAGCAACGTTTATGAATAAAGGGGTAGATTCCTACCAACAGTATCCATGTCGCAGCCAACTGGTTAAATTAGCCGTTCAGTTAACTGCCTGGCCTTTAGAAGTAGTGCTCACCTCGCTTCGCTCTCTCGGCTCGCACGCGGTTGATCACAGTTCTAACCTCACCTAACCCATTTGGTCGGGGTGCCCTGGCTTAGTTACTGCGACCAATTCGGCTCGCGCGTGATTGGTTACAGACTTTCAACCTAAACTGTAATTGAATATTATTTAGGCCGTTAGTTGAGCGGCCGCCGTTTAGTTAAAAGGCTAATAGGCGGTTAACTGAACGGCTAATTTAACCAGTTGGCTGCGATATCCATACTAAATCCTCCCTTTTTACAGGCAGCTTCCCGTCCGCTATTATCATGCGCTCCCGTGGCGACGATGTCGATGTCGGTGGATCGCGGTGCGCACACGCAGAATATACACCAAAACATGGTGTACATCAGCAACGATAAAGTCAAGTTAAAAGCAGACCCTAACACTATGAAGTAAGTTATATTAACGAAAGAATAGGGTTGTACCTAATATAATTATGGGCGCACCTCTACCTAATTCTCGGTGAAACCAGGGGTCCGGCAGACGCAAAGAAACAAGAAAATAATAAGTTCCCATGTTTAGAAATAGGTTTTATGGAAAACAACGAACTGCGCCGATCTCAAATAAATTGTGATTGTGGCAAATAAATTGGTCAGGAGGATGGATATAGATACCTAATTTCAAATGAAGATTGAAAATAAAGTTTGTTTTTTTTTTTAATCCAGAATGTTTAATTCCTATATTTTATAGCACACACACAACGACTTGAAACGTCAGATTTAAAAATTAATGACTTGGGGTTTAAAAATTAATTTAAAATTTCCCGAGACATTTTTCAAAACCTCTGACAACATACTTTGCGATTAAGTAATCTTCTATAATATAAAAATGAATCGCTAAATGTGTCGCTAAGCGCAAATCTCGAGAGCAGCCGAACCGATTTCGCTAATTCTTTTTTTGTTGTGTTCGGTATAGTCAGGACAAGGCTTGTATGAAAGAAAAAAAAATTGTTCGAAAAAAAATTGCACCCGTGCGAAGCTGGGGCCGCTAGTACATAGTAAAATGTTGATTTTAATTGTTTTAAATTGTTCTATCTTATGGTTTTTGAAAAAGCAATACTTTCAGCTAAATTACCTATTGTTCTGTAGATTTTTGTGGTTTTAAGCAAAATTAGTGACTTTTTAAAATATATATTTATCAATATTTATTGTCCCACTGCTGGGCAAAGCTCTCCCCCATGACTTTCCACTGTTCCTTGTGTGTTGCCTTCTCCGGCCAATCTCTCGTAAAGGCATCTATGTCATTAAGCCAGAACGTTTCATCTGCGTTCTTCCATCGCTTTCCATCAGGCTTGATCGTCCATTCAGCAATTTAAAAAAACTTATTAATCTTTTTCAGATTAAACCAGAACATTGACAAGCCACTTTGCATAATAATGAACTGGATGATGGCCAAACCTAACCATGTCGATAAATACGCTAAACTGTACCTAGACCATGGTTTTGACGTGGTCTCCGTGTCCTGTTCACCTTGGCAGCTGATGTGGCCGGTGAAGGGATCCCAGGTATTTTTTAAAGTCTTTCAATATGTAGGCGTTGTTGCGTTAAATGTTTTATTCCAAATGGAACTACACCAAAACGATTTTGTGCAGCATTTTTTTCTGCTACTTATTTAAATGCCATTATCGGTGCAATTAACATTCGTCTTCCAAAAATAACGCCATGATAAATGATTTATTTTCTGTAAGTAGGTTTGTATAAACACTTTTACACGTCAATCATAATTTCATCTTTTGAAAAATTCGTAGACATTTTACCAGTGCGGTCGCTGTTTGAAGATGTGACCCTCTCACAGGGAGGAGGCCTGAGACCCGGTAGTGGGAACTATCAGAAATTATAGGCTGATGACCATTGCATTATCTTATTGGCTCGTGGCTAAGATATAACGGCCACGCGGGTCGATCTTTAAGGTTAACAATAATTAGAAAATGTCTAGGCAGATGATGATATGGTATTATCTTAGTCTTCGGTTTTATATTTTTCATTATAATTCATCCATCATCCAGGTAATTGCAGAGCGACTGCTAAAGTTTATGGAGGTGAACAGCCAGAACCCGCTGGTCATTCACGGGTTCTCGGTCGGCGCGTATGTATGGGCGGAACTGCTGGTACACGCAGTGAATAATAAGAAGCAGTAAGTTTACATTAAATATTATCAGAAACGGATTCCTGGTAGGCAGAGAAACAGGTGCGGGAAACTCTCAGGCTCACGTTTAGTATTGGACTGCGGGAGGTGGAGGTTCAAAACCTGTAACAAGAAGAAGCTTTCTTTGTATACTTACACTAGTAAGACATACTGAGCCGTCTAGTCTAGAATACAGCCACTTGGAAAGGGGTCTCGTAAGTCAGTGTGAGACATGGAAGTCAAGTGCCTAAGTTTTTCCTCTTGTAATGTTCTCTTACATTTTATTTTGAAGCAAAGTCATATAACTTCTGGCCTTTCCGTTAGGGGAGACCGAGGATGGGAGACCCCCTACTAGGTACCTGCTGCTCAAACCACTTTCTGAAAGCATCAGCTGTACTGTGCATTACAAAGTACAAAACCATAGTTTTTCCCCAGATTCCAGCCAGTATTAGACCGCATTGCGTCTCAAGTGTGGGACTCGGGCGCGGATATCTACGAAATTCCCGTTGGCTTTCCCAGCGCCGTGTTTCCGCGGAACAAGTTCTTACAGGAGCTGTTCAGGAGTTATATTAAGTGAGTACCTGTACAGTGAATAAAAGGGTAAATACCGGCCTAGCGAGTCGGTTTAACAAGAATTTGTAGTTAGACGTAACTGGATTTTTACTCATGCTTGGTTATGCATACATGTCCTAGAACCAATAATTCGAAGACATGTGACATCTACCAACCCGCACTGGTGGACCACTCCCTCTCACATAGAGGAGGCCTGTGTCCCAGCAGTGGTAACCTTATATAGGCTGATTATGATGGTTATTCAGGAATAAAAAACTGGACGAATGCATAACCTTCTCCTTTTTTGAAGTTGGTTAAAAATCGAAACAAGAAAAAGTCTATAATGTAACGAAGTTTTTCTTTGTGGTTGACTAATATCTAAACGGAAACTTGCAATTTCAAAGTGATGATGATGAACTTATGTAAATGCTACAAGAAACTTGGATAAAACACTATCCATGTATTATAAACTTTGATGATAACGTATCCACCAAGAATAGGTAACATAATTAGTAATTTAGTAGGTATTGTTTCAATGCGACTGTCTTGTTGTAGCATACTTATTGGATGGTCGGCTAACAATTGACAAATCTACCAACTAGGACAACCTGATTGAGACATTTAGGTACCTACATATATTCATAGATCTATATGTAGGTATATTTTTAGGCAGTAACATAACACGGCTAGAATATTGCTGAGCGTTCTGTGTTCGAACCCCGGGTCGAGAAAGTGCCATTGTTTTTTTTACATTGTCAGTAGCAGGCAGGAATCTATATTTGTACTCGGTTAATGACAGTAGGCTCGCCCATAATTACACGACAGGCGAAACTGTACCTACTATAAACCTTGCCAACCCCGCATGCATGGCATAATTACTTAAACAATTTCTCCGCTTCCCCAGAACTCATATGAAAGTGTTCCACAACGTAGCGACGAAACATTACATGAAAGCAACCGAGGTGTTCCATGAAACGCCCTGCAGAGCCCCAGGGCTCTTCCTGGTGTCCAAGACCGACCTGGTGGGGGCTGAGAAGCGGAGTAGAAGTGTCCATGACTCCTGGGTTAGGAGTGGGATGAAGGTAACATCTTTTTAAGCAGTAGGTAGTGAGTAGAGTTGGCTGCGTCAAGGATTTATTATTATAAGTGCGACTGCTGTGTGGGGTCCTTGGGTTTAAACTCCGGGTAAGTGTTATCCAGCGAGATTGGCGAACGATATTGTTGCCGTTGCGGGAACGTGGATGACGCTGGAGGAGCGTGGAGATTGGCACATAAAAAGAGCCTACCGACAGGAGGAAACACATGTTATAAAGTTCTGTCGTTGTATACTAGTCACATTGGAGCTGTATCGCCTGACTATAACAGCTATACAAAGTCGCGAAGTAAACCTTTAATCAATTCCTAATAGGTAATTTTTGCTGTATAAACTTACAGAGCCAAAATGTATTGTCAAACACTTTCACTCAACAGTCAATCCCCGCCAAAACCTTTATACATCGTTTACCCAGCGTTTTTGAGATATAAGGTTTGGTTATAGGGCAAAATTGCTGGTTGGGTTACTACCTTTATATTTTACCAACAGTGCAACTTCAAATGCTGGGACAAGTCTCCGCACGTTCTTCACTACATCAAACACCCTGAGGAATACAAACATGTGTTGTACTCACACCTAGACGAATGCGGACTACTCAAAAAGTTATAGTGAACGAATAGTGCAGGAGTTGACTAAACACTTGTAAGAAAGTAGCTTAACATAATTTTATAAGCCCAGCATGAGTGTTCAAATTTGTTATGTTCATGTGTCCCTTTTCACACGTTCCGGCAACCGGGTAGCCAGTGCCGACTATCCGGTAACACTTGTCAGGCAAACTACGCCGATACAGTGAAAGCTAACGTACATCATGGCTATACGCTTCGCCGTCGGGTACCAGGCACGGCCGGCACCGGCCACCCGGTTGCCGGGACTTGTGAAAAGGCACTACGTCTATCGCCACGTCAATGGGACGTCACCGAAAACGAGATGACGGCGCAGAAAAAAGCGGTTCCGTCATAAAAATCTGGCATTTACACCAGTATGTCATGTGACAAGTTAAACCCCGCTGCCCAAAGATTTAAATCGCTAGATTTACTCTCACCGTACTTACCCTCGCGAAAAAGTGTCCATACTGAGAAGAGTGAGCTCACGCATTATTAATAGCGTCTCCATGACAATCAAGTCAAGTTACTGGGTCATTTTGTGTCAAAGATGTCAAAACGGAACAGAAACGCGACTGTCTTTTGACGCGGTAGGACGAATCTGACGATTTAAATCTTTGCTGCTGTCATCATTTTTATGAAAGTGCGGCCACCGCTCTTCTAGGAAATTGTAGCTTTCCTATGGTCGCGTGTCCACCGCACGCGGTCGTCAGGACCTCACGCTCTGTTCGAAAAATCTCGTTTCTCGTTGACATCCCGTTCACATTGTGCGATGGACAAACTGTGTTGAGGTACCGAAAAGGCGACGGCAGACCGCAGGCAACACAATTGGTTTCTTAGGTAGAGCTTAATAGGTCTCCAAGGAAAAGTAGGTACCTATGTTCTTTCGGAAATCATTGTCTATCGTCGGAAATATTAACGCGCCATGATGAGATCTAATATAGAGCAGTGTAAACAAAATTATAGATTAATAACTCTATGCAATTCCAATAATCTTTTCGTGACACAAAAATGACGATCTGCAACCGGCCGTTGCTTTCGGAAGTGTACCTACCTTTTTTTTTTAGGATGGGAAATCATCAAATGACCCCTCCCGCTCTGGGTGGAGCGGAAGGGAGTGTCAGACTCTTACTGACTAAAACCCATCCGTGTTCCTTCCTTAGCCCTTTATGTTCCGGGGCAGCGGTAACCCTTTCGGACAATCCCGCTGCCCAAGTGTACCTACCTTAATTCCTGTCTCTTATTAATGAACGCGGAGTAAAGTTATGCCAAACCCAAACTTTAATCTCGAAAAAATTATGATTAATCTCAAGCTTAAACTAGTTGTTACTTCACTCCGCGATTATTAACGGAGGGTATGCGTTTAGTCACAATTTATTTAAATCATTTCCTACTTAAACTGACTCAGCCATGCATTTATTTGAATGGGCGATAAGTTTTTAGAAAAATAATGCTAATGTTTGTTCCACTATAATGAATCCTACATTGGGGTAAGGGGACTATACGTCTTTCTTGGTACATAAATATACATAGATAGTCTAAATAATAGCATTTATTTCAAGTCATATTTACCTAAGATTTGAACGTTTTTTTCCGTCAACATAAGAAAACCATTAAATATTTTTTATAAGCATAATGGATATACTTTTGTTAACTAATGGTATTTTTTCTATATTAGTTGTAAGGTTTTTGAATACAAATTAAATAAAAAATGTACTTAAATGCTAGCTGTTTTATTTTTAAGAATCGTCACTAGGTATGATCGTGGCTCATCCACGTGAGTAATCATAGGTAATATAAAATAAAGTTCCCCCCCACCGCGTCTGTTTGTCTGAACGCGATAAACTCAAAAACTCCTGGACAGATTTTCACCAATGAACGGAATGATTCATGAGGAAGGTTTTAGGTCTATAATATTGTTGAAGATGTCGGTTAAAATCATGCCGACTGGGGCAGCTTTACAACGCTGCGTAAACTTGGATATAGATAGTTTATTTTCTGGATAAGCAAAAACTTACAGCAGATAATCAGTACGGCTTCCGATCTGGTGCCTCCACTGAAGACGCCGTTTTGGACCTAACCCAATCCATCGCTAAGACTATTCACAGTAAAACAAAGTGCCTTGATATATTTCTGGACCTGTCGAAGGCCTTCGACACAGTTTCTGTTCCTAGACTAATATCTAATCTAGTTTTTTTTGGGTGTACGTGGCATTGCTCTAGAGTTCTTCAGACATCACCTGAGAATTCACGGCCAGCGAGTTAAAATAGACTCGAATTACATTGACGAAGAAATGTGTTGTATTGTGTGCACAAGGAAGCATATTAGGTCCCACACTTTCAAAATCTACATAGAGGACCTATGTCGCAAGCGCTACTGCCGAGGTGGGGATGGTTCCTGCGGCTTCGATTCCCAGGTCGGGCAAAATGTTATTGGATTTTTGCATTAGGAATTTCTCAGTAACAGGCCGGAGTTTGGAAGTTGGCGGTATGTATGATACACCCGTGCCTCGGTGCGTACGTTAAGCCGTTGGTCCTGTGCCTGGTCTCTCTCCGGTCGTGTCGGAATGCCGTCCCATCGGACTATAACTCGGAGAGTGAGGGAAGAAAGAGTGCACATATGTCTGCGGTGTGCGTTATAATATCTCCCGCTTCAATGGCTAGTCTCCATTGAGATTGGCTGCCATGGCGGAATTCGGTCTGGAGGACTTTTATTAACCGGTGAGTAAAAAAAGAAATACCATAAAAGCAAATAATATAATTAGCGTAAAATTATTTACAACAATGTAATCACATAACAATATACACGTAAGTTGCCTTATGGAGTAGGCAGAGAGACGCCTTTCATACAAAACCCTCTGAATTACAACAAGCGATCAAACTTCGACCGATTATGGTTCTTATTTCTCTTCTTAGTAGGATTCTTATTAATCTTCTGTTTCGGACCCTTTATCCTCTCTTTCGCCGCCATTTTGAGGATCTGCGACCGCTTGCTCTGCTTTTTCTCTGTTTTCACAGTTTGTCTATGGATTTCGGCCTGAGCTTTTAGTTTATGGTTGCTCCTCATTTTGTGTTGCGAACCTTCTTTTGCTGTTAGACCTGTGAATTCTCCATATTCGAAATCTCTGGGTTTTCGCACAAACTGTCCTGGTTCATTCCTACGGGGTCCTTGGTTCCTGTTGTTCTTATTAAATTTATTATTAGGTGCGCCCTGGTTTCTGTTATTATTTCTGTTTAATCTGTTTTGTCCTTGAATTTGATTATCATTGTTAAATCTGTCTTGACCTTGATTTTTGTTAAATCTGTCATTACTTTGGTTTTGGTTATTTTTATTAAATCTGCCTTGTGCTTGATTATTTTTATTAAATCTGTTGCCTCCTTCATTTTGATTATAATTATTAGAACCACCCCCTTCTTGATTATCATTCTTATTAAACTTATTCAGTTTGCCGAACTTCCTTCTCTTAGCGTAACTTTCGTCTGGTGCTGTTTCCGGCTTCCGTTTCCTGTTTTTCTTGTCTGTGTTTGAGTTATCTCCGCCATTTTGGTTAGCTAGAGGGTTGTTGGCTATGGATTTCTCTAATCTTTTCTTTCTTGCGTTCAACGCTGTTCTGTCTTCTATTGAGAATGAGACGATGGGTCTCTGTTGAATAGAAAAAGGCAATTAATTTTTTTTATAACTGTGATTATGCGAATTGGAATGGTTAAGATCCTGATTTAAATTACGCCAATGTCATTAACGACATCAAATTTCATCATCTATGACCTCCACAACCCAGTTACCGGGTATTGCGATACCCCTTGGTGAGACTGGTTTTCAGACTTTCGGCTTAATGTGCTTTCTGTCCGAGTCACGAGGGGGGCTCAGAATGTAAAGATGGTCACCCATTCTCGAACCGACCCTGTCAAGCGTAGCTTCCTAATCGATCGACCCTTGCAGCTGTTACTTAGCCACGAGCTCCACTTTGCGATCTTACAATTTAAACTCTACTTCGTTACTTTATACTTACGTTGTTCTTATCAAATATATCAGGATTGTTGTTCAGTTTCCTTAGACACGCCAGAGCGTCTTCATGTCGCGTGAACATCACGAAACCGTAGCCTTTTGATCTGCAATAACACAGAACATTATTTTACGGGTATTTTCACAGCAACATAAAGTAATCCGCTCTAATGTAGCATGTTTTGTCTAGCATAAAAACCGCGTCTTCGACTAACTGATGCCTGATGATGACGTGCTAAAGAGGAGACCATACTCACGGATGCTTCCCGTCGTTCCCGGTAGGAGTCCTCAAGTCCCTCATGACGCGGCACTCGGTGACGGTGGCTCGCTTGTCCGCGGCCGTGACGCACACACGACGCAGTTTCGCGTCATCAAAGTGGGCTGGTAGGTTCGATACTACTAGGCGGTATCGCGATACGAATCTGGAAGCATAAATATAAATAATAAATGATATTGGTCATTCTGTATCGCCTATGAATTTACAGTTGGCCTATAAGAGTAAATAATAGTTGGCGGTCTAATACCCCCGTGCCTCGGAAAGCACGTATAGCTTTGTTGGTCCTGCGCCTGATCTCTCCCCGGTCATGTCGGATTGCCGTCCCAACGGAATATGAGAGTAAAGGAACAGAGAGTGCACCTGTGGTTGCGCACACACTTGTGCACCATAATATCTCCTGCGCACCTGGCTAATCTCCGTTGTGATTGGCCACCGTGACCGAAAACGGTCGGGAGGCTATTAATATAATAATACAATTATATCTTTATTACCATATTACTTAGCACATTTTAGGAATCTTATGTTCCTAACAATTATTAACAGACTTGAACCTTTTCATATTATGAAACAACTGAACTCTTTTCAAATGCATTTGCAGCACAATTTTCTCCAGTTTCTGAAAGCTTATTAAAAATCAATAAGCAAAAAAGTGCAGCTCGCTAAACTTGGTGTATAATTGCATAAATATTTGTAAAATCATGAATATTTTCGACTGCTGCAATTGAAAACGTACCGGTTAAGATTCTTCAACATCTGTGTCTTGCTGCGTTCCAACGCGAGCCGCTTGGCCATGTCGGACGCGGACACGCCGACCGCTGCCTTCGTGCCGGCTACCACCACTGCAAACATCATATTTATTAGAAGAGCCTTTCCCATTTCTTTGAAATTTTAAACATCAACGACGACGATGACGGTCCGTAAAGTAAAGATTGTGACGTAAAGTCTATTCAAACTCTGCATGTTTCAAATTAATATTATTTCAAGTTAAACAAATATCAACTTTATGTAAATGGTTATTAAGTTGATTTCAGAGTGACTAGCGCTATTGAAAAAGTAATAAAAAGGTTGCTTGTAGTGGTGCTAGTTGTGGCGTAAACTGTACTTTATTGTGTAGGATTGATAGTAGATTGTACAACTAGCGCATAAAAGAAGCCATTTTACCCCGAGACGTAAGTCAAGGAGTGTTGTGGTTGGGCTACTGACGACTCGTAACGACTGTCAAAGATCCACAATGACAGTCGGGACCAACGGTTTAACGTGCTTTCTGAGGCACGGACAGCGTCGGCGACAAAGAAAGGTATGGAGACATTATAGCTATATATTGATCTATTGGCGCGTGGCCAAAATCGGAACTACCGCCGCCATCTTGCCATTTCAATACATTTCACAAACAATTTCACAATTGTTTACCAACAGCGCCACTCTGTCAAAGTCGTTCGAAAGCCAAAAAATCCTTGTATTACACTTATTGTTAATCCTTTATTTTAGCTTTGCTATGCTGTGCTGCTTTAATTTATTTTGTATATTATACCTCCTTCTTTAACCAGGTACAAGTTCCTATTGTCCTTGGCTTCCTTGGTATTTCCCTTTTGCAGGTTCTCTCTCTTGAGCGCCGGCTTGACCTGCAGCGTCTGACCTTCCAACTTGAGCTGGTCTGCTGGTAAGGATAGGAAGGTTTCTGCGTGTTCTTTGTCCTGCAATCAACATGACAAACACGAGATTTCTTTATTTATAATATTTTAATATTAATGTTTTCATACATATGAACCTTCCGCAATAAATTCTCTAACGGCCGAACCCAATTACCTATCTATCACCAGTTTTGGCATACTAGAGGTAGAAAAACCTATCTATCTCTGGTTTTAAAGTCGCAATAATCTATATCAGTAGCGATCTGTAACATTAAAAAACGTAGTAATAAATAAATATAGAAATAGGATAACATCACGGTTAAATGGCTGTATTTGTTGGCAGAGGAGTTACTCACGGCAAACTTGACGAAGCCGGATCCTTTAGAGTGCTCAGTCATGTGATCGACACACACGAGCGCGTACTTGACGGGCCCCACCGCCTCCGCAAACTGGCGCAGTTGGTCGTTGTCCACGCTGAACGGAATGTTCCTTATGAAAACTGTGCACCCGTCTTCTGCGTCGTTTAGTTTTATGCTGGAAAGATAAAAAAAAATAGTATAGTATATTTATTATAAATTATACTTTATATTTAAAAAAAAACTTGCGGAAAGAAAAGGATACGCAAGATGATTTTAAGCTGTACACTCGCGAAAATAATGATTATGCAATTTCCACATCATCCCTTCCTGTGTAATTCATTAATCTCCTAAAGCAGTATTACATTCCGCGACAGTATCTATTCGAACACCCTGTATACCCCTTCAGGGTGTTCCCGAATAAGTATTTTTACATTAAACCTTGTTAACTGCTAATGTAAAATTTAAAATTATGAGGTTTTTGATTTGTGCACAATTAGCATTTTGGGCCAATGCAACAACGTTTGAATTACTGTCGTGTCAACGACACGAAACAGAAGTAGGCGCATTTAACTAGGGTTTCATACGCCTTTTTGTACTTTGTAGCCGGTGGCAAATGACAAGATGCATTTCAAAACTCTACGTAAAAAGTCTCACTATCGCAGTACAATTTTTAAACATGACACTAAGAATTAAAACTAACCGTTGATACTCCGGTTTCACATCATCCTCTTCTTCATCCTCATTCACTTCATCATCGTCATCTTCTTCTTCATCGTCATCCACTTCATCACTGTCCTCCTGATCATCATCTTCGTCCGATTCATTCTTAACATCATCATCACTCTCTGAATCACTGCCTTTTTCATCAGAATCTGCATCAGAATCACCTAGAATGGGAGAACATATTGATAGAGATCCTTTCTATCTAGACCACAATTATTATTATTGGGTTGTGTCTTTGACAAATCGCTCATTTGGAGAAACATCGACGTAACTGGTACTTTTTTTTACGTCCTTACTTTCTTAACGTAAATACGCTTTGTCATATTTAACTTATTTTTGAGAAAAAATACATTTACGTCGATGTTTCTCCAAATGAGCGATATGTCGGGACCATGGGGTCCCGGACCTTTGGAAGGCGTACGAGGAGTCGAAGCCAACTCGCAGAGGCCTGAAGCTTTTAATGAAATTAAGCACCAACCAACGATTTACTATTGTCAGCCTTTTGTGTGTCACTGCAGGATAAAGGCCTGCCTTCCTACTACACTATAATACAATAAGAAATATTGAACACAGTTTTCAAATGGATATAGTATCCTAACTGAAATTCTTGACTGTGTAACTAATGTCTTGATCACACGTACCAAGTAGATGGGCAAGACAGTGCTCTCGGCCGTGTGTCTGGTATGTGAAAACAATTTTTGATAAAATAAAACCTTTTATCTACAGGTCTCATAGTTTAAGCTGCTTGACATAAATCTGCCCCAAATGTTTATGCTCAGGAGTTGAATATTGAAAACCGTTTTAGCACACTCCTACATTCTTTCACAAACATACTTTTGCAAATTGTATGTTACTGAAGATAGTATTTGCAGTTTAGTCTGTGCATTATCAGTCTAAATACTCTTTTAAACGAATTATAAAGAAGGACAAACTCACTCTCGCTCTTAACTTCATCTTTAACATCTTCACTGGGCACATTCAATGGAGGATTGTCATCATCATCGCTGTCCGACTCTTCTTTTTTGATATTCTCTTCCATCTCCATCTGTTGGTTGACCACATGCTGCATGTACTTGTTCTTGGCTACTGCCCAATCCACTGATATTGGACGACCTGCAATAAATGTAATCATTTAGACCTTGATAATATTTGCTCAGGGATTTTCTAGAAAAAAAACTTGCCATAAAGAGGAGGCCTGATGTCCCAGCAGTGGGAAAATGAAATTGAATTTAGTGCAACTATTTGTGGTTTGTAAAATAATTGCGGATCTAAGTTAATTCTCTATTGTTTTAAATGCAATGTTCTTTCTTTCTTATTACTTACATCTGCTATGTTAACCAGAGTGCACTGAAGTCTCAAGATAATAGATTGAAAAAAAAAACTGCTGGCTCTGCCAGTTACTGAAAGGAGGTATCAATATACAAGAATATTTTTTTTTATCTATTTTGACCAGCTGCGAGTCTGTTAAATTTTAGTTTGATAAAATTGTCTTATTTTAGTTGTAATTAGGCATAATCTTCATAATCAGAAGAAGCGAAAAATATTTTCCACTTTTAATAGAAATACTACTATGAATAAAGCAGACGAGTCACTTTGTTTTTTGATAGCCGGATTCTTGAGGAAGGCTATTTATTGACATCACGGTAGGACCCTTAGGAGCCGAGCAAAAATAAATAAAGTCAGAAGGAATGCTAAGCGAAAACGAAGTAATAGCGCGAGTAGGCGATGCGATGCGACGGGGTAGGTTAGGGGCACAAAAAAAAAATTCACGCGGACGAAGTCTCGGGCAGAAGCTATTTTAACCGGTCAATTACCGCGCACGATACAATGGAAACTCAATTGTGTCTCATTAGCAGAGCTTGCGAGATCATGAAAATTTAATTAAATAAGATTGCATACTCTCAGCCACTTTTAAGACCATTGGTACATCAAAACACTTACCCAAAAATGGTTTCATATTAGTGTTCAGCAAAGCCTTTTTAGCCATTGGTACATTTTTAAAATGTACGAATGCACATCCCACGAGTTTTCCATCTGGTTTCTTTAGCAATTTCACCTCTAATATATCGCCATAAGACGCAAAATGCTCTTTTAGTGTTTCTTCAGTGGCCTTGAATGACACATTACGGATTATGAGACGAGCATTGCGGTTCACTCTCTCTTTCTTTTGTTTTTCCTCTGTCTGCTTCTCTGTGCTTTCTGGTTTTTCTTCTGCAAAACAAAATAGTAGATAAAACCCTTAGACTGTTAAATTATTGTATGGAGATAAGGTGGATGATGTGATGGAAGATTAATCTTAGCTATTTTTTTGAATGCAGTTCTTTAAAGCAGCTTGAAGGGAAAAGCATATGCCATTCAACTTTTACTCTCTTTCTTTTTTAGTGTGTGTGTGTAACTTTTTTCCTGATCCCCATCAGTGTCGGGACTGACAAACACACTTCTAAATTTTTATTCATATTTTTAACAAAGGTAGACAAACAAAATTATTATAAAATTGAAGATCTATTAATATATTGGCAAGCACAAATAATAATACCTGTATAGGTAGGTAACTGTAATATTTAGTATGTACCTACTTATACTTTTTTAATATTTATAACCACCTAAATTGCAATGCCTTAACAGGCAACTAAGTTCTAAGCACCTACCTATTGTTAACATCTTCAACATTCTGTACACTTAGTTGGCAATAAAGAATTTGAATTTGAATAATTTCAATGCTAATAAAAACCATTCACCTTTTATACTTAAAGACAATTTTCTTGCTTTTAATTGTGGAGTTACTTATGTGTAGCCCTAATTATAGCCAATAAAATTGAGTTTTTTCCATCACAATAACAGTAAGTAATTAACTCTATCCTACTATTACTAAGGTTATTAGAATAGGTTGGAGGACATCTTTGCCAGAGGGCACACTAAGACCTGTACTACAGAACTTCGCTCAAGACTCAAGCATTACTTAAATCAAGTCAAAAGCCATTTGATTGGTTGAAACTAATTTTGAGTAATGCTTGGTTCTGTATTGGTCCTGTTTGTGGATCTTCAATTGTCATTACGGGTACGTCAGAACCCTGAAACTCTGACAAACAGTCTTACCAAGGGGTATTGTATTACCCAGAGTTGTGGAGTTCAGATAGGCAGTCGCTCCATGTAAAATACTGGTATTCAGCCGCATCCAATTAGACTGAAAGCCGACCCCAACATAGTTATTTATTACTTCAAGCACAAAAATGTACAGAGGCGGACTTAATGCCATAGGCATTTTCTACCAGTCAACCATAGTTGAGAAGAGGCTAGGCAGATGATTAATAACAGTAATTAAATGTTTTGCATTATTAAAAAAACTTACTCTTGAAAGGCTTCTTGTCATCTTCAGAGTTGGCACTATCAAACCTCTGTCTTGCATTTTTATTTTCCAAATTCTGTACATATGCCTTCTTTGATACTGCAAAAGCCACATGAATTGAGCGATCTGAAAGAAAACGATTAAAAGTATAATTTATTTGGAGCCTATAGACTGAAATACTGGGATGAGAAAATAACTTTGATTTTTTTTGTGTGTAATGTTGTGCATGCTTTTCTGAACTAATATTATAAAGATAAATTTTTTGATTGAAACAGCAGAATGGATTTGAGTGAAAGCTTCTGGCACATGGATAGACCATGACCTGGATTAGGACATAGGATACTTTTATCCCAATATTCCCGCAGGATTAAGACCTATGCGGGTGAAACTGCGGGGCGCAGCCAGTCTCAAATCAATAAATAAAATACCTATAAATGTATAATTAAGTATAAGCTTTTCTCTGGTGAAGATTAGTAATGGTGATGTGTCCATGTGTAAATAAAAAGAAGTTATAGTAACTGGCCATAATGTATGTTGAGGTCAATAGAAACCTTTTTTATTGAGAATGTTTACAGATATAGACAAAGATATGAAACACTAAAATAGCAAAGTTATATACCTAGGAAAGGCTTCTTGTTCGTAGCAGCAATAGCCTTCTCAGCCATAGCCACATCAGCAAAATGCACAAAACCGCACCCGACCAGCTTCCCGTCGGGTTTCTTCAACAAATTGACTTCTTGCACCGTTCCATACTTCTCAAAATGCTCTTTTAAAGCTTTGTTGGTTGCTTTGAAAGATATATTCCTCACGATAATCCTACCATTGCGTTCTGCAGCCTCTTTGTAAGCTCTAGCGTCGTTAACGCCAGAGTAAAACTCGTCGTCCATTTGACCCATCTTCAATGTCTACGTAAAGATCCTTGAAAAGAAAAGACCAGAATCCGAGGTATAGTCGGTAAAAATTCACGTGGTGGACCAAAACATAACCTTTATTTTATTTTGATGTTTACAGTTAAAGTTTAATATGAATAGGAAGAAGCGCTTCACATCAATTAACAATTTAATTGTTCAGAAAGAAAATGTACTATATAAATTGCTCACTCTAAAAAAAACCGATTACACATGCGCATTGCGCAAAGTTGACACTATTTTCTTCGACATCATACTATACAAAAGTACTCTGTGTTCGACATCGACATTGACAGTTGACTTTTAAATGACACATAACTGACAGGACAGCCAACAGGTGACCACAAAGCATGTAACTACAGATAACATGTAACCTTCAGTCGAGTGTCAGACCCATTGAATTGGGAAAAGTAATTTAAGGTCTCTGAGTCTGCACACAGCTGGCGTGGTGTGGCGATGCTGCGCTGGTGCGGCGGCCGCGGCAGTGTGACTACTACATACGTAAACCATACAACACAAAGCGTCCTGCCAGCGCTGCGCTTGCGTCCCGCCACGCCCCGCCCCGCCGATTCTGGCTTGTATTTCCGCTCGGCGCAGCGGCGGTGTCCCGTCACGTCGAGCGGGATGGCTCTATGTGACGTCGTCCATATTAATATCTAGTGTATGTACACACAGCTACACATCAAGCTATACACAACCAGTTTTAGCTGGCCTTGCATTGTATAGGTTTTTCATACAATCAAAAGTCAGCTTATACTGGTTATGTATAGCTTGATGTGTAGCCGTGTGTACATACATTACAACTGCTCAGCATCGCGTCGCGTCGCCCGTCCCGTCCCGCCGCCGTGCCACGTCCGCTGTGTGCAGAGACCTTAGTCATTAGTCAGACGGTCACACCTCACACCCATGTTAGACCCGAGTCAGTGAATGAGTGGACTGCATGGACTTAGAATACTAAAGTCCATGGTGGACTGCTACTTGAATACCACCACCGCGGAGGTGCGGAGGTGCGGGGCCATTATGAAGTATTTGAATAGTAATGGATTAGTGGTCTCTCTATAGGGAGCCACATGGAGCTACACCCGTACACCGTATACAGTACCGTAGACAGAGGAAAACTCTGTCTACAATATGTATGTACAGAGGCCAGCACATCAACCTACCCCAATCTGTCAAATTTTCCCAATTGAATATGAACCTTATAACTTTGTGGTAAAGTGGAAAATCTATCAAAGAAATTTGACAGATTGGGGTAGCTTGATGTGCTGGCCTCTGTACACAGTCCATGTGTTCTGATATGCAATTTTTTTTCTCAAAAACCGATGTTTTCCGGTACTTTAGTTTTACACGCTTGAAGTTGTTGTTTTTGTCATAAATTATTTTATTATTTGCATTTGTAAGTACTGGTGTAACTTAATAAAAACAGTACATTTTTTATTATAAATTTTAATTTTTTGTTAAAATATTTTCAAAGTGGCAAAAGGTTCTGCTTTTGAAACAAAGACAAAATCAGCTGTGGAATGGGGCTGTCATGATGATAAAATAATGTCAAAACAATTTTAACCTCTTCGTCGTAAATATTTTTATCAAGTATAGTTTTCTTTCGATAAAATGAATTCCCGACACATATTCAGGATGTGTAATAAACTCCTGATACAACAAACACTATCCCGAGGTTATGGTTTCAAAGTTGTTAAACGTCCAGACCCAAAAACTTTGAAAATGCCTGCGCCGGGTTCGGCTCCAAGCTTAATGGAAATAATTAAAGAAAAAATAAGACTAAACGGTCCTCTAACTGTAGCTGAATACATGCATATTATTATTACTAACCCAACTGAAGGATATTATATGAAAAAAGAAGTAATTGGTGAGGTTGGTGATTTTATTACGTCGCCTGAAATCAGTCAATTGTTTGGTGAGATGTTGGGGGTTTGGTTCTATGCTGAGACTCAGAAGATGGGCTCTGGAAAGCCCCTGCAGATCGTCGAACTTGGACCTGGCAAGGCAACATTGTTGTTAGATATTTTAAGGGTAAGTCACTGAGTTAGTAATTAAATTATGCTAAATTATATTATACTAGTGACCGCGCTTGCTTCGCACGGTTTTAACGACTTTGACGAAACATCTAGGTATCACTAGTAAGTATATGTTAGTTTCGTATTACTATATTATACAAATAAAACTTCCATAATAAATTCTCTAAATGATGGTGAAAACCACATCAAAATCGGTCACAGACAGACACAAAAAGTGACTATAATATGTGTAGAAGCATTATTGATACGATATGTAATAATTTTAGAAATTTATTTTGTACAGACAGCTACCTTCATTAATTAGTACCCCTTTTACCAAGGTATGTTTTACAAAATGAAGTTATAATTAGTATTCTAATTTGTTTCTAGGTACTCAATCGTCTAGGCTACAAAGCTCCAGATCTCAGTTTACACTTGGTGGAAATCTCTTCAACAATGCAATCAGTGCAAGCTAACCGACTGTGCATATCACATAGAGAAGTTGATATTGAAAAGCCACATAACTATGAAGTAAGGAAAATTCTATGTCGTCGCTATTGTATTGTGTTTAATCAAAATAGTCTTTTAGTAAAACATAGTTGAGTATGAATGTGGATGCCTGTAAAAGCGCAACACACGCCTCAATATTAATTTTCCTTGAGTAACGAGTAGCCTCACCACGAATTTGAATATCCACACATTGCGAAGCATGCGATGAGCGCCGTACGCTGCGCATGCCTCGCAATTTCTGTATCCGCTTTTAGACTAGGGAACAACCCAAGAAATGATGGATGGACTACATAAGAGTAAGTATGAATGGTGGCACCCGTGAATGAAAATTTGTGTGAAAATTGGTTGTCATGGTATGAGCATGTAATACGGAGGAATGAGGAAAATGACGTAAATATAAAACTAAGGGAAGACCAAAGAAATGATGGATTGTCTGTATAAAAGGCGATATGGCTAGAAAGGAGGTGACTGCCGAGATGGTGACTAATAGTTATGGAAGAAAATTACATGTTGCGCCGACCCCAAATTCGGATAAGGGCAAGGGAATAATGATGATGATAAATATTTTGTTATCGTTGATCTGTTGTGCAAATAAAATCTATAACAAGTTTTAACACAAAACAAGTTACTGTGTTTAAAGAAAAATATTTCAGCTGAAACACACAACATACTCTTTCTTTTGCTGTGCCCAGTCTAGTTCAGGTCTGCCACTAACTACAGCCCGATTCAAACTTTATGGCGTCTCTGAAGTGCGCTACTCGCTTCGCAGTTTCTCACCTCTCATCCCTACTGACACGTGAACTTGTAAATGTGCAGCGACTCGCCTCATGTTCCCAGCCAACATAAAGTTTGAATAGGGCTGTATCATATTAAGTGACATCAAAGCTCCCTCTGACCTCTACACTTGTGCTTTTTAACCATCTATTGTGGTAGTGATGACACCTAAAACTAAAATCTGGTATGATGAAGATAAATGTCATAGACAATTGTGATCATATAATTTTAAATTTAATTTTCTAGGGTGAGACAGTGAGTGGTATCAAGGTATACTGGTACAACGACCTGAAGAAAGTGCCCAATAACTTCTCTTGGTATATTGCACATGAGTTCTTTGATGTTCTGCCAATACATAAGTTTGAAGTAAGTTGTGATAAATTAGAATATATTTCATTTGATGTAAAAGAATGGTTAGGTACACAGTATTTAATATTACTTAACTAGCTCACTTATTTTATTCTCGAGTGCACATGGACTATGGAGATACCACCTGTCAAAAAGTACCTAATATTCACTGAAATTGTAAAAGATTTAATTATTTTGTTATTAAAGTTTTTTTTCTCACCTTCCAGAAAACTGATAAAGGCTGGCGAGAACTCTTAATAGACTTAGACGGACAAGATAAATTTTACTACAGAATAACTGCAGAAGAGACCACCTCTTGCAAGTCCCTCATTAGACCACCATTAGATTCCGGTGACAGAACGGAGCTTGAGATCAGTGCCCGAAGTCTGGGTCTTGCAAGACAACTGGCCACGAGGGTGGATAAGTATGGGGGTATAGCTCTTATTGCAGATTATGGACATGAAGGAGAAAAGGGTGATACTTTTAGGGTAAGTAATGCAATTTGGGGTATGAAATAAATTATTTTGAAGTGAAAACTTCAAGTCGCTTTGGGTATTTTAGGAGATGGGAAAAAAACAATTGAACTCGCGCCACTGTTACCGTAAGCGACGCCGCTTCGGATGTGTTCGGCTGTCCTCGGAATGTACTTGGTTTTAATGTATATCCAATATGTCAGTGAGTGATGGCAAAGTATTCTGTTTGTGTTTTGTTCTCACTTCTGTTGGTACACCCGGAGTGCCACTTTTTTTATTTTATTAAATATCATCATCCATCATCATCAGCCTATAGCAGTCCACTGCTGGACATGGGTCTCTCCTATTGCACGCAATTCAACTCGAAAAATATATATAATCTGACAAAACAAATATCATTATTTTCAGGCTTTCCACAAGCACAAAGTGGTGAATCCTTTAGAAAATCCTGGCAAGTGCGATTTAACAGCTGATGTGGACTTCTCGCAACTAAGGGTCGCAGCATCTAAGACTCCATCTAGTGACAATTATGCTTTGGTCATGGGCCCTGTCAAGCAGAAAGATTTTCTAGAGAGATGTCAAGCTGAGGCTAGGCTTAAGGTGATAAACTATCGTATCTTGGAAGAAAAATATTAACCAACTAGCTTCTGCGTGCGACTTCGTCATCGTGAAATTTCGTGTTGCCCGACCTACCCTGTCGCATCGCATCGCCTACGTTTTCGCTGAGCGTTCTTTCAGATTTTTTTTACTCGGCTCTTGGCATGATGTTAAATAGCCTATAGGCTTCCTCAATAATTAGGCTATCAAATGCAAAAATATTTTTATAAATCCAACTGTTAGTTCCAGAGACTATCGCTTTAAACAAACTCTTCAGCTTTATTATTAGTATAGATTACAGGGTCTCATCTATCCTAATATTTCCTGCACAAATCCAGCGCAAAATGGATACAACTTGCAACTCTCCCCGTCATATCTTATGGATTCAGATTTTCCCATACTGTCCCAGTAAAATAAAACTGTTTATGGAACTCTTGTGCAAAATTTAAAACTGTCAATGAATTTACAGACGCCAGCAAATCAAGCAACTACAATCTGTAATTTTTTAAAAATAGATTTTCAACTTTATCACTAAAGCATGAGATTCAAAGTTGATTGGGAAAATTTTAAAATTTCGGATAGCTTGATGTGCTGGCGTCTGTACATATAACATGACCATACTAAAAGCAATTTCATATTTCCAGGTTCTCATGGATAATGCAAAGTCAGATGAAGACCGAGAAAAAATAAAGAAGTCCTATGAAATGCTTGTTGATCCTGCGAAGATGGGAGAAAGATTCAAGTTCATGGCTTTTTATCCTTCAGCAATGGCGGAGATGTTAAATAAGTACCCTCCTTTGGGGTTTTCAACTCCTCCTAAGTCTTAATTAGCACTTTTAGAAATACTTTAATGTTTATATGAATTTGCATAGTAGTTACTTTTGTAGGTATATTTATTAAATGATTTAAGTATTTGTTTCGCAAGTGTTTCTTTTATAAATCTGGCCGATATTTTTTCAAGAGGGCGACTCCCAGATGGTGTGAATACGCGAGCCAGTGGTCACAAGATTATACAATGATTAGACAATGGTACAAGATTTATAGTCAAACAGAACGCTAAGTTTTAAAACGCAATTATAGGCTGATTTTGAATTATCGATAATTCCTGTAACGCATGCCATAGGGCCCGCATGCAGGAAACCGTTTTGTTTAGTCGATAGGGAATCATTGCGGTAAACGGATTCAAGGAGGTTTATTTTAAAATGTGGTTTATATGAAAATTACCCTTTAGAGCAACTGCTTTGTAGGGTAATTTTCATTGGGCTACGTGGATTCCCCGCAAACGGTGTACCGACCGTATTATCGACTTATGACTTTCATTAGCCATTACCCAGCCTGCAGGGAACCCCCGCTTGCTGTATATATCGGCCGAGTTATCAACTAATGAATATGAGCCATTCACCTATGTTTTCGCAGCAACTGCTGAGCAACAAAAGTGGGTGGGGTTAGGAAAGAAACTACCGCAAGTTAGTGAAGTAAGCTATACACTACACTACAACGGGCTTCAATGTGGAGTCTCGTATTAAATTTGGACAAATCCGTTACAAGGCATTCCAATGTTATCCAACAGAAATTATTGGTAAATTATGTCGAAAATCAAATTAGTAATACCCTACGCCGTGTGGCCCTGGAATAAGCTTAAGCTAATGTAATAATCCATTTAATTTAACATAAACTACTTTTGGGTATACGCATGAATTGCAAAGTCTTGATATAAGAAATTAATTCCGAAAGTAAAAAAAACCGATAAGTTAAACTTGTCGATTAACGCCGGTTATTGTTGCATTCACGCACTAGCACAATCGGATCTCGCTCGTTCGGGCATCCGTGGATTGATTCGCATATTTTTATTTTTATTGTTTAGAAAAAAGGCTCAATCATATTTTCTAATCATCGCCGTGTAATTAATTAGATATATTCATTATATAGTGATTAATTTGGTGCAAAACATTAGAAAGTTGTCTTTGTTTCGTTAATTCATTACTGTGTATTCATCGAACTGTGATGAAATGTCAAAAATTTTCGTGGATTGGTGCCAATGGTCATGAAATTTTTCTGTCGTGAAAATTTTGTGATGAAAGTGCATTTGTGAACTGACAATATTGTTGAATTTTGTTTGAGCAGTTGGTGTGTTATTGTGCGCTTCGCAGCGGTACCTCGGTTGTGACGGTTGCATGATTTAACACATTTCGAGAAAGTGAAGGTATGTAATGATTCGTTTCTTTTGTTGTGGCTGTACATAATCAATTGCACAGCATCGTGAGATTGGTTAGTTTTTATAATCATGCGAAACCGTAGCATGATTTTTAGTTCGTTGAGATCCATCAGAGGTTTCACAAATCTGCGCATTCCCCATTGTTCCCTGCGAACAAATGTAAATATTTACGAATATCTTGCAAACAATGGTCTGTATTGTTTGAGATTTATTAAAATATTTTTAACACGTAATTACGAATTCGCTTAGACACAATAATTCACGGAATGTTGCATACTGCATTAATTGCTTGTAACTAACAATATAATTATGCAGACGCCTTTAGTTATATTAATACAGGCAGGCAAGTAGGGCACCTGCTTTCCGTGGTTTAGTAAAATTAGTAAAACGTATAAAATATTTTATAGGTATGTATTTACAATTAAACAATAAGGACTGGTAATTATTGAAATAATTAAATATGAATCAAGCAAAATGTCTTTATTGTAGAATTAACTACTAAATTAAACTCATGAATGAAATATTATCATCTTTTTATCCCGATATTCTCAAAGGATCGATACTTATGCGGGTGAAACCGCAGGGCACAGCTAGTCCTGAGAATAAAGAAGAATTTAAAAAATTACTAATGAAATATAACTTCAGTGGGTAACTTATGTACATATTGTTTTACTATTTATGTATCTATCTATTAACATCATGGGCAATTGCAGTGATCAAATACAATGCAATATTAAACAAGATTTTCCTGTTAGATTATACAACATATGGCAAGTATTGATTTCTGTATTAGTAGTTTATGTTGTAGTCCTGCATCTGGGTAGACTGGAAGCCAATCTCAACATAGCTCTATTTTAAGCTCAATATTAATTAATAATAGCTCTAATTTCCCTGCATTATTGATGTTGATTGTAGCTGAGATGAGATAGCAACTAGATTTTGAACATTTCAACTGTGGAAATTAGCCTTCAGGGTTCATCTCTGATCTCTTTCTTCATACTCAAGCATCTGCACACAAGAAAGAATATTGGCAACTATCAAAGGTGCCTTTGTGTAGCAGAATACTGGGCTAGTAAAAATGTTATGTGCCATAGACACTAGGAGAAGAAGAAAAGGAACTCAAAAACAAAAAAACTACTACCATAGATAAAATCTTTTATTTAGTTATTTATGTACACACAGTAAAATTAATAAAGATTATTATGACATAAAAGTATTAAGCACAAAGGTACTGCTTTTATTTCTTAAGAAATTTCTTCCAGCAGACCTGTGAAAGGAGAAATGAAAGAGAAATGTAGACAATAGTGTGTGAGAATAAGAAGAAAAGAATTTGGTTTGTGACGTCTTGAACTAAAATATTAAATATCGTATTATAAAAATCCTTTTATGAAGTACAATGAACATCAAGGAAGTGGAATTTCAAGTTTCTGTTATAATCTTAAATGTGATGTCATCACAACATTATTATGTTGAATAAAAATGCACAATGTTTTAAAACAATTGTACATTAGTAAAATTATTCTAAGTTTAAAATTATCTCATTGCATGCATAATAATTTTACTCGCAAAAAGTGACTTTATTTTATGAGAGCTGAAAAATCTTAATTTGTGGTTACTTATTATATACTAAAGAAAAAAATCTAAGCAAAAACTAAGTAAAAGCGCGGGCGGGTGATGCGATGCGACGGGGTGCGTGGACACAAGAAATTTCACGCAGTCCTATAAGTGAAAGACTATTGAATTTCAATGTATATGTTACCGGTAATCTGTATAATTCAGGTATTCTATACAATACCTAGGCAATGTATAGAATACCTGAGGCGTCCAGGCAACGTATGAAATATTATGAATATTAGTATCCGTTACATACTTTACCTAGGTAATGTATACATTTTCCAGGGATTGTATAGAATACCTGCTGGTTCACCGGCAATATGTAAAGTAAATAGATTTGGTCTGTTTTTATCAATGTTATGTAAGTACGATGGGAGAAACGAACATCTATACACCGTAAGGACTATCTTGCTTACAACACACGGCCGCTATAGTAATACTTGCTAACTTCAGGTAAAATCGGTTGCATGGTTGCGATCGGTTGATACGTGACGTAGGATGCAAGATCGAGTGAAGGGCACCCCGAGGTTAGGTTTGGTTATGTTACTTTAAACCCTTTTCACAGAAATAGGGGCTCCGGAGATCAGTCGACATTGGATGCAATGGTCGTTCATTATACACATTGCCTGATGCGCTTCGGGCATTTTATACAATACCTAGGCAATGTATGAAATGAATCGTATTATAATACACATTGCCTGAACGTTTTAGGCAATGTATAGAATGCCTAGGCATTCTATACAATGCCGGATTATACACATTGCCTATAACATATATACAGCTTTGAAACCTAACTTTGCTATGCAACTTATTAATATACTAGCTGCCCGCGCCAACTTCGCACGGGTGTAATTTTTTTTCGAATTTCCGACTTTTTCTTTCGTACAAACCTTGTCCTGACAATAACGAACACAAAAAAAAACCGGGCAAGTACGTGTCGGACCACGCACAATGAAGGGTTCATAGACTTCTTATTAATTTTCCTGTAATCTATAGGTATAGAACTATTTTCCGTATTTTTAAAAAAAAATTAGGCTCAGTAGTTTCGGAGATAAGGGGGGGGGAATGGTAAATTTCCGTCTATTGTCTTAAATAACTTTAATACAATTTATTTTAAAATTATGAAAAAAATATATTTGAGATCCTCACGGTAAGCCCTTTCATTTGATATGTCACACGGTACAGATAGCGAAACTTTTTTTTTTAATTGTCTATTTACCCCTCAAAAATTACTCCCATTTTCAAAACTCATTTATTTACGTTACACTTCTGTGTTTGCGTCACAGAGATTCATATGTGTACCAAATTTTAACTTAATCGGTCCACAAGATTCGGAGCAAATTGGCTGTGACAGACGGACAGACAGACAGACACACGAGTGATCCTATAAGGGTTCCGTTTTTTCCTTTTGAGGTACGGAACCCTAAAAAAGAATAATCCAATTTAGTGCAGTCGTTCGGAAGTTATGCGCGTACATGTACATTTCGGCGATTAATTTTTATTAATATAAATAGATATGTAATCATTGATTAAGTATAAATACTGAATATAATCAGTTGAAATTTATACTCCTCAAGTATAGTGATAATGAACTTGCATCTTTGACTTTGGGGTTTCTTAGGTCACAAGGACAATGACTGTATCTTGTGACCTAATAAGTATGATATCATCAGATATCAAGTTTATTTCATGCATTATAAGTAGGTAGATATGAATGATACAAACATGTTTACTATTATATTTCGTTTAAATAATCCATATTAATATTATAAATTCGAAAGTAACTCCGTCCGTGTTAACATTTCACGCCTAAATCACTGAACGGATTTCGATAAAATTTGTCAAGACTATACTTAGATGGCATCCTGAGGAAGGTAGGTACTTTTTGTCCTGGTAGCATGTTCTCGTGGTATAATTACCGACATCCACGCGGGCGAAGTCGCCGGCAGACGCTAGTCTAGTGGGTCATAAATCGAGAATATTGCTCAATGATTATGATGCTGACCAATGATGATGATAAATAAAAATAAGCCAGAAATGGATTATTTGTTACGTACTTATGTAAAACTGAGAGAGATATAAAAATTGCACAGCATAGGAACTGAAATTGAGAAGATTCTATATATTTATTAGAGGATGTTGTTAACTCCCACTACTTTCTGGGTATAGAGGTCCCTGAAGCTTGGACATACGGTTCAAAATTCAAATGCTTGTATTATCAAGCCATTTCCTCGCAATATAGTGAATGGCAAAATCTAAATACGTAACTTCAAATGAAATACAGGGAATCATATTTGTTTCTCTCTCGGTTTGGTTTGGTTCTTTCGTGCGGGAAATACCGCAGAAGATACACCGGGTGGTGCGGTGACTAAACTCTTTGTGTAAACCTCGTCACAAGAGACTAGGAGACTGTACCAGGGGTATTAGTAGCAGAAATTGCTTGTGAACTAAAAACAACTCATCATCCACAGCTCGACTTCACCCACTGCTAGACATAGGCGTCATTCTTATCCAGGTTTTGCCCGTGATGGCAACAATGTCGTCCGCACATCCCTCCGCCGCCGGACGACCGACACCTCGTCTTCCAGTCCTTGGACACCACTCCGCCACAGCCTTACTGCACCTGTCATCACTGCCCCTTGCCAAGTATCCTGCCCAACTTCTTTTGAGTTCCATAAAACGTTTTCCCACACGAAGATCTTCGTACGTCTTCGGATGGGCTAATTCGAAGGGTGTTCACGGGCGGTGTGGGCGACCTTACAGTCGCGTCAATTTTGATATGCTCTGAAAGAAAGAAAGGAAGAAAAAATGTTTTTTTTGCGTTTTTTTTCTCTGGATTCGAGAGTCTGGAGTAATATAGGTTTATCCTACGAAGTAATGTACATTTCATACTCTGTATCCCTGACGGACATATTAGTTCGGGGCCTGAACTAAGAATGAATGACAACATGATTTGTGACAGTTGTCCCTACTCTACTACTACTTGAAATATTTAATCTGACACTTGTTTTGACTGATCAACTACTTTCCTACGGGTCCGAATTTTCGTTGACGGACTTAGTAGACCCCTAGGTTAGAAGAACAAAGAAACAATCTAGAATCAACAGCCCTCTTAATACGCCAGGGGTTAAAAAGAAAACGAACTAGGAAAGGCAACTAAAAAACGTCACTATGGACATTTTGGAGTTCAGCATTTAGTCCATTGTGAACATCTAGCAACCTTGGTTTATGTAAAATTCAGACATTATGAAAACGGGCTTTCTGTTGTGTCCCGTGTGTCTTAAAATAGTCCACTTCTATTCTTCGCACTTGTAAGCGAAATAAAGAGTTGCGAAATCTATAAAATTCTGAAAAGCAAACACATCACCAACACATCACCATTGTTAATACAAATTCCAGGTCATCGACTCGTAGGTTTTATCATGTAAATCTGACAAAAATTACTGTGTACGTGTCATACAAAGCAGCTTCTACAGTGCGATGACCGTTTGAGGTCATACCTCGTAATTTTTGAATTACCTACCTAGAGTTTACTTGTTCGCAACCTCTTGAAAAAGGTTAAGTTATTTTTGGACCAAGAAAAGTGATAAATAAGATTGTCTTTGTAAAAAAAAAACAAGGTTGCTTTCGTCACCTGGCTATAAGGTGCCGAATCTGAATGACTCTGGTGGTGGTGGTCAAGTCATTCTGCACGCGTAGCATGACCACCACAGAAACCGGTTTTGTGGACGGAAGAATAGACAGAATGAGATTGTAGATTTTCTAAAGATATCTGTCATTTTGTCTATTCTTTCGTCCACAAAACTGGTGTTTTTCTAGTTGACTTGCACCACACCATAATGACTTGACCAGAATACAAAGACGACACCGGACGAAGTTATACCAAGATGCGTAGGTACAGATACATCGTTTATAAATTAAACTCGTTAGCCTGAATTCCACAGGCATTCGAATTTATTTCAACGACCATCAGTAGCGTGAATTAAGAACCTATTTCCTTCTGGATTCAATTTGAGTACAATCTCCTCAAGGTTCGGTATGTCTGCGAATAACAACTAACTGTGATCGCCAAATGTGCCGATCTTTGCAGAATTCCGTTTGACTTATTTGTAGTGGTATTAATTTTCCGCACTTAGTCCTTCAGGTGCGTGGGCCATGGCGGCCGTCGGTGGGTATTCCAACCAAACAACAATTTGTAGTGGTCATTGGGAGGTCTAAGTGGTAATCGTAGTGAACCTAAGATACTAACTGGATCGACCCTGAAGTTAAATAACAGCGTCGTCGTAATAATCAAAGCAGTTTAAAATAATAAAGCTGGGAAAATTCATAACGGGATTTTATATTGATTTTGAAAAACCCCCTTTCCGTTCCACCTCTTGCAACAATCGGTAGGAGATGATCCGTAAAATAATCCATACTTAATATTATAAATTCGAAAGTAACTCTGTCTGTCTGTATGTATGTATTTTTTCTTTTCACGCCTAAACCACTGAACGGATTTCGATAAAATTTGGCAGAGAGATAGATTGCATCCCGGGGAAGAACATAGGATAGTTTTTATCGACATACCTCGCGGGCGGAAGCTAGTAGTAAAAATACTTGAAGAAGTTAATCACGTGACTCAATCATCAACTTTAAACGTTAATATCTCGGAAACGTGACACTTTACGGGGTTTTGTCTTAATGTGTTTTCTGTAAATTGCATTGATGTCAGCTATCGATTTATAAAGGTCTCATGTGTGGCCGCCATTTTCAAAATGGCGCTGCGGTATATTTATGCCACGGATCTTCAAAGACCTTTCGAGCAGGAGTGCCTTTTATTAGGAAAGTGAGCACTAGGGAAGGATTTTTGAAAATCGGCTCTTATGTTCTACACCACGACTAGTAAAAAATGGCAACTTTAAAGGAGAGTGAAAAACTGCATAATTTTACATAAAATAGTGGATCCCGTCTTGTTACTTTTTATTTCATTTGATGAGTTTCAATTGGACTTTGCTTGTTTCTGATTGGCTCAAACAACGCGTCTTCCGATCCTCCAGCAAACGTCATCAAAATGTCAAAAACGCCAAAAAATTTACTTACCTGGTGTTAGAACTTAAATGACGAAATGATAGGTAATGAAACTTAGCATGGATGTTCGACATTTTGGCGACATAGAACTATTATTACTAGTACTTTATCTCAGTGTTTGGCGATGGGAAATTTCATAGGGCATCGGGGGCTTGTATGCTACTAAAAACACGCTAATTGCGTAACACATTATCAATCACAATCTGAATCATTTTGAAGCCAATCCAGTGCTTCATTTGTTCGAAAAATTTGTCCGTTCAACAACGTAAATAACGCAATGAATGTTGTTGAACTGTCCAAATGAAAACAATTGCTACTTGCTACTGATAGTGCGTTATATGTACAATTACCCCGCAGGACTGCCAGGTTACCAACAACAATAGTTACTGATGTTTCCGCATATTTCAGGGTGTTGGCGATTGGTGATCACCGGACATGAGCTCCCCGCCCCCCGTGCAGTTGGAGGTGGAGGTTGGCGATGAATCTATGGAGGACGACGCTGCTGACTTGATTCCAGCTGACAGGTAAGCACATAAATAGTCCTCCTATAATCCTACTACTACTGCGGGGAAAAGCCTTTTCTGACGAATCCACTCCAGATTTTCCGAGAAATCCGCCCCTATTTCTCGGAAATACTACAATAATATCGGTCTGTAACGTCCCATTGCAGGCAAGACCAGGGGGCCTAAAAAGGCCACTTTGGCAGAATCATAAAACAATTCATCTGTTTGACAGTTTTACACCTATATATCCCTGAATGGTTAGGCAGAGGTGTACCTATATATAGCATTTTACGAATCTCCATAAAAAACTGTCATCAGATGAATTGTTTTATGATTCTGCCAAAGTGGCCTTCTTAGGCCCCCTGTTCTGAGGAATTCTACTAAGATTTCCTGGGAATTCTACCATATTAATTTCCGAGAAGAAAATCGCAATTTGCTCGAAATGGTAACCCTGCAAAAAATATAGCCTTCTCTCATACAGAAAGGGATTGTGTATTCATTACTAATATGCTTGCTTAGTGCGGGTTGTTGATTTCAGACCATGATAATTCGTATTTTCAAATGTTTTGAAATAAGTGGTATCGTTTTTGGTAATTGCTGATAGATATAGCCGTCTAAACAAAGACAGTATTATAAGTAATAACCCCCTGATTTATTTGACTTCTACTATAATAATATACTTTATCCGGTATCCTTTCGGGATGAAAGCACACATCGAATCTTTCATAAAACATTATTCTTTGACGTAAGGGAGGTCAGACAAGCAGTCGCTCCTTGTAAAATACTTGTTTCAGCTGCTTCCGGTTAGACAGGAGCCAGAAGCTGACCCCAACATAGTTGGTAAAAGGCTGATGATGGTTTTCGAAAATCATTTATCTCAATTGCGTGTCGAGTTGTAGGTACGTCTGTTGTTTGAAGATAAACTCATTCATTCATGACAATAGCAAGTTTGTATTTCGTGCGGAACAAAAGCTGTCTGACTTCCGCAAGCCTGCTGAAAGCCAGACATTACGTTGCATCTAATTGTGTGCCAATTCATTCTACGCATATATTGATAATGCAATGGTTGGAATAGATTTAGTATTGAATATGGTTAAGACTGAAAAGTGATGAAATGATTACCTATCAATTTGATGCAGATAAAAAAAGACGTAGTAAAAATTGTCTGCTTAAATTTAGTACCCTACATAAACACGTAATAAAAGGGGCAGTCTGTTAATGCAGTTGACCGTACATTATTTTAGGCTACGCAAAGGAGGGGTTTGCTGGTACATTTGACCTCTCAAATGCATTACGATAGCTGACTTGCAGGGTAATTGCGTAAAACGCTTACAATGGCTTAAATTCGAAGACATGTGACATCTACCGACCGGCACTGGGCCCGTGTGGTAGATTACAGCCCACTCCCTCTCGAAGAGGAGGTCTGTCTCCCAGCATTGGGAACATTATAGGATTATGCTTATGCTTACAATGGCAATGCCTTTCAATTTGACAGTTCAACAACATTCATTGGCTTATTTATTTACGTTGTTGAGCTGAGGAGGAGCAATGGATTAGCAGTTTCCTTAAAAATATTTCGGATAGTGATTGAAAGAATGTTACGCAAATAAGGCTGTAAAACTAAATAAGGCTTTGTCAACGGGCAATGGAACGCAGCATATTAGGTGTTAAGCGTACAGATCGAGTTAGAAACACCACGCTGCGCTCCATAACTCAAGTAGCGGACGTTGGAGAAAAAACAGCCAGGCTGAAGTGGGAGTGGGCCGGACACGTCTCACGAATGCACCCGGAGAAATGGGCAAAGATCATCACTCACTGGACGCCATAGGCAGGACATCGCCGTCGAGGTAGACCAAAGCGAAAGTGGTGTGACGATCTAATATCATTTACAGGCCAACATGGCCAGAGATCGCACAAGACAGGGGGAGGTTTGGAAGAAAAAAGGGGAGACCTTTGCCCATCAGTGGGACACAAAATAGGCTATAAAAAGGCTTTAAAAAAAAACTATTTTGATAAAATTAAGATTACAAACGTTGCTCCTCGCAAAAAAAATTGTAAAAGAAACCTAATCATTGAATTAAACCGGGTCCTCTGGCAGACTATCAAAGCATCTAAATGGGTCGCGGATAAAGCTGTGTCTGCAGTTCAAACACCCCTGTATCAACAAATAGTACACGTTGACGGAGTTGTCCGATTTCTACAAATATACGGGTAGATTTGATTTGTGGTGCAAGTAGTGACGGGTGTAGCGAGGTGACATAATTTCTGATTGTCTGAAGGCGATGATTTATTTGTTTACGTCTTTGAGTTTCCTACGCAAACGTAATATCATGAAAGCATAATTATAGTTTTCAAGCAAAAAAAACACACATTATTTTTCTTATTGTACAAGGATATTATTTTTCTTTAATAAAAAAACTACCACTGAGCTACTTAGGTTCACCTCTGCCCAACCTTTCACTACAATACAAGGCGTGATGTTATGTGTATTTTTTTATCTTTATCGTAGTCCGATACATATACTTAGTTTACATAACCTTCTAAGAATAAATAAAACATAGTAATAATACTAAGTGGCTTTTTAAAATTTCCATGAAACTAATACCCTAATTGCGAAACACACTTACAATCACAATCTGAATCATTTTGAAGGATATTTCTAATCCATTGCTGCACGTAGGTATTCTTAAAAGTTGTCTGCTCAACAATGTAAGTAATGCAATGAATTTCGTTGAACTGTGAAAATGAAAGTCATAAAAAAAATGCCGAAGTAATCACACAAAGTGTCAGTGCCTAAGCGAATAGGATTACCATCTGTGAGAAAATTATTATTACACTAGCTTCCGCCCGCGGCTTCGTCCGCTAGGTATGTCGATAAAAACTATCCTATGTCCTTCCCCGGGATACAATCTATCTCTGCCAAATTTTTATCGAAATCCGTTCAGTGGTTTAGGCGTGAAAAGGTAACATACAGACAGACAGACAGAGTTACTATCGAATTTATAATATTAGTATGGATTGGATTATGATCAATATTTCTGAGTGTGGTAAAAAAATAATCTAGGTCGATTGACTGTGTGTGGGGGTCGTGTGTACCTTGCTAAGGGTTTATATTATAAAAAAAACCGGCCAAGTACGTGTCGGACCACGCACAATGAAGGGTTCCGTGGTTGGAATGAATTTATCCCAAGAACAAACTTAACATTGTAGTTGAAAAACATGTTCTCCCATACATTCCAACTGAAAATGTAAGTTTGTACGCACAATATTGAGAAATTTACCATGTTGTTTCAAGATCATAGACTTCTTATTAATTTTCCTGTAATCTATAGGTGTAGAACTATTTTTTGTATTTTTTTCAAAATTTTAGGCTCAGTAGTTTCGGAGATAAGGGGGGGGGGAATGGTAAATTTCCGTCTATTGTCTTAAATAACTTTAAAACAATTCACTTTAAAATTATGAAAAAAATATATTTGAGATCCTCACGGTAAGCCCTTTCATTTGATATGTCTTTGAAACTTTTTTTTTTAATTGTCTATTTACCCCTCAAAAATGACTCCCATTTTCAAAACTCATTTATTTACGTTACACGTCTGTGTTTGGGTCACAGAGATTCATATGTGTACCAAATTTCAACTTAATCGGTCCATAAGATTCGGAGCAAATTGGCTGTGACAGACGGACAGACAGACAGACAGACAGACAAACAGACAGACACACGAGTGATCCTATAAGGGTTCCGTTTTTTCCTTTTGAGGTACGGAACCCTAAAAACAACAAGATAGGCAAGTCTAAGTATTTATATAAACTAGCAGCAAATTTAATGAAAACCAAGACATTGAATCCTCCTGAGGTTAAAAGTTTGGCCCCATAAGTCTTGATATGAAAGCCGACAAACGCCGACGATTGATGTGGATGAGCCAGAGGGCGCATGCCAAGAAAGACTAAAACTAACAACACAAAAGATGCTGAATGTCAATAGACGGACAGATTACATCAGAACTAAAGAAAAAAAAAAAAAAAACGATCACGATTTTGGAATGAATTCCCAATTCTGTCATTATGACTTGACATTTTGAGCAAAAGAGCGAATACTGAGTAATAAATACTCGCTGCACAGATGACATCATTCTAGTGAAAGGGGAAGTGCTATACTGTCCACCTTGGCATGCCTTTCAGGGATTCGCATCTCATTGTCGTTGCAGAGTCACTATAGAAGCTTTTGCCCTCGACTTGATTCATTCATACAGTTTTTGCCTTATGTTTTACGGAAAGATATATATAAGAAATATTTGAGAATTCCCTTTTTTTTTATGAATGGAGTAAAGCTACTTTTATGGCGTCATTAGTCAGACATCAATTACCATAATAAGTTACTTACTGTATTCATAGATTTTATTTAATAATAATAATAATAATAATATTCTTTATTTTTCGGACAACAGAAATCCATTGTGTTAGTAAGCAATACAAAAAAAAAAATCTAGTGTTAGTAGCTGAGATACATTATAAAATACAGAGTAAATAATAATAGCATTGTGAAAAGGGCATCCCCAGATTAATGTTCTGTGATTGTCCTTCTCACTAAACTTTTAATAATCGGAGAGTCAATACTTTCCTCCATAGTTTTTAGGATGCTGTTGCCACTCGTCCGCAACCTTGACAACAGCGACGCGGTTTTCTTACGAATGACGGCGTGGAAGCCGTCAGTTCGGTTTTGCGCAAACATAGCAGAAGCGCTGCACCACCGCGGCAGTCCCAACAGCATCCTGAAAATATTATTGTATTGTACGCGTAGGTCATCCAACGTTCTTTTGTTAATGTATTTAGGAAAGTTTTTAGGAATGTTCTGAGTATGAAAATGCTATTAGAGTAGGGGAACACCAAAACATGATGATGGCTAGAAAGGGTATAGAAAAACAATTGCTGCGCTAACCCCCAATAAATTGGGATAAGAGCAGGAGAATGATGATTCCACTTATTTTCCCGCACTCAGTACACGTGGTGGTTTACAGGCAATTCCCGCTCACCTAGAGGCCTGTGTCCCAGCAGTGGGAACATCATAGGCTGACTATACTTACGCTATCTACTTATTTTCATTCAAAAACCAAACAGTTGTTTAGTAAAACACATACACACATAGTAATGCTTCATCATCATTTCAGTCGAAAGACGTCCACCGCCGGACATAGGCCTCCCCCAAGCACCTCCACTTCGACCGCTTTTGTGCTTCTAGAATCCAACGAGTTCCTGCGGCCTTCACAAGGTCGTCGGTCCACCTTGTGGGAGGCCTTCCAACGCTACGTCTTCCGGTACGCGGTCGCCACTCCCAAAACCTTTCGGCCCCATCGGCCATCTGTTCTGCGAGCAATGTGCCCTGCCCACTGCCACTTAGTTTGACAATTCTTCGGGCTATGTCGGTTACCTTGGTTCTCCTGCGGATCTCTTCATTTCTGATTCTTTCACGCAGGGAAACTCCAAGCATAGCCCTCTCCATTGCCCTTTGGGTGACTTTCAGCCTTCTAATAAGGCCCAATGTGAGCGACCACGTTTCAGTGCCATAGGTCATCACTGGCAACACGCACTGGTCAAAGACTTTCGTCTTGAGACACTGCGGTATGTGGGACGAGAAGATATTGCGTATCCATGCTTAACTTTACTTTATTCGCAAAGCATTTCTTTACGTAATCTCACAATGTCACCTTGAAAATTTAAATAATCGACGCGATGATATTGATTTCTCGAGGACATTGTAAGTGTAACAGGCAGGAATAGACGATAATGATAAAGATTTAACATGATAATGATTAGATAAGTTTGATTTCTGACGTTTCCTGCTTCTGATAAACGCAGCCTTCGTTGGTATTTTGTTTACGTTTTTTTCACAAAGATATTTTTTTTGTGTTCTTCTACGGGTGTCTAAGTTTACGTAAACTGTGTTTTTTTTTTTAATTTTTTTTTAAGCTCTAAAAATTACTTACGTTAAGATTGTGTTATTTTGGAGATGGATTTAAATGAGTATAGTGCAAGTGATGAAAATAAAGCAGTTGAATCGACTTCAGGGTTTGTGTGGGTTCATAAGATATCTCGTGCGTATCTCCGTTTAGTGTCACTTTTTTATAATAAGAGACAAGATGCTGCTGCTTTGATAAACTGGAATGACAGGTATTCCGTTTATTTCAACTTTATCTGCTGTTTTCATCCTTCCTGTGTGTTTCCTGGTGCGTTACAAGATAAAAAGGAAGAGACCCGCTTTCATTGAAAAAGCTTCAAAGATATTTATGTAAAATTCAGTGAACTGGGAGGTAGAACCTTTTCCCATTTATTAAAATTTTTGGTATCTATTCAGATAGAGCCACGGCAGAGGTCCTGTATTAAACCCGTATGTTTGTATGTCCGCGATTTTCTCAAAAACTAATGAACCAATTGTGATAATTATTTCATTAATGTGATCTACATACTTTCAGGAAGATTTTTAGTAGGTGTATAATACATTAGGTCTTAATTATTTTTATGTACGAAGTTATATGCATAATACACTGCATCTTCGGCATTTCTATGCGAATTTTGATGATTCTTCTAGTCGGTATCTTCAATTCTTCAATGCATTAGTGTTAATTGAATTTGTGTGGGGATACTTACAACTAAAAAGTAAAAAATAGTAACTTGAAACAAAAAACAACCGACTTCAAAAAAAACACCGTAAAGTGATAAATAACTTTAATTTCGGAATTTGGTGTCAAAAAACGAAAATTCAGAACCAACGATACCGACATCCGAAATTAAAGTTATTTACCACTTTATAGTGTTTTTTTGAAGTTGGTTGTTTTTTTTTTCTTTTCTAAAAAAGTTTTGACAGTTCAACAACATTCATTGCGTTGTTGAGTAGACAAATTTTTCAAAATTATGAAGTAATGAATTAGCAATATCCTTCAAAATGATTGACAAGATTTCACGTCTAAATAAAATGCAATGGATGTGAAGTAGGCGATCAATGCTTGTTTATGGTAGCACAAGAGAATACCCCGTATGAACTTGTTAAATACTTATCTTAAAACCCGCCTAGTACGGTACCTACCACTCCATTTTGAACCAACAATCTCATTTCCGCAAAGTAATTAAAAGCAACCTCCACTGTATAAGGAACACTGCTTTATAACCAGCCTTCGCATTTATTAGATTCCCCATAGACTCACCTACATATATATGTCTATCTATATCGTACTACACATGCGCCACCAACGTGTATTGTGTTGGGAAATTGATTAAAAGTAGAGCGGGGCTGAACTTAGCATGCCTATTGTAGATGTTCTATATGGCATCTAATTTTTACTGTGTCTATTGTCTTCCTATAGAATGCTTCGTTTTTTTTACTGAAGCTATAGATAGTTAGAATATTCTTTTTTGTACACTCCATAATTATTGTCGACCAGTCGGGTGCCAGATGGGAATTCCCATCGGCAAAATTGACGAACTTCCATATAAACTCTGATCCCCTTTCATAATCAGCCTGTAATGTTTCCACTGCTGGGACACTGGCCTCTCTGTGAGAGGGAACGTGGCGTAATTCATCACGCGAGCCCAGTGTGGGTTGGTGGATGACACAGGTACCTTCGAATTTTAGGTTCCAGGACTTACAAAAATCTTCTTCGTGTTATAAGGAACTTTTGGTGCAAAATTTTATGCTTACATCAGACTAGACAGACAACAAACTAGACTCAGCGGTTCAGGCTCTGCGTTGTCTGTCAGTGAATCATCATCATTCTCGTGCTCTTATTTCAATTTATTTGTGGTCGGCGCAATGTCTTTGTTTTCCATACTTCTCGTTTAGTCGTCATCTCGGTAGTCACCCTCTTTCTAACCAGTGTCTGTCAGTGAATAAATGAATTTACGATATTTATTTTATTAAGTAGGTAGATTTTGGTCTCAGACCTCTGATGATTCACAATGTCAACTAGTTTATTTGGTGCTAGAATAAAACTGCTATATTGCTGAAAGACCAGTTTGCACTCAATATAGGGATGATCGTTGTCTGAGAACGAAGTAATTTTGTCTGGTCTACCCCACACATCCATCTTTCATTTGCCGAATGGATACAGTCTTTCTAGGACGTATTTTATGTTTAATCGGATCGAACAAATTGGTATGGGCATGTGATGAGGATGAAGGAATGCATGTGACTAAAGGAATGATGAATATTCATGTTGATAGATGAAGAGGGAGAGGAATGCCAAAGAAAAGATTCAAGGATGGTGTAAGGAATGATATGAAAGCGAAAGGAGTGAATGATAGCGTGAAGGTCGTTATGGGATAATGGAAGAAGAAAACGACCCCAAACAACATGGAAGTCAGGAAGATGATGGTAGATAAATAAATAGCAAGTTAAGCATACAATAATTTATTGCCTCATGCATTTTCGCAGCCAATCCAGTATTGGGAAATGTTTTATTACGCTCACCTTGCTAGTAAAGATAACGTATCTACGTCCATTACACGCTTTAAGCCTTTAATGGCATCACATTATATAAACATGAGTTCCGAGTGAAATGGCCGATAATGATTTATGGCGTATACTAGAAAATTTACTCAATTTGTAGAGAGCGTGTTCTGTTATTGGGAAAGCACTTTAAATTTCGTTCACCTATGAAAGTGGGCCTTTGACATGAATGGCTAGACGTGGTGCTGGCAGGTGGAGCAGAGCCTTAACGGAATGGTTGCCGAGAAATGGTAGAAGGAACGTTGGCTGAACAAGGGCTAGGTTGGTGGACGACCTACAGAAGATCTCAGGGAAGACCTGGATGAGACTCGCACGGGGTGGCTATACTCAGCAGTCGTGGAACAAGGCTGCCAAGATGATAATGATGATAAAAATATTTTTATTTATTTCTCACCACAATATCCTTATAAAATAATAGCAAAGACCAATATTGTCCAATCATGGGTGTTGAAAAAGTATTTTGCGAGACTGGTCCCTAAGCTAAACGGAAGCCTGTATTTCAGGCCACGAGGTCTCCGCCCCACAATGATGAATGTCCCTGCTCATCGAGATGGTCGGGCAAAATGTAATCACAAGCGCTATTGTTTCCAATTTCAGTGTCTTGCGACCTGCGACCCTTTTGCCGAACAGAAAGCCATCTTTTACTGCAGCTTTCTTAGAAATGTCTACTTCTTGTATGAATGTTGTATGTTTTTTATGGAAGCCGACCCCAATATATCCAAGAAAGGCTTCGTTCAGTTCCTTTAGTGTGAACATTTGTAGGAACGTGTTTATTATGGTCATGCTAAACTTAAAGCATGGTAGTTAAAATACTTCATGCATGTTGCGTCACTACTATGCACACGCGTTCAAATATGGCACGCCGCACTTGCAAACGTTATAATTTGTGAGTCAGCGGGTTATCATAGTGTTAGCATAACTAGGTAGGTATTATCTTTGTCTCTTGGACTAATGTAGACTATATGCCGCTAGATGTTCTAAGCATTAATGCGAATGCTTTTAAGACCAACATAGCTGTTCACAACCATTCATCCTTCTATGCGTAGATTGTAAGTAATTTACGATCGTTAGCGGTCTTTGAGAAGGTTCATACTGTTTTTACCTCTCTTGTCTTTAAAAACAGATAAACCCACCGATACAAACACATCACGTTATCGCCACATTCGCCACGCCCGTCGGCATTCTAGACACCACCATAGGTACTTATAGAATTCGTGACTCCGAAAGTGCGTTAAGTGCACAAGTTTTGTCATGGCCCGTCTTAAAGTCGTCAGTTTCTATGCGATATTAGTAAAGTAGTGCGAGTAAACGGTGAAATCCTTGGTTTCTATGGACAATGTTGACAATACCACCTTATTCTAACCAACAGCACAAATCGCCATAATCATATCGACAAGAATAGCCAAATAGCTTGCAACATTATACATACCACGAGACGTTCCGCTGTGAACTGCAACCTTCGCTGAATGAGTTCAGTGTCAGGCCCAAGGTCTTTAGGGAACAGGTAGTGATGCTGAAGTGGATGCTGGCACTATGCCAGTAGCCGTTGTCTTACTTGTCTATACGAATATGAACATTATGTGTTAGGTGATAGAGTTGGAAGTGGGTTGACGACGGTGGTTGACCGAGTTTTTCTGGTTAATGATCTAGTCTAGATGCTAGCAATAGATGATTTAATAGTCATCTTGACACGAGGTTGTCTACTATGTATTTGCTGATACAAACTCTGTGATGTATGAATTGATTGAGTCATATTTCTCTTAGTAAAGTTGTTATAATGAAAAAATGTGTGATTTGTATTTTGCGTCACTTTTATTTATGTAGAATATGTAGATCAATGAAATTCTGCCTTGTCATTCGTAGATCTTTGACAGTCGTTACGAGTAGTCAGAACCCCAAAAGTTTGACAACAGTCTTACCAAGGTGGGGGGAAGGGTCGTGTGTACCTAGCGATATCTACAACGCCACATCTACGCGTCATACTGACGTCACGCAAAATCCTGCATCTCGCAAGCATAGTTTATCGCGCATCTAGCATAATAATAACGGCCCGACATTAATCATTGGGCAGTTGCCCGCCACCAGACACAACACCCGTCTGATCGGAGGATCCTCCCTTTTCTATAGAGGATGAGTGAACTTCACACCCTGTTCCTTCATACCTCTACATATACCGTGTCACCCAGTAACTGGGTTGTGGAGTTCAGATAGGCAGATGACGAAATTCTAAAATATTTTTATGATGACGAAATGATCTGACAAATAACTAATGATGTAAAACCAATGAGGTAAACAATCGCACTAATATAAACATCTGTAATAGCCAACAAATTCTATCGGTTTACAAAACACGCATTCATTGCATGAGAGAAATATTTTAGCGTATTTTAGAACTGACTTCAACTGACGGCGCGCGGCGACGCGACGCGACGTAAGAAAATCACGAAAATTTAGATTTTCTCATCGTGATTATGTATGTGGGCGAGCTGAAGTTTACGATTCGTAGGTTATTGACATCTTTAGATAAATCAGTTGTTATATATTACTAGCTTCTGCCCGCGACTTCTTTCGCGTTAAATTTCTTGTTGCCCGACCCACCTCGTCGCATCGCATCACCTCGTATTCGCTTCGCGTTAATTCTGTCAACTTTTAATTTTACTCGGCTCCTTAGGGTCCCAGCGTGATGTTATATAGCCTTCTTCTAGAATTGGGCTATCAAATGAAAAAAATGTTTTTCAAATCCGACTGGCAGTTCCAGAGATTGGCGCGTTCAAACAAACTCTTCAGCTTTATCATTAGTATAATAGATAGAATTGGGATTTACGTGGATGCATGTGATGCTAGTTTCAGTCACACACATGAGAATGTCTGTATTCTCAATAATGAGTCAGAGTGAACTTGAAAATATTATTGTTATGAAGTGTCTCACAGTGAGACACTTCAGACTCTCACTGCAAAGCAAAGGCCTCAGCTCTTATTCACATCACACGTTTAAATACAGAAATATTTTTTTATCACCATCCAAATTTTTACAGGATTTTCTACCCATGAATATGAACAACTTTCACTATGGGACCAACTATGAAATCACACAAAAAATCTGCTGTTTCATACATTTTGGTCAAGTAGGTATTGAACTTTTGTATGAAACAGCAGACTTTTTTTTTTCGTTTTGTTTTTAGGCTCTGAACTGCACTCTAACTGCGTAAACACACGATCAATCACAATCTGAATTATTTTGAAGGATATTGTTAATCCATTGCTTCATATGTTAGAAAAAATTGTCCGCTCAACAACATAAATAAAATAACGCAATGGATGTTGTTGAACTGTCAAAATGAAACCCATTGCTACTGTTAGTGTGTTACGCAATTACTTTAACTTTTAATGTTATAGTAAGTAAAACAGACCAAATGAAGATGCCGAAATAAACGGGACGTAAAATATATTAAAAAAATGCTCAATGCTATATCTAGATACAAAAAAGTCTGCCATGGCCAACTCAGCCTCCAGACCGGGTCTGTATATCCGTTGCTTTCTCAGAAACTAGGCTGTGTAAAATAGTTATTTTTTCCTCGACTATAATATAAATCCATTTGTCCCCTTTTTCTAATAGCCTCCCGGTTTCTGTACGTGTTTCAGTTTATCATCGTATTTTTATCCAACTGCGAAAGAATGTGGGGTAATGTGTTTTCTTCAGGTTTATAACGTTTTAATATAATCGTTGATAGTCGAAATATCTTCAGTAGCATTCTTTAGGTGTATATCAATGTAAAAACTTCAGCCTATTACAATTATTAAACCAGCATACCTACCACGAGCTCTTAACGCGATCCACTTGAGGACCTAAACTGAACTGTTCTTCTAATTCGTACCATGACGTCAGTTTAACGATTCAATTTAGGCCGTGCCATCTCTGGATACCTACCACTAGCTCTTAACGCTCATTCACTTTCAACGATCCAAATGTCGCTGAGCGTATTGGACGTCATGGTACGACTGTGAGCGATGCAGTTTAAGAACCTAAACTGAAATGTCTTGCTTTTGAATCGTTTTTAAATAGATCATGGTAGGCCTCTAGGGCAAGGCAAAGGCTCTGTATGAGAAAAAAAAAGTAAATAAAAATGGTTTTGATATAGGCTTAATTTGTGGAACAGGCGCTCGGAAATAGCAAAGGAATGTATTAATTAAAAACTTCATAGATAGTAGAAAGGAGAACCGATTTGTAAATAAGCCGAAGTCGTAAGCAAATGCTATAGTTGTCGCGTTTTAGCATGTCAGTAGTGGTCATTGCAGATTCCCTAAAATCTCTCCGTAGGAACCCGAACAATAAACTAGGTATGGTTTTTCGTTACCCCGTCACATCGCATACCTGCCCTTGCTATTCATTTTCGCATTCGTTCTAACTTTTTCATTTTTGCTCGGCTCCTAAGGGTGCTAGCGTGATGTTAAATAACCTCAAGAATAAGGATATCAAAATGCAAAAAGAATTTTTCCAATCCGACTGGTAGTTCCGTAGATTAGCGCGTTTTAATTTCAGTTTTTGAAATAAATAAGTTTAGAAAATGAAGGTGGGTCAATGACCGCTATAGCCATGCTAAAACGTGAGAACTATAGTGTACTTTGGTTATGGCACCTTATCTCTTGTGTGGTCCAACGATAATAATAGCACACCTAAACGTTTCCTGTGTGCCATAGATGGAAAGTGAACCAACCTGCACCCTGATTGCGTATCATTCACAATCTGAATCATTTTGAAAATATAATCCATTGCTCTCATGCCTCAACAATGTAAATAACGCAATGTTTTTTGCCGAACTATCAAAATGAAAGAAAGCCATTGCTACTATTATTACCCGTGTTCACAAACATTATGGTCTCACAATGCGCGCGGACGCGAACGCACATTTATGGTTCCAGAAACCTATCCATAGAAAATACTTGACTGGCGATCAGCACTATCATATGGAACGCATTGAGAAATGCCATAATTCGCATAGTATTACTACTTTACTAAGGGCTGATTTTTCCAACGCCAGATAGTTTTATCCGAGGAATAATTTTAAATCTGTAAGACGTCAATTTTATTCCACGAATAAAAATTATCTGTCAATTGAAAAAATTGCCCTTAAACAAGTATTGTTTGTGAATACAGGTCGGAAAACATGGTTATTCTAAAACCTACCTGTAATAAAAATAACTAAATCTCAACATACCTACATACATACCCACGTCATTCTACTTTATTATTAGATAGTGTTGGTATGTCCGTACGTGTGGAGCGATCTCGTTGGGAATATTCTCAGAATCAGTCAGTACTTAATATATTCTTATAACTGGGTTTGTAGCAATAAATTGAGGCTTGGAATGTTAGTTGATAAAGGTTTTTTAGCCTATAAAAAACGCATAGTTGGCCACGTTCCATTGCAATAGATCCACAGGCTGCTATAACCCAGCCACTCACATTCAGCCCTTTTTTGTTAGCCTACACTACACTGTCCCACTGCTGATCAAAGGCCTCCCCCAAATCCTTCCAGGCATCCTTTTCCAGAGCCTCCTCGAGCCAAACCCTGCGGTACGCGTCTCGGTCGTCTCGCCACCTTTGGGCCCGCCTCGACGCCCCGCCGTCCATCCTCAGGCAACCAACATGTGGAGACTGTTGTCTAGCGGTGCATGCAGCTGACGTGACTCTCCCAATCTCATTTTAGCTTGACAACCTTTTTGCCTAGGTCTAGGATCCCCGTCTTTACAGCATAATCTGTTTATAATGTTCCTACAGCTGGGGCACAGGCCTCCTGGAGAGGGAGTGGGCCGCATCCACCACGCGGATCTAGTGCGTGTTGGTAGCTGTCACATGTCTTTGAATTTTTGGTTCTAGGACATGCCAGTTCCCTCACGCCACCGTGACGATACACGAGTTATAAGATCATCATCTGCCTAGCCTTTTCCCAACTATGTTGGGGTCGGCTTCCAGTCTAACCGGATGCAGCTGAATACCAGTATTTTAGGCTTCTGACTACCCGTAACGACTGTCAAAGATCCACGAATGACAGCCGGGATCAACGGCTTAACGTGCTTTCCGAGGCACGGAGGGGTCGATACACGAGTTATTAGATGTAGGCACTTTACTTTGTGTAAATTATTTCATCACCACTGCCCTCAAAACGGTGAAGGTAAACATCGTGAGGATCCTGCCTTTACTACACCCAAATCAACGATAGAATTAAAGGGAATTTGTCTCATCACGCTTAGTTGGAATCTGGAGTATTGAGATTTATTTAGTCAATTCAGTCCAGCTCATGTGGACTAAAATAACAGTGTGCTTCACACTGCACATATTTATTCTATAAACTACGCAATTTCGAAACATCTACTCGTAAAATGAAAGAAGCTCTGATAGAGGAATGGAAGAATATTCCTCAGCATCAGCTCAGAAATCTGGTGGAAAGCATGCCATACCGTATAACAGCTGCATTAACAGCTCGCGGTGGCAATACAAAATACTAATAAAATGTGTAAAAATCTAGTGAAAATGGTCATTTTTACTTAACTTGCTTTTATTAAAAATAAACTTCGTAGTCTTGAACTTTTATGACATTGATTTAGGCCCTATAAAATTGTCTATAATACAGTCTTTATTTCATAAAGCTAGCTTCAATATTTTGGAAGTTATTGAGGTTTTTGTTACCGACCCGCTTTCTTTGTGGCCCAGTGTAGTTGGGAAAGGCTAAGCAGAGGAGTCATTAGACCTATTCAGTGGCAATAACCGAATACTTTTCCGTTTAATCGTGTAACTAACCGCATTAGCATCTATTGAATAAAGTAGACAATTATAAAGAATCTAAAAACGATTATTACAATGGAAGGTATAGAGGTATGAGGAACAGGGCGTAAAGTTTACTCATCATCCATATTCCATAGAAAAGGTTTGACCAGACGGGTGTCTTGTCTGGTGGGCTACCGAGCATATGCTAGCTGAGCGGTAAACTCTGCTTGCGCGATGCAGGATTTAGATACATGTGACGATGTGGATGCCGCTACAGTATTATAATTCTAACGTCGCTATGTTATCGTGGACGTCCACGTCCATAAAATATATAAAAATACGTGCACGTTATAACTTTATATCGTGGACGGAAATTTAAAAGCGCCTCCATATCGCACCTCCGATAAAATAGGGTTACAACTCGAAAAATCCAGATTTTCCAGTCCAGATTTCCTTAGGCTTAGAAAGGGTCGGTTCACATCTGGCGGAAGATGCGTCTCGTATTATCGGTCGCGTAACGCCAGAACAGACAATTATATGAGTAAACATTCAACTTTTCACACTCAACCGATGATGCGTTAGTGCGTCGAGCGAATAAATAGACGCAATCGAAGTTACGCCCGACGCATCTTCCGTCAGATGTGTGTACCGACCCTAAATGGGGTCCCGTCGCTACACCTTTTGGCACGGAACCGTAAAGAATTTGACGTTAACGGAAACTTATAGCGTATGCCCTCATAACGCTGGTTCAATCGATATTGTGCAGGGAATCCTTGCATAATACATGCATAGAATTACCCCGTAAAGTTTTTTCAAAGTTCCGTGTTCAGCATGGCAACAAATATCCCTATAAATTATGTACTCAATCATTACCTCTCAAATTCTATCGCCCGGTAATGAGAATGCATCGAGTCATTTGGCAAAATGACTCATGTAAAGAAATCATTAACTCACAGGTCATGAGGACAAGCAACTTTCAACTTTATAAACAAACATATAAATGTCATATTGAAAATTTACATTTGTATTGTTTTTGTTTGTTCTTGATCTTTATTCTTGTTTAGATTTTTTTATATATAGAACGGTTTCGCATGATGGCGCGTTGCCAAGTTTTTAGAGACAGTATACTGTTTACTACCGTAGCGAAAGGTCGTTACGTTTTTCGTCTTAAAATTTAAGTTTTTTCGTTCGGTATTTTGTCAATGGTATGATCTAATACAATAAAAAAAAATTGAGACCAATGTCGAGAGTTTGGAAGACGGAAAAAAATGCGGTGCTTACGTATGTTTTGTGATAAATTGACGTTTTAGTTACAATTAAATATACTTACTAATTAAATAAAAACTATCTGTGTTAACTGTCTTAAAAAAACTTAGACTTACCAAACACCAAAGTGTAATACTCCCCAAATGACGTTAAAATCATTGACCAAAAACTAATAGAAAATGTTGATCTAACAAAAGTGCATTAGTGACAAAGTGACAATGTGTGACAGGTTCACGTTGCCCGGGCGAGCTGATGCTGTAGTGGAGCTATGGAGGTCCAGGATGGAGGAAGGTGCCCTCGCACCAGCGCACTTCCTAGACCACTGGAGGGTCACTGTTCCCAGGATATACTCTCCGCAACCCAACAGGACATGTCTAGGTGAGTGGTTAAAATTATGATTTATTTTTCTATGCTATTTTGTCACAAATGATCAAGTGATGAAATATCTAATGGTCAGTGGACATCTGAAGGCCAATTCTCGTACTTAAAAACCGTTCAAATTCAAATCGTAATCTCATCTTAGCTGTCGCTATCAATGTCAAAATATTGCCAAAAATTGCGAACGTTCTTAAAAATTACGAGAATTACCCCCTCTGGTCGAAATAAGTGGAATTCTGATAAGTGGTTCTCAAGTTGTGCACTTACTCGGACTGACAAGCAGATTGCGCTTTAATTATTATGTAAGAAGTTAAGAATAAGCCGTGCGCCATGGGATTTCCCATCGGCAAAAATGACGTACTTACTTCCATGAAAACTTTCATCCCTTATTTAACCCAATGAAGGGATGAATTTTAAAAAAATCCTTCGTTAGTACCTACTCACTTTCGCTAGTAGGGTGAAATTGAATAGGTGCGACAAATTAAAACATCTAATTCAACGTGTTATAAAGTAAATGTAGAGGATGCACATACGTGCGCGTAGGCAAGCGATTTTGCAACGTCATCGTCGTCGCGCGAGCTTTTATTCGTTGGAACATGGTTGGAACGGGCAAAATTATTTAAATAGCAAATGGGACCCATCGTTAATACCTAAAAAATGGGATACAAAAGCGGGATCCAACGAAGATAAATCCCGCTAGTTCAACACGTTGCCAACTTGCTTCATGTTGTAACTCTGTAAATTGCATATAGGGCGCTCGCAAAAATTGATACTTTAATTTTGTTATTTGCTGCTCAAAAAAAAAACTGTAATACGATAATTCGTGTCTACTTCAAGACAATTACTTAGTTTGCACTATCTAAGACGATAATTAGGTATACGTTTTTTTTCAAGAGTTTGGACTTGGGTTGGGAAATGTCAATTTACAATGATTCTAAAGCAGTTACTACACCTATTTCGATTTGTCGCATTTTTTCAATTTCATCCTGTATAGGGGACTCTTGTGCAATTTTGCAGATTTGAGGGACTGGGGACTGGTTCTAGACCCAGTGGTTTTAGAAAGTACTTCGTCCTTTTAGTGAATGAATGAATTTAAGATTTTTATTAAGTAGATGAGAAATTATTATCAGTGCTGATATTTGCGTCGCGTTGTTCAGATTTACATTTCTTTTTATCAGATTGTATTTTGATAATGTTTCTTAATTAAGGCTTTTTCAAGGTAATCTGTTGTCAATTCTTTTGTCGAGTGAATTGATTTGCTGTTATTAATATGTTCAACAAATCGCAACTGATAACAACAACTTTGTCTGCAGAATTCAGTCAGAAATCGGGGTTAGTGGTACAACAGGGCTCAAAGAGCTCTCTTTGAATCTTTGATTAGGTAGGTAAGGTAATGCCAAAATAATATCACCGAAATTTCAACATCATTATTTTATCAGAAGCCGTGTAATCGTCATCGTCATTGGCAACCTTGTTCCACCAACTGAAAGAAAGAAAAGAAAAAAAATACATTTATTTAGCACAGACTAAAAGACACACAATACACCAGATACACACATCAGATAGCAACAAATAAAAATCAAATTGAAATTGTAAAGTCCGATGTAAGAAATTAGCAGGAAAGTGTGCCTCACGGCTGCACCAAAAAGGCCTAGTTCATCAAAAATTCCAGACAACTATAGTCGGACTTTTAATTAGCTGCAGTAAAATGACAGCTTATGTGTTTCTTAAATGACTGAAATTGGCGTCTTTTTGTTTTTTCGCGGCCGTCAACCAAATCTTGTTTTTCTAGTACAGAATAGTGTTACAAACGAAACTTATTTGACATGCATATCTCTAAACGCAGTCCGAAATGAGTTATTAAGAAGAATTTTACTGCAGCTAATTAAAAGTCGGAGTATAGTGCCTGACGCTGGTTTTCAACTGCTGAGTAGGCCTCCTGCTCCTCCCTTTTGTGCCATGCTTCCCTAGTCCGTGCGAATCTCATCTAGGCATTCCCTGCGATGTTCTGTAGTCTTCACAAGCTGTGTGCCCGATGGGACTTCCCAACGGGAAAAATGACGTATTCTTTAATACCATCTTTGCTCTATCTAACACCTTTAAACGGCCGAACCCAATTACCTATCCATCATCAGTTTTGTCACAGGTACTGGAAGTAGAAAAACCTATCTCTGTTTTTAACGTCCCAGTAGTCTATATTAGTGGCGATCTGTATGATTATATTATAACAGTTATAATTATACTGGCTACCATCAGTAGCCATCTGTCAATAGGTTACTGGGTTCGGCCGTAAGGAATAAAAAAAATAAAAATACTTTTTGCGCAAAACTTCATGCTTCTAGACACAGCGGTTTATAGGGCCTTAGCACACCTCAAACGCGAAAATAATGATGCGAAATGCGCTAAACGAATTCCGCTGTAAAACATTACTACATTGACTGTGCGTTGTCTGTCAGTCAAAGAATGAATGAATGAGTTTAAGATTTTTATTAAGTCTTTATCTTTATGTTTTTGGTAACTAAAACATGGTAATGTAGAAACATATCATTAGTTATCGGTGAACATCTTTAGATTTAGACTTTATAAAATAGCCACTACGAGTGGCTTATCATTTCTCAAGGCATACTTAATTTTTTTTTCTAGTAATAACGTTCGTGCAATAAGAGAGCATCTTATTACTTGACAAAACTCTTGCATTGCATTATTGTAAAATTGAAAATGGGGTAGCATTTTACGTAGGTAAGTAATCCATTACCTAATACTCGTAAAAAAAAAAAACTTAGTACCGTTATATTATCCCGCCGGCTTTTCCCCGAGCGGGGCCGTAAATTTTCCACAAGCTTGGATACAGGAACATTGTTTACTGAAGCCGAAACTGTCAACTCATGTAAACATGGTCATAGAAATAAATATTCGAATACTAGACCCGGTAAATTAATATGTCATAGTAAACTGCTAAAGGTTATTCAATTCATTTGTACTTGAGTTTAACTTGGACACTAACTGCACCCCGCGGTTTTACCCGGATATAAGTCTCGATCCCATGGTAATATCGGGATAAAAAGTGTCCTAATTCAGGTCATGGTCTACCCATGTACCAAATTTCATCCAATTCCGTACAGCCGTTTTTAGCGTGAAAGCGTAACAAACAAACATACAAAAAATCAAATATTTTCTCTTTATAATATTAGCTTAGATCTGACATCGGTGAAGAAAAAACATTTTGAGAAAACCTGGACTTATAGTCGTCTGAAATCGCCGGGATCTGAAATCGTAAGGATCTCCTTTTGTTTGACATACACCCAGTTTCTGAATTGAGAATTTGAAGTTGAGAACATCTTAATCTGTACTTAAGTATGACTTAAGTATGAAGTATGACTGTATTTGAGAATAATTAGTTGAGATTTGCTACTTTCTTCAAATCAGAAACCGGGTGTAAGTATATAAATAACGCCACGTCACCTCATCATCATCGGGTCTGTTTCCGATAGCAAATGTATGCTATTATCGATCGAGGGTTAAAAGTTTAGATTAGAGCAACCCATCAGACTACGACCTCGTACTCGTAATCTCTTCCGTTATATCTTGTGACCATCGGGGTCTAGGCTTTTAGTGACTCTGTGCAACTCTCAGCTTGTACTGTGAGGGTCAGGGGCTCAGAGGAACCTCACACTATAAACAGCGATATCTTTTAATTTGTTTGTGTTGAGAGGAGGGACTTTACATTGTCATCTTATTTCTAGCCCTGCTTCTACTAAACCAAAAATACCCCATAAAAATATTTGACGTCTTCTTGAACGTTCGAACGGAACATGCTGTCAATGACCAGCCTGTACTAATAAAGGTAAGGCTACACAGATAGCCTCTACATCACAGCCTCCTGCGTGAGCGTCCACGTCTCAGCACCGTACGATATACAGCCGGGAAAAAGATCCAAGACTCCTGAAGGCACAAAAACTCTTGGTACGAAACGATTAACTACTGCGCTACGAGCTGTGGGTTCATTTACCTCACAGAATAAATATTTGTATGGCCTACTACGAAGTTTAGTTTGTTCCTCGTCTGGTGTTTGTGCTTGTGAGATTTGTGACTATAAACGCACATATAGGTACGATAAAGGTGAAATTAATAGAGAGCGGCAAATGTTTTCCTTTATAAAAAGTTACTTAAGAACATTTTCGAAATGACTTATTTAAAAAAATAAAAACTGGAAATCTCTGTTTCTATGGAAACTTTAAAGTCGGTCTAATTTGGCTGACACACTATTTTTTGAAAATGTTCTTAAGTAATTTTTTTGACCTATAGTATGTATCCTGCTCATGCGTATGAAGTTTCATTAAATTCGGTTCATTCATTTCGAAAAACAAGGGCTTGAAATTTGTATGAAATGCCGTACGGCGTAAACGCTCTTAAACATAACTGGCGCCTTTTGTGTCACCCTTTGTACAGTTTCTATATTTATGTTTGTAATTTATATGGTGTGCATAATAAAGAGTATTCTATCTATCTATCTATCTGGCGAAATGTTGGTGAGTACACCTCTGCCTTACCCTGTGGGGATTACAGGCGCTATGTTTTGTTATTTGAACCCAATCCAATTTAAACGTATAGTAATTACGGATGGAACGTAATTTATTAAAGTACTAGGTTACGTCAATCAAGCAGCTTGTCCTTGACCAAAGGTTTTATCGGGAAGAATTTATAGTACGGAGTTTTGTTTCGCTTTATTTTGAAATATAAATGAGAATAACGATAGTGTTTCGATTTGCAATTTAAATAAAAACTTCTTGAAATTGTTCTACTAGAGTCGCGTCGCGTCTGTCTGAAGGAGCCTTAAAAGAAAAGGAGGGGCGAATGAAAGGGCTGATAAAGGCCAACCTTGGGTAGACTTCAAATTAAATTTGTTTCAAAATAAGATAGCCATTTGTTTCGATGATGTTGTAATTGATTTGTTCATGAGTGAGTGAATTTTTGGATACCTCTACCCATATTAGGCTACCGTTAAAAGTGTTTGCCCGCAAAGCCAACTATACTTAACAAAAAACATAATTATCCTACAGTGTACAGCACTCTGCAATAGTAAGCCTTATATCAGTGAAATATTTTTTGTAATCGGATAAGTACTTCTACATATTACAAGGATAAAGACATTTATTCGTCGGATATGGTAGGTACAAAGATTCGAATATTTACAATAATAAGTACACGTGGCTATAAAACCTAACTTATGTACAGAGGCCAGCACATCAAGTTACCCTAATCTGTCAAATTTCTTTGATAGATTTTCAACTTTACCACAAACGAATAAGGTTCATATTTAATTGGGAAAATTTGACAGATTGGGGTAGGTTGATGTGCTGGCCTCTGTACTACTTATACTAATAAACAATACAAAACAGTTATTCTATGGACATTTATACTCTAACTCTTCCAAACAAACCATTTTACCTCTAGTACCTGGTTTCGATAAATAGAATATTGCTATACAACCTATTTCACTGAAATACATATGATCGTAAAGAATGAATCATAATCCTACAGAAGAAAGAATCTAGCAAAAAAAAAATGACCTATTCATAGTTTCATACAAATGAAGTAAAAAAATTTTCATTCCACTGATTCTAGTCCACATCGCACATACATTACAAAGCTGTCATTTGCAAGACTAGTGTACCAAATAAACAATTGTATGAACATTGCAGCATTTTTACACAACTTTACTTTTACTGGGTTAGCGCATTCGTCGAGTGTGTTAGGAGGAAGTGCAGTCACGTGGTCATTCATTTCATATTAATATTATATTTCTGTGTTTTCTCCCTGGTTGATGATACTAGTCTTTTTTCTCTGTTTTCTCCCCCTTGTATTAATGACGCCCCAGGGTGTATAAAAAAAAAAAACTTAACCAGTCCATATACAAAAAAAAAAAACAACCAAATACATCCAAGTTTAGTTACTATATGAAGCTAACTCAAATATGACAAAACCCATACTCTCTTACTACTTTCTAATTTGTTTGAAAAATACACTTTTTAAATGTCGCTGTTAGGATTTATTTGATAGTTCCAAAGTTCTCCTATGCATTAGTTTTGCAGTGTTTTCACATTGTATAATTACGGGGGACCCGGGAACCAGGGAGAAGAGGAATACGTTAGTATGGAATTAACGCCAAAGACCACGTTTCCAGCGTTTCCTCATAAAATTGTTTGTTATGACTGCGTAAAGAATATGTTTAATAAAATGTGGAAGAGTAGACTAGACAATGATTGCTTGTGTGTTGGTGTCAACGCACTTTATCGTAAGCGAAGATAATAATTAGGTATGTGGATAAGAATGTTCAAGAGATATTCGTAACGTACAGACGCCATCACATCAAGCTACTAAAATCTGTCAAATTTCTTAAAAAAAAACGACTTTTTCGCTAAAGCATAACGTTCAAAGTCGATTGGTAAAAAATTTCCGTTTCGGGTAGCTTGATGTGATGGCGTCCACAAATACAGTTCAAGTTTAACACAGCTCATGAGTTACTGCTCCATCGAATTGAATGAAATTGCTCCTTTCCTAAAAGCAGGAAGCAGGATTTTGAAAGAAGAAAGAAATAATAATTGTTTATTCTCTACGAATTATTGATCTAGCGGTCGCAAGCGCTACTGCTGACCATGAGGTCCTGTGGCTTTCCATCTGGAATTTTTCAATAGCAGCCCGGAATTTGGATTCCTGTCCTGTTGATAGCAATAGGCTCGCCCCCTATTACATAGGACTTCAACATAACTGGCAAAATGTTGGGGGTGTACTGTAGATACACCTCTTGCTAACCCTTAGGGGAATACAGGCGTGATGTTATGTGAATAAAACGCACATTATGAAAAAAGCATGAAACATGGATCGACCGTCCTTAGGGCGTTTGTGCACTAAAAGGAGTTTTACTGTCCGGCAGACCGATTTTTACAGTCGGATATGGCACGCCATAAATGTATATATACTAGTTTGTGCACTTGTGGATAATAAAATTCCTTGTAGTGCACAAACGCCCTTATGATTGCACCAAGTAGTCAGACTATTCAATTTGTCGTCTCTTAATCTCGTAAAGTGATTCAATACGTTTTACTAATTAATATAGTTTAAAACTTGAAACTCATCGGTATGCATGTCTTCTTTGTTTTTGTAATCTGAATAAGAAAAAGAATGTAAGAAAATACGTTTATTTGCGGTAAACATGACGCAAAAAAGAACATACCTAAACACAAAAAATTACATAAAAAAAAGGTAGGAGGAAACGTGTCACATCCACGCAAAACAGCTATCGCTCAGCATTATGTTGCGACCCTATGCAAGACAGAGCCCCAACGCTGGTCTTCAGCGACTTCCGGCGCTGACGTTATGACGTCATCATCATCTGCTTAAATTTTACCCGACCATTTTGGTTGGCTTCCAGTGTAACCGGACGCAGTTGAGTACCAGTATTTCACATGGAGCGACTGCCTATCTGATCTCCACAACCCAGTTACTGAGGCCCCCCAATTTGTTTACTTACCATCTGTTGCGAATCTTAACCCTAATTGCGTGACACTATCAATCTCAATCTGAATCATTTTGAAGGATATCGCTAATCCATTGCTTCATATGTTCGAAAAATTTGTCTGCTCAACAACGTAAATAACGTAAGATAGGATATATAATTTTCTCTTGGTATTCTACTGCCCCCCCCCCCCCCTGAAAGTGACAAACGCCCACAGGAGGGCGTTATCGCCCACTTTAACTATGAAGTGTATTGTTAAGTTGATATTACGTCAAATTGAAAAGAGTTTTAAAATAAATCTCTATAATTTACCTCTTCACATTCCAGACTGGTCATTTGACGAGGACCTAGCAGCCAAGCTGCTGATCCAGCCTCTGGAGCAGTTTGTGTGGGGCAACAGCGATGGGTCACAGCCGCCGCTCCCGCGCCGGTCCACGCTATGCGGACGAGTGTTCAAGCAGGGCGATCCGGCTTACAGCTGTCGAGAGTGCGGTTAGTATTTCTGAAGATATGATATATTCTTGGATTTATTCTTCCTTGTGGTCTTTGTAAAGAGGTTTTGACGTATGAGTCTACGGCGATCAAAGTTAGTATTTACATTTTGTTATCGCCTGCCTTTGACTTTGTAAACTCCGTTGTATATCACTTCACGGGCAGCCAGCCGGCTAGATTCTATAGAGTATTTAAATTAAACCTGTAATCCTTAAACCAGAATTTGCTGGTGTTAATGAACTGGAAACTTAAAAAATAAAATTTGTTCCATGTATTGTTTTCTAAATCCTCTTCAATAATTTTTCAGCGAAGTACTACACTATATCCTATTTCTTCAGGCATGGACAACACTTGCGTACTCTGCGTGGAATGCTTCAAGGTGTCCGCCCATCGGCACCACAAGTACAAGATGGGCCAGTCCAGCGGCGGCGGCTGCTGCGACTGCGGCGACACGGAGGCGTGGAAGAGAGACCCCTTCTGTCAGTTGCACGCCGTAAGTAACACATTGCAGACCGTAGCGAGTACCTCCAGCGCGAGTACAAGATGGTCAGTTCAGCGGCGGCTAAATATGACCGAAAATCCGAGCTGGCCGACCATAGAACAAAATAATGTGTGTTTTTTAACAACTCAGAATCGTAAAAGTTTCAGCTTCAAAATCCGTAACACAAAAAATTTATGAGAAAAACAACAAAGATTATAATGATGTTCCGGCTTAAAAAAAAATTACGAAACTAGATAAATCGATGAAAAAAAATTATCCTATAACAAATGTGTGTTCTATACACTTTCACTAACTGCGTCCCGCGGTTTCATATGGAGATTCCTACGGGAACTGTGCATTTTTCGGCCATAAAAATATCATATGTGACTCGGAAATAATGTAGTATTTTATCAGTGAAAGGTCTTTTATGGTCGGTCCAGTATTTTTAGAGATTACCTTTTAACAAACAAACAATTTAACCTCTTCATAAGATTAGTAATTAAAGTATAGAAAATATGCCTTTTGTTGATGCAGCATCTCCTCAAACACCATTCGTTCAGTCTTCTAAACACAAGCTTCTCTCCTTCAGGCATCAGAAGATGACAATCAAGCCGAAGCTACTATACAACCGGATGTAATAGAACGCATGAAGATCGTAGCCTCAGTCTGCTTATCGTACTGCCTGAGACTACTCACACACGACCATGCTCCGGGGCTACCTAATGATCTAAGGTAAGTTTTATCATTATCGGACTTGTATCTCACTGTTTCGATTTGCAATGAATAGAAAAAAAAACAGTGGCACTCTGGGAGTGCCGACAGAAGTGAAAACAAAACACAAACAGAATACTTCCCCATTAAACACTCACTGACATATATCGGATATACATTAAAACCGATTACATCCCGAGGACAGCCGAACACATCCGAATGTAGCGCAGCGTCGGTAACAGTGTCGCGAGTTCAATGGTTTTTTCCCCATCTCAAAAAATGCCCAATGCGCCTAAAGAAGTTTTCACTTAAAAAACAAGTTTTTTTGTTCAAAATTTGCACCATGTACATTAATACACTGGTCCTCACGCTGTGGGGGGCTCGTGGCTAAATTATAACAGTCGCAAGCGTAGATCGAAGTCTAAGCTACGCTTGCCGCGGTCGGTTCGTGGATGGGTTAACATCTATTACATATTGAAACCCCTCCGTGCTTTGGAAAGCACGTTAAGCCGTTGGTCCCGGCTGTCCTTAGTAAATCTTTGGCAGTCGTTATTACAACGATATAAGAGTCACATGACGCGCGTTCATAAATTGCCTTTTTATGCCCGAATAGTTGAAGCACTCTTTCCTTACAATAATACTATAACTTTTTTATACCTGTGACAATTTTTTTTTTGCCTTGCCCCTTTTAGTCTTGTGGTCGCAAGCGCTACTGCTGAGCAAGAGGACCTGGGTTCGATGTCCAAGTCGGGCAAAGTGTTATTGGGTTTTCCATTAGAAATTTCTCAGTTACAGCCTGAAGTCTGTATTTGTGCCTGGTTGATGGCAATAGACCATTATTACATGGGGCTTAGAAAAACATAACTGTCGAATGCCTAACCATTCGGGCATTATTGGCGTGATGTTATGATATTATGCTATGTGTTTTCTTTTACAATAATAGTAGTGAAATGTTATAATTAGAGAAAAAGTACGATAAATCCTTCCAGGCTGAAAGACGCGGAGAGGGATCTACTGCAAATACTGGACCAGCCCGACTGTTACTGCACTGTTCTGTACAACGACGAGACGCACACGTTTGATCAGGTAAGAAGTCGCCATTAAAAAAAAAACCAATAACCGTGAATTCAGCATATAACACATAGAAATATTTATTGTTTAAAAAAAAACATCTGTTTCATAGAAAAGTGCCACAGTGTGTAGTTGTGCCCGCGACACTGTTCGCGTAGATGTCGTAAAGCAATAAAGTCTCTCTTTGCTAATTAATTATTTTTCTAAAATAAAAGTAGCCTAACTTACTCCGTGTAACATAAGCTTTCTGCCAGTCCTGTCTCGGCCCTGTCTCGTCAAAATCGGTCTAGCTGTTCCGGAGATTAGCCGGATCAAATATAAAGACAGACAAAATTTTTAAATTTGTTTTATTTTTATTTTTTATAAGTACCTTATTTCATAATTATGCATTAAGTAAAAAGCTGTTATTTTGACATTACAAACAGACACTTTAATTTTATTTATTTGTATAGATGTATAGATAATCACCAATAAACTGCCATTGCTTCTTTTTCGCAGGTTATAACAACTTTAGTAAGAGTAACAAAATGCAACCAACGTGATTCGCTAGAGCTAGTGAGTCTGATCGACCGCGAAGGAAGAGCGCTCGTCAAATGTAACTCGTTTCAAGTCTGCGACAAACTGAAGACCGATATCGAGATGTAAGTGTTTGCTTGTGTGATATTATAATGTAGTATTTCATCTAACATTTGGCCTAACATCGACAAACAGACAGACAAATATTTATAATAATAGTTTTTTTTTTTATAAGTACCGTAATAATTTGTTATGCATTTAGTAAAAAGTTGTTATTTTGACATTACAAACAGACACTTCAATTTAATTTATTTGTGTAGATAAATGTTAGAATGCAATTTAAAGAAAACCCTATAAAAAGTCATAATTCATTCCCTCTCCCTTAACTCAATAAATAAATAAAAGTATGATTCTTAAATCACGTAGTTGTGGATAATCGCAGAAAGAGCAATTTTTTTTTTGTTATATTTAAATATATGCGAGTAACTAATGCTTTTTACTAATTATTATATTTATCCATTTTCACCATGACACGTTTGCCATTCCAATTTAAACTTTATGTTGTTGTCATAAGAATCAGATGCGTCATTGTGAAATATATTATAATTTATATGTTATGGTGAATTATTTCCATATTTCCCACCCCTTCTATCTTTATTAACACTCGCATAGTATTTACGTGACAGCGCGGCGGGTAGTCAAGGTATAAATATAAGTAAAGGTCGAAATAAAGCTAAACAGGAGACTTTTTAATTATTCCGTCACAAGCTTTTGTTAAACTTTATTTAAAATAAATGTGATGATCCTTATACAAATAATTAGGTTCCTACTTGTTTTTATTGTGGAAGTGTAAACGCCCGAACTGAATGAGTTTCCTCCCCAACCAAAATGGTGATGGTCGTTTCAAAACTTCACATATTTTTTTACTATTATCACCTTTCCGTTTCAAAACAAATGTTCAGTTGCGATATGAGCTTGCTTTATAGGAGAACGAACGGTTTGTTTCAACAGCTGCATTGGGTCGCAGCGCATCGCATTATAATACAAAAAGCCCGGTGCGCCAAACAAATGTACAAAGCTGATCTAATTTGCGTTCGCGATTTATTTGCCAAAAATGTAAACAAATATGAATTAATGGAAAAATAACTTTAATTCCTACACAATAAAGTTCAGTTTACGCTACAACTTCAAACATTTTTATATCTCTGAAATCAACTTAATTATTATTGAAATGAAGTTGATATTTGTTTAACTTGAAATAGGGTGGGGGTGCGCAGCTCTGCGCACTTTTACTATAGGAGGATCTTGTGTGTTGCGGTGCGGCCCGCCGTAATGTGCGCAACACTTAATCTTCCAGTATAAAACTGTTTTATTTTTAAATGATTTTCCTGCGCTATCACGTACGTGCTTAACAAATTATCCGCTGTCTCCCTTACTTGCACTGGTGTGGGGTGATGTGAACGTATGTGCTCAGCTGTACGGCGATGTTCGAAAGGTTCACGTCGCGCCACGGCCCGAGCCTCAAGGTGCTGGTCATGCACGCGCACGTCATTGCGCATCAGACTTTCGCGATGAAGCTGCTGCATTGGTGAGTTTACTTTTAAATTATTATCTAAGGGCCAATTTTACCAAACTTTTATACCTAGAATGAGTTTTATCCTGAGAATTGAATTTTTGTCAGTTTTTTCATACTAGAACTGTCATACGTCAATTTTATTCCACGGATAAAAAAACTTTGGTAAATCAGTCCTTAGTAAATTTTTATTTAATTTAATACAGAGAATTAATACATTTTGAATGTCATATGTTATAAAAGATATCCTTTACACTTCCTCGTGTTTGATCTGTGAAGTGGCAGGGCAGTATCATTGTAGGTCAGACATCAGGTGGAAGTTACAGGCTAAAAAAAATGTCTATTTCTGGGTCAATACTGAAGGGTATATTTCTGGGTACTAAGGGGGAAAGTCCTTAGTGCGAAGTTCTCGTTAGGGTCAGCGCGCAGAGAGACGCGACGTGATGCTACTGGAAGAGGCCAGTGATCAGCGCTGCGTGGTGCAACGTATTCTGAATTCTCACAATGAAATGTGTATCTTTCCGTGTGGTATATAATAATAATAAGTATTTATTTTCTCATCACAATAAATATTACAGACATTGTTACACATGATATATTATTTGGTTTAGTTTACTGTTGGAGACTGGTGCCTCAGCTAGGCTTTAAGGACCTGTGTTTCAGGTCACCAGTAAAGTTATATTTTGAGTCGTTCTATTAAAATGTGCGTGCAGCGTCGCGTTGCGTCGCATCTCGGTGTGAACTGGCCCTTAAGGGCCTATACTACCTCAAATTGCTTAGCATGATCCTCCGTTATGTCGAAAATACTGCAGCATTAATTTTGAAATAAATATATGGTAAAGTTGAGGATTAATGTAAGGTACTATGTGTGACGAAAACACGATTCCATAAAATTTTCTCGATAGAAATAAAATCCAAAGTTACCTCGAAACTGAACAATAAACCGCTGGTATTAAAAAATACTTCAAATTTGATCAGGAAACTTCGTATAATAAATAAACTAACTATAAAGCAGCGTTTTTTTTTTTTTTATTACAATTATTTTCGCCGTAAAAAGCAAAAACCTAAACTTTTGGCGCTGCCTGCCGCCCAGCACCGCACTCTGTCTCGCTCACACTTAGTCCGCGAGCAGTATCGTGCGAGCGATACAAAGAGTGAATTTTAGCGGAGGTAGTATGGGCTCTTAAGCGAAGTGGCAAATTCAATGTTAGTCTCGCGGTGCAACGTCGAAACTTTGCTGCAGCGACGCAGCGTCAAAAAATAATACAAATGTTGGAGGTTGCCTAGCTAACATAATCGAAGTTATAAATGTTTGCTAGCTTACGAAAACTTTGTTATTGTGAAAAGCAAACCAAATCTTGTATAACGGCCATTGATCATGAGCGATTTTGTTGTATAACCAAACCCTTCAGGCTCCAAAACTTCGTGAGCCAAGAGCCCAGTCTCCGGCTGGCAGTGAGCCAGGTGGCGCTGGGCGAGCACGCGTGGGGCGCGCACAGTGCGCTGGGCGGCGGCGTGGCGGGCGGCGTGCTGCAGAGCGACGCGCGCATGTGGAAGGCGGCGCGCTCCGCCTGGCACCGCCTGCTCATCGCCACCACGCTCATGGACTACACCACCAAGAGGACCATGGCCATCTTGTTCACGAAGAACTACGGTGAGTGCTTGTGCGATAAGGCCAGAGAGCAGTCTTGGCGGTACCGGCCACGACTTACCAGTCCAAGGTTATAAGTTCGAACCCAGACAGGCAATTTACTTGTGTAAATTATTTCATCACCAATAATCTGAAATCGGTGAAGGAAAACAGCGAGAGGAAACCTGCATGTCCTAAACCAAAAAATTCGAGGACATGTGACATCTACCAACCCGCACTAAACCTGCGTGATAGATTAAACATTTTTCTTGCCGTAAAAAACTGCGGTGACGGACACGTTTTTTCTCGGTTTATTCGCCGTACCAATCGTGCCCTGTACAAAGAGTTTAAATCTAGACATTCTTCATTTTGTTTATCTTGTGCTTTTCTGCTTTATCGAAAGTTTTCATATTTAAACAAACTACATAAATACAAATCGCAAACATGAAAACTAACTGCCCATCCGCCCAGATCACACAAGTAATCCATCAGTTACACTTTGCGAAACACTAAATGTCCCTACATATAATAACAACAAAACTTCTATTGTTCAGTGTCCTTCAATTAATAAATATGATGATGGAGACAAGTTTTTACCGAATACTATTAATTTTCATAATATTAATATTTTCGATTTGTTCCCAGGTTCAATCCTCAAAGACTTCATCCGAGATGACCACGACCACTCGTTCTCCATTTCGTCACTATCTGTCCAACTTTATACGACGCCGACTCTTGCGCATCATCTGATAGCGAAGCACGATGCCTTGTTCGTCGTCATGAATACGTTTGTTAGCGAGTGTAATAGGCGGTGTAGTAATGTGAGTAGGAATCTACAACGCTACAAGTTTTTTTTTGGCGCGTTGCCAAAATCGGAACTAACGCCGCCATCTTGTTTTGTCAATACTGACAATTCCAACAACGCCCCCGGTCAATGTCATTCAGGTGCCAAAAGATCTTGGTAGCACTACTGTTTTAGCAATAGTTCTACACTAGCTTCTGTCCGCGACTTCGTCCTCGTGAAATTTCGGCCCTCGACCCACCGCGTCGCATCCCGTCGCTTGCCCGCAATATTACTTCGTTTTTCGCTTGGCGTTCTTTCTGACTTTCTTCTTTTTGGTCTGCTCGTAAGGGCCGTAGCGTGATGTTAAATAGCCTATGATATGCAGCGCAGATAGATTAACCCCCTTATTAATAAACGCATTATATCAGATGAATAGATACACACCGATTTCTCTCTTTCAGTCGTCAGTAATTTGACTTTCGAAAGAAGAAGACAAAGGATTTTTTAACTATAAAGACGCTATACAACGTTTGTTAGTAAGGGGGTAAGGCTATAGAGCTTATATTGGCTTATCCGTCAACGTAGCCAAAAATCAACATTTCAAATTGCAGCGCTAGCCCTTTTTTAAATGCAAACATTTTGATTTAAACTTGACTGCTGCACATGGACCCCTACTCCAATAAAACAGTAAAATAAAAGAGAAATGGCATATTCGCTATCGGAACGAAACCGTCAACATAGTTTGTTATAAGACTGGATATTTTTTTTTAACTAATTTATTTATTTTTTATGCTGTATATCCAATAAACATTTGTTTGGAAAGGAAAAACAATTGTGAGTTTGTATGTAGGGGGTAATCTTCGGAATCAGAAAAAAAAAATCAACGATCAGATCTGATTTTTTTTTATAGTTAAGAAGAAATTTCACGCGGACGAAGTCGCAGGAAGAAGCTAGTTATTTATATTCTTCATAGACTTATTCATCCACGTCCAAAGAAATACGCATTGGGCGACTGATTTCCTCATCACTTGGTCACCGCATAGAGCAAATTTTATAAATCAGTTTCTTCCACAGGGCCGCCTAGAATTCGACCGCTCCCACGTTCCGATGGCGTTCAAACGCGCTCAGTTCATCTTATACGACGTGAAGTACCTCCTGAGCTCGGTACCAGCTACCTTCGACGATGACCTTCGCAAGGGGTTCATGCACGGTATCTCTCTGATGCTGAACCTGTTGGTGATGATGCAGGGAATGGACTCTGTTGTCAGACAGGTAGGAACTTGAATAAGGAGGATCACTTGGAGTGAAGGTACCCAAAAGCTCGGCTTGCCCTAGTAACAAACTAAGCATCACTTATCAAGTAAATCATCATCACCTTGTCCAATGTTACTCGGGGTCGGCGCAACACGTTTTGGTCTTCCCTTCTCCCCTGTCAACTGTCACGCTATCATTCACTCCCTGTTCATTCATATCGTCCCTTACCCAATCCATCCTTCTTTTCTTTGGCCTTTCTCTCCATTCCATCAATCAATATGTTCACTTTTAAGTCACATAGGTTTCCTCCCTTTTCATCACATGCCCAAGCCAAACGATTTCTTTTGAACTTTTCTGTCATTGGCGCCATTTTAAAACTCCCCCTTATACAGCATGTATCAGAAAGGTGTGGTAAAATTATCAAGTGTCCCATAAAATTGATTTATTTCTGTAAGTAGGTTTGTACAAACACTTTTACATGTCAATCATATTTTTTTAAACTATTTGAAGTCGCGTTTCCTATCTGACTACTTTGAGGCTGAAACAAACTCAGAGGTCACAGTCTATTTTAAAGTCCAGACAGAATCTTGGTCAGATTATGTGAAGACCATGTAGATTGGTGTCTGAAATGGTCTTTTGAGGAAAGAAACATACAGATGAAAAATGTATGGGACGGCTGATTATTTTTTCCCATGGAAAAAGTTGTTTAGTGTGATCGTCTGTACCAAACCTTTCTGAAACACACCATAATTATATTCATTTATTACTTAGCAAGCAAGTCATAGTATCATAATATTTTGTTATTTTTGTTTGTTATTAGTAATTTGTACTATTTTGTACCCTTGCTTATGTTGTTTTCCTTTATTTTTGTGCTTGTCGTACTTATTGTACCTAGATTATAATTGAACGATATGGTCTCCTAATTCGAATTGTACACTAACCATTATGTGGTCCGGTTCTTGTATATTGCATTTAATTGTGTAACCTCCATTGAAGATCCAATAAGTAAATAAATGAACTCAATCTTTTATGTATCTTCCACGCCCCGCGCGGCATTGAGCAGTGGTGACCCAGTGGTATTATAATAATCGGTACCTGTATAGTAAAAGTGCGCAGTACTGCACACCCCTACCCTATTTCAGGTTAAACAAATTTCAACTTTACTTCAATGACTATTAAGTTGATTTCAGAGTGACGAGCACCATTGAAAAGGTTATAAAAATGTTTGAAGCTGTAGCGTAAATTGTACTTTATTGTGTAGGAATTAAAGTTATTTTTCTATTAATTCATATTTGTTTACATTTTTGGCAAATAAATCGTGAACGCAGGATAAGTATCATCGGTTGACCGCCGCCTATATAATGGTCGTGAGTTCGAAACTAGGTAGGCACTTAGTGTATTTATTTTTACCACCGTTGCTCTCAAAACGGTGAAGGAAAACATCGTAATGAAACCGGCATTTCTTAGAATCAAAACAATTCGAAGACATGTGACATCCACGAACCCACACTGGGCTCGCGTGGTGTATTATGACCCACTCCCTCTCACAGAGAGGAGGCTTGTGTCCCAGCAGTGGGAACATTATAGACTGATTATATGATGCTTATGTGCGGCATTTGAATAATCCCTTTAATTCTCACTTGTGGTTATTGAAAGTCCATGGTTATTCATTGTTGTCATGTCACTTCTTCACTTCAGTAGTGTTGACACAAAGTAGTATTACTGTGTCATCGTCTGCCTAGTCGGCTTCCAGTCTAACCGGATGCAGCTGAATACCAGTATTTTACATGGAGCTATTGCCTATCTGACCTCCACAACCCAGTTACTGGGTCATACGATATCCCTTGGTAAGACTGGTTGTCAGACTTTCGGGCTTCTGACTACCCGTAATGACTGTCAAAGATCCACGAATTACAGCCCGTACCAATGGCTTAAAGTGCTTTCCGACGCACGGAGAGGTCACGGTATGTAATGATGGTCACCCATCCACTGACCAACCGCGGCAAACTTAGCTTAACCTGATCGATCGTCCTATGCGGCTGTTTTTATTTAGCCACGGGCCCCTCAAAGTAGTAGTAGTAGTGTGTATCAAACTCAAAACATTTATTTAAAATAAACCATTTACAGGCACTTTTGAATTGTCCAGGAGTCAGTCAGTCAGAAAATCCTATGGAAGAAGAGCGGGCAAGAATCTCCATGGACCCTCTTTTAAGTCACAATAATTATGTTAGAAAAATCTAGTTACTAAGTATTTAACACGTTCAGTGCCGGGAGCCCTCCTGGAGGGTTCACTCAAATCGCATATGGGATGCCGGGAGCCCTCGCGGAGGGCTCACTTTAAATGTACGTTTTTCTTAGCGAATATAGCATTTTAGACTTTGAAAATAAAATTAGTCGTATATTTTAACAAGATTTATTAGTATAATCGTTGGTTTTCAAATACAAGCATTTTTATTTTCAAAAATAATTGGGAGCTAGGATGCCCGTATTTCAGGGATGGTAAACTGTTTTTCGTTTAGGTAGGTACAAATATTCACTAAAAATAAAAATATTTATTTTGAGATTATAAATTAAGAGGATGAGTTTAAAAATAGAAGCTTTACAGGGTTCCGTATCAAAATGGTAAAAACGAACACCCATGGTGCAACTTCGTTTGTCTGTCTGTCCGTTCGTTTGTACAGCTGCTCATTTCAGGCACATACTTCGCTACATACAAGTTGTTTGGTTTTGTCATTTTTTATATTATCTGTGGTCATGTATACAATGTGTAACATAATTAACGCAAGACCTCATATACCCCAATTAGAGTATTGAGTTAAAAGCATGCAAGAACCAAAACTTTTTTTTTTAAAGCTAACTTCTATTATTATTAAGAAAATCGTGTTGACCGTAACACTAACTTATGCATTTAAAATATGGACTTATTGCTTTGAAATAAGTTTTATTTTTCTTTGGCTCAATCACCGGTCAGTATGGCAAACGAATAATAAAAAAAAAAAATTTCGTTCTCAAACATGCTTGGAAATTTGAGCATTATTTTGACAACCTTCTTTGAGATAAATCGAAGTTGCTGTACTGGCCACATACATGCGAGCAGCGGCTGGCAAAAGTTGTATGAAAATCCATATCTGTCCTGGTTTAGCGGCCAAACAAATTACATAGTAAACTCATTTAAGTCGTGTTGATCTTTTACTTCGAAAAATGGCAAGCAAGGAAGTAAAAAAAAACAAATGAACACTTTAACGCGGGAAAAAATATTGTTGTGCGTTATTCTTCATTGATTTTGAAAAGTAATTGTATTTTAATTTCCGCGCATTATTTGAGAAAAGTACTATACAAGCCTTGGCCACAACTAGGCATTGATGGACTTACGTATGTGTGCCTCGGCTTCGCCTCGGCCCACATTTACACGTTCGTCCTTCGATGCCTCTTTTGCTGGCCGCTGCAGTAATGTACTAATATTAAGGGGGAAGCGTTAAGGTAGCCCGCGAAATTTGCTGGTCAATATTAAGTTGTATGTTGATCAAAATTGATTCGCGGCCGTAAAAAAAAAAGAATTTCGCGAGCTACCCTGGCGCTTTCGCCTTAAAAGTTACTGATATCGAGTCAGTAGTTAATTATGAACAAACTACTTTCAGGACTTGCGTTTATTCTGTTACGCCTTGTATGTGTATCACACCAATAGGTAGTGTGTGATTTCCGTTTGTCTTCTTTCACGTAATGAAGCTACCTACGGAATGACGCGGTGACGTGCTGTTTGTAGTCATAGTATAGGTATAGCTGAAAGAACTTATGCTAATTAGAGGCAATAGAAGCACGGGAGCGAAGCTACAGGTAAAAGTAGTTAAGACATAAATTTTTCTTGTCTCAATCGGAGTTTTTTCGTCATTAATTTATACGTACTTTCTTAAATATTGATTATATATGAATAACGATTGAAAGTAGATAATTCCAGAGTGAATCATGAACGTCAAGTAAATAATAGAACACTAAACGTTAATAAACTGTTACAAAATAATAACGTTTTTATTACATAAAAAACTACTAATACTTATTGCATATTGTAATTGTTGAAAAAAAAAATACATTGCATGAAAATTTCAGAAGAGGTTGGACACCCCTGTCACGGGATCAAAGCGAGCGATTATACTTTTTCTTCATATTTTTATTTTTTATATTTCTCGTCTCCACCCCACTAGCACATGTAAATACCCCCAGAGATACTAAATATAGCAACAAGACGTTCCGAAAACACTAATTTACTTCTTTTTACAGTGTTTTATAATACGGTTTCAAACCTAATGCCGACGACCCTCCTCGAGGGTTCACTTTAGCGCAAACGTAATGCCGGTGACCCTCCTGGAGGGTCCATTTGCAATATGTATGGCGGCATGGCGTATGAGCTCTATGAAAAGTGGGCGGAGTCGAAAGTGTTAACTTTGATACAAGCTACCACAAAATTTGAATTATCTTTCTATATTCCTCACCCATCAGGTCGGTCAACACATGGAATATGAGCCAGAATGGGAATCCGCCTTCAATCTCCACGTAAAGCTGGCACACAGCATCACGCTATCTCTAGAGTGGTGCGCGGCAGAGAAGGCGTTGGCGACCGCCGTGTACCGCATGGCGCTGAGGAAGCATGTTGAGACGTATACCCCGCCTGCTAAGGTTGTGAGGGGTGAGTACTACGAACACCATTTCTAACAGATTTTTTCTTCTAGAAGAATCTTTTTTTAAATTGACGATAGATATAGTAGTTTCCGAGATATCTGGGAAAATTTAAACCTTTTCAGGGGGCGATAGACGTTTGAGCAAGTACGCGTATTAGTGTGTTAGTGGCTAAGCGAACTTTTCGTGTAAAAAATGGGCGAAAATGTCATCGAGCTGTAAGTACGATTAAACTGGAAGAATTTTCTGAAATAGGCAATTTATGTGTATATTAAATTAATATGATCGGAGGCCCATTCGAACAGTTCGGAGTTTGACTGCTATTAAAAGAATAAATGGGAAAAAAATAACCTAACAACCTTTGATACGATGGCAAAGACAGAAAATACATAACCTTTATGAAGTACTAGCTGCGCTCCGCGGTTTCACCCGTATATTAAGTGTCGATCCCGTGGGAAGATCTGGATAAAAAGTAGCCTAAATGTTAATCCAGTGTATCAGCTACCTCCATACAAAATTTTATCAAAATTGGTCCAAGTAACAAACTTTCACACACACAAACTTTCGCCTTTATAATATTAGTGTGATCATAGTTTTCCACCTTTACAAATTAATAGCTATAATTATATTCTCCCCCAGAACTCGGCAACCAGATCGCCTCAGTGATCCCGTATGACGTATCAACGGAGCCGGTGTCCATCCACCGGCCGCTGTCGCGCTACATCGCCGGCCTGCACCTGCTGCTGCACCCGCACGGCCTGTCCTACCACAGCCGCGAGTTCGACCGGCAGGACCGGCCCAAGCCCACGCCCGACCAACTTATTGGTAACTAGCTGCGCCCCGCGGTTTCACTCGCATAAGTGTCGATCCCATGGGAATATCGCGATAAAAATCTATCCTATGTCCTTTCCCGGGACTTAAACTATCTCTAGACCAAATTTCATCTAAATCGGTTTAGCGGTTTAAGCGTGAAGAGATAACATACAGACAGACACACTTTCGCATTTATAATTTTATTAGTATATTAGTATATTTGTATGAATTAGTATGGATAAGACAGTGCATACTAGTAGAATGTATTTTTAGCCGAGAAATTAAAATGTTTAATCTGGATTTATCGTAGTTATAGAGTGTGTAACTTGACTGTGTCTTATCTTACCGCGTTTTGTATATAATTCTTGATGCTTACAAATAAATGTGCAGGTATCTAATATACAGTAAATACTGGAGAGGAAGGGACACACTTCAGGACGCAGAGGTTTTATGTAAAAGTGTCACTTATGTTGAAAAATAAATGTATTATTATTTCTTCCACAGAGCCAGTCCTCGAAACCATGGCCATGATAGGCCAGGTGCACGCCGGCATGTGGCGCCGCAACGGCTTCGCGCTCATCAACCAGCTGTACTTCTACCAGAACGTCAAGTGCCGCGCCGAGATGTTGGACAGAGACGTAGTGATGCTGCAGGTACACGCGATATTTTATTACAAACATAATAGAACAGGTGCCCTCCGAGATGTTTTAGTTTGACAAAGCGATTGTGACAAAAAAAGAAATGTATCCTTGTTCATAACTTATTTGATTTGGACTATAAAGTCAAATAGAGTCTAAAATAAAAGCTCTATTTGGTATATGTATTGTACGAAGGCTACCAGCACACACGAGATTCAATATATCGTCGATCGTTCAATATTCAATATATACGCGCACACGAGATTCAATATATCGTCGTTGTTGATATTATGTCTTCAATAAAAAAACATCTTCAAAACTGCTAACACGTTAATCAATAGATGCCTGTGTAAATAACAGGTATTTTAACACGAATAATTACAAACGCTTTGTTTCACAAAACTTCCTTTTCCATGTAAAGTATTTAGCAACCTTCCATAAAATTTACAAATAACAGATCGGCGCCTCCCTCATCGAAAGCAACGAGTTCATCATCCACGTCCTGAACAAGTTCAACCTGCTGGACTGGGCGGCTCCAGACTTCGAACAGCGTGCCATTGAAGACGACACGCTCCGGCATACGATTAGCATGCTGGAGGAGTTCTTAGGACTGCTTATTACAAGTAAGTTTTAATATGACACATCGAGCTTTAGGAAGAGAGGAGTGATAGAGACTCATTAGAAAGCCGGATTTTTTCTAAATTATGCTGCGTTCATTTTATTATTAATAAAATTAGCTGTCACATACATTTTGTCGCTTTATGCAAACAACAAATATAAAGACCAGCAGATTTTTTATAGAAGAAGTTAAGTTTCGTTTTTTTATAATAAAGTATTAAAATCATAGCATTTGTTCACAAAGACCTTAGTAGGTTCAGGGAGAAAAAACTAAGCTTATATCAACTCAGCCTATTGCAGTCCACTGCTAAACACAGGCCTCTCCCAGGCTGCGCCACAACACCCTGTCCTCCGCCTTCCGCATCCAGTCCGTCCCAGCCACCTTTAGGTCGTCCGTCCATCTCAAACCAAGCAGATCCTGGCTGAGCTGGTCGTCAAGCTTGCATACCAGTTACAAAACCTCATGGCTAGAAACTTGAAGTCAGAGTAAAAGAGTAGTATTATTATTGTGTGACAGGTGTTTTTAAAGTCTATTCAAACATGTTTCAAATTAGATTCGGATAGTGACCGCCGAAGGGGACAGACGTGTCTTGTCCCGCCTTTGTTTATACTTGATGCAATGTGCCAAACACATGTGGCTCTCTGAGCTTGAAACTCGAATTTGAAATTTGAACGGTGTTTCGCTTGTTGTTTTGTGAGTGCAAATTAAAACACCTTAGAACAGTGGTAAAGTGGCATACGTGTGTTCCTGATATACAAGCCCGAGGTCTAGGCCTTCCGGCCGAGGATCTTCGTGACGTCGATTTGGTGAGATCTTTCCATATATTTCAGGGATCTCCACTGGAAGCTGTATCCGGCTGCGTTATGATTTGTTAATTTGGACTTTTGAATCCACACGTGTATTTATAATTAGGCTTTATAATTAGGCATCACTGTAAGCTATAATTAGGCTTTAGGGAAATGTTTTCAAATTATATATATGAGCGAGGGATAAAATAAACTTATACATTCTATTATTCTAGCCTAAAATACGGTATCGCTCTAGAATTTGTACTTCACACTATTCTTAATTTAACACTTTACTAAATTACCAAAACTGCCTTGAACAAGCTACCTATTTCCTAGCTTGTAAAGCAAGCTTGTATACCTAGCCCACGCGCACAAAATTGGCCTCGAAGAGCAAAAAACAAAAAAAAGGTTTTGTAACAAAAAATAGCGAAGCTCATAAATTACAGGCAGTAACTAGCTTCCCTGTCAACTATATTGGTCCTCAAACCCAAAGCTTCACAACACATGTGTGTAGAGGTCTTGTAATACCATAAAAACAAAAGTGTTTTTTTGTTTTTTAAAATGGGCATAATTGTGCGTATGAAAAAAGATGGGAACTGCTTATTTAGGGCCATAGCCCATCAAATAAATATTACAATAGGTGTAACTTTCGATCACGTGTCTGTCCGTCAGGACCTCGCTTCATATGTTTTGCAGCATCGAGAGGACGACAGAATTCGTCTAGCACTTCTCTCCCAGGAACAAAGGATAACAGAATACAATAACCACGCAGTTTAACAAGACGTTCAGGGGAGGAGAGGATATCTTAATCGCCGCGTCCGAGTTCTATCTTGTAAATTTGCACGTGCACACGGATACAAGACACACGCTAGTGTATTCACCTACCAGTGAACCAGTACCCGGCAACATACACATCCTCTATAAGGACCCGCACTATGATAGCTGAGGCATGACCGACGACGAACAGTACAACAGAAACCCGATAGATATAAGGCAAAAATCAAACAACGTACAACACACGTGAACAGCAAGGACAACCCACGAGACCCCAGTCTCCAATGAAGACCCCCAAATTACCTAGCTCATTAACACAGTATGAACAACAAGCATCAACGTACGAGTATACACCGTTATCAGACGTAGTCGCAGATGTCACTGGGTTCACAATACTTAGAAACCAGCCGTGTACCGCAATAAAATATTCTTGCCCAGAATTACGTATTGCAGCTTGGAACGTCAGTGGGGCCTCAAATCAAACAAAAAAGAAAACACCAAACACAATAATACACAAAGACAACAGCAAGACACAAAGGAAACAACAATTGCGTCCAAGGATCTCAACTATAAACAGCGCTATTATGCCGCCCTCAATAGTAAATTCACGAAAACAAAATACCAAGCCTGCATAACAAAAAAATAAAAAAAAAAGATGTAGGAATCAAATCAACGGACGAAAACATCGAAATACCCTGGAATACCATAACGAAAGTATTAAAAGCGGCTGCCCAGGAAACTGATTCTTAAACCAGTTCTTTCCAGAGATCATCGACTAGCTCTTGCTAACCTACACAACGCAAAATTCCTACGAAGTAGGCAACCACATAACCCAAATAGTCACAACCTAGTAAAAGAATGTCAGGCAACACTTCAAAAGAAATATCAGGAAGAGCGAAAAGCATGCAGGGCCTGCCTCAACGGACTGGGGGAAAAACCACCCAGCAAAACGCATGCAGATGTTATACTTTTTTTTTTTACAGTAGAAACAAACTTAAACAAAACGTCGAAAAAGGTCTACATAAATACCGATGACCAAATGCGAGCAAATATAAAAAAAAATCCGAGGGTCATCTTATACCAACAGTTAAAATAAAAAAGCCGATAACCGAAGTACAGTGTGATGGGCCCAGTGTGGATCACGTTAGGAATCATTAATAAAATGCGGAACGGGACAGCTTCCGGAACTGATCAAGTGGTAATCTAGCTTTACAAAGCAATGCCCCAAATATTACAAAAAGCCGTCACCAAACACATGAACAGAGCCTGGATACAGAACAAAACACCAGACACATGGATGGAGACCGTACAAATACAAATTCCAAAAAAACCATAACCCTAAAAATGCGAATGAGTATCGCCGCAAATCGGTTTGCAATACGGGTTACAGAATCTACGCCTCCTGCGTATCAAAAAAAAACTAGTTGAGATAATAACGGAATTGGGCAACTATCAAGCGGCCTTTTTAAACAATAGATCAACAGATGACCATAATAATATCTTTACGCTTAAAAGGGTTTTAGACGAAGAATGGCGTGCAGGTAAAATAATTTATGTACTCGCCCTCGACATTGAAAAGGCCTTTGACAACGTTGACCTCAATGCACTAAGAGATATCTTATTACAAGGAACCAACAAATCGCTAACCAACAGGATAATCAAGGTTTGTATGAATGAACAAACATGCATCAAATGGTGTGGCCAGCAAAGCAGTTGGTTTATTAAAGCAAAGGGAGTCAAACAAGGTTGCCCGCTGTCCCCTCGCCAGTTTACACTGGTAATCGACAAAGTCCTTAGAACCCTCGACGAAACCCAAAGGCCAAAAACGCCAAATATAATAATAATAATAATATCCTTGGACATTTCACACAACGCCATTTAGTCCCAAGCTAAGCAACCTAATGCTTGTGTTATGGTAACGAGATGGCTGATAAACTACTTATATACATTTTTTTTTTTGTAAATACATACATATTATAGATAAAAACACCCAGACCCGGAACAAATACTTGTAGGTCGTACAAATATTTGTTCCGTGCGGGAATCGAACCCGCGACATGCTGCGCAGCAGTCAATCGCTCAACCACTGCGCTAACCGTGTCGTCGTTATCGTTATAAATCGTTACCATTCATAAATAATTCAAATATGGACTGGAAATTAGCCAGACTAATGTATCGAATGGTGATCGTACCGTGCATGATACATGGTTTGAAAGTATCGGCACATACTAAAGCTAACTGGTCAAGATTCAGAAGATACAAGCGAGTTATCATGAGAGACTTGATAAACCACTCTAGGAATAAACCAAGACAAAAGAAAATGCATGAATTCTTAGACGGAAAAACGCATCAAGAACCCCAGTCTACAGGCGCCGCGAACCACACCTCACCAACCCACACCAGTACAAGGCCAAATGTAATACACATGGAACGACAATTTAAAACAGGACATGAAGTACTTCGACAAGGGAATACATTTTTGGATGGATACAGCGGAAGACAGAAGTAAGATCAAGATCGCTGCTAGTGAAATTTACAAAAAAAACGGAAACAGATAACTTCCGAGGCCGACATTGAAAACAGCAACATTCGAAGGCGACATGGAAAACAGTAACATCTAATACAACACAGCAGAGCAAGGGCATACAAAGGAAGAGAGCAAGCAGTAGAGCCCTGCCAAAAGACTCACCGATGAAGCTCGACCTGAACCAAGATGGCGGCAAGGTCGTTAAAAGATGCCCATCCATAGATAATAATTACCCATCTCTCCACTAGTCCAAGGCTTGCTCTAGGATGCATATCCGGTAGGCTCTTAAATCCTTACCTATCCTACGGGCACGTCTTCCCTACCATTACCGCGCCCCCCGGTCTATTCCTTGATATGCAATGGTCGCTGTAGCACCATGAACATGAGGCTACAGGAGCTAGTGCGAATCTTGGGGTTCATTCGATTAATCGAGTCTGGTTTAACCACGCTGGGATCGGTGCAATTCATTCATTCATTCATTCATATTCAAACATGTTTCAAATTAATATTATTTCAAGTTAAACAAATATCAACTTTGTTTTAATTTCAATTAAGTTGATTTCAGAGTGACAAGCACTATTGAAAAAGTTATAAAAATGCTTGAAGTTGTAGCGTAAACTGAACTTTATTGTGTAGGATTTAAAGTAATCTATTTTTCCTTAAGCACATATTTGTTTACATTTTTGGCAAATAAATCGTGAATGCAGATTATTAACTCTTTATTAATTCCTTGCGTCCAGTCTACGGCTCCCGCTACATGCCCGGTGTAGGCGAGGTTACTAACGACGACCGCACCATGAAGGAAATCATACAAATGCTCTGCGTCAAGCCTATGCCGCACTCGGAACTTAACAGGTTTGTCATTATTATACTATGTTTATGTAGTTCTTAACCTTTACAAGTACAAAATTAGAAATGAAATGAAATTGTTAATTTTGTAAATAGGACATCGGAATCACTTTTACACATCCTTACATAGTATAAAACAAAGTCGCTGAAATGTCTGTACGCGCACAACTTCGAATGACTGCACCAAATTAGATAATTCTTTTTTTGTTGTGTTCGGTATTGCCAGGACAAGATTTGTATGAAAGAAAATTACGTAAATTCCACCCGTGCCAAGCTGGGGCGGGCCGCTAGATTATAAGTAAGTTAGATGAGATCAACGTCTCCTATCTGAATACTCTGAGAAGAAAGGCCAAAACAAACTCAGAGGTCTCTTTTAAAGTCCAGACATAATCTTGGTCAGATCGTGTGAAGACCACGTAGATGTCTGAAATGGTCTTGAGGAAAGTACCACACAGATTTTAGTGGACCAGTCCAATCAGTGCAAGCATTTGGCAGTAATCGTGTAGCTCAACCCAGAACTTGAGGAGCTCAACGAGATGAAATTAAAATGACAAAAACAGGCAATATGCATGTTTTTTTGTTATGTGGGAATCAGTGAGGAGCCAGACGATCAAAATATAGCGTAATTTACGTCACTCATAGACCGTCACCGAAATTACGTTTCATTTGGTCGAATATAATATTGCTGTTTACACCACACTTGATTAGTTGGTTGACTTTGAGAAATATAACATTTCTCGTGTCCAAAGAGACATTATACATTTCTCAACCCGGACTGAGCCCGCGTGGTGGATTACGGCCCACTCCCTCTCACCGAGATGAGACCAGCAGTGGGAACATTATAGGCTGATTATTCTATACATGTCTCGACTAACTTTGAGCTTTGCAAATCACGCTAAGTAGGCGTCAGTTTTTTTTTCTCCTAAGAAATTTTAGATTGACCTACCAACTCTTTCATCTCCTTTCAGATCCCTACCAGAAGACCAGCTCCACGAAACAGGTCTAGAAGCCGTGATCCATGAAGTAGCAGACTTCATCAAACCGACTGGAGGCAACAACCGCGGCGTTTACAAGTTGAAACCTCATCTATACGACGAATACGACACGTTCTTCTACCACTACACTCGGGAGGAACTCTCCAGGAGTGAGGAGGAGCAGAGGACAAGGAGGAAGGCGGCTGGTGAGTTAAACGCGTACCATCATATTGCTGGAATTAGGTCTTCCGGGTCTTCCCCAACTATTGACACGAAGCACACACTTTTTGTATCCACGCTACGCCGCTCTCGAAATCTTTTATATACTTATAATTAATACAGTATTGTCTCACGAAGCGACGCGCGCTTTACTTGTTGTAACCATGTCTACACGCCTTTAACGTTGCGTATATCCATTATGTTCTTGCTGAGAGCACTTGTAACACCTTCATTTTTTTTTAAGCCTTGCTTTTTTTATCTTTAGTTTTAACCACTTATGTACTTTGTTCTCACCTTTATCATCTGTGTTCCAGGTCTACCAGAATGCTGTCCACCTCCAAATCTACCGAAGCTGTCGCCTCCATTCCGGCTACTAGCAAACCTGTTACAAAGTGACTCGGTTCACCACGTGTTAAAGACTGTGTTGGAGAGAGCTTTAGACCTTAGGGCCAGGTCGTTCTCGGAAACGCAAGTACACAAGGTGAGGTTCTACTGTTTTTGGATTACTGCTTAGAAATAACTTTTATGTGTCGATCGTTTTTTAGGCCACGTACCCCGTTCAGATGCAAGCATCTGAATTTTGTCTCGATGGAGCATGAATATGAAATGTATCGCAACAGTGCAAAAGAATCGTTCGTCATTAACTCATGATACATATGACCACAATAGTCAGTCACAGTAACTTATTAATTAACAATAATTTGTATCTGAATATACTTACTCAAAATAAATTAAATAACTATGTAGAAAAATTTAATAAAAAAAAAAGTAACTTACGGTTACTTACTAACCATACTCATTTTTATTTTTTGCTTTATAACTCTTTTACATGGCCCACATCCTGTGAAAGTAGAATTGTTTAGGATACGATGGGACTGGCATACGCTGTGCGTAAAAGCCTATAAATAAAAAATTAAATAAAAAAAACTTTTATACAAAAGACGCTCGAGACGATGTCCAAGTTATTTTCTCCAAATAATAGTTTTCATTCAAGTATCTGCCTTTTTCTCTTTTATTATGTCACTCATTCAGTGTGTCTTTTTTTGTGACAAATTATACTTGTCTTTTCTTTCTGCCTCTCAAAGTAATAAGAGACAATTATTCTTCCAGGCCTTGCACCTGATGGGCTACGCTCTGCGTGACGAAGAGAGCGGTCACTACGAGTTCCTGCAGTTCTCCGAAAGCGCCGCGCGCTCCGGTATCCTGGCGTTACTGCAGAAGTTGGTCACCAGTCCCAGAGTGGACGCGCACAGACACCTAGCCAGATGGGTGCTTAATAAAATGAAGTAAGTATAATTTATTTATTTACTATTACCACTTATATTTGTCTTTACACTAATCCACAATTTCCACACTCAGAGACATCACCCAAAAACCAACTAAACACCAACAAAAATGAAATGTTTTTAAACTGTCATATTTTGACTGTCACTTTTGGCTCCAAATATAAACCTGTCGATTTACGTGCATGGTTAATTAACAAGTCCCAAGTAACGACTCTGAGTACCGGCATAAATCATACAGAGGACAATTATGTTAAGTGTTACCCTTTAGAGTTCCGCCAAAGAGCAAGTAAAGATGTGCAATTGCAGAGAGACGCTGTTGAGCATCTTCATTGTCTGTAATAACACTAGGATATTATGAGTCATTCAGACATCAGAAGATTGTATAATGCATAACTTGATAATTTACCATTTTTGTTTGGTTGCTAAAAAGCTTTGGCGGCACCACCGCTTCCTGTATAGCTCTATCTCTCTCACACACGAGACAATTATACATTAAAAAAAAACTACCTCATTTTGAACACGTATTCCTTATGACTAATACTCGGTATTTCTTTTTCTACAGGACTCTGCTCGGTCAAAATGACGAAATCGGTGACGGTGACAATATGGAGACTGATCAGGAAGAGAAACCTGCTTCTGATGAGGCTGCTCGTACGTAGCATATTTTGTATTATACTAGCTGTATTCTAGCGTAACCTAATCTATACACATAAATAAAATTGTCGAAGTGTCTGTTTGTAATGTGAAAATAACAGCTTTTTACTAAATGCAAATGAAAGTATTGACGATACTTCTAACAAAACAACAATTTTTAACATTTCTGTCTGTCTTTTTGTTCCGACTAATGACGGGACTTTCACTGAGAGATAGCTGATGTTATAAGGAGTAACTAAGGCTACTTTTATTTTAGAAACAGAAGTAGGATTCCGCGCAAAAAAGAATGACTTTTATTTGACAAAACAATAACATGATACAAATATTGATTCTCAGAAGCGGAAAAATCCCGGCGTGCGAAACTAGCGGCAGAACGGCGCGCCAAACTGATGGCTCAGATGAAGACGCAGATGAACAACTTTATATCTAACAACGCCACGCTGTTCAAGGAGACCACTACCGAGGTAAATAACGTTTCTAAAAATACTTGGATTTTTCCATGGATTTACTTGTAGTATTGTTTTGACTTTAAGGTGAAAACGCCAGGGTAGCCCGCGAAATTCAATCTTTTTTTACGTTTTTTGAAATTTGCTAGCCAGTACTAAGTTTTACGTTGTTTAAAATATGATTCGCGGCCGTAACAAATATGTATTTACAGAATTATAATCATTAAAGTCATCAACACAGCTCTCTAAGACCAAGTAATCCTACCGAATGACTATTTTTTAATCAATATACAATTTAATACTGACCAGCAAATTGCACAAATAGTAAGAAAATTTGAATTTCGCGGGCTACCTTAGCGCTTCCCCCTTAACCGACTTTCACAAAGTAAGAGGTTTCGCTACGACAACTACTTTCGAGACATAAATAAGTAAGTAGATGTTTCACATTTTTGGATGTATTATATTGAAATTTGGACAGGACAATGTTTTTTGGGTCAGCTAGGTTATAATAAAATAATAATAACAGACTTCACTCACTGAACCTAAGAACCTAAATGTTTATTTTTAGAAGTTGTCCTGTCGAAATTTCAATTATTCATCCATAAATCCTTTAGAAAACACAATTTTTAGTTTTTCACGAATTTTCCAATTTTCCGGACAACTATTCAAATTTTTCTATTCTCAAAAACCCTACTCGGACTATAAGGAAAATTTAAAAGGAAATTAAACCAAATCAGCATGTCGATTCTGTAAAAATCTCACTGTGAAAGAGTGAGCTGTCATTCCATCTGATGCTATAGGGATTGACACTAATGACAGCTTACTTCACCCTCACTTCACCTAAGTTTTCACGGTGAGATGGTTACAGAATCGCACTACAGTGCAGCCGTTCTCAAGTGATGTGCTTTTGAACAGCATGTCATTTTTATTTATAATATAGATATCAATCTAATCATAATAGTCATCAAACATTTAAACAACTTATAAGACAAACAACTTATTGAACAAAAACTAAAAAGCAAAATTTCATATCCCGCAGTGGACGAAACTTATTCGTAGATATCCCGATTTACTATGGGCGTAGCGTATTTATTTTTCTTCTCGACTTCTCTTTAGTTTACTTTGCTTGTAAATTCTTGTAGACTGAACGATAATTTTAGCGTCTAACTTCATCGACTCCGTGGCGCAACGGTAGCGCGTCTGACTCCAGATCAGAAGGTTGCGTGTTCAAATCACGTCGGGGTCAAGTGCCTCTTTTTGAATCTTGGATGCATTATATTTTTTTGGTTGCTTTATATTACATACCTATTTTAATTATTTTTAGTTATTTCTTTCTATTATAGATTATCTCTATTATAGATTCAAATGAAATATTTTAGTCTTGAAGTATCACTGAAAACTGTAAATGAAAGTAGAGTAAGTGTCGGCAGCTTTTTGACATTCCAAATTCTGAGCTTATTTTAAACCTCAGATCCAAAAATAGAAGGTTATAAGCCTAATTGTGTGTGTAATAATATACCTGTTGCCGTTTAGAGAAGGTATGAGCATTTTCACCAAACTTGCTCAAGCCGGTTTGGCGATTTCAAACTTTATAAAATTAAGTCCTGATTTCCTTACAATGTTTTCCTTCATCAATGTCAATAATGTTCAAGATAAACTTTCTAAGTTTGTTTAAAAAAAGTACCTATGTGTTCGTATTGACAGTATTTTAATTAATTGTTGTCCCCACATGATAAATTATATTATATTTCCATAAATTGGTTGTAAAAACACTTTTTACACGTCAAAAGAAATAATAAGATAATGTTTCCTAACCGACTACTCTGAGAAGAAAGACTGAAACAAACATGGATTTGACATGTCTCTTTTAAAATTCAGACATTATCAGATTTATCAGATTCTTTGAGGATCTTCTAGATGAGCGTTTGATATCGTCTTTTGAGGAACCAGGCAGGCAAATTTAAGTGGACCTATCCAGTCTGTGCACGCATGTGTCTATAATCGTGTAGCTCAACTTATTATTTAAGAGCTCAACGACTCGACGACATGGTACTTAGTGCACTATAATATCTCCCGAGTCGAAGGCTAGGATTTATTTGAATTAAACCATTTACAGGCACTTTTCGATTGTGAATGAGTCGGTCAGTCAGAAACATGAAGCTAGTTGTCTCCACTGAGATTGGCGACCATGGCCAAAATTCGGTCTGGACTATTATTATACCGTATTCATTAAAAACAGGTAACGGCAGAAGAAGAAGAGCTACGGCCGCTGTACTGCGGTGCTGCTCTAGGAGTGTGGGGCGGAGGAGTGCCCGAACCTCCGCGCGTCTGTATCATGTGCCAGGAAGAGGTATGTATCTTGACTTGAGAAGTAAAACTTTTTCTGTGAATTATTGTGAAAATAAATAAGTATTGTTCGGTTCTGTTTTTTTTTTTAATTTGATTAGAAAAGAAATCTGGATTTGTGTATTAATTGACGGAACCAGAAAAAAGCTGCTGTCGGACTGGATGGGTTTTTGGTAGAACGATCGGCAATCAATGCTTCAACTTCGATACCTGCGTCTTTTATGCTGAAAATGGAACGAAGTGGAATTTAAACATCAAGCTTATGTGTTGATAGGTCTTCAAAAGTTTGAACGGTGGTGACTTACAGTCGTTCATCTTGGCTAACTTTGCCTACCTGTGCCCTTAAAATTATGCCATTTTTAACTGTCCCAAAATTATCTTACTACCCCCCAGGCTCGCGTAGACATCAGAACCGAACCCCTAGTCCTGGTCGCGTTCGTGCAACAATCAAGCGTACTGAACCGTCTTCGTCGCGGGGGCTGCGGCCGAATACCAGAGCACTGGCGCTCCAGCTGGCTGCCCGCAGGCCTAGGCCTCCAGCCCCACGTGTCCAGCTGTGGACACGCACTACACGCAGCCTGCTGGAGGAACTATGTGGACAACGTGCAGGATAAGGAAAATAGGAGGTAAGTTAACTTAAGTATGGCCTTGAAAGTCAGGATAGAAATTGAATTGGTGATTTCTGGATAATTTAATTGTTTTCTTGATTTTAACTTTTTGTATTTTCACTAATACATCTTTTTGTTTTTGTGAAGTATTACGGATCAACTTGCCATGATCAACGGGAAGTTGTTGAAAAAAAAAAAACAACATTCCTGAGATTTTGAAAGACTTCTTGACGTTCTTAAAATATCTCAGGATTTATTAGTTTCTGTATTCTTTTTAACTTAATATTAATGTTTTAAAATATTGAAACAATTAGCGATTTCACATCTTGCTCAAAACCGTACTTAAATCTTCTATACAATTTTGTGAATGCTCAAAACACTACAAAACAAATATTATTTCTACAGACCTTACCGTGGCCGCCAACCAGCAGCTTTCGACGTCGAAAAGAAAGAATACCTCTGTCCCTTATGCGAACGTCTTTGCAACACCGCACTCCCTCTCCTCCCCGCGCCCTCCATGCCCTCAGGCACCCCCCCTCCCCTATCCGAAGAAACGTACAACGAATCCGTGAACTTGATCCTTAAGTTAAAACACCAAGTTAGCTCAGAAGCCCTGCATATATGTACGGAGTTCTGTGAAGAAATGCATTGCCAGGCTAGAGCGAGGAGTGTGGGAGCAATGTCTTCAGATATGGAGGATGGTGAGTCGGCTGATGAAACGGAAGTTTACGTGTCTACTCACGCTGAGAATTTGTTGAAGCAGGACTTCTTGGTACACTTTGAAGGGGAGATTCCGCCTTATAATGATATGACTAAGGCGCTGATTGAGGATTTTGCTAATGTGAGTATGTTTGGTATAAACCTTTTTTTTTCTTAATCCGCGGCTAAGGACACCCATGACAGCAATATAAGGTTAATTTGTTAATAATTTTGGAAGACTAGGCATGCGTTGTGTTTATTTGACTCAGCATAGGTAATTAAATAAGTCTTCATTTACTAAGGGCTCATTTTTCCAACGCCAGATAATTTAATCCAAGGAATAATTTTGAATTTTTGACAGTTCTTCCATAAACATTCTGTCAGACGTAAATTTTAAACCAAAAATAAAAATTATCTGTCGATTGAAGAAATTAGCCCTATAAATCTAATTCTTGAAAGAAAGAAAAATAGGTTTATTTGTCACAGAAACAATCTTGAATAAACTATTGTACTTGTAAAAATCTACCTGGTCTATAACCCATTAGCTTGACTATTACCCACTTGTTTTCTGTTTTCTTTTTCTTAAAAAGGAGCCGATAATGTAGCCCGCAAAATTCAAAATCTCTTACGTTTTTGCAAATTGCAGCGCTGTTTTTATACTTTGTATGTTGAACAAAATACAATTCTCGGCAATTTTCATAAAATAGTTACTAAGTTATAATCATTTTGAAACATCAATATAGCTCTCGAAATTATACTTGCTGCAAAAAAGACTAGTTTGTGAAAATATGACGATTTAAATGTAAGAAATGTGGAACTCCACCTTAAACACGTAGCGTAGGTATAGTGGTCAGAAAAACACCTCTTTCATTTTAACTCTTTATTTATTCGAATGTACCCGATCGTTCTATTTTACCTTTATTCTCTTCCACAGATTCTTCCAATCACCGAATACGGAGGCATGGTATCAAGTGCCGCCCTCTACCGGGCCACATCCTACACAATCTTCAGCACCAACGCCGTATTACACGCAGAAAAACGGCCGTTATTAGGAGACCTGCCTGCCAGACATAGGGACACGCTACAAGCGCTGATCCGATTGTCCGCCTCCTTACCAGCTGTTTGGGCGTCACCCAAACACCTATCACACCACGCCTTAAGTACTTTAAATACTCTTGAAAGTACATCGCCCTTAACTCATGAGCCTTTTGGAACTTTAATTTCCTTAGTACTATCAGCTCCAGCGTTATTCTGCAAAGTCGCATCTCCAGCGAGACCGACGAATCTAGCCAAACAAATCACCCTACAATGTTTTAGAGCTACTCTTGCTAGAGCGTTATTGGTCACAGACGTCACCACATGCAAGAGCGAACCAATGGAAGGTCAGGAAGACTTCAAAAACCCGGATTTAGAAAACCTACTACCGTTCTTGAAGGAACTGCGCAAAGGGGTGTTAGAAGACAACTTGAACCCAGCAGAAGTATGGCTGAAAATCCAAAGTCAATGTCACACTTTCCTCCGTTGCTGTTGTTTATTCTTCCACTTTTTGAGTGACATAAGTTCACCTTCAGAACTGGCAGTTGTCGATGGAGATACTTGGGAAAGTACGTGCGGGTACTTAGGCATGCCTACAACCTACAAAGAATTAGTAGATACTCCGTTAGCTAAAAAGAAGATTGCAGAATGGGTGGGACTATCAACAGAGTGGTTCAGTGGTGAGATACCGGTCCATGTAGTGACCGAGCCCAAGGAACCTCCGAAACTGATAAATTTGCCTGATGATTTTTCGGAACTGATGAATTTGGTTTCTGAGTTCTCGTGTCCTAATTCGGAACGGGAGGATAGTAAGAAGCCTACTATGTGTCTGGTGTGTGGACAGATTCTATGCTCACAGAGTTATTGCTGTCAAGCTGATATACCAAAGGTGAGTTGTTTATATAAATTTTGTAGTTGTCTTATTACTTACATGTTACGTTTTCATACATGAGTTCCTCTTTATTTTTCTAATTATTTTTTGCATCCTTGAAAACTATTGAAGAAATATTCTTGACGATATAGGCAGATATTTATGAAAGACATGACTGTTAATAATGCATTGAATTGACACGTCATATTTTCGAAACCGATGCAGTCCCAATATTTTGATGTCGCTTGTCTCGCCAGGTGGTCTTGGTGTTCCTTCGACGTATTTGTACTGCTACTTGTTTATGCCTTCCACAAAGGCTTACATATGGAAGAAATACTGATGGCGATTAACTTGTACTTTTTATGGCCACTGACTAGATTCTGATTAAAACTACAGATAACAGTTAAACAATTTCACGAGTTCCTATGTGAGCTGTGTATGCTGTGCTATAAACGAAACCCCTTTATGGTTGTTTACGGCTGCAGCAAACCAAAGAGGCTGTTTAACTCAGCTTTGAGTAAACTGTTTCCCCAGTCGGGCCGCGGCAGCGAGGTGCAGCGCGTGGGCGCGGTGGTGGCGCACTGCGTGGCGTGCGGCGGCGGCGCGGGCGCGTTCCTGCGCGTGCGCGACGCGGAGCTGCTGCTGCTGGCTGCGCCGGCGCGCGGGGCCAAGCTGCCGGCGCCTTATCTCGACTCCTATGGGGAGACCGATCAGGTGACTCAGCATACGAACTTTATTTTCTAGAAAGCTCTGAAGCGAGTAACTTTTGCCTGCGGCTTTGCCCGCGTGGAAGTCGGAAATTATTCCACGAGAACGTACTACCGAGATAAACATGTATCCTATGTCCTAAGCCAACTCATGGTCTATCTGTGTTAACAACCGATTCGACGTTAAACCATCTTGCAGGTTTCAATATTCTAATCTATTTTTCTCTGAAAAAAATCAGTGCACAAAAATGCGTTGGATATTTGTAGCAAGTTGAAAGTGAACATAATTATCTTTTTGCTATAGCACCTTGTTACGATGTATTTGGTTTTAAAGGGAATATCTATATTTCTGACACAACTTTGTCAAATTAACACCTAGAATAACTGTTTATTTGTTTCCTCAGGGTCTCCGCCGCGGCAACCCGCTCCACCTGTGCCCATCGCGCTACTCAACTCTCCGCATGCAGTGGCTATCTCACGGCTTACACGAACGAATCGCGCGCGCCCTCGACACCAACGTTCTCGTCACCACAACTTGGCAGAACTTGTGATACGCGCGTATTCTCGCCGACCTGTCACTGCTACAGACTCTCGTCAATAACACTCGCTACACTAGGGAATAGCTCAACAACTCGCTGATATGTAGAGCTGAACTGACGTACGCCTCGTTAATCTTAACTCGTTACCACCACGAGGCTAGCTTGTCACAACACTCACAATTTGGAGTAGCTCAACAACTCGCGAGATAGATGGCAATGTTGAGCTGTGACTATAACTCTTGGCCATCATTCATCATCACTACATGTTAGAGCTTGTTATATGCGTGCTTACTCGCTTACTTGTCAGTGTTACAGACACTAGGGAAAAGCTCAACAACTCAAAGATATTTGGCAACTATTCACAACTCTGAAAATATAAATCTGAGTTTGATCTTCGATTCATGTATAAATCGGTAGAACTGGCAACTGTATTATGTTCTGTATCCCGCGGCTTTGATTGCGGGCGAATAGAAAAATATCCGATCGAACAAGGTACAAAATTATGTGTGTGTCACATCTCACGACGACCCATGGGCACATAATCAAGCTATTATGAATGTTAGGGGTCTATACAGCAACTAACACTCTCACGATGTATTTGGCAAGGAAAAAAACTAGGCTTTAATACATAATAAAGGGTCACAAGATCCCAAAATCTCGGATTCCCGAATCGAATCGAGTTTGATTTGAATAAGTATCAACGTGACACCAAGTCGAATTAAATCTGATTCGATCTAAAAAGGAAATGATCGTGCAGAAGCCCTGCTAATATTATTAATCCACAGAAATGTCCACGAGATATGTCACATAAATATCCCAACTTGTCCAGAAATAGTCTGTTTTGCCCGAAGATGGCCCGTGTTGCATGCAGATGGCCCGTTTTGCCAAACACTGGGCCAGTGGTACCAATAACCGACAGTGTTATCAAATAGTGTTAATTTGGCACAAAGACAATCTAGTTGTAATCACTGTGATTTTCTTTTAAATATTATGTGTTTTTAAATATTATGTGTTTTAAATTACTAACCAATGATTTTTGATGATTATAGATCTAACTTAGCCGTTAAATTGCGTTGTTTGATCCCTTTATTCGTAGTACTTAATTGAAATAGGAAAACTGAAAGAATTTATTCTTAGAATGTATGGAGAAAGATTATCAAGCCTTTTACGATAAAAATCTAACTTTAAAATTAAAAAACTCCCAGGATTTTGTAAAATGCCTATCAGAGATAGTATAATCTTTTTTATGAATAAAGGGGTCCCAATTGTATGTTATGAAAATAAAATAATGTGTACACGATTTCGAATGGTATTTAATCCGTTGAGTTAGAAACACTGACTTCCGGATTCAGAGAATCTTATCAATTTCAAATCTACTAGCAAAATAACAAAAACATCTTTAGAAAATATTTCGGTAGATAAAAATTGATAAGTTTTCAGAAATCAGACGTGCTAAACCACTTATCATAAACATATTTTTAGATTATACATTTGCAAAGTAACGTAGTTTTAATGAAACTGTTTTAAAACATTTTTTTAAACATGCAATACTACTTAATAATTTTCAACTTTTGATCAAATAAATTTTTAGAATGTGTTGTGGCAATTTATAAAAAAAAAATGCTTCAAACTACTGAGTAATGAATTCAATAAGCAATAGAACTGCTCCACGGGGCAGTAAGAGTCTGTAATCGCCGAGCAAGCAATAAGCTGAAAATTTGATTTAATGTATTTGAAGATTTCACTAAGGCACTGAAATATTGACTGGATTCAAGTACGTACGTGCCCTATCTAGGCATTCTCGTTAACTAGATTGCTAGACTAGTTTATAGACTGCGAGAAATACTATACTTTAACACCTTCAGCATCTTTATTAACCTAGCTTATTTCATTCGGCCGATTCCGACAAAATACCGATCTAATACAATTGTTGGCCCTCGTTCGCAAGAGACGTAAAAATATTGTGGCGGGATTTTTACGCGCACTGGATTTTCAACGCTCGGCGCTAAGCAGTGCGCGAAAAAAATCGTCGCGGGTATAACGCGCCCGGGCTCTAATACTTCTACAGCATTTATCAGAAAGGTGTGGTCATATTTAAAGCAACATTTTAATATTTTTTCGCGATTACGATGTTGGTCCTATGGAAAAAGTTCAGTTTCGTGGTCCCATCTCGTCCCCACCCTTAACCCTTCGAACTTGGATCCACGCGAGACACGAATGGTGTTTTAATGTAATTAAGGCATTCAACCGGCAAAATATGACCATTTCTGATATAATTATGCTGTATTTTTAGACTCTATAGAATGAATGCCACTGGATGATTTCCGAAGCCTTTTCTTTGCCGGGACCACGTGGCAATAATACGCACCTAATTCTATATCCCCACTATTAACTGATTATCATAATTTAGTTCCTAACTAGTTAACACTTTGGGGGACACTAAACGCCCCCAGACGTTATAACAATGAAACTTACATAGTCAGTTCTCAGTCATTTTATTTGACCTCTGACTTTGTATCACTGTCCAAATCATAGTGATCTTTATTCTCATTCACATAAGGTTGCTGCCACTGACAAGTCTGTCAAAGTCATTGCAATCTTTATTCTCGTTAAAATAAGGTTGCTGTACTATGAACGGACTGTAACGTGTCTCGTTTAGTGTCCTTCAACCGATTAACTACATTTATCATTCACACCCTGTTTCTAGAAGCAAGATCTCATGTCAAGTGATATGATTGACTGTCGCCGTCCCGTTCGACCAATCAGAGCAGTTGCCATGAGAGTTGACAGCTTGTTGTCACCTTGCAGAAACCGCGTGTAAATCTTAGTGCAATCATTAAAATAATCGTGTGTCCGTGTTTTCTCTTACTTTTAGATAGGTTTATGTAAATTTAATGTTCTTTCTAGATAGTATTCTTCATAAATTACTACATTAAAGAGATTCCTAACACAATAGACTTCATAGATATGTTGCAGCTTTGGTTTTTAAGCACTTTTAAAAGATCTTTATAATACATCAACCGCCAGGGGTGGACAGAAATGTAGCAAAAATTTTTTTTAGATTTCTGGATCGTTATTTAACACTTTGTGGTACACTAAACGCCCCCAGACGTAATAACAATAAGAACTTTTGGGGGGTCGTTCAGTGCCCTTCAACCGATTAATGTTCTTAGAAAAATTAGGCTATAACAAAGAATTAGCGATGAAAGATCTAGCAATGTGCAAGTTATTGCGATTTTGAGATAAATAGATGTACTAGCTACTATTATAATTTGATGGTTTATTCCCACCATTTTCGAGTTTGAATCGAATCGAATTCGTATCAGAAGGCTGGCCCTTCCGAAAGTAGAATTTTTCGGACGGGGAAAAAGGTTTGGGATTTGGGACAACTTTCAAATCGTGTTGTCATTCATTCTTGGTACAGGCCCCGAACTAATCAAGCCCGTAACCACTGCTGAAACTTCTTCGGGAGGCCCTGACGCCCTGCGACATAATTTCAATTCCATTGAAATACTCGAAAGATGTTGAGACTAACCTGCTCGTTTAACAATATAATAGTATTTACAATTTTCAAATATTGAACTCGACTTTGCTGTGAATAAAACAGACGCTTTGCTGTTTGTGTATATATTTATGTGATATATTAAATCCATGTGATTAGTCGCCCGTAGGTCAGAATTGACGGAAGGTGGTTTTGCGAAGATTTGAATTGTAGGTTTGTTGTTCGAGCTAGTAACTGCCTATGGGCCGTTTAATTGAAAATTCTCACATTTGACTTGTATTATTATATTTTTTTTTGTAAACCGACGCGCATTTTTTTTTTTGTGGCTGTTTTGTGTGTTGATTTGTAGCATGGCTCTTTAAAGTTAACAACTTTTGGGCATAGTAACTTTATATTATATGTAGCTAGGAAATAAATCTACTTACATGTATTATCTATGACGTCTTCTCAAGATTTAAAACAAAAAATTATGTCAGCAAAAAATGAAGAGATAAATTTAAAATCACGTAAATTAATGTAACAAATCAACACACGACATATTTGTTAACGATCTTCATCTCATGAGATAATTACACGATTTTTATTATGATTATGCCAAAGACATTTTCTTATAATAAAAATGTGGATTTCTTGGCAACGAATATGTCTTTACTTCCACCAAATATTGACAGAAAGAAAAAAAGATTCTATTATTTTCTTTTTGTCGCCAATATATTTCCAGTCTATGAGATGTCACTGCTGTAATCCGTTAATTAGCTAGTATTACAAGTGTTTCGGCTAGTTCCCTAATGTATGGGACTCCGTCTATGGTTGTACCTTACGGCGAATGCTGTCTATGTTCTCTTATTAATTAAATTAATATAATTGAGATGAAATTATTTTGTGTTTTTTTTTTACACTTATTTATTACACCTATCAAAAACAAATGACACAGATAAATTATAATGCTACGGCATACAATTAGAATTTCCGAAGCTGCTCAACATTAATAGATGAAAGCAAAATTTGTATTTCATTGCCGACTCTTGCCCCAAGCTACGCCCATGGTTATCTACTTCAAACCAGCGCTGGGGCTCTGTCTTGCATAGGGTCGCAGCATATACATATTATAATGTACTCTGTGGTCGCAGCATAATGCTGAGCGATAGCCGTTTTGCGTGAATGTGAGTCATGTTTCCTCCTACCTTTTTTTTATTAAGTATAATTATGTTCTTTTTTACGTCATGTTTAGCGCAAATAAACGATTTTCTTTCTTTCTTTTTACTTGGACGTGCGGTTAGGTAAACTGTATTTAATGCTGTTCAAAAATATAATTAAATTATAGTAAAAAATATGGTTAGTATAACACTTACTTATTCAGATTAATTAAAAACGAAATAAAACAAACAATAAAAAAGTGAAAGTATTACAAAATTCAAAAAGAGACTTGACCCCGACGTGATTTGAACACGCAACCTTCTGATCTGGAGTCAGACGCGCTACCGTTGCGCCACGGAGTCGTTGAACTGGCTGCTAAAATTACCAATCGCTTTACTTATGTAGGTACTGTACCACTTTTTTTTTTTTTATGTCACGCTTTTCTGTGTAAAAAAATGTACTACTTGAAGAGCGTGACTTAAGTGCGGATTTAGGTCACACAGTGCTTTAGAAGTTATAGCGATGTTTCATAAACGTACTTGAACGCCAGGTAACGGAACACTTTAAATCACTTCTAGAGGTCTTAGTTTGAATATGCAAATGTAAGCATTCCGATGATAATAAAATAATATGGTACCATCGAGCTGGTCTAAAGTTGGAACTGAACAATGGGTAACGGAACTCCTGAATAACTTCTCGTAAACCCATCGAGTGTGGGCTCATAAATGTGTCTCAACAGGACTCGTTGCACCCATTAGTCAGATCGGTAACATTAATTAATTGTTGTGGAGATAAGATAATTGCTTTGTTTTGTTGTCTCAAGCTTATCACGGTATAGATACCTACTAGTAATAACGAGTACGATTCGACAGACTGCAAATCAAAATATTATATTGTTTTGCACCCTCGTCTACCAATTAAGGGGCGTGGCACGCTAAAAATTTTGTACCGTTACACGTTGGTCCTTCAGCAAATATTACCAGCCCAGTGCTACCTTAGCTTACTAACTACACATACAAGAACTCACGCCTTCTTCGCATAGGCAGAAACTACAGAACGCCACCCGATATGATCCTTGTACTCCTTTTGCTTTGTACGCGGCACGGTTTCTTTATGGTACGGCGTATAAATGCCGTAGAAAAAACGTATCCGTAAACAAGCTTCCATAGTGATCCATACAACACTGACCACCGTGCCTACACACTACGAATAAACCTTTAGTCTTTCACGGCAAAAAAAAACGTGTGTACAAAGGACTCTCGAATATAATTCCGATAGATCGACATTGGAATTGTCAGTCAAACGCCATTGATTGGCTGGACTTACCGAGTCTAGCCAATCCCTGACGTTTAACTCAACTAACTGACGTTTGACCAATGTCGATCTATCGGAATTATATTCGAGAGTTAGTACCCAGTTCAGCGGACTTCAGCGTGCAGTTATGCTTGTTTCGGATAATAGTAACCGGACTGTTTGTTGTCGCTACCTACTTTAATATCGTAGCAGGGGGCACACTACGGGCAGAGATTGTCTTACCAGTCCTACTTACATACATACATAAACTAACGCCTTCTCATGGGGGTAGGCAGAATCTGCAGAACGCCACCCTATGATCCTTACCTACATACTCCTTTCTATTGATTCGTTTACGTTGATACACCTAGGGGCCTAAAAAAGCCACTTTGGCAGAATCATAGAAGTAAGAAGAAAGTTTCACACCTTTATATCCCTAAAGGGTTAGGCAGAGGTGTACCTATACTTAGCATTTTACTAATCTCCATACAAAACTGTCATACAGATGAAACTGTTTTAAGTGGCCTTTTTTGGCCCCCTGGTCATGCAAGCACGCCGGGTAGCGAGTAGGTACTCGCACCAATCAGCCTGTAATGTTCCCATTTGCTGGGAATTTGACAGGGAATCCGAAGTTTCATGGGAAAATGGAGAAGAGGCAGGAAGAGGGAGCGAAGTTAAAAATTTTCCTCTATGGAGCGGAGGAAGATGGCCAGCTGCTCAAAAAGTTCTTGACTTTTTGTGGAATACAGCAGGGCCCGGGTGAGTTTGTGCGGCCCGCGACATAATAGGTTTTTGTTAATCAATGTTTTTGGCTATTACGGTTGTTTCAATTGGTCCATGGTGCACCGACAGATGCGCCTTTGCCATTTTAGTGGAAGTGCATGAATTTAGACGTTCTATAGAGATTCAAGGGACGGGCATCGATAAACTCTTGAAAGGTGTTTGTCATCGACATTTAATCAATTATATTGGCCCTGGATCGTATCTGGTTTGGACATACAGGATGGATAGGTTGACATTGACACATCCCTGTCATCGTCATCGTAGCATTTCAGCCGAAAGACGATCACTATGCTCGAATTAAGCCTTCGCCAGGCGTCGCCACAACTACGTCCATCAGTGAAAAGTGAAATAAATGGTCAAAAATAACAACGTAAAACGATTTATTTAATATCTCAATGATTTCACGTACTCTGTCTAATACGCATAGTGCTATTCTTATAAAAAAATAAATTAAGTATTATACAATTTCATTATTTCCACACAATTCATTGGCATAATATTAAATGTCATTTCTGCATATTCTCACATTTTCAACAGGTCTACTGTTTTTAAATAAGGCCTGAAATACATTGTTTATTTGCTATTCCACAGCACATGCTATAATTCTAATTTAACTAATTTTATAGCACTGGTGAACTAAACCCGCACTTAAGTCACGATTTTCTGTGACTTAAGTATTCCATTTTTACACAGAAAAGCATGAATTAGGTACGCGTTTAGGTCACAAGTGCTATAAAATAGTATACGTATGACTTAAGTAGACACTAATGCACGACGTTTAGCACGCTTAATACGCATGGGCGCTAATTACACGCCGTGCAATATTATGTCACACGTATCGTAATGAATAATTACAATATAAAGGTAAAAATATTGAATATTTATTTAACAGACGACAAAATATGGAAGATAAAATACTGTTACATAATTTAATAAAAAATTTATTATTACTAGAAGTTGACTTATTTTACCACCTTGAAACATTTTAGAAAGTTTTATTGCAATATTTATGGACTATATTGGCACAAGGTTTGAAACAGGCTTTACTTTGGCAGGCAGTTTTTATACAAATTGGTGTAACGCCATAAAAGCTATTATTACACAGGGTCAAATTAAAATAGCTAGCGAAACTCCGCAGACCTGATGGGTATCTAAACGAAATCTAAACATGTTAAAACAAAAAGAATTTAATTTGATGATTTTTTTGGTGGGGTCATCGACCGCAATTAGTGTTGAAATATCAGTTTAAAAATCTTTTTCTGTTGTGTTATCTTCACAGATGTGATTGGTATCAATCGATACCTAAACATGATAAAACATATTTTCTCAACTCATACATCTAGTAACAACATTACCAGCGATCGTTGACCCTCAGAAAAAAACAAAAAATAAAACTATCGTGTTTATAAATATCGATACCCATCACGTCTGAAGAGTTTCGCTAGCTATTTTAATTTGACCCTGTAGACTTACCCTCTTACTAATAAACGTATTATATCAGGTGAGTAGTTACACATCGATTTCTCTCTTTCAGTCGTCAGTAATCTGACTTGCGAAAGAAGAAGACAAAGCGTTATATACAGACGCTATACAACGTTTATTAGTAAGGGGGGTATGATGATGATTTTGATTAGCTGCCTTCAAAGGAGAACGGGAAACGAACCACGGGTATCTGAAATCTGACCTAAAGACCAATAGATCTGTCCATTGGCAATATCTTAACGCTACTGGGCGTTAAGGCAGACTAGCTCAATCTCCTTTTCAAGGATGATGTAAATGAAGTCTTAATTCAATAGAGATCTAATTTTCCACATATTTGAAAAGCACAGTAATAAAAAAGATGCTAAAATAAAAAATATGTATTAAATAAAATAAATATAAAATGCCTGACGTAAAACTTTAAAATAAATATTAAGTAAAATTCCGACTGGTGTATTAATTTAGTATGCCGGACAAAGTGAACACAAATTATTATATCGCAGCAACAATTAATTATTAATTATTTTGGAATACAAAACCGGCCAAGTGCGTGTCGGAGGCACAGTGAAGGGTTCCGTAGTTGGAATGAATATTTACACATGTACAGTCAGTACTGTACCTGTTTGCGACACACTCATAGCTATATCTGTCCATCACATCTGTAAAAGAACCTAGCCCAAAAAAACTTATTTTTTAAAAACTGATGTTTCAAGTTACTACACGCGGTTGATAACTTAAAAAAAAGCGCATAAAATTAATTTGTTTTTTATTTTATTACGTTTAGATAATTATCGATAATCATAACATCTGCGGAGTTTCGCTAGCCAATTTAATTTGACCCTGTATCATATCAGAGTGTTTCATAATATTTCGCAACGAACGCAAAATTAAATTCATGCCATAATTTAAATAGTTTAAATTCTCTGTCGTGGTAAGTTTGGTCATGGATGGTAGACGGAATTGTTTTGTATCGAGTACATTGCACAGAGGCTATGAGGTGCATAGTTTAGCTACATAGACAGCTGTCATTGGAACTCGTGGACCGCTTCTGTCGCTGGAGATTTACTAAGCCTGGGCCGTGTTCTCCCTGAAAATAGAATATTATTTGAGTTAATAACAAATGATTAAATGTTAAATTAAATATTTTACTTGAATTAAATAGTTGACTGTTCAAATCGTCATTGTCCTCCTCGGGGCACCCAGATCTCACACAGATGTTCTCAACAGACTAGGGGACGTAATCAACTTCTGGGGGGAGGTGGGCTGGTTGAAATAACCACCGACGGCCGCCATGGTCCACGCCATGGCGGCCGTCGGTGGTTATTCCCGGCTGTCATTCGTGGATCTTTGACAGTCGTTACGGGTAGTCAGAAGCCCGAAAGTCTGACAATCAGTCTTACCAAGGGTTATCGTATTACCCAGTATAACTGGGTTGTGGAGGTCAGATAGGCAGTCGCTCCATGTAAAATACTGGTATTCAGCTGCATCCGGTTAGACTGGAAGCCGACTCCAACATAGTTGGGAAAAGGCTAGGCAGATGATGGCCGTCATGGCCCAAGCACAATGGTCCACTTGAAGGACTGAGTGCGGAAACCAAACTCATAACATGAGAACATAGATCTTTATTGTAGCGGTATAGCGGTATTGGAAACAATATGTGCGCGTTTCCCATAATGAAAATAATTGGCGAAATGTGGCTGTTGCGGGCTAAAATACCTTACAGTTCCGCAACATTCAAAAGCATTTTTCCAGAGAAATTAAAATTTGAAACTAAACTTTGAAAAAAGTCCTATCTATTATTAATATGGCTTCGAGAACACCACGTTCGTAAAATTATAAAATATCTATCAATACTCTTCACGCTCTAACAGCTGGACCAATTGTGATACAATTTTGTATGAAGGTAGCTGACACCCTGGATTAAAATACAGGCTAAAATTTCCCCAGGATTGACACTTATGCGGGTGAAACCGCAGGGCGTAGCTAGTATATGATATTTATGCTCGTGACTGTGCCTACCCGCTTGAGGAATACAAGCATGCGTGCGTTTTAAACTCTTACCTCTACACTGACCACCCTTAGTGGTTGTTTGGAGTACAACTTGTGCGCCAACGTCATGAAAATAGACTCCACGTTGTCACATTCAGAGTCTAATAACGCTGATGTTTCGAACAGCTGGAAAAAAAAATAAGTTAACACGTTGACTGCCAGGCAACAGACACAATAGAAAATCCATTGTCACCGTTGACCGCGTTGGCAGTCAATGCTTTAATATTTATTTATCGGGTAATACTGAGAAATTCCAGATGGAATTACCCAATAGCAAAGCCAGTCTGGACCCGCGTCCTGCGGGCTAATTGTGTAACACACTATCAGTAGCAATAGGTTTAATTTTGACAGTTCAACAACATACATTGCGTTGTTTATGTTTTTGAGCAGACACGTTTTTCTAAACATATGAAGCAATGTATTGGCATTATCTTTCAAAATTATTTAGATGTGATTGATAGTGTGTGCAGACCAGCTAATCTTGTGGTTTAAGAAATTATGATTACCATTACCACAGCGTCAACTACGTTTGGGCCAACACTACTCAGACCCTATCAGAATACCAGCTCTGCGACACTTATTTTTAAATGTCGCAGCATCATGAGCCTTTTCGTCTCGTACAGGACTTTGTTTTTGAATTTCATAAAAAAAAAAATTTTTTTTTTTACATTTTTGTGAAGATTTTTTTTTGTAAGTAATTTTCTTGTGCCAGTTCCAATAAATACTTTTTGTTACTTTCCTTTTCTAATACTAGGGGGGATAAATCACTATCAGATATCATAATTATTAACTATACTGAGTGGCAGGGACACGATTAATATAGCTACGAGTCATGGATATAATAATGATACAGAAATCAACACTTACGGGCATTCCGTACTTATCAGCTAGTCTCTGGGCGTACGTCGTGGCTAGTCGAGACTCTGGAGTGCCGCAGTCACACTTGTTACCGACCAGCACTCTTGGAGCCCTCATCAGACCATGTGACTCCACCTCTTGCATCCAACTGGCTATTGACTGTAAATAAAATAAATATTCATTCATTTTTTAATGTTTGTTCATCAGAAAGGTCAGGAGCGTAGTACTCGCAACCGGTGTAAGTGTATAACCAGATGTACGAAAGCCTGCTTATCCCCCTGGGAAGAAGGTGTGAGTTTATGTATGTATGTAAAATAGAAATTCTGGTAGCATCACTGAAATCCCTGGTTTTGAAGTGACTTTCTGTTTAAAAGTGAGGGACTCGTGGCAAAACAACAGGCCGCACAGTTCGATCAATCAAGGTTAAGCTACACTTGCCGGGGTCGATCCGTGGATGGGTGATCAGCCCTTTCATACCGAGAATACTCCGTGTCTCGGAAATAACGTTATACATTTGAGTTCGACCCCTTTCTAACCATGTCATCATTCACACAGTCCATCCATCATTTCTTTGGTCTACCCCTTCTCATGTAGCCAGCATAATATAATAATAAAAACGTGTGCGGTCGGGGACAACCTTCATCAGGAACAAGATTCTACTTACACAAGCGAATATAACAGAAAGAGACGGAGAGAGAGAGGAAGCCACATGGAGGGGCATTACGCTTTTTCGTTACATGACAATTTCTAGCAGTAAACTTCTACCGCAAGCCACATTTACGAACTTCGATCCAAATTCCAATAATACCATCCTATTATTGTACCCCACTGCTGGGATACAGGCCTCCTCTCTGTGAGAGGGAATGAGCCGTAAATCCGTAATCCACCACGCGGGCCCATTGCAGGTTAGTAGATGTCACATGTCTTCGAATTTTTGGTTCTATGACATGCCAGTTTCCTCACGATGTTTTCCTTTGCCATTTTGAGAGCAGTGGTGGTGAAATAATTTATTCAAAGTAAAGCGCCTGTCAGGGTTCGAACCTACGAACTACAACAAGTCGCGGCCGTTATCACTAGGCTAGCACTGCTCTTTATGTAGCATAATATTTTCAAACAAGTGGTTATAGTTTTATTGTTAAAAGAAATTCTCACATGAAATGTCTCAGGTTTGGTGACATCATAAACAATGAGTACTGCATGGACATTCCTGTAGTAATGTTGCACCATCGATTTTCGGAACCGCTCCTGACCTGCAGTGTCCCATAGTTGAAGCTGGAATAGATATACAATAGATGTTAATTTTATTTTACAAGATAATATAAACATACATAATTTAAAAGCTAACAGTCTTAAAATAACAATTATTCATACTAATATTATAAATTCAACAAAAAAGTTACTCTGTCTGTTTGTATGCTACCTTTTCAAGCCTAGGCCTAAACCACTGAACGGATTTTGATAAAATTTGGCAAAGAGATAGATTGCATCCTGGGGAAGGACATATGATGGTTTTTATCGACGTACCTCGCAGGGGATGCCGCGGGCGGAAGCTAGTAATATATAAGTACAAGTATATAAAAAAAAGGGTAAAGAATTATAGGGCATCACTTAATTTGTGTCGGGCAATCAATCATTGTCAATAAAAAAAGTGCCCAAAACGCTGGCAGCATTGGCACATTGTATGGCTATGCTGATTATTTGGCCAAAAAATAGGCCAGCCCTCTGGTCATGTGAGGAGTAGAACGATTATGAATCCCTTTAATGGAAAATGAAGCAAAATCAGTATTTTGTAAATGATACATTGACCCAATAGTTTTATAGTTGAGATGATGATCATGATCTAAATATTGGTAATAAAGCCAGACAAAATGGGATGAGGTGACAACATTTTTTCAATTGGCCTCCACTGTCTTTTTAGGTTACTTAGCAAGAATACAAAAAAAAAAAAAAAAAATTAAAGCTTCTATAATTTCCATACTGGTAAGCTATTTAAAATAGTCCCTGGACATAGTCTTCAGGAAGAATGAAAGTTTTGGATTAATAGAATCATGCATCCAGATGTAAGTCATGTAAGGCATTTACTTGAATGAATAAACGTTTTATCTATCTATCTATCTACTTCATAATAGGGAGGTGGGTAGCCTAGATACAGACCTTCCCTTGTCTCAGTCTGAATATTTCAGATTCTATCGAAAGCTTAACATCAGATTGTATACAATAGCGGTAATAGGCAAAAATAGCTGGAATAAAGTTTCGTAATCAGGAAATTTAGGGGCACCTAATTTAGTTTATATTTATGTTACTTACCTTTATATCTTCGCCACCAATTTTTATGTTTCTTTCTCTAAAATCGACACCGATTGTGGCCTCAGATTTATCTAAAAACTGGCCTTCGCAAAAGCGATAAGTAAGACACGTTTTGCCAACGCCTGAATCACCTAACACTATTATTTTGAACACTTTCTTCTGTTTCAATCCTGGTATTTGATTATTTGGGGCATCCGACATTGTTTTGAGGGTGGTAAACGGAAATTTACGGTAATAAGGTTAATAATCTCCTGTAATAATCAAACATCAATAATATTTTGATACATAGAGCTTGCGTTATCAGTGAATAGACTGCAAACAAATTAAAGAGTAATTCAATCGCTGTCACTGCTATGCAAGTTTTTCTGTGACAAACAGAGATAGTTAGGGTTCTCTTCAACTTTTTTATTTAGTAAGCTTATATATACAAGGTTTTCAAGTGCACAGATAAAAAAATATGACCGTAAAACAATCAAATGTTGCCAGCGTCGTGTTTTTTGGTAGTTTATGTGAATCAATAGTTGATAATATGAAGTAAATCAACAAACTTGAGCTTCTTCTTTGAGTAAGCAAAAACTCGCATTTAAAATCATTTACATCATAGTATGCCGACCGGCCGCCATTACGTGACACGACATCGTCAACCGTCAATCACGCACACATAGATCGGTACGGTGCTTCACTTTCGATATGCGTGGCGCGGAGTTCACCTTTTATTATAAGTCTATGACAAGTCATTTCACCGGCGGTGCAGTGGACTTTCTAATAATTCTAAGGGTCAGTTCACACCGCGACGCGACGCGGCGCGCAGTTTTCAAGATAGCAATACACTTATCTACTCACTGACCTGTATTAACAAGTACACACTTGTTTAATAGAGGTCAGTGTTATCTACTACACAAAAAGGCACACAATTTAGTGAGGTCGGTACATATGCAATTACGTGTACGCGACCATCTCACGAATACGCAGTGGCATTTTTGCACATTCTCGCAAAATAACAAAAAAAAAAACAAATCAAAATCGTTTATTTGCATAAAATGTGGTTCTACAAAAGATCACCATCTGCTTAGCCTTTTCCCAACTATGCTGGGGTCGGCTTCCAGTCTAATCGGATGCAGCTGAATACCAGTAGGTATTTTACATGAAGCGATTGCCTATCTGACCTCCACAACACAGTTACTGGGTAATACCGATACCCTTTGGTAAGACTGGTTATCAGACTTTCGGGCTTCTACCCGTAACGACTGTCAAAACTCAAAGATCCAGGAATGACAGCTGGGACGAACGGCTTAACGTGCTTTCCGAGGCACGGAGGAGGGGTCTCGGTCTAAATAGATAATCAATCGCTTGCCGCGGTTGGTCTGTGGATGGCCACAGACCAACCGCGGCAAGCGCAGCTTAACCTAATCGATCGACCTGGGTGCTAACTCTCGAATATAATTCCGAAAGATCTACATTGGTCAAACGTCAGTTGGTCGAGTTAAACGTCAGGGATTGGCTAGGCTCAGTGAGTCCAGTCAATCCCAGACGTTTGACTGACAATTCCAATGTCGATCTATCGGAATTATATTCGAGAGTAAGCACCCTGTGCGGCTGTTATTATTTAGCCACGGGCCCCTTACAAAAGATGATAAGTATGTAAAATTGAATCGTGTTGCTATGAAAAAAAATCGCTCAAATGTACCATTCACCTACCTCGATTAGGTAAATGGTTTCTAAAAAACTTATAAAAACATCAGCCAGGGTTATCTTATCGAGCGTTGTGCCACAGTATTACAATATTTCCTAGGAAATATTGTAATACTGTGGTTGTGTATTCGGTTTAGCAAACTGTAAATTGCTGAATGTTCGATGGTATTTAACAAGCCAGTCAATAAAGAGTTATAAATCTGAAACGAACTTTGTTACGTTACTCGCTCATATACGATATAATATAATTATGAAAATAGAAAGAGACAGATAGAGAGAAAGTCGCATAACGCTTTTTCCTTACGTGGCCAATTCTTCCAGTTTACTCCGCCACCTACCGCAGTTTAAACAAACAAACCGTTTAGACAAAAACACAGAAAACAAAGCTTTATTTTCGAGATGTCGGTAATCACAAAAAAACATTTTTTATGAAATTATTGAAATAAACAGTACTTGTTTAATAGAGGTCAGTGATAAACATGCATAAAATTAAATATGGGAATAAAATACAGTAGTTTTTGCTAAAACAAACATGGCAATAAATAAATTAACCGTAGATTTTTTATTCATAGTAGTTTTTTTTAGAAATGTCGGACGGACGAGCGATGGTTCGCGGCTGTAGTGACGTTTAGTTAAAAAAATATTCTAAATTATACAATTTAGGGCGTTATTCGTTACATTAACAATTAGTTTTTTATTAGATGACCTTTACCGAAATAAAGTTTCGTTGAATACCGGTATCTGCAAGGATTAGTGCATAACCTCTCCGTTAGGACAATCTTTAGTCTTTCTCGTAATTGAAGTTAAAAATTCTTTGGCTCGCGTTAAATGAAAGTGTTGTTTACATTCCGTGAAGTGTATGGTGTGCAAATTCTACGCGTTGTGTGTACGGAACTGTCGGTGATCGGTAAAGTGCGGTGAAAATGTGCAAACGAGTAGCTTTGTGTTTAAAATGTGTGTAAATTCGTGTAATCCAATTACAAAGTGTATTTGTTGTATTTGTGCTGGAATGTTGCCGTAGGAGTGCAATGTCCAGGCTCGTCGACTACTTCGTTATCGTGGGCTTCGACCACGAGAAGGAGAGTAAGTAAAAACTTCTTCAAGTACCTACATACTTATTTATTCCGATCACGTACTATCAAACGGACATAGGTGGCGCGAAAAAACTAACAGGTAAAGCAAGAGGCTGAATACCTAATGACCTTTACCTAAAATTAATGTTAATTATTAATTAAGTTATTAATAAGTTAATGAATTTAATTACAATACGACAATTTTTATCATTAAAATCTTGTGTTACGCAATATTTAAATTCTTATTAGATTTTTCACTATTAATTTGTGCGTAATGCAAATAGGAATTGTAATTATCTCCACACAGCTCACATTACTGTCTGAATAAATTAACAAAACTATAGCCAAACTTATCATCTTTTCATTCTTAGATTGTAAATCTCACTACCACCGTTACCATAAATATTGTTTATAATAATAGTAAAATTGGTGATAATGTTTAAATGTTTGTTTTTTTATTATTTTGTTCTGTTAGTTTCACTCTTGTACTTACATTGTTATAATAGAATAAACAATACTATGTATTTTTGCCCTGAGTCTGGATTTGTGCTTGGTTGATGGCAATAGGCTCGGTCTCTGTGGGACTAGAAACGAAAAAAATAATGTGTGTGTCTGGCAAAATGTGGGTGTACTATTTGTAAAGCTCTGCCTAACCCTTTGGGAAATACTGGCGTGATGTTATGTTTATGTATTAGTTAAACATAGCTTTAAACCGCCAACTCCTCTCCCCTCAACCAACCGCCAACTCTTCTCTCTCTCCTCTGCCTCGGAAAGTTCATAAAGCTGTTGGTCCTGCACCTGATCTCTCCCTGGTCGTGTTGGATTGTCGTCCCTTCGGACTATGAGAGTAAAGGAACAGAGAGTGCACCTGTGTTTACGCACACACTTGTGCACTATAATATCTCCTGCGTACCTGGCTAATCTCCGATGAGATTGACCACTGTGACCAAAATCGGTTGGGAGGCTATTAAACATAGCTTTCTAGATTTTGATTTGCCCTGCAGTGGTACAACACAGGCTTATAATAAATAATATTAAATGATAATAAGTAAGTAAGTCCATAGTTTTAGGAATCAGTCCACTACCTATGAACCCATAAGCGTCTTTGTTTTCATATCCTGCAATAGTCCTACACCAACCGGTGATTGTCTTTGGGTGCACTTGCATGCATAGGTAGGTAAAATGGGCTGGTGTCCACAACTCCATATGCGCATATTTTGCGTACAAGGTGCACTTGCATAGTCATAAAGGTATAATCGTTAGTGTCTCATTTAATTAAAAGTGTCTAACGGTCCCCTGTGTATTGGCTTTGGTCCCCCGTAAGCCTTCCATAGGTTCTGGGACCCCAGGTATGTCAAAGATTTGTTAAATAATAATTTAAAACCAACCCGTCTTGAGCAAGTATAGTGATCAATGCTCTGTCTTCTCTGAATGCCCTTGCCTGTGTCTCTGAAGGACAATTATAGTCTGGTATTATTTTATATTAGGTATTATGCATTATTTAATTCATATACCTACCATCACTTAACATTGAATGAAGACTACCAACTGATACTGGACCCCTATTCAACAATTAACCATATAGTTATATAAACATGAGTCATCAAGTTCATTGACAGTACACATACTTATCTGTGCTCCATTTTATTAAATAGGAGACTATCTATTGCCTGCTGCTTGGTCTGCGTGCAGTACGTACTACTGAGATAAAAAGTATCCTATGTTCTAGACCAGGTCATAGTCCACCTGTGTGCCAAATTTCATTGGTATCTGTTAAGCCATTAAGGCGTGAAATGGTACTAGACAGACAGAGTTACTTAAAATTGCATTTATAATGTTACACATAAGTTTCCCGTGGGAATATCTGGATAAAAATCCTATGTCCTTTCCCGGGAATCAAATTATCTCTATACCAAATTTCATCTAAATCGGTTCAGTGGTTTAAGAGTGAAGAGGTAACAGACAGACACACTTTCGCATTTATAATATTAGTATGGAATAGTACTAGTAGCTGTTGCCCGCGACTTCGTCTGTATGTTATATTCGGTCATGTATTTTATATAAAAGTATACAAATATTCAGTATGAAAAGTAGCCTATGTCCTTCTCTAGGTCCCAGGCTACCGATTTGTCAAATAACGATCAGAGGCCTCTTAGTGTGAGTTTTTTCGACTCACGTTCGATTGCGAGCGCGTTAGAATTTTTTATGGGAAATTAGGTTTCACCTAGTGACCACCAGGTGACGCTATAACTTTTCCCATATAAAATTCTAACGCGTCCGCGATCGAACGAGAGTGAAAAAATAACAAAAAACACACTAAGGCCACAGTTCTGTGGTTTAGGCGTGATAAGGTAACGGATAAATGGAGTTACTTTCGCATTTATAATACAAGCTTCTGCCTACGACTTCGTTTGCGTAAAAGTCATAAGACACACAATTTATAGTATGGTATGGTAGCTGGTCATATTTTGATCAACATACGACCTGACACTGGCCTTCAAATTGCAAAAAAACGTATGGTATATGGACATTTGAGTTTCGCGAGCTACCCTGGCGCGTGGCGCTTCAGCCAACCAACTTCAAAAAAAAAATTGTACATTAGTAAAGATTTTTGCGACGCTACTCTATTATAACAATTTCAATGAAAAATTCAAGGAAATTGTTCTGCCAGAATCGCGTCGCGCCTGTCTACGGCAGCCTTAATACATTTCTTGAGCGCGCGTCTGAATTGATACCTAATTCATTCGGCCTTGGGCTACGTTCACGTTAAATAGTCAGAACTGATCTTATTGTATTGATTTGTTTATTGGGCTATGACGCGGCTCGTTCAGTCACTTTGGAACCACTTTTAAGTTATTAAATTGTAATGATCTGGCGCCAAATCAACGAAATAAATTACACTTGAACTTTACACCACGACTTGAGCTAATATTCTCGTTTAGCTGGTATTACCGAAACCAAAGAACAATAGAAATCTTGTGTATGAGAAACGGTCCTCACGGGTCACCCGTATATCGTTCAAAAACGGCCTTGATCTGCCTTTAGTCATTCTGCCTCATAAAGTGTGTTTTTAAAATTTTGAACATGACGATATTATTGTGGACGTCCACGGCATCACGATGACAGCCAACGGCAACCGTTGACGCATGTCGGCGGCAGCCGTCGACCCGTCGGTGGTTGTCGACAACGTGTACGGTGCTCAAATACACGAGCGGCATGGTTTCGGCGACAGACAGTCACCTACACGCCGCGCGCCGGTTTCAGTTGCCTGTGTCGTCGACGCGTGTCCCTCGTGCGTGTGTATGCAGTGGAGTATAAGTGGATGTCGTGGATATGTCGCAGCCAACTGGTTAAATTAGCCGTTCAGTTAACCGCCTAGCCTTTTAACGAAACGGCGGCCTTTCAACTAACGGCCTGAATGATATTCAATTACAGTTTAGGGTGGAGGTCTGTAACCAAACACGCGCGAGTCGAATTGGCCGCAGTAACTAAGCCAGGGCACCCCGACCAAATGGGTTAGGTGAGGTTAGAACTGTGATCAACCGCGTGCGAGCCGAGAGAGCGAAGCGAGGCGAACACTACTTCTAAAGGCCAGGCGGTTAACTAACTAAACTGCTAATTTAACCAGTTGGCTGCGACAGATATATCGTGCCGTTAGAAATTACAGTTGTACTAAACTGACGTGCTATCAGTTTTTATTATAATAATGATTGGGATGACTAGTCATACGTAGTAATGAAGTCATCTGACCATTTGTTATGTATTATAAACCTCATATTGTTTTCCTTCTCAATCTGCAACCAGCGATACAAATTAAAATAACGAATTGGCACGCACCCGCATTCAAAGAGTTTTATTAAAATTTTGCATATTTCAGTAAAGTACCTATGTTCTTGTCATACGCTGTGGTATATTTTCATTGTTTTAACTACAATGGTTCATGTCGTATTCATTGGTGGAACTAAGGCAATGAAAATTCTAAACCTTTTCAGTAACTCCGTTGTTTGAGTTTTGAATATCTGTTAAATGTTGTAAACTACGATACCTTTTTTGTTATGAAACTCTGTACAATGGTACATTTTACAACGAAAGTAATGTTTATTCATAGCTCGTTTATTCTGTTTAATGTAAAGGGGCTTTTGTTCTATAGTGCTTTGGCTAATAACAGCGGGGTAATAGCGTAACACATTAAAAGTAGCAATGGCTTTAATTTTGACAGGTCAACAATATTCATTGAGTTATTTATGTTGTTGAGCAGACAAATTTTTCGAACATTTGAAGCAGTGGTTTAGTAATATCCTTCAAAATGATTCAGATTGTTATTGATAGTGTTTTACGCAATTAGGCTGCAGGTTGATATAATATCACTAGCGCCTTTGTATCGCACGGTTTTTACAACTTGACAAAAGATATCTTGATTTCTTTATTATATGCAAGTTTAATATTAAGACGAGGTTGCTGTATTTTTTAACTTTTTTAAACCTCTGTAAATCTAGCAAAAATTAAATTTTGCGCAAAAAGAAAATATTTTAGGAAAATTGTACATTTGTCAAGCGCTGTGAAGATAAAAACGTGAATTAAAATAATTGCCTCGATAAAAAAATCATAAAGATGACACTAAATCGCTATTTGAAACGTGTACCTTGAAGAGATTACATCGTTAAACCATGTAAAAGTTATACCAAAAGATAACCCTTTTTGTTTTTTAGGGCTTGGTGAGAACACATTTTATAATTTCCTTTTTTTTTTTTTTCTATGAAACAAATATACACAAAATCTAGCAGTTCAAGAGCTCGCAACGGCCGGCCAGTGTCTGTGAGTGAGAGATGCCCGAAACGTATTATGCGGGGAGTGAGGAAAAGTTATCATACAGCACACCGCACTACAAGAGGGCCTTGATGTATTATACACATAAACCTCCCGGAATAAATTCTCTAAAATAATGGTGAAAATCTCGTCAAAATCCGTTACGATATTGTACAGACAGACACGAAAAGTGACTTGTAATATGATCTACAGATTCGTTAAACGTAAATCCTTTTTGGTGTGGTTTACAGTATGTGGAAACCAAGACTAAAAGGAAACAAAATCTAATAAAATAAATACACACAATGTATATAGTGCAATCCCGCACATGTATTGTGAGGATGGGTAACAGCGCTGGCAGAATACCCGCTTACGTTTTACTGCTAACTTCGTGTTTTATTACGCACCACCCTGCGTTAAATTCTACTTACTCCATATAAATTGTCCGTTGTAATGTTTAAAAGTAACCCACATATACAGGATTTTCTAGCTCTGGTTTCCTCTCAAAATCTTCACACTGCCGTTACCGTTGTTTCCTAATTTCTAGGAATCTCTTCCGCAAATACTTGGCTAGGGCTACCTAAAGCCAGGCAGATAATGATGATGAGGTCTTAGATGATTCCGAAGATACCATCACGAATCCGTAGTCTACAATACACACATACATAAAATCACGCCTTCTTCCCATGGGGGTGGGCAGAATCTAAAGAACGCCACCTGCTACGATCCTTACATAGGTACTCCTTTTGCTTCGTTAACGCTCATAAATCTGGTCATAAGTTTTTTTTTTCTTCTGTTTTTTACATTTTCTATGCGCACGCCGCCGCGCCGGTTGAGAGTACTACGCCCCTGACTATTCTGAAGAACATTACCAATATGACTCGTAGAAAAAACTAGATAGCTTCTATAATTTCTTTTTTTTAATTGTGCTATGTCTTTTGGGTGCACTAAATAAATGGTTTATCTATCTACCTATGTACCAAAGGTACATCTTAATATATATAAATTACGTGTCACGATGTTTGTCCGCGATGGACTCCTAAACTACTTAACCGATTTTAATCAAATTTGTACACCGTGTGCAGTTTGATCCAACAAGAAAGATAGGATAGAAAAAAAAAAATACAAAAACGTTAGCCACAGCAACGCGTGGCCGGGTCAGCTAGTTGTATATAATTATTTCCCGGCACGTGTCTGTTGCTCGTTTGAACACACGAATCATAGAGTCGTTGAGGGCTCCCAAAATAGTACACTAATGAACTTCGACCGCCCGTAATTGATGTGATTGACCTATTTCACGGGCCGGCCGGCGGCACCCCAAAATATGTGATTATGTTTACATCTTATCTCCCTTATTTTTTGTAATATTTTGGGGTGGTACAGAATTATGGAGGAAGAAGCCATGCCGCGCCGTATAAAAATAATTGGGGATATAGGCAGCAGGATGATGATTTTGGCTTAGTGGCTGGCCTGTGGCCCCTATTACAAGGGACAAGGTCTTAAACATAATTGGCGAAATGTGGGCGTACTATAGGCACGCCTCTGCTTAAGCTTTCGGGGATTACAGGCTTGATGTTATGTCACGTAGAACAGGCATGAACTGGAAGAATAGCGCTGCCTTGAAAAAAATCCAGTGAGTTGGCAGCGAGATATTTTGAATGATACTATTGTATAGAATCAACACAGGGGTGTTTGTTGCGCCACTTCTTCCCAGCTAAAGCACTAGGAAGTGGTGAAGGGCGGGCGTTTTGTGAGACTGTCTTATATAATTTTGACGTTCAAAAAAAGCTGCTTATCGGCCTAATATGAATAAATGACTTTTAATTTTGAGTTTTAATAGCACCCATTCTGTGGAAACCCTCATTGAACTCTGTTGTATTTTCTAGTAGCATAAGCATAATCAGCCTATAATGTTCCCAATGCTGGAACACAGGCCTCCTCTCGGTGAGAAGAAGTGGGCCGTAATCCACCACGCCGGCGCAGTGCGGATAGATGTCACATGTCTACGATTTTTTTTTTCTAGGACATTCCTGTTTCCTCAAGAAGTTTTCCGTCAACGTTTTGATTACAGTCGTGATGAAATAATTTAAACAGAGTAAAGCGCCTGTCTTGGTTCGAACCTACGACCTACAAGTTACAACTCGTAAGCCGTAGCCGTTACCACTGGACCATCACTTCTCACGGTATGCAATTCATTATCGTTATTTTAGACATCCAATCACAACAGCTATATTTGACATCACATTGTACTTACCAGGTTTTTAGGGTTCCGTACCCAAAAGGTAAAAACGAGACCCTATTACTAAGACTCCACTGTCCGTCAGTCTGTCTGTCACCACGCTGTATCTAATGAACCGTGATAGCTAGACAGTTGAAATTTTCACAGAATGTGTATTTCTGTTGCTGCTATAATAACAAAAAATACTAAAAACAGAATAAATATTTAAGGGGGGCTCCCATACAACAAACGAGATTGTTTGCCGTTATTTTATATGTAGTGTTAAATATTGTTTGGTTGTACGGAACCCTTCGTGTGCGAGTCCAACTCGCACTTGGCCGGGTTTTTTAGATACCGAGAGTCGGTCATAATACTGTGGTATTACATTGTTTATTCAGGACACTTGGGGTCAGTAGACTTGAATTGAGTTTATAACTCTATTAAATTAACATATTAGAAACAAGGGGCTGCTCCAAGTACATTATAAAATTATTGACATGTAAATGAGAGGAACAAACATGCATTTCAGGGCTTCCTGTAGGGATTTTGTTACAGCGAACGAAACGTGGGCATTAAATGTTAAAATTATAATCATGATTCTTCATTAATTTTGGATTAATACTAAAGCATTTTTTGTTGGTATGGTGGATAGAATAAAAAAAAACCGGCCAAGTGCGAGTCGGACTCGCACACGAAGGGTTCCGTACCACCAGGCAAAAAACGCCGAAAAAAACACGTGTCTTGCAGGAAAAAATTAAAGTAACAAAAATCGTTTTAAAAAAATTATGTCGTTGTAATTTCAAGTCTTTCATGTAAACTGGGGAAGCTTTTTTAATACATAATGCTTTAAACACTGTAAATATTTACCTATTTATATAACCTATTTCATGTTGTCCTTCATCTTTTGTATTCGAAATTCATTCATTTCCTTATAGCTATAATTGTACGAAGCAGACATAATATTGTCTACCCACGAAAGTTCTAGGCGTATTGTGATTGGTTTTGTTTAGCTAGACCGAATCGCAGACTAAAAATATGTTATTGATTTTTGGTACATCAGTGCTATTCTGATATTGTTAGACTGTGTCAGTAGGTGGACTTTGCAAATAGTTTCGCATTATTCACCCGATTCACAATTAAACGTTCGTAAGATACTGGGAAATGGTACCAGTTATTAAATGTAGGACACTATGACAACAATTAGCTTTAAGAAGTGGGTTGTAATGAATACAATGATTTTGTAAAAGAAATGACTAGGTTTTATTCTGAGCTGCAGGTCTGATGAGGACGTTTTTGTGAAGAGTAACCTGCCCCTCGGCAATCTTTAAAATCTCACTAACCATCAAACCTTTTTTATATAGATCACTATAGGGACGGAAAAGTGGGAGTTTTATGCTGCCATAAAGCTTCCAGTACCTACATATTATACAAAATCTAAACTAATATTATAAAACAATAAAAATAAATTTTATAAAAACTTTATTCAGTTCAGAAAAAACACGAAAAAAAAATAAAAAAAAAAACAAAAACTAGAAGCAGTTTACAAGTAGCCTTAGGTGCTACTAAGTTTTTACAAATTCCCTGGACCCCACACTAGGATTCCCTCTGTCGTGGGGTCCAGTCTCTTCCCAAGTAAGGCAAACATTTTAATTTATGAAACTAAGAGAAAAAAAAAAGAATTGATTTGAATTTTTGTATGATTGTTTGTTACGCTTTTACGCTAAAATAGCGCACATGAGTAGACCATGACCTGGAGAAGGTCCAAGGCTTCTTTTCATCCTGGATCGCAGACGAAGTCGCGAGCAAAAGCTAGTACCTATAAAATGAAGTCGCTTTTCGCACCAGTTTGTGTGACCGCTTATTTCTCCTAAACTAATATAAACAATGGTTTTTGATGCGGTTTTTCCAATCATGTAGAGCGTTTTTCCGGAAGGTTTATGTGTTTATAACATTCATTTAGATTTAGTACAGAAATCTAAATATTTTTACATGTCGTCTCTTCACTACATTTTTGCACCCGTGCGAAGCCGGGGTGGGATGCTAGCAGATTATAATACGAATGAGCCCAGACTGCCTGCCGTCATCTCCCAAATAAATAGTCATACACCAAAACGACTACGATTCAGTGTTGTGGTTCATGTCTTGAACATAAACATGACCGAACTCGAAACGACAGACACTTTGGCGCTTGTGGTCGAATTCAAAACACATTTAAATAATGTAAGAACTTTAATACTATATTTCCCAAATAAACTAGAGAACACTAAAATCATTGTACGATACATGGACGCCAGTCACGTAACCTTTACCATTTTAAATACCACAACAAGTTCAATAATAGTGCATTTTTTTGCCCATTTCCTAGTTGCTATCTGACATCAGTATTACGTCACCGTTCGCACGACTGCTCGTGTGAGTAATTCCACAAAATGATGTGCAGAAAAACAACTGTAGCATATAAAAGTGAATTTTTGCTGTTGCTCTTGCGAAAAACTTACGATTCCAGCCGAAAATAGCCACCTAAATGCGGACCTAAATGCCAATTCTCGTATTTAAATAAGTTTCAACGTAATTTCGTCTTAGCGATAATCAATGGCGAACGATAAAAAAATAGACTGAAGCTGTGGCGAGACAGTGCTTCCTTACCCACTACTATTCGTTTGAAGATCTACCGCCTGGACATGAGTTTCCTGGAAGTCTTTAAACAGACACCCTGATCCAGGTTGGTCAAGGCTAGGAAAACCTGTTCAGGTGGAGATTCATAGACTACTCCGCCTTGGAGAGTAAATGTGGTGCTGTTCCACAAACGATGGGACGCTTAATATCATGTCCTATGTGTCCTGTCAGCTGTACGTTACAGGAACTGATGGACGCTTGTGATGGCGGCAAACAAGTAGCCGAATCTGGGCCGAGTCCATTTAGATTGATCCATCGACAGACTAAAAAGAAGAAGAAGCGATAATTGAAATTGGTTACAGAAATAATTGATTTACATAAATATTTACAAATTAGGGCCTTAAACTAGTCAGTCAATCAATCAATGTCTAAAGATTGAAAAGAAAGAAAGAAAATACATTTATTTAACACAGACTAAAATGTACACAATACACCAGATAATTACTCGTACATCTGTTAAAAAGTGCAAAGTTCGATGTAAGAAATTAGCAGGAAATTGTGCCTCACGGCTGCGCCAAAAAGACCCAGTTCAGCAAAAATGCCAGACAACTAGTGCCTGACGCTGGTTTTCAACTGGATCTGATGTGTGAGGTGACGGATGTATATCAGTTTTATACTGCGACGTGTCGTGTGTATGCATACTTCAATACATAAATAAAAATAAATTTGTGTCACATAAAAACGGTAACGAATAGATATGTGTGTGGTGTGTGGAATAGGTGTGTATAGGTAGGTATGTATGTGGATTGTTAAAAATATAAAATAGACTTTTGACAGATCTAGACTGAGAATGAAATACGAATGTTCGCGTTCTTAAATTTACGGGAATGGCCTCTATGTTTTCTGACTGTGCTGTTCCGCATTTCATTGCTTTTGATTTTCCTGAGGCTGTCTCTATCTTGCAATGGTTGTCTAGATGTGTTAAAATTATGGTGTTCGGATGAGGTCCAGGAACCCTCAGAATTTTACAAGGTTGGTTGCTTGGTTGCTGACCTCTGATTAGTGACGAATTTTAGACCGGTGTCAGTCTGGTGAGATACTATCCCAAATCCCAACAGAGAGTTGAAAAACTTTCCAGCCGCTGAACTATCAGCAAATTTTCAAATAGATTGAGAACCAGCACCTTTTGAACGTCAAAATTACACAAAACAAAACACTCGCCCTACACCAGTTCATAGTGCTTTAGCTGGGAATAAGCGGCGCAACAAACTTCCCAGCAGCACAGCTGTCTTTTAAGTTGGAAGAACTGGACTATTAAAATCCTTTAGATCCCTATTAGCGTAGTAACCTTCTGAAGTTCTTTCTCTATGAACCGAGTGACTAATGTCCAACATCGACAAGCGATATTATTGCAAAGTTACGTTTCAATGTCAATTATTTAATTTAAAAGTGATTCATTTTGTTTTGATATCTCTGTCATCTTCATGAACGCCCTTGTATGTCTGTGACGTGCACTGAATCCTCGATTTGTCATTCTTTACGTGTTTTAATCAGCACAGTTCGCTCTATTGCGCGCACGCAGATTCCTTTGTTTCGTGTGTAACGTTGTAGAGTTTAATGTTATGGGCTATTAACACGATCGCAATTGATGGCTGGACATACGCCTCTCCAATTTCTGTGGCTAATATTTTAATGTCGGTGAGTTTACAACCAGCTATCATGTTCCTGTTATCATGTGGTTCTATCTGTACATGCTGGGTTAATTTACCGTGGTAGGTTAGGCAGGGCACATTGCTCGCAGAACAGATGGCCGATGGGGCCGAAAGGTTCTGGAGTGGCGACCTCGTACCGGAAGATGTAGCGTTGGAAGGCCTCCCACAAGGTGGACCGACGACCTTGTGAAGGCCGCAGGAACCCGTTGGATGCGAGAAGCACCGAACCGGTCGAAGTGGAGGTGGTTGGGGGAAGCCTATGTCCAGCAGTGGACGTCTTTCGGCTGAAATGATGATGTTGGTTAGTCTTCTTCTTAGCGTGTCGAATGCAATCTAAATTGTGACTGCCCAGAACTTACCTACCAGTTTAGCTTGTTCATTACTTTGTTCCTGTAACGCACAGCTCAGCACAGGTCACTGGCAACGCCGGTCGGGGGTCATTTATTTATTTGATTTACGAAACGCAATTACATAAATCAAAGAAAGTCATGTCAAGTGTCTAATTTTTTGCTGAACAGGCCCACATTTGCCACCTGGGCTTCGTCTATAAATCTTCACAAGGTTGGTAGGTTGGTTCTTGGTTATCCCACCATTTCTCCTTTTGTCCTTAGTAATCAGTGGCTTTGGGTCAGTTGGAGGCAACCTACTGGCCGACTAATACTTTATACAAGTTTTGTCATTCTTTCTTATCGGCGATGATGTCAGACGCATTATGATGTATTTCGATGGCACAAGCACAGGCACAAGTTTGGTAAAAAATCTTCCAAAACGATACTTTACCCCGATGATTGAACATAATTATGTAACCGGATTACTATTGTACTGGTTCTTTTCCGTAGCGTTTACAACGTTTTTTTGAAGCGATGTAAGTACTAACAATGTTTCCTTAAGCCATTACACAATGTTTAGCATTGTTAGAGTAAGCGTTAATTGATGTAATTAACCGTGAATTTGCATACGATTGTGAAGGCCAAGTGAAACGTTGATAACGGTTGGTACTTGGTTATTCGTTTTGACATTGTTATGCTTTGAAGGTTTGAGTAATAGGTGCGTTGGATTTTTATGTTGTTAGTCTTGCATTTGACTCTTATCCTGACCAAATGTTTTAGGAGTCATGAGCTTATTGCAAGGCGATGTCTTGAGTCAAACTTCGAACCACCTCGCCTCTTGAGGATCCAGGGGCACTGACCTAGTTTGAAACCTTTGTAAACATGAATGTTTACGCCTAGTTTCCACCACGAAAGTTATGCAATTAAAATGGATAGGTTACTTTTAAAAGAGTAACCGTGGAGTTTCTTGCCGGCTCTTTTCCATAGGAAACGACCAATTGGAACCGTGCGCCTAGCTTCTGCTGTTTCATAAGTGCCCATGTAGGTTTATGTGAAATAAAAGATTTTGATTTTGATACTATAAAAACAACTTAAGTCATAAATAGATCACTGTTAGCCATAATACCGCCCATTGTGTCACCCTTTGTAAAAGTACTACATTTATATCATTGTCCTGTTTCCTAGAAGTCGATTGCAACGCCAGCTACCGTATGCAATTGTGAATCCAAACCATACAAGACCTTTAAACACACAAAAAAAAACATCAAAATCAGTCCAGCCGTTTAGGAGGTGTTCAGTCCACACGTACCGAAGAATTTTATAATGTAATGATTTATAAATGGTGTACATAACAAAGAATATTCTATTCTATATTACTAAAATCAATTTCTCCTACCTCCTTCAACTGCGTAGTAGTAAAGAGATGGTGCGCGACACCTTCACAGACAGAACCGGCTACGCGGCCTCTAAGCATAAAGAGACCAGTTAGCCTTCCAGTTATGCAATGTTGAAACGTGATACGTTCAGTATCTACAGTTAGGAGTCTGTGCAGTTCTATGCTTTCACAAATATAGGCATTACTTTGTACTGTGCGCTTTTATAATTTCTAACAAATATAAGTAGGGTTTAAAGTATGGTTATGAGATACAGGGTGTAAAGGTCATTCATCCTCTGTGTCTGGTGGGCTACTGCCCGACGATTGATGTCGAGAAGTTGTCTAGGTATATACTAGTTGCGCGGTAAACTCTGCTTGCGCGATGCAGGGTTTTGATGCGAACTTCGCATGTGGCGCTGTGGACGTCCACGTCCATAAAGTATATGGAAATAATGTGCACGTTATAACGTTATCGGACGAACATTTAACGCGTCTTCATATATTTCCATATATTTTACTTCCCTGTGTCATCGTGATGCCGTTGATGTACACGACGATTTCTTCAAATTAAAAACTATAAAAAACGCACATAGAATCGGAAACATTAATTGCGATTTGAATATGAAATGGAATTGCCGTGCTTCGCAAGTTAGATAGGCGCTGTACCGCTAAGTACCTGCTGCTAAGGGCAACGTATGAATAATTTTGCAAAAAATAAAGCTTAACAAAAGTGTTAATGACCGGTCCCCATTTCCCCAAAAAGTTTATATTTTTTTGGATAAATACAAACGAATTTTTTTCCACAAAACATCGCGATAACTAAAACCTTTTTACGTCAAATCTCCCTTCTTGTCGTTAAACTCGCGTGTTATCCACGTAAAGCAATTTCATCGCTTTAGTCAGCGCAGTTTTTGTCCTTTGCCTTTGTACAAGTGAGCACAATGTTCAGTGGAGCGATTGATAAAAAAAACAACGTTCGTTACACGTAATCTGAGCGTGTAGCGTGGTATGACACTAAAGTACAAATGATGATGCGAAGAAACGGATGGCCGTTGGTTTGTTTATGGATCGTTTGAGAAAACGGTTGGTAGATTTGAGCGAGAGTGTATTGATATTGATAGCTTGAGTGTATGATGAGCACAGATTACACCAAATCCATGCGGGAAGATGCAACTACAATCTCGCGAAATGGGGCTATTGCGACGGTATTGAGGCTGTGGCGCAAACCATGTCCCACCTCCTATCCTGCCCTCAGTGCCCAAAAAATGCAGCCACAGCGACCTCTGCGCTGCCACCGACGCTGCTGTGGAAGGGCCAAGTTTTGGGCCAACAAAATTTAAAACTCTGTCGTCCTATCGACGATAGAAGACCCCCTCTGTGGTGATGAGCTACTTAATCAGCTACGGGAATTACAACAGCAATTTCCACTAAATTTGCCACTGGGTTGACGATTTGGCGGCAGGTGACGGGAATCATGTGATACTTTCTAGTTCCCGTCAAACTTAAGGGGTAGATTTATAAAACAACTAGCTGCGCCCCGCGGTTTCATCCGCGTAAATGTCGATACCGTGGGAATATCGGGATAAAAAGTAGCCCATATGTTAATCCAGGGTGTCAGCTACCTCCATACAAGATTTTATCAAAATTGCTCCAGCCGTTTGAGCGTGAAGAAGTAACAAACATATAAACACACACACATACTCAAAATCTTTCGCATTTATAATATTAGTGTGATTGATACAAGATCTTTTCATGGAAGAAGAGGTCGTGCTGTGTCGATCCCAACTTAATTGGGAGAAGGGCAGTACAGATACATTTGTCATGCACGGCAGAAATTCAGCTTGAAGCGTGACTTGTCACGGTAAAGGCGAACATGACTACACAAAGACGAACAAGTACTTTCGCTGGGGAAAAAAATACAATCGCAGTTAAATTGAACCTTAAAGAGTTATTAAGGTAAAAGTGTTGGTTTGACGTTATTGCAAATTAATGTCTCACACGCACTGCGATAATGCCTTGAACTTTTGGCTCGGAAACCAGCTGAACTGAACTATTACATGTGAAGGGCTCATAAGTCAACTTGCCGTTCAAATGCCAGTCGATTGTGTGCTATTCTAATGTAAATTATTGTAGTTGTATTGTACCCGATAAAACGCTTGACTTGTAAATGTTGTTGACATACAACAAATTAAATCGTGCTAGGGAACTTTAATCAATAAATAAACAATTTGACGTTATCGTTTGTTATTGATTGGGAATGTTTACTGTGTCTACCTTTACCGACAGTCGTTGTCCATTTTTAACCGACTTCATGTTAAACCTAACTTCTGATTCTGATTGAGATGTTTGACCAACCTAACTGACCGCACCTAGAAACGTTTCACCGTATACCTTTTATCCTAAAGACGTCTAAATCAAATATCAAAAGTAATTTATTCAAATTAAGGTGAGAATGGAAAGGACTTTTGAATGTCAAAATTACATAAGACAGTCCCCCAAAACGCCCGCCCTTCACCACTTCATAGTCCTTTAGCTGGAAAGAAGTGCAAACAACAACACACGCAACAAACTCCCCAGCGTCCAGTGCTTGATGTCCACCCCCCAAGCATCACCACAATGACTTCTCCTTCCTTCCTGGAGCTGGAGCTTCCTTCGCTTACAAACTAAAGAAAATAGTCCAGAAATACCGCGTTTTTGAACCACTACAAAATTCAAAACAGCAAAATCAATACATGACATAAAATTACACCACACTTCGCAGTTATGATGGCGGATGACGTAATGCAACAAAACAACGCCCGCTTTAAATCCGTCTAGACGCGTGCATTTTAATTAAGCTTGTAAGGCCTTAACAGTAATACATTTTTTATTAAATTGTTAAACGGAACTTTTGGCTACTATCTTGATTACTCTGCTCAGTACCACAATAGGCGTTTTATTATTAGACATTCGTAACACTACACTATAAGTGTCAAAAATTTAAAAGAGAATGCTTAGATAGTTTAGTGATGTTGAGAGGATGAAAAGGCGACTAACACAAGGCAGATACGAGTGGAAACGCCGGGAGGGGACGCCTTAGAAGGTCATAAAGTGACCTTATTGCCGTTCTTCAAAAAGTTCAAGTGCGTAGTAATCGCAACCGGTGTGCGTGTCTGACCAGCCAGTTTATTTTGTAAAAATCTCACCGAGTAAACTTAGGTGCAGTGAGCTGTCAGTAGTGTCAATTCCTGCATGCATCAGGTGGAATGACAGCTCACTTCACCTAAGTTTTTAAGCTGAGATTTTTACAGAATAGATCGGTGGATGTAACGTAAACGAAGCAGAAATAGTACGTAAGGATCGTAGCAGGTGGCGTTCTGTAGTTTCTACCTAACCTTATGGGAAGAAGGCATCAGTTTATGCGTGCACCTGTATGTTGTTGTATTTATATAAAAGAACACCTTAATATAACGTGCCTTAATATCAATGTTCCGTAAAAAAAAGAAATAAGACCACACATGTATATAACCAAACCCGTATGATTAGTGCGAAAGCGCTCTATTTCGTGTTTTAGAATGTATGAATTAAATCAGAATATAAAATAAGTGTGTACAGGATAAACGGTATTTTATGGTTGCGAGTACCTACCTACTACGCACCTGACCTTCCTGAAGAACATCACTAATAAGGTCACTATGTCCTTATAAGGCGACCCGGCGTTTCCACTTACATCTGCCTACATCTGTTTATATTATATATACTTTCCAACAAATTACATTATGTAACTGCGTAACAGGTAGCCACATAAAAGGCCCTAACTTAGCAAAAAGCCACTCAAAAGTACGTTAGTAATATGGTTAAATAATTTGAAAACCGCCTGCCAAAAACGTGACGAGCATTACAAATGGCGTCCTCGAATCCCCGAACTCGCAATGAATGCGGAATGAACTTCGCTGTACCATTTTTTTCGTCAGAATTTCAGTTATTTGAGAATTTTTGATCAATGCTTCCAATTGGGCTTATTCCGACAAAAGTAGCAATAAATATTCAAGGGTTCCTTGGATGTGAAACACGTTAAATTTTCCAGAGACTTAAAAGGGACTTGTTTGCAAAAAAGTTCTCGAAATACCAAATTAGGGGTTTCAGGGGACCACTTGAGTGTCAATCTACTAAATAACTTGCGATCAAAATCAAAAGTAAGTTATTAAAATAAGGCTGAGAGTCAGCCCTTTTTGGACGTCAAAATTACATGACAATCTCCTAAAATGCCTGCCGTTCACCACTTCCTAGTGCTGTAGCTGGGAAGAAGAAGTGGCGCATCAAACTCCCCAGCACCTAGATTTTATAAAAATACAATACGTAGCATCCAACATATTTTATTTCTAATGCAAATTAGAAGTCCCAGACTGAAAAGCCTGAAATAAACAATGTTTTATTCATAAGTCTCGAATAACCTGCTAAATATCACTTGAATATTACAACGGGACATTTTGTACTGAAACGACTACGAGATTGAAAAGCTATTCGTTACTCGGTTGAGTGGAAAGCAGTCGCGTTCACTGAAGTGTTACATGGATTCCGGAGCTTTCAGGAAATATGGAATAGTTTTGTACACCACTCACAAGTCCACGCACGGTTTTTACGACTTAGCAAAACATCGATTTCTTTATTATATGTAACATACTTATAAATAAATAAAGTCACGCCTTCTTCTTATTATAAGTATAAAAGTATAATATTAATGTGTTATTATAAATATGAAACAAAAAGAAGGAAGGTTTATGATGAAAACCGTATCAAAATCCGTTGCGACATACACGAAAATTTACTTGATTGTATAATTTTACTAGCGATCCACGCCGTTTGTTCGTCGAATCGTTAAGTTCTGAGTTGAGCAGAACGATTACTGACAAATGCGTGCACTGACTGGACAGAACCACACAGATTATTGCTGGTTTTTAAAAGAGACCTCAGTTTGTTTCGGCCTTTCTTCTCAGAGTATAGTCGAATAGGAACGCCGACCTCATGTAGTTTTTAACCGACTTCAAAAAAAGGAGGAGGTTATCAATTCCGTAGTATTTTTTTTTAACTAAGATTGCCGTGTAATAGTTTTTGAACAAACCTACACAGAGATGAAGTAATTTATCATTTGTTCTAAAACATCACCATCCTACATCTCATCATCTCTTAAGTTCTTTCAATTTATTGTAAGCACTTGGTTAAATGTAAATTACCACTAGCTGGACAATTCAAAACAAACAACAAAGTAACGAAATCTCCAGTTTTCCAGGAAGGCTGGTCTAATTAGAACTGATGGTCTCATTTGACAGCGACCTTGACAACGAACAGGCGAACGAATATTTAGTCTACGCATAATAGGAGACAAAAGAGAACGGTCCCTAGACAGTGCTTGTAAGGCGAAGTTTTTTTAACTAATAGGAGTTTTGGTCAGACTTCGGATGATAGAAAAACTTAAATAAAAACCTCATTAGATTAATTACTTAGCTCAGCATAGCTTATCACAACTGCTCGATACACTTTCGTACCGTATCGAACATCAATCAATGTCATCGTAGGAGTCCTCTAAACGCTGTTCACATGTCTAAAACTCGAAAATATTGTCAGCAAGGCAAATCAGGTTATCTAAATGTGTCATTTTCTATACGATAGCCTGTCGGATGGCTGCGAATATCTATGCAGACGGGTATTGCCTACCACACTAACAGAAGCAATGGCTTTCATTAAGACTTCAACAACATTCATTGCGGTATTTACGTTGTTGAGCAGACAAATTTTCCGAACATTATGATATGAAGCAATGGAATATCCTTCAAAGATATTCAGATTATGATTGATAGTGTATTACGCAATTAGGGTACAGGGTGCTTACTCTCGAATATAATTCCGATAGATCGACATTGGAATTGTCAGTCAAACGTCAGGGATTGGCTGGACTCACTGAGTCTAGCCAATCCCTTTTTTTTTTTTTTTTAGGATGGGAAATCATCAAATGACCCCTCCCGCTCTGGGTGGAGCGGAAGGGAGTGTCAGACTCTTACTGACTAAAACCCATCCGTGTTCCTTCCTAAGCCCTTTATGTTCCGGGGCAGCGGTAACCCTTTCGGACAATCCCGCTGCCCCGGCAGGCTTCGGCCCTAACGGGCCCCTCCATGTCTGCTGACATCTCTTTGAGGCGCGCGTGGAACACATACGCGCCGTCCGGCACGGGCCTGGTCCTGATCGGACGGCGAGCTACCCATTACTCGCCGTCCGCAGGCCCGCGCCTACGGTGGCCGGGAGTCGTCACGCGGCTCCCGACGCCCGGAGCGTCTACCGCGGCGGCTGGGACGGGCGGCCCTCTCGGCTCTCTCCCTCGCCCATCCCGCCACCTCCTTCGCTAGCATGACTGCTTCGCAGAAGGAGGTGACTGCCTCCCACTCCCTCTCGCCCCGGACCATGGCTTGGACCAGGGCCGGGCGCGAGAGGTCGCCGCCGCTGCCGATCGCCTCTACGAGGACACGGCGGTGCTCTGCCCAAGCGGGACAGACCTCCACCGTGTGCACCACCGTGTCCTCTGGGCGATCCTCGCAGTGGTGACACCCGGGCGTTTCCTCCCGCCTGATTATGTGCAGGAACCTCCCGAAACATCCGTGTCCGGTGAGGACCTGCGTCAGGCGGTAGGTGAGGGCGCCGTGACGCCTCTCTAGCCACTCCTCAAAGAGGGGCCTTACCGCCGCTATCGCGGCGTGCCCTGTCTAGCCAATCCCTGACGTTTGACCAATGTCGATCTATCGGAATTGTATTCGAGAGTAAGCACCTAGGTCGGCTGTATGTACAGTCAGTACTATTGACAGCTCGACAATAACAATGCCTGTCACCACTGTCCAAGTGTTTGGGCTAAATATTATGTTTTCTGTATCAACGCCTTCAATTCACAATAACGAAATTAACATACACTTCATTGTCATTAAAAACAAACCTAGTTTCTCCAAAAGTGAAGTGACATTCTATGGTATCCAGAGTGTTGACATTTGTTATATAAATACTAGCCAGTATACTGTGCTTGTAAGTAGGTATGACCGTTCCACATTCAATGTCCCAACGACACACAATCAGTGTTGATCTGCTGAACGCACGACAACTAGTGTTGAACGTAGATGGGTCATAATGAGTCAGAAATATCGATATTATTATTAATAGTCAATGTATAGCTATCGACTCTATCGATGTTTCTGGGCTCAAAATAAATGATGGCTATTATTTTAAGCCCAGAAAAGTCTAAAGTTAACATTTGTTCGTCCGTTATGAAAACCACTTTTTGCTTTCCACTGAAGGTTTCCGCAAATTGTGCCGATGCTAGTCTTCTGATTCTCTTCTGATAAACAGTTTGTTTCTCCTAGAAACAAACTATTTTAAACTTTTCTCTTCAATTCAGTTTTGGTGGTCTTCGGTAACCTGTGGCGTAATTCCGTAACAAACTATCAGTAGCAATGGGTTTCATTTTGAGAGTTCAGCAACATTCATTGAATTACGTCATTAATTTACGTTGCAAAGCACACAATTCTTACGAACATAATGAAACAATGGATTAGCAATATGAATATCCTTCAAAATTATTCAGATTGTAATTGAAAGTGTATTAAGTACGCAATTAGGGGACTGAATAAATGAATGAAGTATTATTCCATTATTAACTATTCGTGCAAGTATTTATTCGTTTGATTACTCAACTATCGATACACCGCTGTATCGTCACATCACTACCACAAGTTCGGCCTCCTACTACACAACAACACAATATGTGTGGCGAACCGTTATTTTGCATAAATATAACAGCGATTACATTGTTCTTAGGGCTAAGAACCGGAACCCCTTTCTACGAAACATACGATAGAAAAGATATAATATCAAGTGATAATGGCGATGTTTTTTTTTTTATTTACATAACATAACTGTGAGAGCAGCGGTGGCCAAGTGGTAAAGGCCGCGACTTACGAGTTGTAGGTCGTAGGTTCGAACCCAAACAGGCGATTTACTATGCAATCTATCTCTCTGCCAATTTTTATTGAAATCCGTTCAGTGGTCTAGGCGTGAAAAGGTAACACACAGACAAACAGACAGACAGACAGAGTTACTTTCGAATTTAAAATATTAAGTATGGACTTGTTCGTGGATGGCACTATCTGAATACTGGACGGAAAAGTTTTTATATATTTTTACTTTTACTTCCCCGTGTTATGCCGCAACATCAGCAACATGGACGTGGTCGTCCACGATAATATCGTTACGTTAGAAATTTTAAAAGCACTCATTAGCTACTGAAAATCTCGTTGTACTCCAAAGATCGTTAAAACCAGAGAGTTAGTTTTTTTTTTGCCTAAACTAACCTAAACATTGTATTGTTTCAGGGGGCGGTCTGAACAGCGGCGTTGTCCTTCAGCGATTTCCTGAGATCAATTGGGAAGACACACCCTTCCACGACGGAATAGGATGGGTATGTAAACAAATTTAATTTTCTCATGGAATGTGCAACATGTAAAACGTTTACGTGACTGACAGTCAGACAAATAGTAAGAGGAAATCGGCAAATTGCAGCAATAAAACTGAACGCGATCAGCGCATCTAAGCCGTGTTCAAAATCTGTCAGTATCAATGTTCCACAACAATGATGACACTGACAGCTCTAGAACCATTGGTCATTGGTGAAATTAGCCCTTAGTGATGCACTAAGAAGAATATTTTCAGAGGTGGAACTCTGAGCGGGTATAATTGGTACTTGAAGTTTATATGCAAACGAAGTCGCGAGCAAAAGATTTTCATAATAATTAAAAGGTTGAATGCCGCAATGACAGAAACAATTAAAAAACCATTGTGTCACGCGTGGATCCACGTTCCGTTGTATATACAAACGATTAAAACCCCAATTCCCTCATTTTTGGAACCGAAGCCCATAATAAAGTCAATTAAATAAAACAATCGAATTTCCAATCCACAAATTACCATCAGTTAATGCGCTATTAAACTAAGAAAAAGTGTAAAAGCATTTATCGAACAATGTAATCACAATCACCGACATTGTGCTATCATAGACAAAACACTTGACAGCTAATAACTGTGTACTACACTACACTTTGATTAGATCACGCTATTGTTTGTCAACGCTTGTCATTGACAACACTTCATTAATTATACGACACGTCTGTTGCTGTGCAAAGGGGAGCATGTTCAAATAAACTCAACACCCTGTAGACCCGAAGTGACGCGGTAGTATGGTCCATATTTTGCCCGTAATTTTGTACCTCTCATGAGCCTATTTTATGTAACGGAATGGCTAGGGAGAAGAATGCTGGTCACTGGTGAGTAATTTACTGCATACATTCAGTTACCCTACTCATGAACTTCGTATAATCAGCCTATGATATTCCCACTGCTGGGACACAGGCTTCCTCTCTGTGAGAGGGAGTGGGCCGTAATCCACTCTGCTGCCGGCTGTAATCTACCACGCGGGCCCAGTGCGGGTTGGTAGATGTCTTCGATTTTTTGGTTCTAGGACATGGCGGTTTCCTCACGATGTTCGTTATTTAGTTCTGCTTGAGTATAGTGTTTAATGTTTTTGTTGGTATATTAGCGTGTGCTAGCTGACATATGACAAATAATTTAACGTTTCGTGTTTCGTAATGCTAATTACTTATTACGCATAGAATCAAGTTCTTCTAAGTGTACAGACATCTGTGCTGCTGGGGAGTTTGTTGCACCACGTCTTCCCAGCTAAAGCACTAGGAAGTGGTGAAGGTCGAGCGTTTTGGGGGACTGTCTTTGTAATTTTGACGTTCAAAAAGGGCTGATCCTCAGCCTAGTTTGAATAAATGACTTTTAAATTTGACGGTAACTCCAGTAACCTGTTTAAGGACGACAAAGTCTTTGGTTGAATTTAAAGAATGGTTCAAATTCAATAAAAGACACAATATCGTCCTCACAAACCAATATCCCACGAATCTCGCTCATGCCTTGTCAACACAAAACTCAACATCATGAATTATTAAACACGTCTGGCTTCTGTTTTAGATAGTTGTCTAGATTTTTCACATATCCAGCTGCTAACTGACCGTGTCTACGGTCTGGAAGAAAAAGTTGTCTAGCTTAAACACATGATAACATTTTTGTAGACTGAATATGCTTGATGTTTATATTATAGCGGTAATGGATTCTTTTTCCACATCACATAATCAGCCTATAATGTTCCCACTGCTGGGACACAGGCCTCCTCTCTGTGAGAGGGAGTGGGCCGTAATCCACCACGCGGGCCCAGTGCGGGTTGGTAGATGTCACATGTCTCCGAATTTTTGGTTCTAGAACATGCCGCTTTCCTCACGATGTTTTCCTTCACCGTTTGGAGAGCAATGGTTTTTCCACATACCTTATGTTAATTTTCTGTACTTCATGATTTTCCTGCTCTTCCAATCTGCTTAGCCTTTTCCCAACTATGTTGGGGTCGGCTTCCAGTCTAACCGGGTACAGCTGAATAGCAGTATTTTACATTGGGTGACTTCCTATCTGACCTCCACAGCCCAGTTACTGGGTAACACGATAGTTATCTTTCTGCTCTTATCTCAATTTTTATTCACTTTCTAGCAATATGGACCATCTTGCATGCAATCCACTTATAGTTTTTATGGTCTTTCTTTCCCCTCTCTTATATAGGTACATACTCAAACTCAAAGCATTTATTTCAATTAAACAATTTACAGGCAGTTATGAATTGTCAAAGGAGTCAGGCCAGAAAAATAAAGCTGGTTGGTTCCCCATTTCGAAGCATAGTATGTTCCTATGGAGAACAACGCTTAAGAAACTCCATGGACTCTCTTTTAAATTAAACTCATAACTTTCCTTGCGTGTCCTTCATTCCTCCTCATCACATGCCCATACCATTGACGATTTCCAGTTATCGTTAGGGTTCAAACCTCCTATGTTTTATACGATAAAAATCAGATAATGTCGGTGCTTCTCATTATAAAGAAGCAGGAAAGAATCTATCACAGTCTGCACAGCACCGCCGTCTTATTTAAATCTAGTCTCCTATCTTGATTTGAAGGAAATGAAGTCTGAAATATCAACAGCGCTTGTTGGTTAGTTTTTAAATTTCAGCGGGAAATTAAAAACCGGCCAAGTGCGAGCCGGATTCGCACACGAAGGGTTCCGTACCACCGTACAATATTTAACATATTTTAAGGAGAAAATTTTTTGTAAAACAACACGTTTATTTTTAATTTTTTTGCTTGCCTATATTGTTTCCCACTGCTGGGCAAAGGCCTCCCCTTTTCCCTTCCAAACCTCCATGTTGGTCCTGATCGTCACAGCACCTTCGCCGTGGTCTATCTCGACTTCTCGACGGCGATATCCTCCCTCAGCGGGGCTATTCTGTTAAAAGATTACCGTGTTAGCGTAGGTGAAGTGAGCTTAAAGTGAGCTGTCATTCCACCTGATGCTAGGATTAGATAGGATTGACACTAGTGACAGCTCACTTCACCTAAGTTTTCACGGTGAGATTTTTACAGAATAGCATTACAGGTGTCCAACTGTCCAGTTAGTGATGATCTTTGCCCATCTCTCCGGGTGCATTCGTGCGTTGCATCCGGCGTACTACCACTCTGGATGCCTCCACCATTTTTTTGTATAAATATACACATCTTCATAAATACCATTCAAAGTCACGTTACACAGATGTAGCTAGTCTAGACTAATTTAATTTTACACCTGTATTTATAGTTTATACTAACACTTCACGTACGTTATCACCACGTCAAGGACGATTTCTATACTGCATTGCAATAGTAAGTCACAAGTACTCGAGATTAGCATATGTAACAATAGGTTTCGTTGTATCTTCACAGAGTACTCGTAGATTTCTTGGGCGTATACTGAACAATTCGAGGAAACAGAATATTCAGAATCTAACTTACGGTATCCACCAGTGCAATTAAATAAAAATTACCTACATATCTACCCATATCCATACTTAATATTATAAATGCGAAAGTGTGTCTGTCTGTTACCTCTTCACGCTTAAACCGCTGAACCGATTTAGAAATAGTTTGAGTCCCGGGAAAGGACATAGGATAGTTTTTATCCCGATATTCCAACGGGATCGATACTTATGCGGGTGAAACCGCGGGGCGCTGCTAGTAATATGCGAAAGTGTGTCTGTCCTCTTCACGCTTAAACCGCTGAACCAATTTAGATGAAATTTGGTATAGAGATAGTAAAGGACATAGGATAGTTTTTATCCTGATATTCCCACGGGAAACTTATGTGGGTGAAACCGCGGGGCGCAGCTAGTATGTAATAAATCTTACTCCGAACCATTCAAACAAATAGCAAACGGCCCTCGACCAAGACGAATGTAAGTGGAAGAGTAACGATATTCTCTGAAAGGCAAAGAAACTTACTAGGCACTCTCAATTGTTACAGCTTTTACGAAGAAATACCCTATTCGCCAATAACGCCTTTATTGAGGATGCAGTAGTTGTAAAAGACGAGAGAAATAGTTATTTTAGAAAGGTTCAATAGCAATAGTACCTAAAAGGTTTTCTTCAGTTGTAGGAAGATTTATCGAGGGAAAACTAGTTTCTATAGAGGTAATCAGATTTTATATAAAAAGAGCTAGATATAAATCTAAAGGCGCTCCCTCACCTCCGAGCATTCGATTAGAATTTGGGCGGTCATTTACCAGGTATCGGCTAACTAAAATATTTATTTTAAATTATCTTTTTCGAACCATTGCCCTGACCTGCCTTTTACATTTCATTATCAATCCATATGGGTGTCCTCATACGTCAATATCGCACATTCTGTGACATTTCATTCCTGGAACCTATTCAATTTGCAATACCATTAAACCATTCATTAAACATCGGCCATCGGAATCGATTACAATGAAAACACGTCTGCATACCCAAGACGAGTTCGTAGAACGTTCCAGCAATAATTCCAGTTCAACAAATGTGATCTTTGGTCCTTCCACGACGGAAGGACCAAAGTTCACTCCAGTAATTGAAACGAATGAGCCCTCTTCGATTGATTGTTGAGCCTTAAAAAAAAATAAAAAAAAACTTAAATAAACAACTAACAACAACTACAACAACAACAACAACAACAACAACAACAACAACTTATAACTTTTTTTTAATAATAAACTTAAATTGAAAAACTTGTATGATTGTGCCGGATTTTAACGATTCGTCGTGAAAGCGGTGCGTGTGGCGGCTCTCGAATCACCAGTCAGTATTCCGCCTCGCTACCACAGATACGACGCTCCGTTAGAATGACAGCTTGTCAATTGTCACTCTAATCCAACGTATACGACAGCGAATGTCATGTGTCACTCCATGTTGCTCCGACATGTATGTTTTTCCTTTTTTTTTTTTTGCTTTGTATCGGCATCATGTTTTTATATTATGTTCATGTGGGTAATCTTAGAATATTGTACTTTTGTGTGTTGTGCTGTCTTTTGTGTGCGCCAAATAAATGGTTTATCTATCTATCTTAAATAAACAGTGACTTTTCAGGCTGTTTTTGCACGTTACAGTTTGTAACAAAGCCTGGGGGATCTTTAAAGAAGAAATTATGGAGTTTCCTTCAATGTTTTGTGATGAAGATTCTATTAAATTATTTGTAGTATTTTTTGGTTTGAATGCCATTGCATCGCGCGGTGGTTCTAAAAGTTAAGGGATTAAGGGCGAATTTCACCAATGAAACAGAGATCAGCATACCTACCACGAGCTCTTAACGCGATCCACTTTAGGACCTAAACTGAACTGTTCTGCTAATTCGTACCATGACGTCAGTTTAACGATTCAATTTAAGCCATGCCATCTGGATACCTACCACGAGCTCTTAACGCTCATTCACTTTCAACGATCCAAATGCTGCTGAGCGTATTGGACGTCATGGTACGACTGTGAACGATGCAGTTTAAGAACCTAAACTGAAATGTCTTGCTTTTGAATTGTTTTTAAATAGATCATGATAGGCCTCCAGCACTTCTGAACGCGTTTAATAGCTGTCAGTGTCATCTTTGTTGTGGAATATTGCCACTAACGGCTCTTGAACACAGTTTAGATGCGATGATCGCGTTCAGTTTCAATGGTTTCTGCACAATATATACAAATAAATAATGTCTTTTGGTCTAAGACGAACTGTAACAAAGCAACCACTTACTGAAATAATTCATTTGTATGAGCGATAGGTTATAATTGACCGATTATGCAAACACAATGCGATAATTGTAGAGTGGGTAGACTGCCTGTCGTTTCGTTCTGTCACTTGCTTCATTTAATAAAATATAGTGTTCTGCTTTTAGTGTTTACTGCTGCTAGTTTTTGAATGTAATGAAACCGATCACCGATTGGGTCCCAGTTAAGGTGAAAGCGCCAGGGTAGCCCGCAAAATTCAATTTTGTTTACGTTTTTTGCAATTTGCTGACCAGTACTAAGTTTTACGTTGATAAAAATATGATTCGCGGCCGTAACAAATATGTATTTACAGAATTATAATCATTAAAGTCATCAACACAACTCTCTAAGACCAAGTAATCCTACCGAATGAATATTTCATGATATCTTGACATTTTAGGATTACACTAACATATCAAGTTGTATTACTGATTGTAATGATTATAATTCTGTAAATACATATTTGTTACGGCCGCGAATCATATTTTAATCAACGTACAACTTAATACTGACCAGCAAATTGCAAAAAACATAAGAAAATTTGAATTTCGCGGGCTACCTTAGCGCTTCCCCCTTAATGCCCGACGACATCTTGACAGGCCAAGGCGATAATGGACGAACGAGCTTGACTCCTACCGAAAGGACTGGTTGGCACTAGCAAAAGACAGAATTGTGTGGAAAAGGGAGACGGCTTTGCCCTGCTGTAGGACAATACAGGCTTGTTTAGATTAGATTAGAAAGTCAGGATCTTCGCTACCAAGACTTTACCTACTTTGACTTCACCAAATCATTAATTTTAACATTTTCTTCCGCAGTTCTGTCAGCCGCAAGGATGGTCTCTCTCGACGGAGCGTATAGAGCCTCGGTTCTACGTGTCCGTGCTGACGGACGTGGACGCCAACCGCCATTACTGCGCCTGTCTCTGCTTCAACGAGACTGTCGCCATCACACCCACCAAGCCTGCAGACGAGGTATGTGACTTTATTTTAAGTAATATGTTAAGAAAGTGTCAAAGTGCTATCATGTAAATACTCTAAACATATATGTAAAAATTAGGTCTTGTCTTGAAAGAAAAGAGGTGTCGATGAAGGTTCGCCATGGCATAGGCAACTTGGGATTTGGACGTTCTACTCTGTGCGCTTCGATTGTATCGAAAACCTTGTGTAGTTGGGATACAGCTATTACTATTATGACTGAATTCTCGTTTATTCATCTACGAATATGGTAGCTAAAGCCTGTAAGATACGAAAAGTAGGTTAGAGTTCAGGATATACCAGTCCCTGCGACTTTCTTGTGTGCACCAGAAAGGCACATAACTAAGCTCAGATATGGGATAACACCTACTTATTCTATTTATTTATATATGTACACACATATAAACAGACGAAGAAATGAACAGAAAAAAAATACGTACAAAGATGATGCTTTTTTTTATCCTTTTCCATCATACTTTTGACAGGAGAGTAGATAAAACACAATGAGAGCAGTAAAGATGGTTGTAGAGGTTTTAAATTAAGCGATAAGGATAAGATTCCACCGCACACTTCATCTAAGTACATATTTCTAAGGACTATAGGGACTTCCCATTCTATAAATTGACAATGACCCAATCTGAGCCCACATTAATCGTGGTATCTGACTGACCGGGTGACATTGGTCCACGCCAACGCTAGACGTTTCCGTTGCTGATACTGATGTGGTCGATATAACTACGGGAACTATTAAACATGTGACGCCCATAGCACAATCATGTAAAACATGTGTGAAATCAGGATAATAGTAGATGGTTTCCAAGAAACAATATATCTAGAATGATCTGCAGTGGCCTATATGGAAAGCTCTCAATCGATTGCTAACCAAGTAGACCGCTGCAGATACAATTTGTCGAAGTGGGGATTTACAGACCCATCCAACAAGAGCAAGTGCGGTGCTTCTGACCGGACCATGCCCCACTTGCTGGAGTGTCCCAAGTGCCCGTTCACCTGCACCTCGGACGACCTAAAGAATGCCACTGATGCCGCAATCAACGTAGCCACCTTATGGGCACACACTATTAAAAAAAAAACGGGCAAGAGTACCATCGATACGAAAAAAATAAGATCTAGAATGAATTTCACACATGGAGATAAGGGTATTGTTCCTGCTAGAATCGATGTAGGCTATAAAATCCAACCTACTATTAATGCATCTAAGCTAATATTCCTGGAAGCTCGAACAAATAAACCCATAATTACATCACGACCGGACTCCGAAGTATGCGAGAGCTATTCCGAAATCTATACTAAGACTAGCTTCCGCCCGCGAGGTATGTCGATAAAAACTATCCTATGTCCTTCCCCGGGATACAATCTATCTCTCTGTCAAATTTTATCGAAATCCGTTCAGTGGTTTAGGCGTGAAAAGGTAACATACAGACAGACAGACAGAGTTACTTTCGAATTTATAATATTAGTATGGATATGCTGACTATCTAGCTTACAAAACGGATTAGGTACTAGTAGGTAGTCGCACTATAATAATACATTAGCTAATAGCTATTACCCATTACTATTTGTCGTAAAAATATAATATCGTACAATAAATCTACCGATAAGGCAATTTGACTCGAATAGTAAACTGATGTGAGTGGAATGATTAGTAAGCTGAAATCAATAAAAGCAACAATGTTACTGTTTGTATCGAAATATTCGAGAACGAAGTCCCCGAAGAACATCAATGAGAGGAAGTTATGAAATAAATTGATTGTAACCAAAGTCCTCAAAACAATTTACAAGGTAGTACAGACATTACATCGTGCTGGTAACTACTTAACCGAAGGATAGGAACGATTCCGACTATTATGGTTAATGTACCATCATTCATTAACAAGTCCTTAGTAGATCCCGGACCCGCCATTCCGCCAGAATGATCTTGTATGATGCGACAACGAGGCAAAGGGGTTAATAATCCCTTTGATGCTGCCACGTGTCTACCCTAAATAATCTCAAAGTGTATGATATCATTAATAGTGGAGAAATATTGGTGCAAAAAAGGTAACCGACGTACAATGTCTCCTGAAGAATGTAGTTCTTCCGATGTCAGACCAGAAACAGACAGACAGTTCAGTCAGGTCTGTGATAGCGTAATCAGCCTATAATGTTCCCACTGCTGGGACATAGGCCACCTTTCAGAGAGTGGGCCATAATCTACCACGCGGTCCCACTGCGGGTTGGTAGATGTTACATGTCTTCCGATTTTTGGTTCTAGGACATGCCTGTTTCTTCACCGTTTTGAGAGCAGGTCTGTGATAGCATTAGCCAAAATAATAAAGATCTTTCGTTGGCCAGCAAAGCCAGCTAGACGAACTGACAATTTAAAAGGGCGGCTAGGATAGATAGACTGAATGCAGAAGGCGAGAATTTGCAAAAGTCGGGTGTTGAGGTCCAAATTGGGACAAGCCTAAGTGGAATTAAGGACAGAGGCTTCTGCCAAGTAGTGCATAAATGCCGAATTGATTGATTGATTTGTTGGTTTAAAAGCACTGAAGCAATTTGAGCTACAAGAAATAAACACTATTTCTTCAAAAAGTAAAAATATTTTATAATGTCAGATGAGTTGGGCCCAGTAGGTGGCCGTCTAGATGACATATCCTTCCACCACGATGGCGACACAAACGGCTCTTTTCAGAGTCACGACCAGCGGCCCTTCATAGGGACAAATAACATAAGCGACCTCTATCACCCACAACTGGCTTTCCAAGCCCGCCCTCACTGTACCCTCAATTAGTAATGGAGCATAATCAGCATTAAAAGTTCCCACTGCTGGGACACAGGCCTCCTCTCGGTGAGTGAGCGTGGGCAGTGGTCCACCACGTGGGCCCAGTGCGGGTTGGTAGATAATTGTGGATGGTTTTCAGAAAATAAGTCCAATCTCTAAAATGCAATGCATTTAAACGTTGAACCAAGGAACGGATGAAGACTAAAAATACGTAATAACTCTTTTACAGACTTCACTCGTGAAATGTTTACACGTACGTGATTGACGAGTGCATTCGGTCCACGGTATTGCTTTCTTTGAATGTGGTCTCAGTTTATTTTTATGGTGCGTTTCCGGCGTTTGTTGCGTTCTGTTTGAAGCTATAATTTATACTGTGACAGCTTTAGTGGTTTTGTGGTACGGGTAATTACTGCTTAATGTAGTTTACTGTAGTGGACCGGCGAACTTTTTGGTGGCACGTGGACCGTGTTGCCCTATGAACCTTATAAGTCATTCCTGTGTTAGGAAAATACATAGATGCTCCTAAGATTTACTTCTAAACTAATTCGAAAGGTAAATCTGGACAAAGGAACAGTTACAAAGATGATACAATTCGTGGAGCCCACTTTATCAGTGAATTAATTCCCTATACTATCCTAGTATGTACAGAGGCCAGCACATGAAGCTACCCCAATCTGTCAAATTTTTCCAATTGAATATGAACTTTATTCCTTTGTAATAAAGTTGAAAATCTATCGAAAAAATTTGACAGATTGGGGTAACTTGATGTGCTCGCCTCTGTAAAAGAAACTGAACTTAGAGGAGAATGTTCTTTTTTTTTATATTTGAAATGGGTTTGCTCTTGACTCTAGTCTAGGTCAGAGGTGACAGAGCCAAAGTCGACGATGGAGTGAGCTTACCCAGAAGTTCATGTCGTGATTTTAAATTCACAGTCACTGGACAATCTGGACATACCTATAGATTATTATCGGTGTATCTCTGTTCCCTTACATAGCTATTTTGTGAGGTTCCTGATGTTTATATCGTATCATCAACATTTATTTGCCAAGCCTTTTCCCAACTATGTTGGGGTCGGCTTCCAGTCTCTGATTTTACATGGAGTGACTGTCTATCTGACCTCCACAATCCAGTTACTGGGTAATACGATACCCCTTCGTAAGACTGGTTGTCAAACTTTCGGGCCTCTGACGACCTGTAACGACTGTCAAAGCCGAGACCAACAGCTTAACGTGCTTTTCGAGACACGAAGGGATCTTGGTATGTGAAGATGGTCATCCATCCACGGACTAACCGCGGCAAGCTTAACCTTTTCAATCGACCCGTGCGGCTGTTATTACTTAGCCACAAGCCCCTCAGATTATATATCGTATATAGATCAAGGTTATCAAACTCGGGTTTGACCAAAATTCGCCAGTTTATTGAATCTTTTTTATACAAAAGCATTGCTTATAATAAAGCCAGTGTCAACGCGCAACGGTATAAGATTACCTTTGACGCGTTGCGGTTAACCGAACACTGCCTTTGTGGACATATTCATGCTTTGTACTGTGAGCATTTTGTTCGATAATAGGAAAAATTATCGAAAAATTGCCGATAACATCTTTACCTTTAGGTTTTGCATTATCATTCTATTGAACTCTGCTTAAATTGTTAGGATCTATTATTCCTCTGCAATTTTTCGGCATTAGCATTATTAATTAGTGTTTTTTCTAGAACATGGCCCTGAAGATATTTTATAATTTTCCTTCCTTTCATTTTACCTTATTTTTTGCCCACTGTCCTGACATCATCTGGTAAACGATCTAGATCTTGCAAAGATTCGACAATATTATCGATGGCTTTCAAAACCAATTTAATTCAGACTGCACTTACATCAACAAAATTTATTATTAAGCAATGATTTAAACGTCCTTAGGCAAGTAATTTATAGCGCATAAACTATGGTAGCTTTAACCTCAATAGGAATGTATCAGCTCAGGTAAATGGACAGGTGTATTAAGATTGTTCCGATTCTGTGCCGTTACCTGTGGGTAGGGCTAGTTCGTTTGTGGTACTAATATGTAGGCTAGTACCGGCTTCAAATGTTTAGAGCCATTTAGTTTAAATCATAATGTCATACTCAGCTGCTGTGATATTAAAAGCAGGTGCATGGCGGCCCCGACTAATTAAGAGGCATTTTAGACTTGGTATACCATATAAAAAAAGAAAGTCAGGCTTGAATTGGTTTGTGACTTTGGAAAAAAGGATTCAATCCAATTTCTCACGAAAATTGCAACTCGTAGATCACCAAAGGTGGAAACTAAAAGCCTTCATGCCTCCACAAATTATGTAAATTCAAAAGATTTGGAACTAATTTAGGATTTAGAATACATAAGTATACTATACGTATACTACACGTTTTCGTCAAGATAAGTAAAATTGGAATTGCAATTCAGCTAAGATGACTCCGCAAGTACGCTTTTCGGGTTTTAGTATTCCTCGAACTAAGCAAAATATTCTTACAAAACGTAATTTCTCATTTGGAACATAATTACCTAAAGTAACGATTTACGCAATCTCAAAAAATGCCATACAACAAAAAACAACCATCTGCCAATCTTGCTTATGATGATAACGACCCTAATTGCTTCTATGATTCATGTATTGCATTATCGACCTTGGGATTCTTGATTTAAAGACAAAAATTAAAGATGTGGTCAGTAATGACGGCTGTGGAACCCATTCTCGTCACGGCGGGCAATCAGGCCCTGGTGGTGAGTCATCTTTTATGTTTAGGTACTGGCCTTGTGGTTCATATGTTTTCTGAACGGATGTTTTTGGGTGATACATTTCTTCAAAGTATTTATCTACTGACTGATGATAATTATATTTTGATTTTATGTGAAAGGTTCGGTATTTTCAACATGCTAAAATAAAATAATGATCTAATCTGAAATTCAAGTATGATACTAAAGATGGAGTCTATATTTAAGTCTGGATATACTGTAAAGTAATGACTATCTATCATGACCAAAGCCACAAAGTGATTTGTGCAAATGCATCCACACCCCATACGCTTCCTAGTAAAGGGGAAAAAAATATAGATTCCACAAAGACGTTTTACCATATTATCATCTAACTAAATGAATATCGTTCCATCTTCGACCACGTTTCTCAACAATGGGTACAGGGACATACATTATTGTTCGGAAGCCGTAACGCATCAGCGACATCGTCAAGGTTGATAGATAACCCAAATATTACTACTGTGTCAGACAAAACTTGAATATTTATCAAAACCGTAAGTAACAAACCCTATCACCCTGTGTAACATTTCTACGTTTACATCTGTAATTTGGATTTTATACGTAATAAAGAGTATTCTGTTCTATTCTACAAACAAAACCTAGGACTTTTAGAAGAAATATTACATTGGTATACTTTCCTAAATGAACCGAAGAGACAAGAAGAAGAATGTATATGAGTGATGACTTACTGCGCCATTTCGACCCGGTTCACGATTTTCTTTATGAAAATATTGCGATTTTATGGACTCATAAAACACTAGGGAACTGACAACAAAATATGAGAGACCTGAATACATTTCTTATACTAGGAATTCACAACACAAACGAGAGAATCCACAAGGATCTAGAGATAGAAACTGTCAAAGAGGAAATAAAAGCTTATAAAATCACCACATACTCCACGAGATTAAAATTTCAGTTGCACTTACTTTACACCCCTTTATTAATAAACGTTGTTTAAAGTTAAGAAGAGATAAGCGACTGTTTAACAATACATTTTTGACTTTTGAACGTCACTTAATTTTAATAAACCCTTTAATGTTTTGGTCATGCTAAAGACGAAAATTGAAGGTGAATCGTTGGTTGACTAATCTGTGTGTATAGTGGAAATTGATCATGATATGTACCCGACTACGGAACAGATAAGAACAATGATTGCGAATCATAACCTACTGAATCGATTACAATAAATGAATTTGGAGTGGAATGGATCTGAATGGTCCCGAATTTGTGCCCGGTTGATATTACTTGGGACGTAAACTTAACTGGCGAAATGTGGATGATCTATAGAACGTATGCCTAACCCTCCTGGGACAACAGGCGTGATGTTATGTTATGTGTGTGGTGTCGTTAGACTGAGTTGATCTAGAATTAGCTCTAGATAAATTACGTAAATTTTTCCATATTATTTCTTTTATTTATTCCTTGAATAGTCAGTCTTCGAAATGTCACAATGTCGTGACTGAGCTCCATTTCTTTCCGATGAAAATTTCTCCCTTTTTTCGTTTGAACAGCCCCCGGACTTCGAGACATTAGCGTGGGCAGAATGCGTTCGCTCATAATTTTTTATTGTTGGACTTTAATATGATTGAGTCTGGTTGTTAAGGCGCAGATATACGACTTCTAATGATTTTAAATTCAACATCACGTCTTATCGACCGGACTGATTTCTTTGAAAAAAATAAATGTTATACTAGACCATTTGCTTCGTAATTTGATATGTGAATATTTGCAATTATATTTTTTTAATATAGTGTAATTAATTTGTAAAGTAATGTCTACCGCGGACATAAAAACGATAATCACGCAAACACTATCGGGTGTATTTTCATAAAACTTTCACCATATAAAAGACAATTTAATTCCCCGAATTTTAATATACGGTTTTTATTTGTTAGGTGTTTGATAAATCAACAATAGATGATTGTTTCATATTTTGCAATAAATTACCAGCGTTGTGTCATCGCGCTTCTCTTTCTTTTCTATGCAGTCAGATAGTAACCGCGCTTTAGGTCATGTAGTCGCCTTTTTTTTTTTTTTTTTTTTTTTTTTAAGGATGGGAAATCATCCAATGACCCCTCCCGCTCTGGGTGGAGCGGAAGGGAGTGTCAGACTCTTACTGACTAAAACCCATCCGTGTTCCTTCCTTAGCCCTTTATGTTCCGGGGCAGCGGTAACCCTTTCGGACAATCCCGCTGCCCCGGCAGGCTTCGGCCCTAACGGGCCCCTCCATGTCTGCTGACATCTCTTTGAGGCGCGCGTGGAACACATACGCGCCGTCCGGCACGGGCCTGGTCCTGATCGGACGGCGAGCTACCCATTACTCGCCGTCCGCAGGCCCGCGCCTACGGTGGCCGGGAGTCGTCACGCGGCTCCCGACGCCCGGAGCGTCTACCGCGGCGGCTGGGACGGGCGGCCCTCTCGGCTCTCTCCCTCTCCCATCCCGCCACCTCCTTCGCTAGCATGACTGCTTCGCAGAAGGAGGTGACTGCCTCCCACTCCCTCTCGCCCCGGACCATGGCTTGGACCAGGGCCGGGCGCGAGAGGTCGCCGCCGCTGCCGATCGCCTCTACGAGGACACGGCGGTGCTCTGCCCAAGCGGGACAGACCTCCACCGTGTGCACCACCGTGTCCTCTGGGCGATCCTCGCAGTGGTGACACCCGGGCGTTTCCTCCCGCCTGATTATGTGCAGGAACCTCCCGAAACATCCGTGTCCGGTGAGGACCTGCGTCAGGCGGTAGGTGAGGGCGCCGTGACGCCTCTCTAGCCACTCCTCAAAGAGGGGCCTTACCGCCGCTATCGCGGCGTGCCCTGCGCTGGGTTGCGACAGTCGCGCTTTCCATGCCGCCATGAGATCGCGCCGGAGGTCCGCCCGCTCCGCAGCAATTTGCCGCGGAAGCGGGTTTTCCCCCCGGCGTAGTGCCTCCGCGCGCCACTCAAAGAGGCGCGCGAGGACTATCGCCTCCAGATCCCATGGCGGCAGTCCGGCAAGGAGGCTTGCCGCCTCGCGCGAGATCGTGCGGTACCCCCGTATCAGCCGTATGGCTACCACCTTTTGGGGCGCGTTCAAGTAGTGGGCGGCTCGAAGCCGCAGTGAACGCGCCCACACCGGGGCGCCATACACGGCCATGGACCGCACGACCCCCGCGTAAAGCCTCCGGCAGGAGGCGTTTGGCCCCCTCAGGTTGGGCAGGAGCCGCTTGAAAGCGGCCCCAGCCCGTTCCAGTTTGGGGGCCAAACGTCGGAAGTGCTCCACGAAGTTCCACCGGCTGTCGAGGACGAGACCCAGGTATTTCATCGTCGTCTCGACGCCGATGTGAACCCCTCCTACCGTAAGTTGGGATCCCGATGGTGGCCCGTTCCGAAGCCCATGAAATGTCATGGCTTCGGACTTGTGCAGAGCCACCTCGAGACCCAACTGCCGGATCCTCTCCACGACTATCGCAACCCCGCGTGTCATTACGTCGGCCGCCGCCTGATGCGACCTCCCCTGCGCCAGGACCAGCGTGTCGTCAGCGTAGCAAACTACGCTGACGCCATCAGGGAGGTCTGCCCGCAGCACCCAGTCGTAACCGATGTCCCACAGGAGCGGCCCCAAGACCGATCCCTGTGGGACACCGCACGACATCTCTCGCCGGTTCCATTCCCCATCGCGACCGGGGTAGATGACGGCTCTGTCCGTCAAATACGCCCCGACTACTCGACGGAGGTAGGTCGGCACTCGGTGATACCGGAGTGCCTCCCTAATGCAGCTCCAGGGCAGGGTGTTAAACGCGTTAGCGATGTCTAATGACACCGCCACGACCACCCCACCCCGAGACACCGCGTCCCCCGTCGTGAGGGCTCTCACGCGCATGATGGCGTCCACCGTAGAGCGCCCCTTGCGGAAGCCAAACTGGCTATCCGCAAGATCCGGTCCCGTCCTCACCAGGTGCCCGACGAGGCGGCCCGCAATCACTCTTTCAAAGAGCTTGCCCACCTCGTCGAGCAGCACGATGGGCCGGAATGCGGACGGAGAGTCCGCAGGGCGCCCTGGCTTCCGAATGAGGACCAGCTTCCCCGTCTTCCAACGGAGTGGAAACTGGCCCCTCTCCATACATGCGCTTAAGAGCGCCTCCAGTCGGGGTCCGAGAGCCGTCGAGGCCAGGGCCCAGGCTTTACCCGGCAAGCCGTCGGGCCCTGGGGCGGTATTTTTGGCCTTCAGCCTACCTACCGCCACTCTCAGATCTACCCCGGTCACTTCAGGGATGTCGTCGTCGTCCGCGTGGTCCGCTTCGGACACCGCAATTGGCGGAGCCATGGGCGGGGGAGTATGCTCCGCCCGTGAAGGGAACAGAGCGCTCACCACCTCCTCCACCAGCTGGGGGCGGAGACTCTGCGTCAGCGGGGGGGCCCAGGTGCGGAGTTTATTCCGCACCATTTTGTAAGGGCGCCCCCACGGATCTCTGTTCAGAGTCTCCACCATCTCCTCGCGGGCCAAATTCTTGGCCCGCTGAACAGCTTCTTGGAGGGCGGTCTTCGCCGCTCTGTACCCCTCGTACAGCTCCGCCTCCGTGGCTTCCGCATCCGGAGGGCGAATGCGGAGCCTGCGGTGCCTGGTGTACCGGTGTCGCGTGTCAACGCACGCCTTGCGTAGCGCCTCTACCTCCTGCGACCACCAGTACACCTGACGTCGGGCGCATCCTGGCCGGACTCGGGGCATTGCCACGTCACAAATCTCGGACATGGCCTCCCGGAACCACTCAGCCTCGTTGTCAATATCGGCAGGCCTGTCTGGTGATGACACCCAGGCCTGCACGATTGAGGCTTCCAGGAGAAGCTCCCGGTCCAGCTGCTTCAGCGCCCACCGCGGACCACTCGGGGCCTGTTGGACCGGCGCGCTGGAGGTCTGGGCGGAGACGTCGATCCGGATATACCGGTGGTCGGAATAGGTCTCCACCTCCTCCATGACGCGCCAGTCAATGACCTGCTGTGACAGAGCGGGGCTGGCGAACGAAATGTCCACCACGGACTCCCCCCGCATCCGCACACAGGTAGGAACAGAACCCCGATTTAGGACGACCAGGCCTGTTTCCAGAGCCCAGTCCTCCACCATCCTTCCCCGCATGTCCGTGTAACGGGAACCCCAGGCCAAATTTTTGGCGTTGAAGTCCCCGAGCACTAACACGGGGAAGGACTGGTTTCGGACGACGACAGTCAACTCTGTTAGAGAGTTGTGGAACTCGGCGAGAGTTCGGCTCGGAGAGAAGTACACTCCCACTACTACTATCTCTCCGAACCGTGCTGCTACGCACCCCTGTCCCTTCGTGACACCTTCGAGGGACGGGGTACCGGCGGCGGCCGACGAAATTATGGCCACTGAGCCGCTCAGGTCCTCCACCCAGTCATCCCTGGGCGGGACAAAGTACGGCTCAGCGACCACGGCGATGTTAATCGACCACTGCGCCACGCTCTGGAGCAACAGGTCCTGAGCGCAGGCGCAGTGGTTGATATTCGCCTGGAGGAGACGTAATGGAGCTATTATTCCTCCATTACAGTCCCCTCTCGGGCCTCTTGTGAGGCAGCGGCGGCGGTGGCGGCGGCGACGGTGGCGGCGGCGACGGCGGAGGTGGCGGCGGCGACGGTGGCGGCGGCGACGGCGGAGGTGGAGGTGGCGGCGGAGGGCCTGCCCTTTCCTCTGGATCCGGCGGGTGGAGCGCAGGACTTGCTCCCAGCCCGGTGATCGGCCGGCTTGCCAGCAGCCGCACACGCGACGCAGTGCGGCGCGGCGCTGCACGAGCCGGCCATATGACCGGGCTGACCGCAACGGAAGCACAACGAGGTGCGGTCCTCTGAGGTGCACCGGATGCCAACGTGGTGCCCCACATGGCATCGGAAGCACCTCAGAGGTCTGGGCTCCAGCAGTTTCACCTGCGCTGACACCCAGCCCACCAGAAGTCTTCGGCCCTCCACAATAGTTTTGGCCGCCGTCACGGGGCAGCTTACCGTTATGGTTCGCATGCCCGAAACGTCAGGACGCATGGTGCCCGCCTTGACCTGGTCGGCCAGACACCCGCCCGTCCTGACGACGGCGGCTACCACCTCCCCTTCCGTGACGGAGTCATCCAGGCCCATGATGCGCATGTCTGCACACTTGACGGGCCTGGAGACTCGGACCTCCTCCGCATTCAGGGACGCTCTCAGCTTCTCCGCTAGAGCGTCTGCGGTGGGGCCACTCGTCGACCCGGGGATCTCCAGCATGCGGGCGCCAGTAGCGGTCACCCTATGCCGGAGGCCCCCGGTAATCCCTAACTCCTTGAGGTCCACCGTCGCTCTTGCCTTGGTGAGCACGTCACAGTACGTCATACCCCTCTTGGCCGCGTCTGGCTGCAGTGTTATTACCACAGCCGCGGTCTTTGGGGCACGAAGCATAGCTGCGACGGCTCGCTCCTTGCGGCGCCGCCTTTGTGCCTTTTTCCTGGCCGCCTTGGCCGCCTTTCTTTTCTCCCCGACCACCTGCCACTCGGCGTCGGTCGTGGGAGAAGTGGGAGGTTTTTGGAGGCGGGGCGCAGGATCAGGGCCCTCCACCTTCCTCGCCGTACGGCCCTTCCTTTTGCCGGCAGGCTTTGGCTCCGCTGGGGCTCCGCCAGCCGGAGCCGGTTTTGCCGCCTTCGCCGGGGCTCCGCTAGCCGCCGCCGCCGCCGGTTTTGTCGCCGCCGGGGCTCTGCCAACCGACGCCATTTTGGCCGGCGCCTGAGCCCGACCAGACGGCCCGGGTTTAGGGGCGGCTGCTGCCGCAGCGGCCGCATACGAGGCCGCCTTTGGTCCCGGGGCCGTCCTGGCCGCAAGGGGAGGGCGCAAGACGATACCCTCCAGGACGGAAAACCGCGCCTGGAAGGACGCCAACTCCTGTCGAACCAGGTCCAGGACCTGGTTCTCCACCGGGGCGGGCCGGCAGGGCTCCCCTGCCTGCGCGCTGCCGGCGCCCTTCAGGCCGGCCAGGTCCGCCCGGAGCCTCTCATTCTCCTTCCGGAGAAGCTCCATGGCGGCCGTCAGGCGGGCGACCTCCGCCCTCACCTCGGCCACTTCGCCGGCCGAAGGACCGATGCAGCCAGCCGCCTCAGCTGCCGCCATAATGGAGGCCATGGCAGCGGATATGGCCTTGTCCTTGGAGGTTTGAAGCCTCTTCAAGGCCACATCCTTAATGGCGGCTGCCACAACCTCCGCAAATCTCGCTCTCTCTTGTTCGGAGCCTCCAGCGGTGTCCGACTCACCGTCTGACGACTCCGAGAGAGCCGCCCTGCGGCCGGTCCCTCCAGAGCGATGCCCCTCCGTGTCGCTCCCACCAGAGGGACCCGGAGTGCTGGGCCGCTTAAAGCGAGCCCCACTGTCGTGTTGCTGCACCGCACGACCTCGGCCCCTCCTCGCCGTCGTCACCTTGGCAGCCGACACGTTCTCCTCGCTCGCGGATCGACCTATCGACCCCGCTTCGTCCGAGTCTTCCTCGCGCGGACGTTTTCTCCAGAATTTGGAGCGTCCGCGCGAGTCCTGGTCGGACATTGTTTGGTCCTCTGAAGGACAGGAGCCTCCTCGGCTCTTGTTGCCATTGGCAAACGGAACACATTCGTTGCCCCCCCCAGAATACGAATGGGGGCTTGACGTTCCCAAAGGGAACGTGCCGGATTCTCCAGCTGCTGAGCAGCTGGTACCGACCTGGGGTAGTTTTTTCCCGTCTGTGTTGTCCATATTTTGTTTCTTTTTTTGAAGGGTGAGGTCCCTTTTGTTGCGCTAACGGCCGGATTCCCTCCGGCCATTCATCCCCTCGGCACGCTAGACCTTGGGATTGGGGTAATTTTTTATAGAGGTTGTCTACCTCGCGGCCCGAGCCTCAGTGGCCCGGACCCCCGGTCTTGAATTCAAGATTACGGGGTGGCCGACGGCTGGGCAAAACCAACCGCCGCCCCGGCGTCCCCACGCTGCCGCCGGATGCCGGACAGACGCAGCGCGGGCATGGGACACCCTCCACCACCCACTCTGTAGTGGGTCTAGCGGCGTGAACCGCCTCGTGACGGTCTACGCCCACTCACCTTCCTCTGTAAGCAGAGGAGGAGTGGACGCATGACCGTCCGTCCGTAGCCCGGTTCCCTTCACCGACCATCAAGGATGATCGATGATTGGAACCGTGACCTTTCCCCGCCTGTTGAAGATTAGCCGCCCGCCCCACTTGTCCACCCAAACCTGGTGGGCAATTGGGGCCGACGTTGCCCAGGATGCGCCACGAGGAGGCTCTTCAACGTGCACCCCTCATGTAGTCGCCTTAAGTGGTAATTTGTTTTGTGAGACATTAGGTTATACAAAACAATGTGTTAGTGTAGTTGTTTCATTTTAAGGAGTACCACAAGGACGTACATAGTGTCCGGTGCAAATCTATCATGTCTAGTCAGCAACCCCTAAAATGGACAATGCCAAGCCTGATTTCATACATATTACGAAGTTAAAAGCTATCTTTGGCAACAATGGACAATCCTATTAGTCCAAACCACAGATGTACTCCTTATAAACATTGGAGTACGACATGATTGTGTCATGTGTGTTTACTTTGCAATCAGATCCATCTTACCCATGCAAGTTTTTTCTGTATTTGACAGTTAGCAAAAATATACAACTAAACGTAATTTATTCATCTTTAATTTAGGCAAATTACTGTATAATTTCGAAGACATTTGACATCTTCCAACCCGCTCAGGGCCGGCGTGGTGAAGTACGATCCACTCCCTCTCACTGAGAAGAGGCCTGTGTCCCAGCAGTGGGAACATTATAGGCTGTTTATGCTCATATTACCCATAATTTTGTTAGGATTACTTAAATTTATAATGTGTTAGGAAGTAACACTTAATAAATACTCGTAAATATAGCATAAATTGTGCATATAATTACATAACAGTCAGAATCCCATATGTGAATATGAAACAGGTTATCATGGGGAAGATAACACAATATCCATTTTTAGCCTTCAGCAACCGCTGAAAGAGCAGGATAAAAAGTTGGCTTATCCGTTTGGCATACTAACATGCTGAAACATCTCTAAATTTTAATACACGAAAGGTTCCGTACCACAAGGCAAAAAACGCCGAAAAAAACACGTTTCCTGAACACTGTGTGACAATTTCAAGTGTCTACCTATTATGGTTTAAAACACAGACGGACGGGCAGCAGAGCCTTAGTAAAAGGGTCCCGGCACTCTTTGGGTACTGAACCCTAATACACGACAAGTTGTACTTTACAAGCTGTAAAGCCAAGATAAGTTGCCACCGAAACTTTGGGGATTCAGGAATATAAATATTGAAAGCGAAACTAAGTTACAGTTGGTACGGGTATGATGGTTCAAGAAACAACTTATAAGTGTAAAGAAAGGAACCGAACGGAGTTTGTTTCGAGTTGGAACTTGATATTCTTCTGTTTTCATTATAATAAAAATCATATTTGCTAAGTAATTTTTTGGGTTTTCGGAAAAATAAAGAAATAGCACTAAATGGTTAATGAGAGAACATATATATTAGATTATGAGTAAGAAGAAGTGAAGAAAATTGGAAAAGAAAGCTGATACTTTATTTTAATGTGATCGATGAATGAAAAAGTATATATTATGTTTTTTTTTTTTGGTTACCTATCTGTGTCTCACTGCTGGGCAAACGCCTCCCGTTTTTCCTTCCAAACCATGTTTTGTGTGATATCTGGCCATGTTGCAAACCTTATCCGTTCGTTATACCACCTTCGCCGTTGATGAAAATATTACGAAGGATAATTACGATATTCATGAGTATTCAAGGAATCCATCAACCCATCTCAGATTCTCATCATCATAATTTACGACTCAACATTTAACCAGTAGCCATTCAGTCATTCGTCTACTTGCCCCTATATCGGGAATACATTTAACAGCAACGTGGTTCCCCTCCCGGTTCCCGGTACCAGACCGCCCCTGATCATAAAAATGACCTATAAATAATACGACGCTACGGAAACCATTCACCGATCCACGGTTATTAATAACTGGTGAAATTATTGGACCATGAAGGGTAGACTCGTTGGAACTTGGAAGAATGTATTTATTTTTTCTAGTGATGTGATGGAAAGAATTGTTGTTAATGGCGAGGAACCTATAGAGGAAGTTGGTGATATAATGCAATTTCGGGTTAAAACTGGGTTTGATGGAAGCTTTATTATAAATGTTTACCTGTTAATATATTGACGACTTAATATTTATATAAACAAACATACTTTAACATAATGATTTGACTTTTACCCAGACACTCACTTCTTTCAACTCGAAGCTTTATAGACATTTTACTTTAATGAATTAGCATACAAAACACATTATCCTGTATATATATTTAGATATTCATCAATTTCTGGCTTCCTAGCACGATGCACCTCGCTATTTCAGACTTAGTCGGATTACAATTAAATTTTACTTACAGAAGGCCCACCCCTTAATATAAAACGCCATATATATATTATATGTATAGCTCTTATTTATATAGTTTCGTTTAAGTACTACCTATCTCAGACCATCTATCATCATAAAAGGATTCCTGTAAACAGATGATACCGATACCGGTTAGATGACCGGTTTTTCACGATTTTCGAGGCACAGTGCAAGTACCCTTTAACGAAACCCAGTGAAAGAGAGCCTTCCTTTCCAAGGCCTTTAATTCTATCAATAAACTTCCTATAGCCTTAGAAAACTGATAAGTTGCCTGTAAATTGCAAGGACTAAACCTATTCCACCTTCTCTACCTTATAACAACAAACCACTTGAGCCATAGTTTCTTATTACCGGTCACGCACGCATGCATGCAGGGGACGTTGGAGTACATTTTTTACCTTCTGGCTCGAAAGGGCGGAAGGGAATAATCAAGGTAGGCAGGTGCGTGCGTTATTCGGTTAGGGGAAACTTGTAACTTTTGTATACGAGTGTTTGTACATATTGTTTGTTAGGAGAAGTTTTGAATAGATTTTGTAAGTTTGTACTTGTTTAAGTGTTTTGGTTCGATTGCTTGACACTGTAATTTTCTTGCTTTTTACCATTAATTTGTACACCTTGTGATAATTTGATGTGGACCAGTGTGTGAATTTAGGAACTATGCGATGCATCTTCTCTTAAAAATACATAGTTGCAATGGATCTTAAAAACTTTAGTTTTACCGTGGACCGATTTCGGCACTGGCTGATATTTTTGAGCTATAGTATGGATTCGTGCTGTAAAATCTGTCACGTCACTAATACCATTCGTTCTTTGCTCTAGCCATTCATTGATTGCAGATTGTGTCATACGATTTGTTACAGTTTCATGGAGGTTTTGTAAACCAAGGGATCTCCGAAGGTCCTGCTACCTCTCTCCTTTAACTCTCTGGAATGGGTGAAGATAGGTTTCCAGTTTTGGATGGTCAGGTCTGGCGTGTACCAACGTAACCAAGACAGAAAACATCAGTTACTACCGATTTTTTAGCCTTGTCTAAATCTGTCTTGTTATTGAGACTCAAACTGCATACACTGGAATAAATATAGACACACTCAAGTTGTAAAACGTAACGTTAAGAAATTGTAATGATAGTATACTATTTACGAGAGAGATTATGCACTTCCTTGCAATAAAGTTTACGAGGCTTGTGATTACTGTACATGTTAACGGCTAATAGCAGGAAAGGGTAATAAACGATAAAAGTGAAGGAAGAGAACGAGGAAAATGAAATCTGATCAAAAAAGATAAAGATAGGATATCTGTCTGTAGTAAATCAGGTAGTACATCAGACCCCACTAATTATAGACCTATTTCTGTACTACCTACCTTTAGTAAAGTTTTTGAGAAATTAATTTTAGACCAAATGCAAAGATTTTTTAATAAACATAAATTATTACATAGCAAACAGTTCGGTTTTACAAGGGGTCGTTCAACTACTGACGGTGGGTGTTGAACTTTTAGGACATATTTATAATGCATGGGAAGATAAATGCGATGCCTTGGGCATCTTTTGTGATTTGTCCAAGGCATTCGATTGCGTTCTTCACGAAACGTTAATCAGGAAACTCCGCCACTACGGGATCCGGAATTCTGCTCTGGATCTTCTTACTTCATACTTGAGTAAAAGGATTCAAAGCGTTGACGTTAACGGAAAAAGATCACTCGGATCTATAGTAACAATGGGAGTCCCACAGGGCTCGATTCTTGGCCCTTTCTTGTTTCTTATTTATATTAATGACTTGCCGTACCTCATAAAAGATAATCATGATATAGTGTTGTTTGCAGATGACACTTCACTTTTGTTTAAACTTAAACGTCAGCAGTTGGTTAATGACGATGTAAATAGCGCGATCTCGAAGGTAGTCCACTGGTTCAATGTTAATAATTTGCTTCTAAACGAGAAAAAAACCAAATGCATTAAGTTTACGCTACCTCACGTTAGGCAGGTGAAAACTAATGTGTTGATAAAGGGCGAGGAATTGAATCCTGAAGACAGCAAAGTATTCTTGGGTATAACTTTAGATGCTTAGCTTCAGTGGGGACCACATATAGATAAATTGTCAAAAAAACTAAGTTCCGCAACATACGCTGTTAGAAAAATTCGTAATTTAACTGATATAGAGACTGCCCGTTTAGTGTACTTTAGCTATTTTCATAGAGTAATGTCGTACGGTATTTTATTGTGCGGAAATGCCGCCGATATTCAGACTATCTTTGTTTTGCAGAAGCGAGCTGTTCGATCAATTTATAAACTAAGTCCGAGTCACTCTCTCAGAGAAAAATTTAAAGAGATGTGATGACTGTGCCCTCTCAGTATATTTATTAAAATCTTTTATATGCCCATAAAAATATAAAATTGTTTAAAAAATACAGTGATATCCATAATATAAATACGAGGAACAAACACAAATTTGTTGTACCTACAACAAGGCTCAAGAAAATAGGTGGCTCGTTCAGATGCCAATGTATACGGTTTTATAATAAACTACCAAGCCACGTTCAAGATCTAAGCCTTAATAAATTCAAATCATTCATTAAACTTAAGTTGTGCCAGAAAGCCTTTTATACTGTTAAGGATTATATTGAGGACAAAAAGGCTTGGGATTGAGTTGCTTCCAATTTTTACATTTTGAATGTTTTTATTATTTTTTTCTATATACACATTGATATTAATTAATGAATTTTATATAAACATTGGCATTTGCTTACTTTGTAAAGTATTATATTATTTTAATTATTGTGCATGTGAAGACAATGTGGACCATTTTATTATTATTTTTTTGTTTAATTTTTATTATTCTCTTTGTTCTGTTAGTTTTTTTCTAGGTCTGGCAGTTTGAGTAATTTATGTGGCCTACCCAAATGTCCTTTCTTTGGTATTGTTCGTCGAATCGTTAAGCTCCTTAAGTTTTGAGTTGAGCTGCACGATTTCTGACAAATGCGTGCACTGACTGGACAGGTCCTCTCAATCTGTGTGGTTCTTTCCTCAAAAGACCATCTCAGACATCGATCTACATGGTCTTCATATAACCTGATCAAGATTATGTCTGGACTTTAAAAGAGACTGTGACCTCTGAGTTTGTTTCGGCCTTTCTTCTCAGAGTAGTCAGATAGGAAACGCCGACCTCATCTAGTTTTATAAAAAATATGATTGACGTGTAAAAGAGTTTGTGCAAACCTACTTACAAAATAAAAATCATTTATCATTTATCATTATCATTTAGTAACAGAATATTTTATAGGAGACAAAGGTAAACAGTACTGGAGATATTAAATTGACTAACTTTTGGATTCTAAATTGACCGAAGTCGATTCAAACAATATCAACAACAATAACACCAACAACAATACAACAACAACAACAATATCTATCATATTGTGGGCTTCCGCCCGCGAAAACGTTCGCGTGAAATAATCTTATGCTATGGCACTCGGCAATGCTGTAGATTCCAATTAGTGAAAGAATTTTCGGAATCGGATCAGTAGTTTCTAAGAATACAAACTCAAAAATGTTACCACTTTATTAAGTATAGATACTATACCGTACATTTATATAATTGAGCCAATCAGCCAAGTGATTACATTGCTTGATGTGTTCTTACAATAAAGGTATAGATATGTGAAGATTTAGACAACAACGAACTATCAGAGCTGCAGCACTGATAAATCAATCACCCAATGCCCACCCCTTACAATGTTCGAGGCTTCTTTAGACATGGATAATTGGATATATTGTGAATTTCTGAGATGATAGTTTCAGAATCGATTAATTTAGGATAATAAAGCGAGTAAATTTTCGCAGATCACCGTTTTCTTTGGCTTTATTTTATAAACTTTATTTTGACTAACCTTATTCCTTTTCTTCACAATATCTTCTTCCTTATGTTCCTTTGGTTTCATAAGTTAAACAAAATATGTCTCTACTGTTGTTAACCTTGAGGATTTTTTTTTTTGTAGCTTTTGTAGTTACTTATTTTTTTATCATTATCAGCCTATATCATTCAACTGCTGGACATAGGCCTCTCCTATTGCCAATTCATTATTCATGTATTTTCTTTATATTCCTTATCATCAGGAAAAAACCGAATGAACTTGAAATAGCGTTTCCATACTACATCACCTACCTACAGCACTACGCTGCTGTTGATTTACTAAAATATTTATGGTATAGTAGCCCTTATGTTGTTATTTCTTTTTCTGCTTTTATGGTGTTGGCTGAGATCCAAGTGGTACAAAATCTTAAGTGATCTGTTTGAGTGATGTGCGGAGTTCTCGACAAATTGTTTTGAGTTTCAACATCGCGTAATATTCGAAAGGAAATGTCGTTAAACTTATTAGGCTCCCCCAAACAGGCGCGAAGCGACTCTAGTAGAACGATTCCTATTACGTGGTAAAACAATTTTCATCCCCGCCATCAAGCATGATTTATGTAAAGCATTGGAAGTTTCGCGTTTTCTTTCAAAACCACATAACTTGAATGAATTTATATTGTAGAAACAACCAATATAGCGTTTACCAATACCTACTTACCATAAAAGATGTACGGTGATGACATAATAGTAGCGTAGAGGAGGTTGGAGCAGTAGAACCAGTCTGAACAATGCCCTGTAACAAGCTCGTAGACCTCATGTATTGTGAATTGTGATGCTAAACCATGATGGAAAAATATTGTAGTAGTTCGAGACTCATCAGCCCTTGAAATACCCCGCAGTGTCCGGTACCACTAGAATCGATACCCAAATACTTTCATGTCTGACAAACCCTGGGTAACCCCGCTTTCCACCTTGCCGATTGGCAAATATTTTTACTATGGCGTTAGCTACTGTGGAATAAAACGCGTATTCCACAGAGCCTAAAGACTAAGGTCTTCAATCAGTGCGTCCTGTCAGTTATGACTTACGGAGCCGAAACGTGGACAATCACGGTACGGCTGGTCCATAAATTCAAGGTCGCTCAGCGAACTATGGAACGGGCTATGCTTGGTGTCTCTCTGAGGGATCGAATCCGCAACGAGGTGATCCGGCAGAGAATCAAAGTTGTCGACATAGCTCACAGAATAAGCACGCTGAAGTGGCAATGGGCCGGTCATATTTGCCGTAAAACCGACGACCGTTGGAGTAGACGTGTTCTTGAGTGGAGACCGCGAATCGGTAAACGTACGGTGGGACGCCCTCAGGCTAGGTGGAGCGACGATCTTCGCAGGATGGCTGGTAGCAGCTGGATGATAGTTGCTGAAAATCGAGTTAAATGGCGTGCACTGGGAGAGGCCTATGTCCAGCAGTGGACTGCTATAGGCTGCTGATGATGATGTTAGCTACTCTTAAATTCACAGAACAGATAAAAGATCTGTTCTGTGCTCAAATTCGTGCCATTACGACAGAGAGTAAGTAGCTGACGGACTTTACATTGTGGCGGCATCTACATCGCCACATGCGAACTACGTATCATACTGACGTCACGCAAAATCCTGCATCTCAAGCAGAGTTTACCGCGCAACTAGCATAAATGCAACGTCCTGGCATCAATCGTCGGTTACAGACCAGTCACAACACTCGTCTAGTCGGAGGATCCTCCCTTTTCTATGGAGGATGAGTGAACTTCTCACACCTCTATAACACAATGAACTACTTGACCACAAGTTCACCACGTTCCTTATCTTGTTCAAAACTCAAGACTAGGGCAGTACGGCCTTCTGTGCCTCCTTGTTGTACGACAATAGTCTGCACACGCAAGGGCCGGAGATACGCGTTGCTCCCCACTGAATCAGACGTTAATTTACATAATGTTCGATGTAAATATCGTGTTTATACGGCTATGCCGGCGAATTGCGAAGTGTTCGGGTATAAACGTCAGGGGCTCTATCTACTCCCTAAGTACGAAATCCATAGCTGCGGCCGAAACGTTTCACCTACGGACTTGAGAATAGTTCGGAGCCCAAATTAAGAATAAATGACAACACTATTTGACAGATGTTTCTACTCACGAAGTGTTTTTACCCGAGAGGGCCTTGTGGATAAGTAATAGCCGAACGGGTCGATCGATCAGGTTAAGCTGCGCTTGCTGCGGTTGGTCCGTGGATGGGTGTCTATCTTTACATATCAAGACCCCACCGTGCCTCGGAAACCGTTGGACCCGGCTGTTAATTGTGGATCTTTGACAGTCGTTACGGGTATTCAGAAGCCCGAGGTCGTTATCTACTTTCTAGGGTCTATTTATATCTGTGGTCTCCCTTTTCTTCTGTCATACTTCCTGGTTGTGTTTGGTATTGGTTTTGATTATTGGGGTTAGGTTACATGGACATAAGAGTCCCTCCAAAATAAGCGTTGAACTCTCTCTAGCGTCTGTGATCCCACCCACATTATAACCCGTCAAAACAAGAGTGAATAGGTATCTTCTGGGTTTACTCGTTCCATCATAAACCTCATCCATCGCTTTCTACCAAGCGAGATCGAGGTCAAGCAAGAGCTGGCCCGTTAACAATAAAAAAAAAACAAAACCGTGTGCCTAGCAAATATTCGCTGAATTAACCTGAGTAACGTTTCTCTAGCCCTATTCTAATCGTGTTTTATGCGCGTTAGATAAGAATCTTGAATTTTTAATTCTCGCGGTATGTTTCATTGTTGTGTAAACTTACGTTAATTTTTTTTGCGATTTACCTTGTAAGGATTGGCGCGAAAACATCAAAACCTGTGCATATTTTATACTGGAGATATCAAAATAATATTTGAAATATTGCTGCCACCCTTAGCCAAGACAGGAGCTACCAAGATAATTATTACAGGGATATGTTTTTCATCTCCAGTTTTCGCGCCCCTTCGCTTACCCTCCTATTGTTGCACAAAGGGCTCTAGTGTTCAACTGTCAGATGTGATGTTCTCTAATGGATGGCTTAGCTAATATTATGGTTCACGTTATATCCATTTTGGAACTTAAGCTTACGTTGTCAACATAAAAGGTTTTGTTTGAGGAGGTATGTAAGGGGCTGTATTCAGGACCTTGGGAGGTTCAAAGCGTACACCAAGTCCATAATATCGAGGAAGAACACATAACATAACGTCTGTAATCTCCGAAGGCTCAGGCTGGGGTGTTCCTATAGTACCTACACACGAAGACATCTTTTCGTCCAATGAGAAATCAGTTTATACTGGAAATCTGGAAATGTATAGCTTGATTGTCGTCGTGCGTACCCACATTTCGCCATGTTATGTTTAAGTCCCTTGTACTAGGCGGCGAGCCTATTGCCATCAACCGGGCACAAATCCAGACTGCGTACTGTTCCTAAGAAATTCCAGGTTTAAAAAACCAATAACACATTATCCTACTTGGGAATCGAATCCAGGACCTCATGCTCAGTAGCGCTTGCGACCACTAGACTAACGAGGCTGGGAAGAAGAACGAGGGCAAAAATGAATTCTTAGTAACAGCAGTCTTCTATGAGATCATATTTGTGTAGTTTGGATATGTATGGTCCGATAGGAAACATTATATAGAAATAACTTCAACTGTTCAACTGTTGTTCCGCGGGTATCGTTTAGCGGCCTTCTACTAATTTGTCGCGTAAATAAAAAGTCAGGTCATTGAGCTGTGAGGTAACACTGTTGACATTGACACTTGGGCAAGCATCTGTCATTCATGCGGGTTTAGGGCTCATTGCCAAGGACTCTTTGGAGAAGTAAAAAACTTTTCAGGTGCAATACGCAGTATTCTACCCTATGACTATTTCAATAAAACATAAAGTAAGGCATTCAATAGGTTTATATGAACTTAGAGGGTTGTGTCTTGAGATCGCGAATTATATTTAGTCCCACATACCTACAACCTGACACTGACCTGCAAATTGCAGAAAACATAAGAAAATTTGATTTTTGCTGATCAATGTAAATCCATTCCATTGAAGCTACGGAGCAACAGCACACTTTAGTAGAGATGGGTATTCTAGCTAGAGTGCTCTCGTTATTATGTTACCGGTAATCTGTATAATTCAGGTATTCTATACAATACCTAGGCAATGTATAGAATACCTGAAGCGTTCCAGGCAACGTATGAAATATTATGAATATTAGTGTCCGTTACATACTTTACCTAGGTATTGCCTATAACATATACACAGCGTATCGCCCATAGAGTTCGCTCTACGTGAAATTCTCTCGTGGAAGCCTTCATCATCATCATCACCCTATAGCAGTCCACTGCTGGAGATAGGCCTCCTATTGCACGTCATTCAACTCGATTTTCGGCAACTCTCATCCAGCTGCTACCAGCCATCCTGTGAAGATCGTTGCAGGGGAAGCTTTACATCTGTCTGTTGAAATAAACTGATAAAAATATCTGCAAATATCTTGAGTTGTGTAATTCGATCACAAACAATTTCTCTGTCGTGCACATCCGGTGTTCGCTCGTAGACATGCACATGTGTTTCGTTGGTAGGTGGCGGGTAGATAGCGATAAACACATCGGCGCATCTGTTTAACCTTTACTGTAGAGGAATAAAGTCGTAAGCGCATCTAGCCCGTCGAGAAATGAATTTCGTCGAGGGATTTTGTTCTATTAGATTTTTTGCGAAATTCTAGAAAAGCGTCAGCAGCCCGAAAGTCTGACAACCAGTCTTACCAAGGGGTATCGTATTACCTATTGAATGGGTTGTGGTGGTCAGATAGACAGTCGCTTCATGTAACATACTGGTATTCAGCTGCACCCGGTGAGACTGGAAGCCGACCCCAACGTAGTTGGTAAAATGCTAGGCAGAGTGATCGTTAGTATATTACTCTATTAGAATAGACACAAGTTACCGAGATAAAATAATTACAAGAGTAAATTAGGACACTGTGAAGTTTTACCCCTGATACCGAACGAAACTACATGAACCTGTGCTATTGGAATCGGAGATTCCTCCTGTTTGTAGCGAAATATTAATGCTCTTCTAAGATTTTAACAAAGAGACATAATTAAACAAACGAATATCAAACGTCAATCTAAATATTAAGAGAAAAAGAAATGTGACTACAGTATGTATTTTTTACACAGGGTCGAACTGTAAAGACATGTAGATCCATCATAATAATTTCCACGTCATTATCCTCCACTGCTGGACAAGGGTCACTCCCCAAAACATAACCCTCCTGGCCTGCTATAGATTATTCATCAAGAAATCTGCAATTCTGCACACAATTTACTCGTTACAATTAATTAATCATAACAGCACTTACGACTTTATTCCACTGAGGGTGCGACAAGTGTGCGTGGTTCGGCAGATGGGTTCAACGACCTTGCGCCTAAGATGGAATTGTTCGACAAATTGTGCGGAGCGCGTAATATCAGTAATGTGATGGATGCGGTATGTAGGATGTAGGTCGCGTATTGTGGTCCTGGTGTGAGGAGTCGCGGACTTGGCGATGGTTTTGAGGATTTATCTTTATAAAAACATATTTATTTTCGAGTAACATGTGCCCATAGCGTTAGTAACAACTTACTTACAAAAGTTACAAACTATGTTAGAAGTATTATAAAACATTGTTACAAAAAAATATGACTACACCACATTTGTTAGCAGGTATACATGTAGCTGGCTTAAATAGTGCAAGATAGTACAATCCAGTTTCTTAGCAATGACACCTTCGAGACTGCGGATTATGTGGCTTTTTTACCTGTGATAGGATCAATCTACTTTCGAAGTTCCGAATATCAAATTAGAAATTAGGATAGGAAGTCTTTTGACAAAACATCAATCTAGTTTTAAATAAACATGCCTGTATGTTTTGTACGCACTACAATTATTGCAGACTCTTATTAGCTGTTGTTTCCATTATGTGTTTATGTAGACGTAATACAAAGTAATATGTATAGGTATATGTGCATTATGCTTCTTACCAACCTAATTGTACTTTATAGCGCTTTATGACATTCATGGGAAGATACGAGAAGTCTACAATTAACATAGTCTATGAATCGACGTTATCATGAACACAGTAATTACTTTTTATACACCATACAATGAACACCGTTGCAAAGCCTCCTCCATTTATTACGGCATGTAATGTGTAATAGCTCCCAGTTTTTAACCATAGATTTAATTGAACTGATCTTGGTGAGGCCCTCTCTGTGCTATGGGTGTAGGAAATTAAATGTCGGAGTGTGGATATAATTATTGTTAGGTTGGTTTATTCTATTTGAAATGTTACTGAGACTATGGGAAATAATTTTTTGGAGGGTTTAGCTGTTATTTTTCCTGGTGCCTGAATGTCTGATGTCCTGTGTATACAAGGTCTTTAATTAACTGGCCAAACTTCATTCAGATGTGGTGGGAATCGATATCTAATGTAGAACACACTACAGAGGGATACTTCTCGTATTTTTAAGAATGTTTGCTTTGACAATCTCAGTCTCAATCTGTCAAAAATACCTCTATTTTCTTACATTTTCGACAAGTATTTGACATTGATTTTGTCGCTGAGATCAGAGGGGCAATTCTCGTAATTTTAAGAATGTTCACAGTCTGATCTCAGTCTCAATCTGTCAAAAATACCTCTAATTTCCCTACATTTTGACATTTTTTTGTCGCTGAGATGAGATTGCGACTAGATTTTGAACGTTTTAAATTACGAGAATTGGCCTTCAGATTGCGACTTTTTGACAGTTTTTATTACGAGAATGGGCCTACAGTTGTCTGTGACGTTTTCCCTTTGTGTTAAAATTAAGCTAGTATCATTATTATCACCATCATCACCCTGCCGTCATCCCGAATTATTTGGGTTTGGCGCCGAATTTAAGTTTGCTAAATCAGTGGTAATCCTACGATAAGCTTTGGTATTTTTTGCTAACTAATTAACTGAATTGATTTTGATAAGGCGAAACTTTGCCCACGCGCAAAAATGAAAACTTTTCATCCTGAAAATGAAAATCTTCAAACACGGGTAAAGAGCGTGGTGCATAGCTTGTTAAATACTGAAAACTGGTGAAACATAAATTAAGCGAAAAATGGTGTTCATAAAAGTAAAACGAACCACTTTGATTCTACACAGGTGTGCATATTTGCATACCATGATGGATGGCTGTTTGAAAAGCATCGATCCGATCAAGCTATTTCACCTTCGAATTTATTTGCTGAAGGTTTAAAACTGTTTGCCTAATATATCAGCTGGTGCTATTTTATTGAAAGATCGTGTTTATATTATGTTTGATACTTACTAATATTGCAATAAAAAACATCCGAATTGAGAACCTCCTCCTTTCTAGAAGTCGGTTAAAAATGAATGTGGCTGTTTTTACTTATTCCCTTCTTCTAAACAAAAAAGCAAGACCAAGACAATTTCATAGTTGTTGCTCTTTCTAGAACAGTGTAAAGACTGCACCAAGAACTTAAATAATCTGCTTCGGATTTTGTAGACTAGTCACTGTATATCATCGCCATCTCTCTCTTACCCTTATCCTTCCTATCCTTGTCTTTTTCTTCCATACTTCGAGTCACTTAACAATATTTCCAAATGAAAAATTGAGGGACATGAAGTCGTATGTACAAATACATACGCCATTTAATAAAACGGTCGCTGGTTATTTGTATGTCACAACTCACAAGCACAATGATACCTAGGTATTAAAATAATTGGGTCGCCGGTCGCCCCAGATGCGACAGTCTAGACCAGACGTAAAAATGTTCATTGTTCTACAAACTGAGTGTCTACTGTCTTATGAATAGATATAAATTTCTATGGTCTTATGAGTCTGGTGACAGAATTGCGATGTCGGAGTTACGACAGTTCTTTAGATGCTAATTTGGAAGTTACGAGAGCTTCAACCTCTAGGAATTAGATAGTTAAATTAGTTCGCAGTTGAAGATAGGCCTCTTACAGAAGTGATTAAGCGACCTTCACGACCTAGTGGCTATGATTGTCAGAAGCATATTTAATTTAGATGACGAGGGTTTGCTTTCCATCCTATTGTACTACTGTACAAGTGGTGAAGGGCGGGCGTTTTGGGGAACTGTCTTATGTAATTTTGACGTTCAAAAAGTATTGATTCTTAGCCTAATTTGAATAAATGAATTTTGTTTGATTTTGTATAAATTTGACCGTTCGTAGTTCGTAGGGCTTGCAGCACGTCTTAGAATCAACTGGCCTCGAAGATTTTTACAGGAGTAGTTAAAATTCTGAATACGTTCCCAAGGTGTTCCATTAAACTTCTATCTGAATATTTGTTTTTGGAAACGGTTTGACCAATCACCGGCCAACCTATTTCATAGCTACAATTACCCACATCCAGCACTATATTAATTACCGCCCTGAAAAGTTTGTTTACATGCAGAACCGTGTAAGTAAACTAAGCTTTGATAGCAGGAAGCGCCACCGGCTGGCACTGGCTGAATCTCGTGCTGCATAACAATTTTAACTTTATGATTTAGCTTTACAGCCCATAATAGAGTATGGAGATACAAATGAGACGCTTTAATGCATTTAGAGTTTCAGTCCAAAAGTTTTAAAGTTCTAAATTGTGCAGCTAGAAAACGTATCAGACAGCAAGCTCGTCAACCGGTTGTGAACCATTTGTGTGAAGTTATAGAGTTGAAGATGGAGTGAAGCTGTGTTGAGAATAGTTCGTGTACCCGCATTTGAAGCAAGGAAACACGATACGGAATTGGTTTTGTGATTAAAATGTGTTTGCACGTCTCGATATCTCTTTCCATCGAGATTTCGATTGCTTATCGCACTGATTTAGGTACGTTTGCGTTTGTGTTACTGGATTGAATGATGTTTACTTTGTCCACACTTTTCTTAATAGACCTGAAAAAAAAAAGGAATAAGTTTTTTTTGTATGAGACATTTTAATTAAACTCTGCGATTGAAATCAGTGCTCTGAGTGCAATACCTCTATGATTTCTGCTCGTACTCACACTAATTAATCCAACGTAAAGATGGTACTTAGGATGTTTGCTTTCTTGGTTTTAAACCACAGTATAACTAATAGTTTAAACTAAGCTTGATTGATTTCATTAGATCATAGATTTCATCGTCTAAAATACTGATAATACTAATCTCGTGGCTAAATAATAGTTAGTTTGTGGATGGGTGACCATACATATCAAGACCCTCCGTGCATCGGAAAGCACGTTGAGCCGTTGGTCCCAGCTGCTAGTTGTAGACCTTTGGCAGTCGTTACGATTAGTCAGAAGTCCGAAAGTCTTAACAACCAGTCTTACCAAGGGGTATCATTTTACTCAGTCAGTTTTTTTTTTTTTTCATTTGTACTGCAGTCACTGTTTTTTTTTTCATTTGTACTGCAGTCACTGGGTTGTGGAGGTCAGATAGGCAGTCGCTTCATGTAACATTCTGGTATTCAGCTGCATTCAGTTAGACTGGAACAACATATTTGGTTAAAGGCTTGGCATATTGATTTTGACTAATTCATTAAGTATTTATCAGTTGATTTAAAAAAAGTGGAAACCGATCTCGTAGTCTCATCTAGTACTTGCGTACAAGTACAGCCAGAAATATGAAATATACTAACAGAATTAAGTAAAACTTGGCAAAGATACCAAGCCCAGAAGTAGTGCGTAAGACTAAAATATTATACCATGTATAAGGCTTAACTCAGCAAAATGTTCGGCTATGTTCGACTACTTCCGGATTCACTCGGGGATTACCTACTTCCAGATTCACTCGGGGATTACTTTAGTCTCTTACCTAATATACAGAGCTCATGGTATCAGTTGTAAGCTTGTGTCTGGAATATGCTGGTTCGAATATGAGTGTATCCTGAATTCCTGATATGGACTAGTAAATGTGCAACATTTTCGAAAATGTTTGAAGGATAAAACATCAGTTAGCGGAGTTCGCGTAGCTAAATTTTGGGCCAAACAGTTTTGAAATTTTCCCCTTCGATAGGCTAAAAAGAAGAAAGAAAAAAAAAACCGCTTTTCTATATACGCGAATGCATTTGGAGACCGACTGTTCTGCTGACTGCTGGAAGGCTTAAGGTGGTCAGTTTCAAACACCCCTCTGAGCTGAAGGCTGGTTCCAAAAATGAAGTTACAAGGTGAAGAAGAGAGATATTCTAGAATTTTGTACTGCCTACTTAACATTACCTTACCATGGCAATAAACCTCGCAAGCCCTCTACCTACCCCCATGGGGAAAAATGCGTAAGTTTATACAGGTTGGCATCGACGCGCATCCTGTTACCATGGATTCAGGATTCAGTACATGATTCTGAACAAAATTCTGAAGTTTTTCGTCGGTTATTTGAAAAAGCTCTTCCATACATTTTGACCGCGTATAGGTAATGCAGTTTTCTATGAAACAGCTAATTATTTTTGATAACCGAGCAAAAATTTACTCGCTAGGGTGTAATGTTAACAACACATAACAGAATATAAAGTGCTTATTTAAATACATAATGTACAAATTTAGCTATTGTTGCACTAATTCCACGTCCGTTTTATTTGCACATTTGTCGAATGAATGCAGTTAATTAGGCAATCTATACCGTGTCTGTTTGTTCATTAGCACATTGTGTTCGTATGGACTTATATAGAAATGTTAAGTAGTTATAGAATCCTGTTGATCCGTATTTAAGCTAATGATATTGCTACACTGGCCCATGACCCCACTAAGCATTTCGTGCGGGCACGCTTCAGTTGTCCACTGTTTGCTGCCATTCATAGTGAACTGACATCTCCCTCACTACTGATGGGCATGAGATATAGCGGCAGAATAGAGGATTCTTCCTTTACAATCGAGGAGGACGAGGGACATTTCACCCAGTTCCTCATACCTAGAGAACAAGCATACATACACTATACTAAAGAATATTCATTGCTAGAAGCAGTTCCGGTCATCTAACCTGATGAACCAGACAACCTAGATACAAAAGGCGGAAGAAGGAAGCTTTAGATCAGCAGTGAACTGCAATAAATTGAACTGATTGATTGATGATGACGAATTAATAAGGCGTCATTGCGAACAAAGTTGTTCACAATTTTTACATTTTCATTCAAGAACAAAAGTTTATCAAAAACAAAGCGAAGGACTTCGCGCTTCAAACAATTAATCCATTAACTCGAGATGAAACAACAATTTGGAGCGGAAACAGCGAGAGATTTAAAAGGAAATATTTAAGACGTTAACACGCTTGAAAGATTCCAACAACTTCAAATCCCGGAGCACGAATGAGTGACCGTCCCTGATCGTCTAAAGGTCAGTTCACATCTCGTACTGAAATTAATTGGAGTTTTGCTGCACAGGCTGTACTGAGCTAAATCTTTTATATATTACATCTGATCTATGTAAATAGAGCCTATAGGTGTTACTTTTAGATTTTGGGGCACCATTTATCTTCGCATTTTGGTCCTTCTGGGCCTGAGTCTAAAATGACAATTTATTCTAAACTAACTGTGCCCGGGATTTCGTTCGCGTGGATGTCGGAAAACAATAATATCGGCTGTCTGCCAATATCTGTCTGAAAGTCCTGTCAAAATCGGCCCAGCCGTTTCGGTGATTAGCTGGGACAAACCGATAATCATTCAGACAGACAGATAAACATACAAATAGTTACTTTTGTTATAAGTACCGCAAGTGTTTACTTTCATATAATAAAAAGCTGTTATTTTCACACTACAAACAGACACTTCAATTGTAGGTATTTATTTGAATAGATATTTATTTATTTAATAAATTATACCCACACACATAGCACATATAAACAGACGAGAAGAAATAACAAAAAAAAGACTAACTAAAGATATAAAAGTATTTAGTACCTACTAAAGTTTTTCTACTTTTCTCTGTCCGAAACCTAAAAACATCCGCTTTCTTCAAAGTAAGGAAAAACAAAGCGACGGAAAACTTTGACTCCTCGGAAATAGGACACACGGTTTCCTGATTCCACATAAACAATGCTCCCAAGACGGAATCCGGGTCAAAACTCAAAGGGAGACAAAGCCTTAAAGACAAAGCAATGCGAATATTCCTTGCCAAGTACACACACACATAATAAAAAAGGGAGCAACGACTTCTGCACTGGTGATGAATATTGTTTGCTGTAAACCTAAAAATGGTCTCTGCATAAAATCTTTATAGTGGAAGAAGCAAGTAATCTTTAAAGAGATTGCAGCCATATGCTAGCAAGTTCTAGATTTCAGTATGTAGTAAATACGATTCAAAATACCACAGAATAAACCTCGAATATGCCAAGCAAATGTTTTTCTATCAAGCCCGGAGTCTGGATTTTATGTCCGGTTGACGGTATCCTGGGGAAGGCTTCCTGGCTGCTTTTTGTTCCAGTAGCAAGTTCCCGTGGGATAATTTCCGACATCTACGTGGGCAGAAACTGGGAAGAAACTTTTTATTTTCATAAAACTTTACACCCTTCGCGCTATCAAATATCTACGATTCTATTCCGATGCAATATTCATAAATATGTGATACACGTTATGTCAATTTCCATCGCCGTGGAAAACTCAATTTTCGACCTGTCTTATTCGATCACCGATGAAATTTCGCTTTTGGGGTACCTAGATTGCCGTTTAAAGGAATCGGTTATGATTTTGGTGCATTTGGAGTTTTAGGAGTTTCGGAGCTTCGATCGAGCTCGAAAATACGGGCTTGTAACACAATACAGGTTGGATTTTTGAGATGGGGCAGTAAAGAGTACCTTAACCCTTGTAGCTATACAAAATTTATGGGAAATGTTTGTTGCGATTTCTGATTTGTTCGTCCCGTAAAGTTTTGCTATGACAAAAAAAGTTTTTGTGAAAATTGCACATGTTCTCAGTGTATTTTTTTTGTAATCTGTACCTAAATGCAGATAAAATTTTCACAAAAAGCTAATGCCCGTTTAAAACCGTTTTCCTGTAGGTACAACTGTTAAGCTTAAGACACCTACTTGCCTACCATCTACTACTAGCTGTTTGCCTCGTCTCAAAAATCCGCTCTGTATTTTATTATTTGTACTACACAATCAGAACATTAATTCACCTTTTCTATTTGTTGATATTTGACTACCATTATTCTAAAATGGCGTAATTTACAGCTGCCTAATATTTGCCGACAGGCATGTGTTCAAATAACTTCACAGTCCATATTAGTACCGACAATTCCGCATGTGTGATTGGCCCTTATTTATGTAATATTGATTTATTCCGGAATTATGTATGTATAGTTGATATATAAATCATGCTGTTGATCATTAACAAAGTAAGCAAGTGAAGCCAAAAAACAGTTTGGTTTAGAATTTGTGGGAAAACTTTGATCCAAAGTTTGTATTAGGTAAGCAATTCAAACGTTTGGCAGGTTTGGGATAGATTTTGTGAGAAACTTTTATTTAAAGTAGGTAATTTTTCTTTTTAGCGGTTTTAATGGTATAAGAGTAGTCAGAATGAAGTTTGTTGATAATTCAGAAGTAAAAAATCCGAATTTCCTATAGGTGTTAGATACAGTCTTCTTCATTTCGTTTTGACGGTACATAATTATGTTGCTTATTTTATATTGATTCAGCCCAGGAGGTAGCCACGTTTATGGCTGCAGATGAAGTCAAAATTGTATAACCATACCTTGGCCCACTGTACCGTAAACCATTACTTTACGATTTAAGGGTAGGATGAAACTTGAATGTTTTTGTTTCTTCGACTCTGAATCGAAGTTTTGTTGCCTCGTTCATCGGTTCATCATCACCAACCTTCGAAAAAGTCTTACACTCATCAAAACTCCGTCAAATTCCCACCTTGCACCATACAGCACAATCTTCTGCGACTAAAAGTCGCAGTACACAATCAGTCATCATTATTACGATTGCGTTGCTTCCGCGTCGCCGGGAAGCGTCAAGTCTCGGTGGTATTACGGACTACTAACGTGTCTGTATTCCAAGCTATGTATGAGGCTAATCTATTCGTGCATGTAATTAGTAGTTGAATACGTCTTGATTATGTGTGGGGATTAATCTTGTCGAATGTCAACAGTCAGGACTGTCTGTTGGATATATTGGAATATGTTACACACCGTTGTTTTTTGTCAAGAGGATAAGAATGCTTTTGTGGAAGAATAAAAGGTCTATATGTATGTACAGAGGCCAGCACATCTACCTACCCCAATTCGTCAAATTTTCCCACTTGAATATGAACCTCATTCGTTTGTGGTAAAGTTGAAAATCTATCAAAGAAATTTGTCAGATTGGGGTAACTTGATGTGCTGGCCTCTGTACTTTCTGAGTTTATCTTGGAAATTACTGACATCGGTGAAAAAAAAATCTTGAGGAAACCCGGACCTTCTGTCCGCGACTTCGTCCGCGTGAAATTTCTTGATCCCTCGACTCACTCCATCGCATCGCCCGTCAGCGCTGTTAATACCAACTTCGTTTTCGCTTAGCGGTCTTTCTGACTTTCGTGCTCGGCTTCTAAGGGTCCTAGCGTGATGTTAAATAGCCTATAGCCTTCCTCAAGAATTGGGCTGTCAAATCCAAAAAGATCATTAGATATATATTTTTTCAAATCCGACTTGTGGTAGTTCGAGAGATTAGCGCGTTAATACAAACAAACTCTTCCAGATTTATGTTATTAGTATAGATAAGTCCTAATCGCCAACCCGTCTTGAGCAACCGTGGTGATCAATGCTCGTATTTTCTTTGCAGGAGAAGAGGCCTTTGCCTTGCAGTCACAATAATAGGCTGGTATGCATACCGGATGTTTTTTTTTTACCGGCTCAAAATTTTTACAGGGTGTTCTTCCCATGAATATGAACAACTTTCATTATAGAACCAACTCTAAAATCACGAAAATAAAATCTGCTGTTTCATACATTTTGGTCTAGTAGGTATTGGTACTTTTGGTACCTATTAAACAGCAGATTTCTTTTTTCGTGATTTCAGAGTTGCTTGCGAAGCAAAAATTGTGGAATGCTTTCTTACAGCCAAGGTCTCCGGCCCGGTAATCTTATTGGAGTAGTGTTACGGCCTGTCTTTGGTCCCAAAACTGAGCTCTGATTGTTAAAGTAAAAAAATATTGATGTTTTCTGTTCATTACACTAAAACCCAGATAAGACAAATTTATTTATAGCAGTCTACAAATCATGCTAGACACAAGGGTCTGTTTTTTTATGGGTGTAGTTATAAGCGGGGTAATCGCGTAACACACTATGAGTAGCAATGGCTTTCATTTTGACAGTTCTACAACAAGTTGTTGAGCAGACAAATTTTACGAACATATGAAGCAACGGATTCGCAATAATCATCATCTGCCTAGCCTTTTTTCAACTATGTTGGGGTCGGCTTCCAGTCTAACAATTGGTTGCTGGTTAATTTGATTCCAGTTTATTTACTTTATCAAATCGCTGTTCTACTTCCGGTATTGCTCGAATGGTTCGCATTTAGCGAATTCCTTTTATTTTTAGCTACGTACCAACCTTTAAATAGCTCAACCACGTGCCTTCCATGGAATCATTACTTCGAAGCTAAATAACGAGAATACCAATAGGGCATGATTCCTCAAATCCTTATAGCATTATTTCTGCGAAACGTCTTTATAAGAAACCGGTGCAAGTACCTATACAATCGTTCTGTTCAATTTCAACCATGTTATGCATTCGTTTGTAGCTAAGTAATAACAGCCGCACGGGGCGATCTTGCCACGGTTGCTACATGGATGGGTGACCATCTTTACATACCAAGACCCATCCGTGCCTCGGAAAATCCCGGCTGTCATTCGTGGCTCTTTGACAGTCGTTACAGGTTGTCAGAAGCCCGAAAGTCTGATAACCAGTCGTATTACCCAGTAACTGGGTTCTAGAGGTCAGATAAGCAGTCGCTCCATGAAAAATATTGGTAGCTGCATCCGGTTAGACTAGAAGCCGACCCCAACATATTTGGGAAAAGGCTAATCAGTAGATTGATTGAATGCGTTTTGCTGGTAACAAAGTCACAGAAGAGTGCAGAAGGTCATTTCCATACAACTGGGAAAACGCCACGCACACATACTTAGACTACATTATTGATCGAAGCACACATAGACACGTTTCGCTTACAGCGAATGCAAGCGCACGACTCGCGACTGGAATTACTGAGATCACAATACGTGCACGTCTATATGTGTGCGTGCGCCAGTTTTTGCTCATTATGTGGAGCCTTTGGTAGATCTATATTCTGTGCCAATAGTTCACATCGTCGTCGTCAAGTGCGATAAGCGATGAGGGTCGAAGAATCGATTGTGCTCGAGTGTTATCGATAGGCACTGCGACCTTCGTTTGTGACGACATATTTTGCATACCAATTAAGATATTGAGATATGGAGGTACCTTTAAAAAGTACCTACTCACATGTTATCTGTGCGTAATGTAAGTGCATGCTGTTCTTTTCTTTAAGTAATGGGGCGCTTAGACTTAAGTTTGCAATGTGCAAATTGTAAAGTAATAGTGTACTCATTGTTGAAGAGCCTGATTAATAAATAAATACTTACAAGAAGTCTTTTTATAATGTTTATGTAATGAGGGTCAATGTTGTTTGACACAGTTTTGTGGTTTCTTTGCACAACTGCCTTGCTTACATGTATCTGTATGGCTGATAATGAAAAAAAAAATCTCTTAATATCTCTTATCAGACAGCTGTTCTTGTTATTATCATCTAGCTAGGACGATTATTAAATTATTAATATCATCCCACTCCTTAGCCAGAATCAAGTTAAATTGAAATTGAAGTGTTTATCGAAAATCTTGTTTACTAGCTATCGTACAACAAAATGATATTCCGTCAACGACCCCACCCTGTTATGATTTGAGGGAGGCGGCGTACGGCGCCATCAAAAATACTCATTTTGCAGTGTAATATCACGTTATTTTTGCCATTATCCTGGTTGTGACGGCTATCGCACAGTTTATGCTCCTTTTTATCGCAATTTGGAACTTTGGATGTCTTGACCGTTGACGTAGGTAGGAGTTCTTTCATGAGGTTTCGTTTTTTAATTATTTTAGGATATTATCATACATATGTCGCAGCCACCTGGTTAAATTAGCCGTTCAGTTAACCGCCTAGCCTATAGAAGCAGTGCTCGCCTCGCTTCGCTCTCTCGGCTTGCACGCGATTGATCACAGTTCTAACCTAACCTAACCCATTTGGTCGGGGTGCCCTGGCTTAGTTACTGCGACCAATTAGGCTCGCGCGTGATTTGTTACAGACTGCCAACCTAAACTGTAATTAAATATCATTCAGGCCGTTAGTTGAACGGCCGCCGTTTAGTTAAAAGGCTAGGCGGTTAACTGAACGGCTAATTTAACCAGTTGGCTGCGACACATACATAAATTGACTTCCCATGGGGTTTTTTTTTTTTTTTTAAGGATGGGAAATCATCAAATGACCCCTCCCGCTCTGGGTGGAGCGGAAGGGAGTGTCAGACTCTTACTGACTAAAACCCATCCGTGTTCCTTCCTTAGCCCTTTATATTCCGGGGCAGCGGTAACCCTTTCGGACAATCCCGCTGCCCCGGCAGGCTTCGGCCCTGACGGGCCCCTCCTTTCAATGCTGACATCTCTTTGAGGCGCGCGTGGAACACATACGCGCCGTCCGGCACGGGCCTGGTCCTGATCGGACGGCGAGCTACCCATTACTCGCCGTCCGCAGGCCCGCGCCTACGGTGGCCGGGAGTCGTCTCGCGGCTCCCGACGCCCGGAGCGTCTACCGCGGCGGCTGGGACGGGCGGCTCTCTCAGCTCTCTCCCTCGCCCATCCCGCCACCTCCTTCGCTAGCATGACTGCTTCGCAGAAGGAGGTGACTGCCTCCCACTCCCTCTCGCCCCGGACCATAGCTTGGACCAGGGCCGGGCGCGAGAGGTCGCCGCCGCTGCCCATGGGGCATGGGGGCTGTTCCCATGGGGTTAGGCAGAAACTACAGAACACGACCTGCTACTATCCGTACATACTCCTTTTGCTTCATTTGAATTCAATCATTATGAATTAATTGTTATTTTCAGGACTAGGATAAATAACTGTTGGTATGTAGGAATTAGAACTATGAGTATTGAAGATACAAAACTTTAAATTTTTGCAAATATTCCAACGGAACATGTCTTTACGTTCGGTACAATGACTGGTCGCTGTTCGCTCTGTGATATTTCAGAAACACAACCTACAATCTCCTTTATTTCTTACTCCGTGTTTATTTCTCATTCTTCTTCTGTCTTTAAATGTCTCTTTCGCTTGTTCACAGGACGAAGAATCTTTAGAATCAGCGCGACCTGTACCAAACATTACCCACCACAGCATCATGTACGCTCCCAAATGCCTCGTCATCGTGTCGAGACAGGACTACATCGATACCTTCAGAGTGAGTACTAAGACAGTTCTGTGTGTCTTTGACCTGGAACAGTTAAAATGGCTGATTATAAAACAGCCAGAAGGAAATCCTTCTTGGTCTGTGGTAAGGTTCCTACCGTTTGTTAAATTTTAAGTAGCTTGCATTGTTAAACAAAGCCCTTAGTCCTGTCCTGCTTAATTTTTATCTGCTGTATCGATATGGTAGGTCATTTAGGATGCATGAAATACCTGAGCATCAAATTAATGCAGCCTTTATTATTGAAAAAACGCCTCAGTTCTTGCCAGCTTAATTTTTCTTCAGCTCTTTCTGCATGAGAACTGGAAGGTCATATGAGATGCATTCGATACTTCTGCATCAAATTAAAATGAAAATCAAGAATGTAATGAGAATGTTTAAGTTACGCGTTTATAAGTTGAAACTTATAAACGGTGTAAAAGTTTAGTCATAGTAGGGATTCGTGCTATCTCTTAGATGTTGGCGTGTCTGCTGAACCCCCAAAATTCATCCATTCCAGAACTGCCTCGGAATAATCTACACAGTATGGGTGGAGAACCTCGGCGTGCCTCTAGAGACGTTAGTCGGTAACCTGGTGGGCGGCGTGCTGGTGCCGGGCGCGGGCGGGCCGCAGGTGCGCTTCAGCATCGGCGCCGGCGACCGCCAGGCCCTGCAGCCGCCCGCCGCGCCGCCCATGCCTGTTACACACACTGCCGTCTATATGCTGCTGAGGCTGCTTGGTACGTAGACTGACATAAGTAGTTTGATATCCTTAACCAAAGTGGTTGACTTGTTTTTGAATACTTGTTTGCTCTTGACTGACCTCTTATTGTTGGTGGTCCGACATCCTGGTGAAGGTTAGAGGAATCCACTAGATGCGGGAAGCACAGGACCGGTCGTTGTTAATGCTTGAGCTTATAACCAGCAGTGGAAGTCTTTTGGCTTGATTATGATTATGATAATGACCTGTAATTGGCGGTTGAAAAAAAAAAGTTGGCGGTGTGGTACCCTCGGAAAGTACGTTAACCCGTTACTCCTGCGCCTGATCTTTCTCCGGTCGTGTCGGATTGCCGTCCCATCGGACAATGAGAGTGAGGGAAGAGAAAATGCACCTGTGTCTGCGCACACACTTGTGCACTATAATATCTCCCGCGCCGAAAACTGGTCTCCGCTGAGATTGATCGGCATGGCCGAAATTCAGTCTGGGGGACTTTATTTGAAAATTCTTTTTTGGATAAGTAAGATCGATCTTCTTTTTTTAAATAAAGTAAACGTAAGGTTGACATTTTTGAATATTTGATCAATTTAGATACCAAACTTTACTCTTTCTATGTAATAACGACTCATTATTCTGATTTTCATCCAGTACTTCTTCATTCCAGGTATCCACAACTCGGTGACCCTATGGTGCGCCGTGATGAGCGAACACAAAGTTCTGCTGGTCTCCTTAGCAGCAGCCCGATTAGCGGCCGCATGCAGAGCCCTAGCGGCCCTCATGTTCCCCTTCAGATATGCTCACGTATACATACCCTTACTACCAGCGGGGTTAGCAGAAGTGTTGGCTACTCCAACACCGTTCCTGATCGGAGTGCATTCCAGTTTGAAGGAAGAGGTATCAGAACTGGTGAGTTACAAATGCTTTTCACTAAGTATTTTTATGTTTTAGTGGTCGCCTGTTCCTCATACAGGATTTCTGGAATTCTTTAATACAGTTTTTGATCATTATTTGAAGAATACTTGTTCAAAAATGGTGAGTAAATCAGCGAAAGGTTTGATTTGAGCTGAAAAGGCACTACTTCGTCCGCGTAAGTTTTGCAAAACTAGCAGAGCGCTGGGATTTCTCATATTCCGCTTCAGATATGCTCACATATACAAACCGTAAGTTTATATTATGTTACGTAAGACCTAGCTCATAAACAAATGTAACTTTATCGTGGGCTCCATGTTCTAGCTCGTAGTAGACGATTTTTATCAAATTATACTCATGAAAAAGTGATAATCTTGAATCCTGATCATCCATGCACCGATGGTCTCACTTTTTCAAATCGAATTAAACTCCTTATTATTTCTTCTTACTTTTTCAGCTGGACGTAATAGTAGCAGACTTAGACGTGGGTTCTCTCCACATACCAGCTGGCGTAAACATTCCCCGTCCGGAAGGCAAGCTCCTCTCTTCTCTCCAAGAAGCCCTAGCATTGGTCCTGCAGCCTGAGCTTCGGTCTGCAGACTCGGCCTTCGCCCCCCCGCCACCGGCGTCGTCACCACCTCATATGCTGGATAAGGAGATCAGGGCTGTGTTTATGAGGACGTTAGCGAAGCTGCTGCAGGGATATAGGTATGTTGATGATTTTGTGGCGTAGAATTATTTGTAATAGGTAAAAAAGAGAACTTCCAAAAGCACGACGGGGTTTTAAAACTTTAAAAGGGTCTTGATTTAGAACTAAAGAGCCATTTAGGTAATTGGCTCGAAGTGCGACCGCTACTTCTTATTTAACATGGTCCTTTGTTTCGAAAGACCAAGCAACAACGGTGATATAAAATTATGATATTATGATGCTTTCATCATCCCATGTAAATTCGTCCCGGTTTTTGAAACGATAAATTGAAAAAAATCTATCTTTAAAAGTATCTATAATATAATGATAATTTTTTTTTATCGTCCACCTCCATGAATCTTGGAAAACTGCGTTTAGTTTTGTCAATGTTCTTTTCTGGGACTACCTTACAATCACAACTGTACTTACATTTTTGCTGCTTACTTTATTACCAATTTTTTTTTATTCCAGACACTGCCTCACAATAATCCGCATCCACCCGTCTCCAGTCCTGACCTTCCACAAGATGGGTTTCCTAGGAGCCCGCGGACTCTCGCAGTGTCAGTTCGCAGTGAGACTACTCGACTCCATGTTCTTTAACGGACTGGTCGCTGAAAGAGGCCCGCCTTGGAGAGCCACCGATATATGGGACGAGCTTGTGCAGTAAGTCATTTTCATCATCTGCCTAGTCTTTTCCCAACTTTGTTGGAGTCGGTTTGCAGTCTCGCCGGAAGCAGCTGATATCAGTATTTGACACGGAGCGACTGCCTATCTGACCTCCACAACCCAGTTACTGGGTAACGCGATACCCCTCGGTAAGCTCGGTCGGAGAGCTGCCGTTATATGGGATGAGTTTGTGCAGTAAGCTTACTTTTTTTGAGTTGTTCGACTAGATGGTCTTTGTGAAGGAGCTCGTCTTAGGAATTACTTCCACCAACAGTTTCTTTGAGGTGGCAAAACATCTGCGATGTCTAGTATTTCAGAAACCACCGAACTTTTTGATTTTAATTTAAAATTGTATCTTTATTTTTCAGAAACCTTCCGGAACAAAATCGACTTGAGTCTCTGAATCCAGAACTGGAGTTGCAGCATTTACAAGATTTAGCGATGCAGTTGCATCTCAATGAAAATCCAAATCCACAGGTTAATATACAATTTATCAATTTTCATGCTTGAATAGAATAAACCTGCTTTAAATGCCCTCTTAAAATTTTACAGTGGACAAACAGTATCTTCCTACACGCTTATTAAATCATACTGATATTTCGAGTGCTGACTAATCCTAAACTGGGGATTAATGATTAGGACAGACTATTTGTGTCACTAACCAGTTTTCTCGAGGACAATCCGAAGACATGATAAATATAACCAACCTAAAAATTATTCATTTAATATTGGTTGATTGTATAGACGGTGTAAGGGGGAACATTGACGCGCAAACTATTACATTGATGAATTCATGGTAACAGTTGGTGCGCACATGATTCTTAACCAAGGTTTAAAGTTTTGGTCGGTTATAAAAAAAAATCTTTTGTACGTACTTTTTGACTGTGTGTTTTACACTTTAGTTTATGAAACAACCGATTTTTCTCTTCCATGCTGCGCCAAGACAGCCTGCCCTACGCAATTTTTTTTAATAACACTATATATTTAATTTTTATGGGTCTAGAAGTCTAGTATCATGTGCTGAAATTCTTGGTAATAGTTTGATCATGGTAACAACCTGTATATTATAAGGATATTCTTTGTAATGTCATAGTAATATTTATTTGAATTGCAGGCATTCCAGCAACGCATTTTACGGCCGCCAGAGGGCGCATCCTCTCGTATCCACCAGCCTCCACTCCCGCCTTTAGATGCCGCACGAGTCAGAGATGTCATGAGAGAAGTTGCGCAAAGAAGCGCTACCAATCCCAAGTACGTACAGACACCCCATTAAAAGTATTCGCTTCGGGAATCATTGTAAATATTCGGAAATACGAACATCAATATGAGATATAATATGGAGCTGTTATAACCATAGAAATACTTGCCTATTTTTCTACTATCATCATTACAACATTATAGAAATAAACAACTCTATGAAATTAAAAAAAAAAAAAACAAAGTGACAGATGACGGTCTGCGACCGGAGTCAGTACCCCGACATATAAATATAATTATAATTATAGCTACTTTATCTTCCTGAGATAAGAGTTACATGCAATGACAACGATCGTGAAAGTCCTATCTAATGAACGATGTTTACCAGGTTGACAGCGCTCCGTCCACCTCAAGCCCGCATAGTCCCGCCGGCCGCGCCGCCCACAGGCGCTGCGGACTACGGACATCTACTGCTCACCAACTCAGCCAGGAGATTAGAGGTATGTATGACGGAAGACCAAGCACTTTTTCCCAAACGATTTAACACCGTAATGCCATCTGCATAAATATCAAGAACGAAGTGGTCTGGATTTGTGAGCAATAAATAGAAATGGGTTCAACCGCTACAGGTCAGGTTAGGAATTTATCAGTGCTTGGCCAGACCGAGGCGCAGAGGAGGGCGGGCGCGGGGCGGGCACCTCGCGGCTAACTCAAACATATGAATTTCCTTTGAGTGTCCATTACATAGAGAGCACGCGGGCGCGGGGAGCGGCGCGGGCTGCTGGGCGCGCGGGCAACTCACGCTATAGCTCGTTCATACAAGTCGCCGCAGAGAGTGCGCGGGTGGCCTGCGCGGGGACCGGGGTTCTCAAACTAGTTAAGAGTTTTTTTCTAGTAAAACAATGTCTTCTTCATCCATATTATATTTTGACAAACACTGGATACGACAACACTTCCCCGTTCCCGCACCCGCGCTTCTCCCCGCCCAGCGCTGCCAGTCTGGCCAAGCACTTATTGTGGAGTTTCAATGTTACATTGAAACTCCGGCAAACATTGGCGATATGTGAGTGTGCAAACTGTAACACCACGCCATTCCCTTCATCTTTCATCTTCCTTCATTCTTTATTTATGTTAACTTTGTTTAAATTTTAGCTTCTGTCCAATGTATTTCCTCTTTAAATGTTATTTACACCTATAATTTGTGGTTACAAATAGAATACTATTTGTAAACAAATGTTGAATGTTGGTGTTCTATAATATATAAACATCGCTGTCTGCCTACCCCTTTGAATACAACCGTGATAGCATGCTGTTATGTGCTGTGCAATAATGATCGAATTCGTAAAATTCGACGTTTCACTAAACTCCTTACAATGTACTGATTAAGATTCAAGTAGCATGTGATAATTTTAAAAAGAAATACGATTTATTTATTTTTTCCGTAGGTCCTACGCTCCTGCATCGCAGCGATATTCGAGTGTCGCTACGCAGACGCGCGCAAGTCTCTCCCGGGCGTAGTGCGCGCGTTACGAGCGGCCGGCGCGCGCGCCGCCCTCGTGCGCGACTTAGCTGCGCGGCTGCCTAGCAACAAGCATCTCTTACATCATCATCAGTTCGAGTTGGTCGTCAGGTAAGTCATTAGTTAAAAACCCAAGGCGTTGTACGGTGAAATTTACGGACTAAAATGTAACATACTTACTTGCTTTTGATGTAACATACGATAAGCTGACTTTTAAAGTAAAAAATACAATAAAAAAGATACAGGTAAATACGAGAAATAAAGCAAATTTAACTAACAAAGGCTGATTTCTCAATAGTCAGATAACTTTTATCTGAGGAATAAATATTGCGCTTTCATAGCTTTTAGAGAATATGTCAAACTGTCAGATTTATTATTCATATAAATAAAGTTAAGTAAAGTTATATGACCATTGAAAATCAGCCCTTAGTAAAAAAAAAAAACAAAATGTGATGAAGTGAACAAAATTTAATAATGTACCTATACATATCTATAGGCGTATTAGTTAGGATTAGTAGTTATTTGTAGTATAGCGTAAAATACTTTTACTGTTGAGGTCAGTTTATTGTACAAAGAGAAAGACATGTACAGACGCCAGCACATCAACCTACCCTAAACTGTAAAATTTTCCCAATCAACTTTGAACCTTATACTTTAGCGATAGAGTTGAAAATCTATCAAAGAAATTTGACAGATTGTAGTAGGTTGATGTGCTGGCGTCTGTACTTAAAGTTAGTCATACGCTAAACATGATTGTTCAAGTGGTGCTCAAGCGCAGTTTGAACAGCTGGTTTCTGAGCAAAGTTAAAAGATACTTGTATCTCAGGAGCCAGAATATGATTGGGCTTCTTGAGTTAATCATCATCATCCTCGTCGTCTTCGCGTTCCTTCTCAAATTGTACAAGCACACGGGTGCAAGAGATTCTTTGGCCCATGTACATAATGTAAATATAAGTGTCGTACTTCCCGTACATACCCGTCTCTTCCAATTCCCTATAATCTATGACGTAGTCATCGATTATCACATCTCCCTAAAAATAAATAGTGCAATGTTTTAGTAGAAAATCTGTGGAAACAGAAGGCCAATTCTCGTAATTTAAAACGTTCAAAATCTAGTCGCAATCTCATCTCAGCGACAAACAAATGTCAAAAAGTTGTCAAAATGTAGGGAAATTAAAGGTATTTTTGACAGATTTAGACAGATCAGACTGTGAACGTTCTTAAAATTACGAGAATTGTCCCTCAGATCATTGGAGAGTTATACACAGCTAGTTTATTATAAAAATGTTCCAAATAAATTTTAGGTGCTATAGAATTTGAGCTTTGTCATGTATGACAATAAGGGTGAATTTCACCAATGAAACTGGACGCTCTGAATAGTGGTGAAAACAAAATCCACTGTTTAAAAGAACTAAGCAGTTACACAAGCACGACACGATTTTGTTTTTTTTTTTTTACTATAGATACTAGCTACTGCTCGCGACTTCGTCCGCGTGTAGTTTCTAGCCCCGACCCACCGCGTCGCATCCCATCGCCCGTCCGCGTTTTTACTTCGTTTTCGGTTAACGTTCTTTCTGACTTTTTTTTGTTTTTGTTCGGCTCTTAAGGGTGGGTCGTGGCATGTCAGCAGGGTATTAAAGTTAGCCAATAACCTTCCTCGAGGATTCGGCTATATATCAAATGCAAAAATATTTTTTCTAACCCTACTGATGGTTCCAGAGATCAGCGCGTTCAACCAAACAAACTTTTCAGCTTTATTAATAGTATTGATTAGTATATGTAGATAGATACATTGATATTATTACCACAGGTACAGGGCATTCTGGAGGATCGATTTTAGCCATTGTGAGGAGTTCTGGCCAGTTGGAGCCTACATATTTTTTAGCCATGTTACAGAAACTCTCGTCAGTTAGCTGTTGATAAAATTTGAAGCCGCCATCCACCTCCTTGTTTGCAATTATATCTATCTGAAAACATTTAAAACCATTTTATTTTAAGGCGAAAGCGTCTGGGTAGCCCGCGAAATTCAATTCTTTTTACGTTTTTTGTAATTTATAGGTCGGTGACGATTCTGTTGTTCAAAAACTAAACTAAATTTAAGTTCAGTGTATCTTTTTCTTTCTATTTCATTAAGAAAAGGACAAAAGATACATTTTAGTTTAGTCCTGTTAAATTAATCAGCGCCTGACGTAAATTGACGTAATTTTAGTAGGCAAGTTTTTAATCACGTCTAAATTTGTATGGAATAGTGTCAGGCGCTGATTAATTTGGCAGGACTCTACTAAAATTTATCTTCTATCCCTTTCTTAATGAAATAGAAAGAAAAAGATGCACTGAACTAAAATTTATTTTAGTTTGTGAATAAGGGAATCGGCACCACTATGAGGTTGTATGTTGATCTAAATATTATGATTCTCGGCCGTTATAAATATTTATTTATAGAATTTTAATCATAAAAATCATCAATTCAGCTCATATAACCCTATTTCATGAAATCACTACATGTCTCTGACGATAATTGTAACTCAAGGAGTTGTGTTGCTGATTCTAATGATCATAATTCTCTAAAGTCACATTTGTTCGGTCGCGAATCATTTTTTAATAAACACACAACCTGACACTGACCTGCAAATTGCATAAAAACGTAAGATCTTTTGAATTTCGTGGTCTAGCTTAGCACATCCCCAGGCGGCAGGCGGCTGTCACATTTTCTTTTGGGCTAAATTCTACTTCATATAATACTGCCCCAGGGCTATCTCTGTCTTAAAACTTACACCGTACGTGTCATTGAGTTCTCTATCAAGGTCAGCATGACAGCTGAAAGCATCATGGGTTCGGTTGATCTTCTTCCGAGTTATCTCCAATTGTACCTCATACTGCTCTGGGTCCTCGCACTGCAAGATGGCTAACACTAACCATCGTCCTTTGCCCTAGATGTAAAAAACGGAAGAACATTATTTGAAAACAAAAAAACATTTGTTGACATTTTTCATTTACACATTTGGGCCCACTTGTAACACAAATCACTAATAGTAGATTATTCGCCAAAGGGATAAAGTAGTGTCTTGTGATGACTCTATCTTGAATCCGGAGCGTAACGAAGAATTCTAGCTTTCAGTGCAACGAGGGATTCAAGGGATTCAAGCTCGCCAAAGACGAAGATACATTTATTCCCAAGGAGAATAAAAAGCAATTCTGTACTCGTTTTTTATTTGCAAAAGTTTTCAATCTAATTTATAGTTGAGGTTCCAAATTCAAATCACATTATAGACCAGCGGGTACCCGAGGGGTTACCCGGGTAGGAACTAGAGCTATAATGACTAAGTGGGGGGTTAGATTTGCTTGACATAATTGAGCAGGTGCTGTGTAATAGGTGTAATTAAAAAACACAGTTCTGTTTAAGTCGATCGTTTGAAGTTATGATTTAAATACGTTTAGTGCAATATAATTTCAGTGATTGGTGATGCAAGGCTTAACTTGTGGCAACTATTTAATTATACTTGAACAAAAAAAAACATACTTACCAGAATCTCTTCATTTCCAAAACCATTCACCAACAAACTGGTACAGCTTACAAAAAACAACACAATCCACATTGTTGTTTTGCTGACTATACTTACGATACAATGCAACGAGGTTTGTTTGCGCAGCGTTAAATGAAGCCTTATATGACATGTCAAAAGACCATAATGATTGTATCTATTAGTGTGTTTAGAAACGACAAGCTCGTAACGTGCTTGTAATTATTTAGATTTTTCTATAGTTAACTATTTTTCATCTGTTCACGATTGATCGAAGATAAATTGTTTATTGAAGCCAGTCACATAACTATGTTGAAATATACTGCAACGTTTCTCTAGCATTTAAATTAATCGACTGCAGTATCCATTTCTATACAGAGAAATAATAACAGTAATAAATGAACATTTAATTATCTGATACAAAGGTACCTACAAAAAAAAAGTTAAAGGACAGGAAAAGGAAAGGAAAGGAAGGTAAAGGTAAAGGGTAAAGGTAAGTACCTTAAAAATATGAAGATTGCAACATCTGATAAATTCTTTGTCTTTGGAGACTATTATCTGCACTAAGAAATCTGTGGGATAACACAGATTTCTAGACCCCCCCCCCAAAAAAAAACTGAGCATTACATCTTAGTTAAAAATAATATTAACAAATTATTTTAACCTGTGGCAGGAGAACACAGTAAGCAAACATAAAGCAAGATACAAAATGTAAAGTAATTGTTGAAGATTATGGGTGCTTGACAAGTGTGGTGTGGTGTGGTGTGATGTGATGTTATGTGGTGTGGTATGCGAAATACCACTTTTAATGTGTTTATGAGCGTATAAGATTGTTTCTTTAGGCCGTGATGTTTAATGAGTGGTTTTAAACGAGGTGAGTGTTTGTTTGTGGAAATGTTATGTCTTTAGTCTTCTCTGTATATGTTGTGTGTAGATGGGTTCATCTGAGTTAAATGGTAAACGTTCTCCCGAGTATCCCCATAAAGCCGTGTGGACCGCAAATGTAATAATCTTGCCGTTTGTAAGGTTTAACTCGCTGAGGTCATTGGTGAAGACTAAAAATAGGGTAGGCCCTAAAATACTTCCCTGAGGAATACCGATATTGACTTCGCAGTCATTACTTAACCACTCATTAACCACAAGTTGAGCTCTGCCACTCAGGTAACTCACGAACAATTTCCGCTTGTCACCACGAATTCAGAGGCGTTCAATCTTCTTCAGTAAGAGTGGCGCACAGATTGTGTCAAAAGCCTTCGCCAAATCGAGGAAAATCGTAAGGACCTTTTTCTTCTCATCCAAATTAGAAACTTTGGTATCAGTGTGTCTATGTACGGCATCGCTTGTTTTAGTGTGTATGTGTATTTAATTGTGCTTATATTCATAGGTGTAGGTATCTATTCATACACGAAATATTTTAAGATATACACAAGGAGGCCTACCATGATCTATTAAAAAACGATTCAAAAGCAAGACATTTCAGTTTAGGTTCTTAAACTGCATCGCTCACAGTCGTACCATGACGTCCAATACGCTCAGCGGCATTTGGATCGTTGAAAGTGAATGAGCGTTAAGAGCTCGTGGTAGGTATCCAGATGGCACGGCCTAAATTGAATCGTTAAACTGACGTCATGGTACGAATTAGAAGAACAGTTCAATTTAGGTCCCAAAGTGGATCGCGTTAAGAGCTCGTGGTAGGTATCCTGGTCTACAAGTGCTTAAGAAAGTATATACCTTGACACACATAATAAATACTGGTTCCTTATTTTTAACCGACTTCAAAAAAGGACTGCGCTCAGTCTAGTTCTGTCGCGAGTTATTCGCTCCTCATGACAGGTTCCAATCTGCGTTATAAACATTATTTTCGAAGAAAATATAGCGAATTGTACATTCTTCTTCTTCTTGGCGTTTCGATGGCAAAAAGTCTATCTTTGGCCCAAAATTTGGCTGCATGAACTCCGCTCACCGACGCAGTCAAGACTGTACATTGTGGTATTGCAAATCTTGTAGTGATAAAACTACTGGACTTAACTACACTTTATCGTTAGTATTTTGTAATTTTCCCAGAATTTAGTTTTTTCTTTTTTCGGAAAAATTGGACGGTTGGTGTCGGTGAAACTATAGTTTCAAACTTGGTATTATGTAATTTAGCTATATTACGCTAGATGGCGTCACTGAGCGTTGGGATCACAGTTTTTCTGCCATTTCTTCGCATAGCCTCACTTGACACTCTTATTACTAACTGAACTAGCTACGCAACAACTAGCTATATATATTCGTAGTCATCATCATCATAATTATTTCTCTACCCATCAACTCAAGCTATCATTTTGACACCCACTTTTGAACACGGACCTGAGCTTCCATTGATTGAGATATTAATTTACACTTACATGTATAATTGACAAAATAAATACTCTATTCTTAATACTAGTATTCAGCTGTATCCGGTTAGACTGGAAGCCGACCCAAACATAGTTGATGATGGACTAGATAGATGATAAACAGTCCGCCTTGAAGTGTTAATGTGGTGCTGTTCCAAAAACGATGGGACAATTAATGTCTTGTACTTACCGACTAACTGACCGACTCTGGCAATTCAAAAGTGCCTGTAAATGGTTTAATAAAAATAAAAGCTTTGATTATTAGTCCTGCGTGTCCTGTCAGCTGCACGTTACAGGAACTGATGGACGCTAGCGATGGCGCCAAATACATACGTAGCCGAATTCTGGTCCGAGAATTCCATTCAGATTGCCAAGAATTAGACCTTGGTGTAGTTGGACTGTTTCTTTTTTAGAAACCACAATGTCCCTATCAACTTATCAAGGGTTCTGTTTGGTAAATTACCTTTGGTAAAGATATGAATGACCTAATATCATCATTCTACAGCAGTCCACGGCTTCACATAGGCCTTTCCAATCGTATGCCACTTTACTCGGCTACTCTCATACGGCTGCTACCAGCTACCTTGGACCTTGGTCAGATTATTGCTTCACCTTGCCTGATGTCCTACGCTTTGTTAACCGAAACATCCTTTTTACTTGTATTCGCAATAAGCTTATAATAAATGTGGAACATATTTTCGTCGCATGTCGCCTCTATGATGCTTCTTTCTATGTTTTATTTATTTATTATATTGTTTTTTTTTATGTTTGTATCTTTTAAAAGGTAACACCAATAAAACTCTTTACTTAATACATAATTTACTAGAACGTTTAATTTTATACTTTAATTTGATAATGATTACGTTACACACTATCTTACCCCGGGGGTAACTGATGATGTGGTCGCCGATGTAGCATGCGAAAGTGAGACTTAACCATTTACGTTAGTATTTATTTTACAATGGGTATTGATAGTAGACTGGACTGCAATAGGCTGCTGCTGCTGATGATGATGATGATTGGTAGTAGATATTATAATAACTATTTGTGTCTGTTCAAAGGGTGAAAAACACATATAACAATTTTATTTAGATTTTTTATTGTTCGAGTCTAGATTTACATCTAAAACAAAGGCTTGATGGCTTAACTCAATATCGTCTAAACACAATTATGTTCAATAATAAAATACAAGGAAGAAAACATGTTTGGGTACCAGTAAGCATACAAGATAGGATATTAATAGGACACTGTGGTCGTTTGATGAGCCCGTGAGTTTTTCGGAATCTGATCAATTTTATCAGAAAACTAATTCCGTAATAAAACACATTCGAAATCTTATCGCAATAGTACACAGTGGTTAAAAATTTAGGTAAAAGCTATACAAATTTTGACAGACCCTAATAGTAGATTGTGAACGTTCCTTAAAATACTGCAATTCAATTATTCTATTTTCAAATTCAATGACAACTCATTTGATTGGTTGCTAGTCTTTCAAATAACCAATCACAGCGGCGAACACGAAATTCGACATTAGATTAACTAATAAAGAGAGCTGAGGGGCAATTCTCGTAATTTTAAGAACGTTCACAGTCTGATCTCAGTCTCAATCTGTCAAAAATAATTCTAATTTTCCTACATTTTGACAAGTTTTTGACATCTGTTTGTCGCCGAGATGAGATTGCGACTAGATTTTGATCGTTTTAAATTACGAGAATTGGTCTTCAGATATCATTATCACTTACAATGTTGCAAGAATTTTTTGGCGCCTGAATGACATTGACAGGAGGGCGTTGTTATTAAATCAGAAATTGTATTGAAAAATAAGATGGCGACGTTAGTTCTGATTTTGGCCACGCACTAAAATATCCTCGTACCTTTGTATCTAGAATGATAATTATTATCTCTACAATAAACCATCTTCATCCTCGTCGCTGTCCTCATCAGTACGTTTATCGAAGTTGAGAATTATTTTCATACAACCAACTTTCCTTCCGTCAAACAAAGCGTATACGTAAGCCTCGAACGTTCCGTAAATACCTTGTGTCGGCAGCTCCCTGTAGTCCATCACGAAGTTCCGGATTTCTATTAGACCCTGCAATTTTTTACGTATAAAAAATATCAAATCAAACATATTTTATAGAATACGGGAACGTAATAGTGGGATATAAAGTATCCTATGTCTTATCCTGGCGAGGTAATTTCGTAACACACTGTGTCAGTAGCAATGAGTTCCATTTTAACAGTTGAACAACATTCATTGCGTTACATATGGAGTAATAGATTAGCAATATGCTTCAAAATTATTCAAATTGAGAGTAATAGTGTGTTACACAATTAGGATGCTGGTCAAGGTCTGCATGTGTGGCAATGGTTTCATCGAAGTCCATTCATCCGTTACGGCGTGAAAAAGTAACACAGACAGCGGTACAGAACGGATAGCCGACGAGGCCGAAAGGTTCTCGAGTGACGACCGCATACTGGAAGGCGTTGTAAGACCTTCCACAAGGTGGGCCGATGATCTTGTGAAAGCCGCAGGAATCAGAAGAATGCGGAAAGCGTAGGACCGGTCGATGTGGCGACGCTTGGAGGAGGCCTATGTCCAGCAGATCATCTTTCGGCTGAAATGATAACAATGATGATGAGGTAGTAAATGATATTACTCACAGGTCTTAAAGGGCAGTCGGGAGGATCAATTTTGGCCATAGTAAGGGCACGTTTCACGTTTTCTTCCCCATTCTTCATGACGAATTTGCAGGCGGAATCGTCTGACATTGTCTGGAAATATTTAAAACCGCCGTCCACTTTTTGATAAACATCTATTGTTGTCTGAAATCATATCAATTACGTCATGACATTTATTTTAATTCAACTATGTTTCACACAGAATAGGTAAGCAGAAATTGGCCTTTGCCCAAATTGCAGCCAATTTATTACTGTAAAAATACAGAAGTTTTGAAATTCGCCTGCATTATCTTTGGGATGGCAATGCGTTTTGAAATCTGAGGCGGAACGTCTGTCAGACTCTTACTGACTAAAAACACACGTGTTCTTCAACTCGCTTTAGCCGGGGCGCTCAAGACTTACGCTGTTAGCCACGCTTCTTGCGATGCCTCTGGTATTGCAGATGTCAAAACGTGCACGAAAGTTAGTTAATAATTTTAAAAATTTCTTTTGTATTTGGCTAAGTAATACCAGCCGCACAGGTCGATCGATCAGGTTAAGCTACGCTTGCCGCGGTTGTTCCGTGGATGGGTGACTATCTACACATACCAAAACCTCTCCGTGCCTCGGAAAGTACGTTAAGCCGTTGGTTCCGGGTGTAATTCGTGGATCTTTGATAGTCGCTACGTGTCATCAGAAGCCCGAAAGTCTGACAACCAGTCTTACGAAGGGGTATCGTATTACCCACTAACTGGGTTGTGGAGGTCAGATAGCAGTCGCTCCATGTAAAATACTAGTATTCAGTTGCATCCGGTTAGACCGAAAGCCGACCCCGTCATATTGGGAAAAGGCTAGGCAGATGAGATTTTAATTTAATTTAACATACAGCGTACGTGAAATTGAACTCCTTATCGAGATCTGCGATTATATCGAAACAGTCGTGGGTCCGGTTGATCTTCTTGCGGCTGATGTCGTAGATTAATTCGTACTGGTCCGGGTTGTCGCAGTGCATTATGTTCAGAACCAACCATCGTCCTGGACCCTGAAAAATGTGTCATTTACTTCTCTAAAGAAAAAAAGATGAATGGATTGTGTGGGGCATAATGTGAATAAAAAAAGAGCAAATCATAGTGTGACGACTGACAGGCGAGGTTGAAAGTGAAGAACGTATTGTGCCAAATCCCTAATAACATGACATAAGACCAGGGCAGGCAGCGAAAACACTATCCGCCTCATGGCAAAACACGTTCTAACTTTACTCCAAGCTCAAACCTTCGAGCCAGTTTTCGTTATTCGAATCTTCTCCCAACTGCTTGAGTAAAGTTCTCAAGTTGGTTTAAAGATAACTCTTACTTTGTAATAAGACCGAATGTGCGCTTTTATAATTTCTAACGTAACGATATGTTCATGGACGTCCACGGCATCACGATAACACAGGGGAGTAAAGTGTATGGATCAATACCGGCTGACCTTTTTTACCCTCTGGACAAAAACAGGGTATAAAAGGTTAACGGAGTTGAAGTCTATGACACTGAAACCTCCTTTTTTTCACGATAAAATCGACCAATAATATAAAAATTCTTGCAAAAACTTAATGCACCCTTCTCTACGCGCAGAAATTATCAATGAATTCGTAGCGACATTCAATCCTTTGATGGAAGTCATCGGCGGGATTTAAAGAAAAAAAATAAAATAATTTTTACTTTATTTAAAAATGGAAACTGCCATAGACTTCATTCAACCTTTTTTATAGCCTGTTTTAGTCTAGCTAGACGGTAAAAAAAGTCAGCCGGTATATGAAGACGCTTTTAAATTTCCGTCCACGATAACGTGTATGTGCTTGTGCTTACTTTTTATGGTCGTGGACGACCATGATAATATCGTCAAGTTATCAATTATAAAAGCGAGCTATAGGTTCAAAGAGACAACTTACAAGCATAGGACCATGCAAACTAGTCACGAATGGTATACACACACAAGCCACCAAAAACAAGAAAGAATTCAACATTTTACATCTGATCGGACGAAACAATAAACTGGAATAGCTCGGCTTTAAATACATTCGCACAATGATACCTCACGACATGTCAAATGCGCATTTAGATCGTATCACTGAGTAAATTAATAGCATTTTTGTATAATAGAATTTGATAATATGTTTGATATTGTAAATTCCTTCACGCCATCGAAAATTTATTTATGGAAATAATTTGCAGGCCTCGAAACTGTTTTTAGTTGTGTCAGAACTGTTCGACGGGGTCTTAGGTCATGGTTGTCCGTATCGTAGAGGTTAGGTATTAGACATCTCTTATGAGTCGATGGAATATATAGGTCGTGACTGTAAGACGTGCAGTCTACTGTAACATGTAATAAAAATCGGCATGATTTAATAAAATAAAGGTGATTGAAGATGTTTGTATGGAGCCTGGCATACCTAACTGTCCGCCATTTTATTTTTTTTCAAAATAGGCCCAATAATTGGCGTAGATTCAGAAAAGTGTGTATGGCATCGACACAATCACACAAATAAAGTGAATATGCATGCCTGACCAAATGGTCGTCGAATCCGACTCGGCTGGGTAGCAATCGGAAAGTCTCATCCCAAATAGGTACCGCAGTGTCTACAGACGAAAGACTTACCAATAAGTAACCAGTATGTATTGCCAGTGATCTCTTATAAAATGAGTCTAATCAGAACACTGACTTTGAGATTAACGGAAAGGGCAATCGAATCAGAAATGAAGACATACACGCATTTGTGTCTGTTCGGGTGAAAGTAAATAAAACAATTTTATTTAGATCTTTTATTGTTCGAGTCTAGATTTACATCTTAAACAAAGGCTTGATGGCTAAACTCAATACAATCATGCTCAATAATAAAACACAAGGAAGAATACAAGATAGGATACAAGCTAAGATACAGGGTTGAGTCATTACTAAAAATTAGAAGAGCCCGCGAGGTTTTCGTTCGTTTCCGTCCATCAGGACCAGGCCCGTGCTGGACGGCGTGTATGTGTTCCACACGCGCCTCAAAGAGATGTCAGCATCGAAGGAGGGGCCCGTCAGGGCCGAAGCCTGCCGGGGCAGCGGGATTGTCCGAAAGGGTTACCGCTACCCCGGAACATAAAGGGCTAAGGAAGGAACACGGATGGGTTTTAGTCAGTAAGAGTCTGACACTCCCTTCCGCTCTACCCTGAGCGGGAGGGGTCATTTGATGATTTCCCATCCTTAAAAAAAAAAAGGTTTTCGAAATATAATAAATTTTATCGAATGCTAATTCCGTAATTAAAAACGTTCGAAATCTAGTCGCAATCTCATCCAGCGGTCAAAATTGTAAGGAATTGCTATACGAAATTTGACAGACCCTGAGAGTAGATTTTGAACGTTCTTAAAGACACTGGAATAATTTTTTCTGTTGTCAAATCCAATGTCAAAACAACACACATCAACGGCTTGGGACGTAACAGCATCCTTAGCAAGAGCATCCACATATTCGTTTCCTCTTATGCCACAATGGCTTGGAATCCAAACCAAGTGAACGGTTTTGTGATTCTTGGCACAAGAGAAAAGAGACTTTTTGATTTGCAATATAATCGGACTGTGCAGTCTACTCTTGAAAGGATTCTGCTCCAAAGCCTGTAAGCAACTAAGTGAGTCTGTAAAGATGACACCTAAACTTATGCTATGGGCTTCTATGAATAAGCACGCTTCTAAAATAGCCACGCACTCACCCGTAAATACCGATGATTGTACAGGGCATTTGAATTTTAGAACGATTTTGGAGTTTTGGTAGTATACCGCAGCACCAGTGCAACTTGCATTTGATAATTTAGAAGCGTCCGTGAAAAATCTTTCAAAATTGCACCATCGCTCACCAACCGCCGCATTAAACATAGAGTCCGCCGAAGGTGACTTTTTCGAAATGCCAATATTGTAGAAAATATCTGGTTTAAAACATATAACTTCATAATCAAAATTAAAAAGAGGAAGTTTCGGAAACTGAACAATGGGGGAATCTAAATTTTGGTAACAACGGAAGGAATTTAAAATCAAAGGAACTTCTTTATGGTTCCAATAATTGGAACTTCTGCATGCAGTATCCAGGTCATCAACCCTTTGGACAAGGGGGTGGGAAGATTTGGAAATGACTCTAGCCCAAAATCTCGACGCTAGATACTGCCTTCTTAAGGCCAACGGTGGTTCTGCGCACTCTACCTGCAATGCATTAATTGGTGAGGACTTCATACAACCCGATATGATCCGTAGACACTTAGCCTGAATTCTGTCCAGCCTTGTTAAAGCACCTTTGTTGCAGGGAATCAAAAGAAAAGATCCGTAGTCCAGAACGCTCCGGATTAATGCATTGTATACCAGTTTCATGGTGAAAGGATGAGCACCCCACCAGACACCGGCAAGCACTTTTAATATGGGAATAGTTCTCTCACATCTGTTAACTAAATGATTTAAATGATGTAAGCCACTCAATTTGGAATCTAAAAAAACACCTAAAAATTTGACTTTTGAAGAAACCGGTATACAATGCCCTTGGATGCCCACTGAAATTTGTGGTATAATCCTCCTGCGAGAAAACACAACTACAGCACTTTTTGGGGCAGACAAACTTAGACCGTGGGAATTTAACCATTGGTTTAAAGAATCCTCCCTGGATTCTTTCGCAGAGAGATGTAGCAGCGTCGCTAACAGAGTTATCGGTGACATAAAGAGCTAAGTCGTCAGCATACTGAAGAATTTGACAGTCATTATTAAGGCATGAACCGATGTCAGCTGTATATAAGTTGTACAGTAATGGACTAAGAACTGAGCCTTGTGGTAGACCCTTCCATGACATCCTGACGTCAAATTCTTCACCCGGCACTCTCAAAACCAAAGACCTAGCCATGAGTAGACTACATATGCACTGTAACATTCTGTCCGGTATGCTCAGCTGTTGCAATTTTTGCCTGAGAATGGGAAGAAGGACATTGTCATATGCAGAGGAAATGTCTAAAAAGGCAGCGACTACGGATTCATTTTTCGAAAATGATGAGCGTATATCTGACACCAAAACCCCTACACTATCCATGGTACTGAGTCCCTTTCTAAAACCGAATTGAGACTTAGGAAGAATGTCTCTGGATTCAACTAAATATTCTATTCGATTCTTCACTAGGTGTTCTAATATTTTTGCAAAGACTGATGACAAAGCGATTGGTCTGAAGCTGTTTGGGTCATCAGTGTGTTTGCCTGGTTTTAAAATAGGTATGATGATTTGAGTTTTCCACTGATCGGGTACCCAGCCATTAGAGAAACAGAAATTTAAAATGTCTAAAAAATAGTTTTTTGCTTTAGGACCTGCGTGTGACATAAAGGAATAGACAATACCGTCTATACCGGGGGCAGAGTCATGAACGTGATTTAAAACTGAGTTAAGCTCCTGTATAGAAAATGGGGCATCTAAAGGATCCTGTGAAGGAATGTGAGACAGCTGATTATGTTCTGTTACCGAGGGTACATACGGAGGAGCTAGTTTATCAAAGAACTGCTCAGCAGTCTCTCGAGAGATGGGAGAAGAAATTGACGGGGAACATCCCGATCTAAAACGGTTGATCTTCTTCCATACAACTGATAAAGGAGTGGAGGGGGATAGAGAACCACAAAAGTCAGCCCAACCAGCGCGTTTCTTCCTTCGCAGCAATCTTCTAGATTTAGCAACGGTCCTGTTGAATGTTACTAAATTAACGCTAACCATCGCCTCATTGTAAATCATTTCAGCATTATCTCTTTCTCTTATAGCTGATGTGCATTCATGGTCCCACCATGGTGGAGGAGGGATCTGCCCGCGTGCTGAGTTTTTAACAGGAAAGCATGAGTCTGCACTAGCTGTTATGGCCGAAATGAAGTTATTATAACAGTTAGACACATGGGGGGGAGTAAGGGAATCAAAATCACGAGAAACTAAATTTGGAAGTGAGTCTATTTTATCCTCCAATAATGAGGAATACTTTGTCCAATCAGGATTAGACAAATTATACCTCAAGAGAGGAGGGCTTGATTTTTCTAAGAATGTTTTATCAGCCAAAGATATTATAATTGGATAGTGGTCACTCCCATGTGACAAACTGACACATTCCCAATGACACGAAGCTGCAATATCCAGAGTGCAAAATGTGAGGTCTACACAACTCTTATGCTGTCCAGGAAGAGACCTACGGGTTGGGCAACCATTGTTTAGGATACACAGGTTAAGGTCATCCAAGATTTCAACTAAACCTTCCCCAAAAGAGTCGCAACGTTCAGAACCCCACCTAAAGTGATGGCAGTTGAAGTCCCCCATAACAAGTACAGGGCCTTCTATGTTTTCCAAGGTACGCTTTAAGATTAGAAGGAAACTTTGGTGAGGGTGAGCAATATAGACAGATAAGAGGGTTATACCCTCTACCCTAACAGCCACGATGCTAATATCATCACCTAGAGAAGGCAAAGGTACAGCCGCTAGTGCTACACGATTGTTCACGCAGAGAGCCGACCCGCCATAGCCATCAGGTCGGTCACATCTAAGCACATTAAAAGAAGGTAAACGAAAACTAAGACTCGGAAATAACCAAGTCTCAGCAAGGGAACAAGCTAAGGGTTTGTATTTGTTGAATAGGAATGTGAGCTCGTGCTTCTTATAAAACACGCTCCTCACATTCCACTGAAGGAACACGAACTGAGGCATTATTAAAGGATGAGAGTGAGTTGATAAGAGTAGAAGCAACGTTGGACAGTAATTGAGTTTTGTTGGACGAAGACATTAAAGTTAACAAGAGTTTACTAAGAAGTTCAATGATTGAAGACAAGTTTTCAGGAGATTCTGCTAGTTGACTATTAAAAGCACAGCCATTAGACTGAGAAGATTGAGGAGTGCTAATGAGCTGCTGATGAGCTGTTTTATCATAGGAGGGAGAAAGGGGGGCATGAGTCTTTGACTTTAGGAACACAGTTTTTCGGTATGATTGAGTCAGTGATTTAGCAATGTCTGCATAGCTACGAGTAGAAATGGGAACAGTTTTACTTGCCTCAGAATATGAAATCACTTTCTCAGCCATAATTGTTTTAATAGTCTTCTGCCTGCTGTACTCCGGACAGGGCCTGCTATTTGCAAAGTGACTTCCAGAGCACAACACGCAAAAAGCTTCGCTCTCAGCAATGCTACAACCATCACCAGGGTGATCATTGCCACACTTGCTGCAACGGGGTTTGGAACGACAAAGAGATTCTACATGACCAAATCGGCAACACTTGCGGCATTGAATAGTGGGGTAGACATACTGTTCTACAGCAAGAGAAGTATAAAAACAGAAGATTCGTTTTGGTAAAACTTGGCCATCAAACGTGATGACACAAGTTTCCGTGGGCCTGTATTCGGTTAAACCGTCATTATGAACCTTTCTATATAATCGCCTAACTTTTATAATTGGACCACAGCCTACTGGGACCTTTAAATATGATAGCACTTCCTCTTCTGAGAAGTCAGTAGGAATTCCACTTACAACACCCATACGGGTAATATTAAAAGATGGAATTACAGCTTCATATAAATTTGTCGCTAGAACATTATTAGATATAAAAGCATTTGAATCTTGAGGGGACGCAAACTCAACTGAAACACGATTTCTACCAACTCGCTTGACTGCAACAATATTTGATATTTTCTGATTTGCCAAAAAGCGCCCAAATGAAACTGGGTGTAAGGTAGTTCCAGAATTAGCTTGAGTTTCCTGACGGGAAACATGGACGATGAAAGGACCTTTATCTGTTACTAAGTACGTAAGACGGCCTACATGGGTTCGCGGTTGTTTGGTAGGACGATTGGGTATATCCCCTTCATTACCAGGGCGTTTACGTATGTTATTCTGGGATGGGAGGATTAGAGACTCCAGGTTACAGACCACATCTGTAAACTGGCTTAATGGGTTGGGTGAGGGACTTAGGTTAGATGAAGAAAAGTGGGATGGGGGGGTAGTGGGTATATCATCAGGAGGGTCTGGGGGTTTATTTTTATTCAAATTCGTCTTGGATACGGATAATCGAGACGTAAAAAACAAACAGCAAAGAAACCTGATAGCAGGCAACTACAAGACAAAACACAAACAATCACAATAACAAGTCACAATAAACACAATATCACAAAAAAAAGCAAAAATTCAAACACACGTGTTCCCAAAAAGCACTCTGTGGCGAGAATCCTCATTATCATTTACAATGCTACAAGGAAATTTTGGCGTCTGAATGACATTGACAGGCGTTAGTTCCGATGATCACGCGCCAAAAGATCTTAGTGCCTTTGTAACCAGAATGATAATTATCGTCTCTACAATAAACCATATTCATCTTCATCGCTGTCGTCAGTTCGTTTATCAAAGTTGAGAATAATTTTCACACAACCAACTTTCCTTCCGTCAAACAAAGCGTATACGTAGACCTCGAATGTTCCGTAAACACCGGTTGTCCGCAGTTCCCTGTAGTCCATCACGAAGTTCCGGATTTCGAAGTAACCCTGCAATTTTTTACGTAAAATAGATCAATTTTTTTTTTTCACATCTATTCAAAAAGAGCTAGTGTATTCTTCGTAAACAGGGACTAAAATAGCTCTTTAATCTCTAGGGACAAGCATTCTGCCTTCGTTCGTAATTGCTTACTCTGGATTTTACTTAGTTTTATAAAAAATTTGTACGTATTCAAGTCAAGTAATTTTATGTCAATTTTCATGATGGTAATATAGCATTTACTCCAGAAGGATGTTGTGTTAATTGTTCAGTAAGATTTCAACGCAATGTGCGAAGACATTGTACGAGACTGCTGCAAAATCCGAGATTTTTGAAAATCTCGCAAGACCGGGGTTTTATTTACAAAAAGGACTTTTGTAAGAGTTAATATGATAAGTGTAGTCTATAAAAAGCAAAGTTTGACTTTGACGCAGCATTGTACGAGGTTCCATACATCCATGAGCATTATCCTTTATATTATAAGCATCAATTTTCGTTATGAGCAGAAGGGTCGGTCAGTCAGAAAGATGAACCACGTAACAAACGTATTAGTTTATGTCGCTAATGTTCACTGCAGTTCTCAGTAATATTAGTTATTGACTCAAAAAATTGAGGGGACTTTTGGCTAAGTAATAACAGCCGAACGGGTCGATCGAACAGGTTAAGCTGCGCTTGCCGCGGTTGGTCCCTGGATTGGTGACCTTTTATACATACCAAGACTCTTCCGTGCCTGAGATAAAATGTTTTGTTACAGTAATTGCCGGTTATTGCAAAAATGCCCATCATTCTTTGCGATTGTTGCAGTTAAAGCCAAACAATATCACTACGAGTTCGTATGTACCAAATAGGGCAGAACGGATGGTCAACGGGACCGAAAGATTCTTAGAGTGGCGACCGCGTACCGAAAGGCGTTGAAAGGCCTCCAACAAGGAAGACCAATGCCAAGAAGACCAAGCCCGCAGGAATCCGCTGGATGCGAAAAGCATAGGACCGGTCGATGTGACGATGTGGCTTGGGACAGGCCTATGTCTAGCGGTGGACGTCTTTCGACTGAAATGATAATAATGATGATAAGGTACTAAATAGTATTACTCACAGGTCTTAAAGGGCAATCGGGAGGATCAATTTTGGCCATAGTAAGAGCACGTTTAAAATTTTCTTCCCCATACTTCATGACGAATTTGCAGGCGGAATTGTCTGACATAGTCTGGAAATACTTAAAACCGCCGTCCACTTTTTGAAAAATATCTATTGTGATCTGGAATCATATAAATACAACAACATTACATTTATTTTTATTCAACTATGTTTCACACAGTATGGGGATGGAGAAATTGGTCCTTACCCAGCAATAATAATAATAAAATGACTTAAAATTCGCGTTGTTTTCTTCATTTAGTTACTCTCAAACTTTGTTAATTTATTTCATTGGTTCATTTAGGAACTTCGTTGCAACGGGCCCGGGGGTCCGTCGACACCTCCCGACCTTTCTTCTTTTTTTTTCGTTTTGTAATCTAGTGCCCACACTAGATTACAGAAGGGGTCTGTCAGAAAAACGTGTTGGTCAACTCCCTTTAGCCGGTGCGTTTGAAGACTTACGCAGTTAACCACGCTTCTTGCGATGCCTCTGGTGTTGCAAATGTCATCTTAGCGAAAGCTAGCCAATAATTTGAATATAATTTTAACTTACAGCGTACGTGTAATTGAATTCCCTATCGAGAGTTCCGCTTAAATCGAAACAGTCATGGGTTCTGTTGATCTTCTTGCGGCTGATCTCCAAGATAAATTCGTACTGGTCCGGGTTATCGCAGTGCACCATGTTCAGGACCAACCATCGCCCTGGACCCTGGAAAATGTGTCATTTACTTCGTTAAAGAAAAACAGATAAATGAAGGGGCAATTCTCGTAACTTTAAGAACGTTGACAGTCTGATCTCAGTGCCAATCTGTCAAAAATACCTCTAATTTTCCTTCATTTTGACATTTGTTTGTCGCCGAGATGACACTGCGACTAGATTTTGAACGTTTTAAATTACGACAATTGGCCTGAAGACCAAGACCTGTTTTGTAATGAGACGGATAATGTTTTCGCTGGCAGGCAGCGAAAACATCCGTCTCATTACAAAACGCGTTCTAACTTTACTCCAAACTCAAACCTTCGAGCCAGTTTTCGTATTTCGAATCTTCTCCCGACTGAACTAAAGTTCTTAAGGCGCAGATATACGACTTCTAATGATTTTAAATTCAACATCACGTCTAATCGACTGGACTGATTTCTTTGAAAAAAATAAATGTTATACTAGACCATTTGCTTCGTAATTTGATATGTGAATATTTGCAATTATATTTTTTTAACATAGCGTAATTAATTTGTAAAGTAATGTCTACCGCGGACATAAAAACGATCGAATCACGCAAACACTATCGGGTGTATTTTCATAAAACTTTCACCATATAAAAGACAATTTAATTCCCCGAATTTTAGTATACGGTTTTTATTTGTTTGGTGTTTGATAAATCAACAATAGATGATTGTTTCATATTTTGCAATAAATTACCAGCGTTGTGTCATCGCGCATCTCTTTCTTTTCTATGCAGTCCGATAGTGACCGCGCTTTAGGTCATGTAGTCGCCTTAATACAAAATTGATAACTTAGATTCGTGTTTAAAGCCAGTTTTTGTATCAAGAACTTTAACTTTGTCGGAATAAAGTTCGAAACTTAAAAGTTGCTCGGTGGTTTAAACCGGGGTCCGGGGTCTAAACGTAAATCTTGTTTTGTAATAAGACCGAATATCGAATGTGCGTTTTTGTTACTTCTAATGTGACAATATTATCGTAGACCATTTTATGGACGTGGACGTCGACGTCCACGATAATATCAACACGTTAGAAATTATAAAAGCGCACTATGGATTTAAAGAGACAACTTACAAGCATAAGACCACGCCAACTAGTGACGGACGGTATACACACACAGGCCACCAAAAACAAGCAAAATTTCAACATTTTACTTCGGACGAAACTACAAAATTGATGGATTGGCATGGCTTTAAATACATTCGTACAATGATATCTCATGCCATGTCAAATGCACATTTTGATCGTATCACTGAGTAAATTAATAGCATTTTGTAGACATTAGAATTTGATTATATGTTTTATGTTTTTCATTGTTAATTTCTTCACGCCATCGAAAAAGTATATATGGAAATAATTTTTCAGGCCTCAAACTGTTTTTAGTTGTATCAGGAACTCAGGACGGTACGACGTAGTCCTAGGTCATACTTGTCCAGAGGTTTCAAACCACCGCGTATCTTACATGTATGTATTAGGTATCTTTTTCTTCTTTTGAAGTCGATGGCAATCATATTATCACTTGGTTTTAGTAGGTTTTTTATATTTTATTTTTTACTTTATCCTTTTGATGGATTCTTATTTTGTAAATGCGAGGACTTTGTAGGCCTTTTAGACTTTAGATGTGTAGATGATTTCTTATATTAGTACCTGGTACTTGTTGACAGGCCTACGCTGTCCTCCCATAACTATCGTAACTTGAAACCATTGTAAAAACCAACTATTTTTAAAAGAGTAACCGTGGAGTTTCTTGCCTGTTCTTCTCCATAGGAAACGACCAATTGGAACCGTGCACCTAGCTTCTGACGTTTTATAAGTGCCCATGTAGGTTTATGAAAATAAAAAGGCTGGCTCGAGCAAGGGTCGGGGCGGACATGGTATGGGACCTCCACGGCGAGGACGGAAAGACGGCTGTCGGGACTTGTATTTCCTGAGAGTACTGGTGGCTTTACTACTCTCCTGTAGGAGCGTCGTCGTGTCATCGCCGGGGATAGTAACGGTATGCCTCGGTCGGCGAATCCTACTTATGCGGGACGGAAGTCGCGCGGAGGAAGCAGCTCGTATTTATCTATAGCACCTTGCACACCTACGCGACCACTGCAGTCGCGCAGGTGTTCACGTTTAGTTTCGCGTTGTTGACGCTCCCGCTTCGCGTCCCGCGTCCCGTGTACTTGACGCGCAGGTTTGGCCGAAGCTTTATTGTTTGAGTAACATTGATAAATTGTAATTGAGAAATCATGGAACAAAATTGACGTTATAAAATTAACCTCAATTGTCAAATGAAAAACGTCTATAAAGTGGTTTAAAATTAGTTTCGGGTATTTGGTATTCAAATATTGAAATCAGTGATATCTTGGCTTGATTGTGTTGTGTAAAATGGCTCAAGTGGCAGCAACATGTAAGGTCCGTCAAAGTCAGTAAATAAAATAACTTCATTGACATGTTTACTTTTATTTAATTGTGAAATACATTGCTGTATTAAAACCGGGAATTCAATACCATGCAATTTTTAAAACTAATTAATCGTTTTATTTGTGGGTAGAAGGTCGTAGGTTCGAACCCAGACAGGCGTTTTATTATTTATTTATTTATCCATTTATTTGAAGCATCAAGGCCCATATAAACACATATATACAATACAATATTAATATAACTTAAAATACTATAAATACATACAACATTATAATTATACTAAAAACTAACGCACACGAAGTGTCTGCGTCGTGTTTCGCTGACTGGTGTCGTGTAGCCTGCCACGAAAACGGCGGTACACAACACCCTTCGGCCAAAACTCGTCCTCGAGGAACTTGGGGCTTTAATTTGTGTAAATAATTGCATTTTACTGCTTTCAAAACGGTGAAGGAAATATCGTGAGGAAAACTGCATGTCCTAGTACCAAAAATTCGAAGACGTGTGACATCTACCAACCCGCACTAGACCCGGTTGGTGGATTACGGCCCATTCCCTTTTACTGAGAGGAGGCCTATCTTCTAGCAGTGGGAACATTATTGGCTGATTATGCAAACGTTTTATTTTACTAAAAGTTAAATAAAATACCTCTTTGAACCAACCATTTAATAACTGTAAATGCTTTTACTACAGAAAATTTCTTTAATTTTGAGCAAATCTTTGTTTCTTTTTTCTATTCATCATCACAATCATCATCGTCTTCTTCCTCAACTTCCTTGAACTCCACATGGATCTCCAGGCATGCAACCTCCTCAGTTCCTTTAAGCACGAAGGCCGTAGCGCAGTAGACGCCGTATATTCCATCATCGGGTAGTTCGCTGTAGTCGAATACGTAGTCGCTTACATGGTACTCTCCCTGGGGACGAGAAAGAATGATATTGGGATCAATATCACTTGGCTTTAATTCTACAATCGCCAGAAACTTTTATATATAGACCTCCAGACCGTATTTCAGCCATGGCGGCCAATATCAGAGGAGACTAGCCTTTGGCCCGGGATATATTTATACAATAGTGCACAAGCGTGTGCGCAGACACAGGTGCATTCTTTCTTCCCTCACGATGGAACGGCAATCTGACACGACCGGATAAAGATCAGGCACAGGACCAACTGTTTTACGTGCTTTCCGAGGCACAGGTAACACACCGCCAACTTCTGAACTCCGGGCTGTTACTAAGAAATTCCCAACTGAAGAACCTAACCCAGGACCCCACGCAGTACCACGCAGTAGTTCATTACGCATGAGCTCTTAACTTTGAATTCGCAATGTAAATGTGAAAGCGAAGAATGTGCCATTGACCGTAAAAACCTTTTTGCTATATATACCATAGACTGAATTTACCTACGTCATCTGATGCAAGTCGGTACAGAAGCACCAAATGGCCTATAAAACTGCCTATAAATGCCTAATATGGTGCTTGGTAAAGTTCACTTATTGTTTTTAGCATTGTTAACAGTTCAAAACTAACAGTTCAAACACAACACACTATCTAACTAGCATATATCCTGAAGAATCCATACTAATATTATAAATACGAAAGTAACTCTGTCTGTCTGTATGTTATCTTTTCACGCCTAAACCACTGCACGGATTTCGATAAAATTTGGCTGAGAGATAGATTGCATCCCGAGGAAGGACATAGGATAGTTTTTATCGACATACCTCGCGGGCGAAGCCGCGGGCGGAAGCTAGTGCAATGTACAATACACTCGAAACGTAATCCGCGGGTAGTACTATATATTTTTCTGATTTAGTTTACTGTAGTCGATCATATACATTTACTCATTATAAAACTTGCGTTTTTTGCGTTGCGTTTAGAAGAAAACTATACCTCTGCTATAGGAAATTCAGGCGGGTCAACCCCAGCGATTTCCAAGCAAGTCTTGACGTTGTTCGCGGCGTATTTATTGACAAAATTGACGAAGTAGTCGTCCGATAGCACCTGGTACTGCTTGCATCCTCCGTCCACGTATTTGCATACATCTATGCGGACCTGGAAAATTGGATGGCTTTTTTAAGGCATTCACGATTGACGTTAGAACAACCGAGAGTTTTATTAAACTCACAGCCCGCACTGAATTAAAATTCGCGAAAAAATCTACATAATATGATACCGTACATGGTGTAAGCATACATGGCGATAAAACTTCGCGCGATTGGGGTGCTCAAAAAGTTTCTGTGAAAAACTGCGTTGTTGAAATCTGTTGGGAAATCATGATTCGATTTTTTTTGTTTCGACCGTAGAACCGGCTTCTCTTCAACCTACAAAAAGTTGGATAGAAGCTGGTTGGAAAAGTCATATTTTAATTTTAAAAAGATTATAATATAAAACCCACTCCATAATCATCAGTAAAGGGTTCTTCCAACTTAAAATCTGCGTTGAAGCAGTCGTGTGTCCTATTTAATTTCTTCTGGCTGACGTCGAACTTGAACATATGTTTCTCGGCCTCACACTTCGTTATGTAGTTTACTTGCCACACACCAGGACCCTGAAAAATAAACAACCATTCTTACTAATACCTATTATAAATGCGAAAGTAACTTTGTCCATCTGTTAACTTTTCACGCCTTAATTTGGCACACGGATAGACCGTGACCTCGGTTAGGTGTTTTTATCCCAGTAGTGCGTTCCCGAGGGATAATTTCCGACCTCAACGCAGGCGAAGCCGCGCGCAAAAGCTTGCGCGAAATAAATATAGCTGCGTGTGAGTGTGGTGTGACGCTTTTAGGCCAGTCACCGTAGACACAAAAGACGCGTTAATTCGCAAAAAAATGCAGTGTACTAATTTTATGGGATGTTGATAATATAGGTAGATGATACCAATAGTGTAAGACCAAGTTTGCAGCTTCGAAAGATGATAATAATAATAATATAATAATATCCTTGTACACTTCACACAATGCCATATAGTCCCAAGCTAAGCAACCTAATGCTTGTGTTATGGTAACGAGATCTGCGTTAAATGCGTGGTACTCGAAAAATTTAGGAATTATCTGACTTTCAGTTTTGGACTCATACGACGACTGGCCTATTTCTGACTGGCAAAAACCCAATCTATACTTCTACCAGTTGGATTTGAATGAATAAACAATTTTTCTTGCTTTTCTGTCAGTTTAAGATTGATTTGATTGATTGAAGTCAGTTTAAGGAGATTTTTAATGATTTTCATCATTAAAAAACTCCAATCCATCATCAATTACCCGACGCCTAGCTAAGATTAATAAGAAAGAAACATGGTCTTAAAATCTTACAATGTCTCCCGTACCGCACACCATTGGAAAGACACAACACAGCACCCCACATAAGACCAATAACTTCAACATAGCACTGCCTGTATTCAACATTATTAACGTGTGATTTTGAACCAATCGAACCCAATATATAATATCTCAATCCTATAAACATGACATGTTCAGTGGCCATAATGATGGTATCGAATCGCGTGATGAGCTGCAGCGTCAATCGTAATCATGATACACATCTTTATTTACGTTATTTGCAATCGTTACTGAGTTAATTGAATATTATCTTGTAGTTATGCCAATAATGCTATTACAAGGTTAATATTTTGATATAATATTATTAACTAGCTGACCCGACAGACGTTGTCTTATTCAAATTTAAATAATTCATACAAAAGTCCCATAGAAAAAAGACGTTAAGGTTTTTCCCGAATTTGATGATTTTCCGGGCAACTTTCCAATTTTTCTTTCCATAAAAAACCCAATTCGTACTACTCGTATTACGAACATTTCAAAATTAAAAAGTAGCCAAATCGGTCCAGCCGTTCTCAAGTGATGCGCTTACCAACGAACAGCATTTCATTTTTATTTATATAGATAGATTCTGAAGGACTGATTGCTTTACTTTGTCCGCATAACAATAAGTTGCTTATGACAAGTGGTAACGTGAAAAAAATGTGACGATACGTTTCATAGGTTCGTTAATTTAGAAAAGTTTGCAAAAATTAGTACTCTACTGTTGTTAAAATAATTATGACTCCTGCGCCCTGACTTCGTAACACACTTTCAACATCTGAATGATTTTGAACGATGCTTCATAATTATGTTCTCAAAATGTGTCTGCTCAACAACGTAAATAACGCAATTAAAGTTCTTGAACTGTCAAAAGTGAAAGCCATTGCTACTGTAAGTTACGCAATAACCCCGCAGTTCTAATTAATTTTGCAGTCCATCCTTGTACTAAAATCTCCATTTGTGAACTAGTACAACCGTCTTATCATCATAATCAAGCAGCCTTTATCGACTCACTGTAGGGCACAAAGCTTTACTATTTTAACTCTTTAGTCCTTATTATTTTAACCTTCTTTCAAATCTTTGGCAGCTACACAATTGCCATCAACCACTCTTGCCATCGGTCTTTCTACGCTCCTAGTGGCCTTGCAGCCACACTTTTCAGTTTCTTTTAATTCGAAATGTCTGTTCCTATCTCTTTTAACATAATATCACGACTTGTTTCCGCGAATGGATAAGTTGTCCTATACCTTCTTGGAAACCAAGCGTGCGGTTATGTCAGGACCTACTCGCGAAATGTGATGGTGGGCGAGCCTTTTACCATCTAATCAACTGTGGGCACAAATCTAGATTCCGGTCAGCTACTGAGAAATTCGTAATGGAAAAACCCAATAACACTGCCCGGCCTGGTATTCAAACCCAGGACCTTCATGCTCCATGTTGGACAATAACAATGTTGTTCCTCCTATAGAATAATGTACAGGCTTTTCATGGCTTAAATACTTATTGTTCACCTTCTTTGTCTGTTTTGCATCTATCGCTGACTCAACCTGTGGCGGTTTCTACATCGCCACATGCGAACTACGCATCACACTGACGTCACGCAAAATCCTGCATCGCGCAAGTAGAGTTTACCGCGCACCTCTCATTTATAAAAAAGTCCCGACTTCAATCGTCGAGCTATAGCCCACCATACACAAAACCTCTGGTCTGAGGATCCTCCATTTTCTATGTAGGATGAATAAACTTTACACCCTGTACCTCATACCTCTTTAAAGTCAAGGAAAAAGCTCTTAATCTGAAAGTATATTCATAATTGTTTTTAATACTTTAGCCGGGCCACTAGACAATAGCTACTTCACCTTACTTCGTATAGCGATGTAAGTATCATAATAAAATAAGATATTTCTCGGTCAGGAGACGCAGAAGCGGCTCCTCAGGTTTTTTCTTGTCTCCTTTTTTCTACGTAGACTTGAAGCTGAGCTAGTGAATGCTCTTACATAATCCCAATATTAGGTGTACCATTATTGTGATATTCCTTCTGCAATTTTACTAATTGTTTTAGGTAGTAGTAAATCATACAAGTTTATATCAAAATCCATTTATTATTTATTCAAATTAGGCTGAGAATCGGCACTTTTCGAACGTCAAAATTACAAAAGACAGTCCCACAAAATGCCCGCCCTTCACCACTTCCTGGTGCTTTCGCGGGGAAGAAAAAGTGGCGCAACAAACTACCCTAAATAGTAGGTCAATTGATGTTTCCAGCTTTCCAAATCAAAGGATAGTTGCATACGGCCTTATAATTAGGCACTGACTCCATCTAGACTATGACTAAATATAACGCTGTTGTCATAAAAATTAACTCCATGCGTTACTTTGCAAATAAAAAACTTTTTTAGAATCTTAAAAAAAAAAACAAAGCATCTTTTTCTGATTTTACTTTATTTATTGAAGACTCCTTGTAGCGCTAAGTTTTCAATTGCATATCCTCAATGTTATTGGTGGCAATAGCCACGATGTGTGTCGTGACATGTGGTGGTCGCCAACCGGTGGACGTGATGTTGCTAGGTCCAAAACTGAATAAGAACTTCTTGAGGTAACTGTAGCGGTATCTACAACCCCGCATGCGAACAACGCGTCATACTGACGTCACGAAAAATCCTGCATCTCGCATGCAGAGTTTACCGCGCAACTAGCATAGATACAACGGCCCGAGATGAATCATTGGGCAGTTGCCCGGCAGACATAACACCCGTCTGGTTGGAGGATCCTCCCTTTTCTATGGAGGTTGAGTGAACTTTACACCCTGTTCCTCACACGTCTCTATAACTATTAATTACGCTTTTTTCATATTTATTTTCTTACCTCCCTGGGATCGCCCCAATCCCTAAACTTCTCAGATAAACTTACACGTAGTTTATTGCCTACAGCGCCCGTTTGCGGCAGTCAGTTCGTATTGCAAGTCAAATCATTAGGGTGTTTTTCTTCGAACAGCTGGCCAATGCCAGTTGGCATGTACGATATACTTTTAATACAAATATGTAGGTATGTTTACTTCGTGGAAAATACTGAAGAAATTATTTTAAAGCTTTCGTAGTCTCAGAATGGGAAAATGGTTTGAAAATAACTGTTCAATTTTTGACAAATATTTGTTATTTAATCTTAAAATGAAGACACTGTACGAATACAATTATTTATGTCACTCAAAACTTGAATGGCATTAAAATTCTTGCTCAATTTCATCTTCAATCTATTTCTCTTTCTCTTCTTCTTCCGTCTCTATCTTGTTAAACTTCATTCGGGTCTCCATGCAACCCACTTCATCATCTCCTTGTAAAACAAAAGCCTTAAAATTGAATGTTCCAAACATGCTACTAGTGGGTTCGTTGCTAAAAGCGTAACTTTCTATATCGTATTCGCCCTGAAAAAAGTAAAAAACATTAGCACACCATGGTGCATGGGTAAGATGTAGGTACATACATTACATACATAAACTCAGAACACTGGAAAAATGGTGGCAATAATACGTCATAATATCGCCCCAGGGTTTCAGTGTCACAACTCACACCTCGGGTGTTCATTTGTTATATAAGCAGATATCAGAGACGCTTCACTATTTGTTCATTGAACACCTTTCACTCGAAGTGAAACGTCTGAACTCAAAATGAATTCATTCGTGAACTGAGCTAACGATGTTGGATTTTGGCAAACGGCATCTTTCTCTCGCCTACCAAATGATCGAAAATGAAATGAACGTGCATTCCCATATGTAATTTTGTCGGTGTCGTGTGAAGGTGGAATGAGTAAAAAAATTACTCGCGAGTGAAGCGTCATGATATTCATTTATATTTCTGGCCAAAACTATACCTTTGGTATGGGCATCTCTAGCGGGTCTAAGCTAGCGGCCTTGAAGCAATCGGCGACGCTGTCCTTTGCATATCTGTCAAAGAAGTCTATCAAACAATCGTCTACTACCACTTGGGACTGCTTGCAGCTATCGTCCTCGATCTTGCAAATTTCTAAGCGGATCTGGTCAATAGAAAAGTGGAATAATTAATACATTAAACATTGTTATTATATTTTTAATAAATAGAATGAATAGGTACATTAAATAGTGGTATTGGTTTTTCCATCAGAAATTTCTTAGTGGCAGTCCCGAATTTGGATTTGTACCCGGTTGTTGGCAATAGGCTCGCCCCCTATTACATGGGACTTACACATAACTGGGAACATGTGGGTGGACTATCCACCGCTGCCTAACCCTACGGAGATTACAGGCGTGATGTCATGTTATGTTGTTAGATTTCTAACATTAGTTCAGACCTGTTCTGTGGTTCAGACGCCAGCACATCAAGCTACCCAAAACTGTCAAATTTCCCAATCAACTTTGAACCTTATGCTTTAGTCATAAAGTTGAAAAACTATAAAAAAAAATTACAGATTGTAGTAGCGTGATGTAATGGCGTCTGTACATTTGTTTGGAACCATATTGGTTATGAAGGAAGAAATTGGACCCCACATAACTTGGAATTTGGAACTCAAAGCACATACTTCATGGGGCTTTCTGGCCTGGCTGGTCTTTTGCTGCGATTATTGTTTCATTCGGAGCACTTTCCTTTAGAAATCGTGCTTGTTTCACTGTCCACTGTACTGAAAGGTATGATCATAAAATAACATACCCCAAAAGTGTCATCAAAGTCTTCATCAAATACAATATGTCCTTTAAATCCGTCATGAGTCTCGTTGATCTTCATCAGGGCCATATCGAACTTGAACTTGTGGCTATCCTCTTCACATTTAGTTATGGATAACCTTTCCCAGACTCCATTGCCCTGTAAAAGAAGACCGTAACAATTAGATATGGATGTTTGAATTTCGAAAAGTGCGTTGGTAAAAATACATCTAGAATATAAAAATGTTCAAATTGCGGAAAAATTGAAGCAAATGTCATGAGAAAAGGTTTTAAATTGAATTTCGATGGCTATGAGTTTTAGGGGAAGACCAAAGAAATGATGGGTGGACTGTGTGAAAGATCATATGACTAGAAAGAGGGTAACTACTAAGACTAATAGAGATGTATGTACCCCGAATAAATCGGGATAAGCACAAGAGAATGATGGCGAAAATGTTAGCACAGTCATTAACAGATTATGACGAGGATATAGATAGCTCTCTTCGTGCTTTCTCCAAGTTGTCCTTTAAACTAGTTAGCAACTTCCTCAGCATAAGAGAATAGTCACGACTTCGGACTTGGCAAAGCCAAGAGTTTTGTGAAATACTTCGTTCTTTGTGAAGAAACTGCTATATGCAATATCATAATCAGCCTATAATGTTCTCACTGCCGGGACACAGGCCTCCTCCCTATGATAGGTGGTGGACCATAATCCACCACGCGGGCCCAGTGTGGGTTGGCGGATGTCACATGTCTACGAATTCTTAGTCCTAGGACTTGCCGGACTGAACTTGATGTTTTCCTTCGCCGTTTTGAAAGCAGTGGTGATGAAATAAATAAAAAGCGCCTGTCGCGAAAACCCAAAAATTCTGATAATAAATCTTTAAAAGTTTATACAGGTAAAAAGGAACTTGTATTTCAAAAACAAAATAATATTATCGAGTTAAAACTTACAAAATGTTTCGCGTATACCAAAGAGGCAGAAACACACAGAACGCTATATATTACTAACGCTCTCGACATTTCACTAGTTTGTATTACAATCTCTTTGTGTCATTTATTAGAACCAATATATATCTGTTATAAAATTATATGTTCTGAGGCCATAATTATAGATGGCGTGATACGAAACATTGTCATTTCAAACAATAGGCTTTTATATTTTGTACGCTGTCGTCATCGTAAATGAATTAGAACCTTATTTACTGCTTCTTAAGTACTCTTGGCAAAAGTGTTAGGTATGCAAGCAGATAAAACATCGAAGCGTTGTGTGCTTATGGTCTGTTCCAAAAGTATATACTCTGTAAGTAAACACAGTAACACAGTAATAATAGCGATGGATTTCATTTTGACCATTCAACAACATTCATGACTCAAGTTGTGATTGATAGTGTGAGCAAGTTGGGTGCTGTTCAGGTTAAATTCTTATGCATTCACTCACTAATGAGAATTAATAACACATTTATTTATATTTAGAAGGTCAACTCTATTTTTCACCAGTTTTTTCGACAATTGTTGTGTGAATAACATTATTAAATTGTCATTGAAAAATCATCGATGAAAGCAAGAGGTTTTAAAATTAACCTGAACTGCCAAATGACAAACAACTTTAAGGTGATATAAAATTACCTATAGACTTTCCAGTTTGAGTATTTAATAAATCAAATCAAAGCACTATTATCTATTTGTTTACATTTTCGTCAGATACTTTTGGAACAGACTATACAGTCTTTAATATTTGCAAGTCAATCTCATATTTATTTATTTTGCCTACTGTACACATGTATCATTTAACAACTGATCTACTACATACAAAACGAAAACTCGTTTTTATTGTAAATGTTTTTACCTTGAATGTCCTTCTGGTACCTTCCGTGTGCTAGTAACATGCAACCTTTTTTCTCACTTCCGGTTCAGTAATGTTGCACTAATAAAGTGAACGATATAATCGTTACATCTAGGCAATCGTTCGAGTCACACTATGATTTACGAGCTTGTTATTTTTATACCCCGTTACTAATAAACATATTATATCAGATGAATAGTTACACACCGATTTCTCTCTTTCAGTCGTCAGTAATTTGACTTTCGAAAGAAGAAGACAAAGCGTTGTGTAACTATACAGACGCTATACAACGTTTATTAGTTAGTGGTGACAGAGTACTGTTTGTGTTTTTTCTACAGCATAATTGTTGCAATCCTGTTTCTTCTGCTGCCTCACCACAAAATTAAAGTTCGAAATGTTATAAAGAATGGGAAACATTTGATTGTTCCTTTAAAAAGTTATTGATTTCTGATGTGCCTGTTTTGATCTTCTAATGTGCCTTTTTTAATCCTCTAAAAACTTTTTGATCTTCTAATGGTGATCGCCTTTTTTGGATCTTCTGAAACTTTTGTTCTGTTCTTCTAATGAAGATCACCTTTTTTTTTTAACAAAATAGCCTTTTTTTATTTTGTGGCCTTTTTGAAATATGGTCGCAGTTACTAAGCTAGAAGAATAATGTTTATTTTATCTGAAATCTTAGATTTTATTTTGCATAGACGCCCAATTCCCACTAGATAGTAATTACCTTATAATGGAAGAGATGAACTTAACAACAGTTTAACTTTTGCACCCATATTATTTTTGTCTGTTTATATATGTTTTTAACCAATTATCTCTTATTGTTACAGACTAATGAACTGCGCCCTCCAATCAGCGACAGCCTTGGATGAGCACACGATAGCAGCTGCCATGCTGCCACTAGCCACAGCCTACTGCAGGAAACTCTGCACCGGAGTCATACAATACGCCTACATGTGCATACAGGTACGTTTTTCAATTCAGTTCCAAGTCTTATAGATCAGTTTCTGTATACAGCAAGACTTTTGTCGATTTAGCTCCTAAACTGTCATCATTTGCCCAACCTTTTCTCAACTTTATTGGGGTCGGCTTCCAGTTTAACCGGATACAGCTGAATACTAGTATTTTACATAGAGCAACTGCCTATCTGACCTCCACAACTCCGTTCCTGAGTAATACGATACCCCTTCTGAAGACCCATTACGACTATCATAGATCCACGAATGACAGCCGGGATCAACCGCTTAATGTGTTTTTCGAGGCACGGAGGGTTCTTATCTTGGTATGTTAAGATGGTCACCCATCCAAGGACCAACCGCGGCAAGCTTAACTTAACCTGATCGATCGATCAATTTAACCAGGAATGTGTTTACTAATATGATTATTTTTTTCTAGGAACACCCCGTATGGACAAGCCAGCAGTTCTGGGAAGCTGCCTTCTACCAAGATGTGCAGAGAGACATCAAAGCGTTATACCTTCCCAACCCCTCACTTCATCAGAGGGTCCCCAGCCCAAGGTAAGGGCAGGCATACTTAATAACATACACATAAGACATATTTGAGGGTCTATGTTGAAAAAAATGTGGTTTTTCTATTTCGTGTAACTTGTTTTAATGTAATTTAACATTTAGGTATATGTTTTTTGACTCTTTGTACTAGTATCGTGTAAAAGGATACAAGATTCAATGAATTTTTCTCGATACAAAAAAAATTGCAGTTATATCTATTTTTTTACTTTTTTCGATATCACTTCGTAACTCTTAAGAGTTATTCAATGGAATTTACTTTTTAAATTGTATTTATTTTTTTTGTGAAAAAAGGAGTAAATTAGTTTTGGCACATACGTCGTTTTATTCCGAGCGGACGCATATTATAGCCATCTCTCTTCTTTTGCGTTTCAAAAGTAATTGCATCACTTTCGCTCGCTTAGTAGGTTTTCGCGGATTTTATATTTTCGAGGTAGGGCCTTAAGAAGGGTTAACTATAGAACGAAGCTGATGATAGATCTGTCCACGTGACTAAATTCTAGGCGGAACACATTTTTGTAAAATGTCACGTAAAGAAGAAGACTAGAAACTGAAGCACTTTGAAGGCATACTTTACATTAGAGACTGACTTGACTGTTTTCCTTCTTAGTTAGTTTTAATCATGATCTGGCAGTTTGAGTCATTTACGCGGCCTACCCAAATGTCCTTTCTTTGGTATTGTTCGTCGAATCGTTGAGCTCCTCAACTTCTGAATTGAGCTTGTGACCTCTGAGTTTGTTTCGGCATTTCTTCTCAGAATAGTCAGATAGGAAACGCCGAAATCAACTAGTTTAAAAAAATATGATTCACATGTAAAAGTGTTTGTACCTACTTACAGAAAATAAATCATTTATCATTTACTGTCGTTCTATTCTTTAAAAATCTCACTCGTGAAAACTTGGGTGAAGTGAGCGTGAAGTGAGCTGTCATTCCACATGATTCTAGGGATTGACACTCTTGACAGCTTACTTCACCTAAGTTTTTACTGTAGGATCGCTCGGCTGATCTCATTGAAATGGTTCGAATTTGAATGGGCTTAATCTTTAGTCCTTTTTTGACATTCAACAAATGGTCAAAAAACAAACAGCCTGTGGTGTTTGAGGAAAACGTGACCTGTAAGAACTGGTGCTTAAAATACAGGACTGACTTGTTTTTGTTTTTCGTTCCAGAGATGATGAGGAGTACATATCGCTATTAAAAGCACAAGAACCGAGCGCCTTGGAGATCGCGGCCGAACAAATGAGGCTATGGCCCAGTTTACCTCCAGGTAAAACAAAATTTAATACTTATTCTAAGACCTTCCTTCCATAGTATCACGCCGTCTGTCGTTCCTAACTCCTAAGGCTATAAACGTGTGTATATTTTTTTATGCTGTAATATTCATCAACATCAATCAATGTTATAATAGTCCTTTAAACGCTGTTCAGAAATCAAAAAGCCGAAAATGTTAAAAGCAAACAGATGACCACCTTTCTTCCGTCAGTTATTTGCTGTCGGGGGGCAAATCAGATAATAGAAAATGTGTAATTTTCGATACGTCGAATGGTTCGTAAGTAGCTGTGCAGGGCATATTGTATCCTACAGAAAAACAACGCGAATTAATAGCAAGCGAAGAATCAACACTATACAGCCAAGCCATACACTACGCCAACCGGATGGTTTACCTTCTACTGCCGCTAGAGGGCGCCGGCAGACGCGCTGACGTCAGAGGCGACGACGCCGACAGAGCTAGCAATAGCATTACTAATAGGTAAGTTTGGGTGACTTCCCCTTAAATTAACCTTATCCTAATATTAATAGAAAAAGTAGAGACCATAGAGTAGTCCGGAAAAGTATTACCAATACTACACATTACACAGTATTTTTATACAGTCAGTAGTAGTTTAGTATTGGTATACTGCAATATTTTTATCTCACATGTTGACGCGCACTTTACTTGTGGTAATCAAGTGTAGAAACACGCTGTGAATGTGTCTGTAAACGCAGAAGCTCTTAGTACCGTCCAAGACACGGGCGAAGTTGGAAGTGAGCTTGTGTGTGTGTTACGTACTGTCGCTACTCGTCTTGACGCACACAATCACAGCATGTTTGTTGCTTATAATACTTCATAAGCTGGACATACTATGCCTCCCAAGTTTCGTCACAAAATCCGGTTCTCCGTCTTCCGCATCGAGTTTTTAACCAACCTTTTCTTCAAGTCTTCCATCTAATCTAGTAATGATATAAAATAAACCTCTTTCCGTGCAGTGTCGCCGAATCAGATAGTGTGGACGCAGAGTCTGGGTTCGAGGAAGCAGATCCAGGAGAAGCTGGCAACAATGTCATCAAGATGGTCTCCAGATTTGTGGATAAAGTGAGTTAAAAGATTTTTTAATTACTACTTTTTTTCACGATTGTTTTTACCGACCCGAATCAAAACATCGTTCGGTCGTTCATCGTTCGGTAAAAGCTTGTACGGTGTTACAATCTTTCAATATATTTATTTATTACTATAAACCCACTGTTTTTTTCTGTTATTTTTATTCTCTAAGAAAGGAAACAGGTACCAGTATAGTCTAGCACAAAATTAGTGATAGTGTGAAACAGGCGAAATAAAAATCATTTAATATAATCAAAAAGTATTCAATAGAAATAGTTTTTTTTTTTTTTTTTTGTAAAAGCCTTGAAGGAACTCTTGAAAAAGTTCGGATTTCTCCGAATTCAATAAGCAAAATATTAAAATGTCGCGTATTTCTTGTCAGGTATGCACAGAAGGTGGTGTGACCGCAGACCACGTGCGCTGCCTGCACCAGATGATTCCAGGGATCGTGCACATGCACCTAGAGACCTTAGATGCTGTAGCACGCGAGAGCAGACGCCTGCCGCCTGTGCAGAAGGTAAGCGACTTCTAAAGGCTAGGCCTTTATTTGAATTCAGAATCTTAGACAATCATCACCTTTTGAGAACACAAACTTAATTTCATACATGACAGAGTTAAAATTCCGATACTAAAATCTATTTAGCAATTTTACAAATGGCCAATCAAAAATGAACTTAGACTACTTTGCGGTAAAGTTGATTAAGTGTTGTACATATGTTATAACTTTTAGCCTATTGTCTTCCATTGCAAGGCAAAGGCCTTCCTTTCTCGTTTCCACTCCCCTCTGTCTTGACCTAGTGTGGCGACCATCTTCTCCTGGATTTACCCCGATGTCGCTGGACGTTTTCTGGGACCCACATGGTGGTAGATTTGGCCCATGATTCGTTCGATACGCGGTAAACGTGTCGGTTCCAGTCCCACTTAAGCTTGGCTGTTTTTTCGGTGGTTGTGTTTTATGTGTTACTGTAAATGCCCGAACTGCGGTAAATCCTAGGATTTAGCAAGTCTCACCGGTATAAGTCCGAATTTTTCTAAGATTTACCGCAATTCGGGCTTTTACAGTAATATATATATACATAAACTATCTAATATTCTGGATTCAAGTAAACCTGAAAATTGTTATAACGTGGCGAGTGAAGGTACCAGTGAGCAAGGTTGATAATGAAGCCAATTGCTGATTGCACAGGTTGCGCCCCACAAAGAGAAGTATAATTCCTTGTGAATTTGTTGTGATCTCAAAGTTACGGTTCGGGTTGCACACATCCCAGCTCTTACTAATATTTTTCTTTTATTATTTTAACAGTATAGTTGGTACCAAATTAGGTGGCAATAGCGGTTATTGCCCTTTGTGAAAAAACTACATGTCCTAGAACCAAAAATACGCAGACATGTGACATCTACCAACCCGCACTGGGCCAGCGTGGTAGACTACAACCCACTCCCTCTCACAGAGAGGAGGCCTGTCTCCCAGCAGTGGGAACATTATGCTTGTATGCTTGGCATTTCTGTTACAAGTACATAGGTGGGTCAATGACCGCTATTGCCACCACATTTGACACCAACTATACATTAACTTTCTTCATTCTAGCGCCTCTCCGGCAATTTTCGAAAATCTTTCATAAAATCACGCAAGCATTAGTTTGCTTGCCCCCGACGGCGCGACGAGACGAGACCTACACATCAACAAACGAATATGGAATTTATTAAGTACTGAATAAGGTACATATTTCCGTGAAACATTTAGGGTGGTACGGGTATTTCATGTGTATGTAGCTTTCATTTGTCTCGTCCAGTCGCGTCGCCAATGTCACTAATATAAAGTGCATGCCGTCTTATCTTTAACACGTTATACCAAATATTATATTACCAAACTGCTTTCTGGGATGAAAACGTGAGAATACTGCATTTGAAATTGAAGAAGAATACATGTACAGAAATGGGATGGTAGAAGAAACAACCTTTCAGGATGGTAGGGACATCGACGCGCAAACTGAGACCATGAATTGTAGACGCGAAAAAAAATGTTTCATGCAAAAGTGCCATACATACGTGGTCAAAATTAATGGAACAGCTAATTTATTTTTGAAGTGAAAACTTCTTTAGGCGCGTTGGGCATTTTTTGAGATGGGAAAAAACCATTCGAACTCGCGACACTACATTCGGATGTGTTCGGCTGTGCTCGGGATGTACTCGGTTTGTATTTCCGATATGTCAGTGAGTGATGGCAATGTATTCTGTTTATGTTTTGTTTTCACTTCTGTCGGCACTCCCGGAGTGCCATTGTTTTTTAAAAACTGACGAAAAGTTTCAACTCACACAACACACCCACAGTCACTCACACGCTCTCTTTTTAAATTTTTCAATAAACGTCGTATCTCTATGTTATTTGGATCTAAAAATATAACCATTTTGAAAGGCAACAAAATGTAAAGAATTATGAATAGAAAATGTAGTTGTCCTAACTCAAATCAGCTAAAAAGTGAGATAGGACTTTTAGTCATGTGAGCGACCATGACCATCCCATCCCGGGTTTGTTAAGTCTACGTCAATGTGATTGCGGTGGGCATGATTTTATATTGGTAAAGTGTGCATGCGAAAACACAAAATTATTTTTCAAAATGTGCGTACCAAGTCTTTGCCAAATAAGCAAACTTATAACCAGAAGGCCAATTCTCGTAATTTTAAACGTTCAAAATCTAGTTGCAGTCTCATCTCAGCGACAAACTAACGTCAAAAACTTGTCAAAATGTAGGGAAATTAGAGGTATGTTTGACAGATTGAGACTGAGATCAGACTGAACGTTCTTAAAATTACGAGAATTGCCTCTCTGGCCCTAACTTAGGTCTTTGTATGGGTACAAAATCTGTCGCTAATCTTTTCTAACATCAACATTTATTGTTCCAGCCTCGTATAATAGCGCCAGCATTAGTGCCCGGAGAGACGGTCTCGGTTCCAGCCTTACGTGCCTACCTCGTCAGCGATGGTCGTAATACGGCACTGCTGCCAGCTGAAGGCGCATTGTTCCTTACCAATTACAGACTCGTGTTCAAAGGCACGCCTACTGATCCGTACGGTGAGTGAACTTTAAACCATTCATAATAAAAGTTCGGCTGACGAGAGGGTGCGTTCTTGACACTTGTCAGTTTCATACAAACGAATACGTGTTTTGCGAATCTGTTACTGAATTTATTAGCTTCTAGAATTGTCGTACTGACAGGTGTAAGCAGGATACCTGAAGGCCAATTCTCCTAATTTAAAACGTTCAAAATCTAGTCGCAGTGTCATCTCGGCGACAAACAAATGTCAAAAACTTGTCAAAATGTAGGGAAATTTGAGGTATTTTTGACAGATTTTAGAGAGAGAGAGAGACTGAGATCAGACTGTGAACGTTCTTAAAATTACGAGAATTGCCCCTCTGATACTAAGTTAAGTTTAAAGGTGAAGAACAAATGAGTGATATATAGAGGACCTTTATACCACATCCGACGAACTTTGGAGCCTCGACGCCACTGAACCAGATCACATTTGATTCTACTTGGTTACTCAGTTTAAACTGGCTACATATATAAGTAGCCTTTATTCTTTATTTGATCTATTTTGGAAATTTTATTCACTGTGGACAAATCAACCAGGAATTACGCACGTTAAGTTGCGCACTATGTCAGGAAAATAACTAGTAAACACACCTTCCAATAGATAAGTAAATAGATAATAAATGCATTATTGAAATCCTTATAACGGCCTTTTCTTTGGTGTCCTCCTTTAACCCTAACAGCTTAAACTAACATTTATTTTCATTTTGTCAACAGCTTGTGAACAGACAGTGGTCCGCTCATTCCCACTGTGTTCCCTCACCCGAGAGAAACAAGTCCGTACGCACTACTTGCCGCACTTGGAGCAGTCGCTGCAAGAGGGACTGCAGCTAAGATCTGCCACCTTCCAGCTGATCAAGGTAGTATAGCTTATTATACACATTATTACTAGTTTGAGAAGTGCCTTTTTATTGCATACATTTGCTGTTAGCAATTCTATGCAACAGTAAACTTTTCAGTTTTACATTTAATTAAAAACTCTTAGTCCGGCGTTTGAATTTACAAAAAGAGCCTAGTTGAGGTACTGGGGCCGTATTATGAAGTATTAAAAAGTAGAACTACTAAAATACCTATCTCCCGAATTATATAAGTCGGTTTAAAAAAAATCATAATATTCTGACTCTACACGAGGGAAGGAAAATTGCAGATCTTGCTTTCTTATTTACCGTTATGAAAGGATCTACTGACGTCAAACAAAAAAGAGATTTATTTTTATTTTTTATTTTATTTATTTGGCTCACCAACAATTGAATACACTGATACAAAGATATGAGTTACATCCAAAAGACATATAGACTAGTGTACCAATTTCTTACAGGTAAGCACATCACGCATTACTTATTTGTATTGAGCGCCTACTTAAAATTAGATGAGTTCTTATACTCACCGAATATAATTGTTTTCAGACAGATTCTAAATAAAAAATAAATTCAACAGCATAGTTCAAATTAAAATCACATGCAATCAAAATCAAATTAAAAATAAAAAACAAAAAGCAATTTTAAATCAAAATTAAATTAACATTAGAATAATTTTTTAAATTAAAATCAAAAATAAATTAAAATTACACAAAAAAGATTTTACAAGTTTTTGTACATAATACTTCGGAACTTGCCAAGTGAGTCAGAGTGCACATCAACAAGATCACTGCAGCTGTTTAATAATTTACATAGGCGGGGGATTGGAGAGTTAGCACCCAGGACAGTTCTGCGAAGAGGAGGACATAAGGGGGTTATAGGAACTCTTGGGCTTTTCGTGGGTACGCGGATTTTGATCCTGCTCAACAATTGGGGACATTCAATTTTACATCTTAAAATTTTAAATAAAAATAACGAATCCAGTAAATCTCTCCTCTTCTGTAGGGATATCATCTTGAAATGCAAGAGTCTCTCTTTATAGGATCGTTTCTTTTTAGCAATCCCGCAAGTGTAAGCTAAGTGCCACAGGAATCTTTTTTGAACCCTTTCCAGTCTTAGCGTGTGGGTGGCATAGTGAGGTCTCCATACAGTGCTGCAATATTCTAACGAGCTACGCACCAAACAATTGTAAAGCAGAATTTTAGTATTATTGCGACGAAAATAAGTAACATTTCTTAAGACAAACCCAAGCATTCTAGAGGCTTTTTTAACTACATTTTCAATGTGGGGTACAAATGTTAACTGCCTATCGAACAAAACTCCCAAGTCTCTTATCTGTTCCACTTCCTGAATTAAATTGCCACTAATATAGTAAGCAGATCGGGTTAATTTAGTTTTCCTAGTGAATTTCACATGGTAGCACTTGCTGATATTTAACCTCATATCATTATCATCACACCACTTTACTAACATGTCAATATCTCTCTGTAGCAACTCAACATCCAGGTTTGATTCAATTATTCTGCAAAATTTTAAATCGTCAGCATACATGTAACACTCAGAAAATTTCAACTCATTGGCAAGATCATTACCAAATAGGTTAAATAAAACTGGGCCAACATGTGATCCCTGTGGGACGCCAGATGTGACCTTGTAGGAGTTTGATTGGTAGCCATTGAGGGCAACAAAGAAGGAACGATCATCGAGATAGGATTTAAACCAATTAAGGAAGGAGCCAGTGATGCCGTAAGCAGTTAATTTATGTAGAAGTATTGTATGGGGGACGCGATCAAAGGCCCTGCTAAAATCAGTATATATCACGTCAACTTGTTTCCCAGCGTCAATGGCACTCGTTAGGGTCTCCATGAAAGTCACTAGGTTTGTGCATGTAGACCTGGAACTCACAAAGCCATGCTGAGAATTACTAAGGTAAAGTTTCAAATGAGACTGCAGGTAGGGACAAATCAAGGATTCAAAAACTTTGGCTAGGGTAGATAAAATTGAAATTGGCCTATAGTTACCTACATAATTGCGATCACTGCATTTATGAATTGGTACCATCTTAGCTACCTTCCAAGTATTTGGAAATATGCCCGACGCAAGTGATCGATTGAATATTTGTAATAAGGGCGCTACCAGAGGCGAGGCACACATGGAGACAAAATAAGGAGGAATTCCATCTGGCCCAGCGCCTTTTCGACGATCCAGTGAATTCAATTTATTGAGCAAGGCATCACTTTCAATCGTGGGAGTTGTCAAAGGCAAACTGTAAGCCAACATGTCTTGCATATATTTTGAGGAAGGTAAATGACGAGTCGCATGTTGTTGACTGTACATGGAAGAGAAGTGAGCAGCGAACATTTCTGAGATATTGATGCCATCCGAAGACGATATAACGCCATCGGTCATTGTAAGGGGATAAGAACTGGTGCCGCCTCGCTTGTCCTTGACATAAGCCCAAAATCGCTTCGGGTCCTTGATTATTGCTGTCTCTAGGTCGCTAACATATTTATTGTAACATGAGGCAGCCATAACCGAGCACCGTTTACTAAGCAGTTTCAGTTCAAGCTCATCCATGGGGTTTTTGTAGGTTCTGTATCGCTGGCGTATCTTTTCCTTTTCTCTCAAAGTTCTTATTAAATTTTTATCGAACCAAGGAGGATGTGTCTTATGTTTTCGTGTGGTAGGGGGATCTTGCATTTCTATAATATTTTTAATTTTACCGTAGAATATACTGAGCATATCGTTCACATCGTGAGTGCTATCAAATAAAAGGTTCCAATCGATCTCATTTAAGTGTTTACAAATAATATCATAATCCAATTTGTAAAAATTTTGTCTTTTATTTCCATTATAAGGAAGTCTTGTGTCTTTATATGATTTCAAATTAATTTCGATTGGGGGATGCAAGGGGTCAATTATACTTAGGGGGTTCAGAGCGGGACATACGATACCGGAATTTAAGTTAGTCAACGCAAGGTCAAGTATTCGTCCTGACATATTTGTTATATTGTTAAGTTGTGCTAATTTGTTTATGTGACTAAAATCAGTTAACAAGTGACCAATACCCGGTGCCGCATATCCACTATCTAACTCACTTACCAAGCTCCAATCAATATTACTTAAGTTAAAGTCACCAACTATACACGACTTCAGACCCGACTGTCCAAATATGGTATTACAAGAGTCCAAGAAGTGTTCTAGCGTTGAACGAAGTACAGGCGGAGGCAAATAAACTGCGCACAGAGCCAGTTGACGGACAGACTTTGTAATCGAGATGTCTATGACGACCCACAAATCTTCACAATTGCTTTCCCATTGAGTCAAGCGTTTTGAATTTATTCCCTTTAGTACAGCAATCAGAACACCCCCTCCATCTTTTTTCCTGTTATCTCTATCTCGCCTATAGACTACATATCTATTATCAAAAAGCTCTGAGCTCATTACAGAATCATTTAACCATGTTTCGGTTAATATTATTACATCATAGTTTTCGCACGATACTTGACGATAAAAATTATGACATTTAGTACGTAATCCTCTAGTGTTTTGGTAATATATTCTTAAATCCGAGAATGATAATCAAGTTTTATTCACCTTTACATTGACAAAAACCAGCGTGAACGAAAATTAAAACTAATTATAAGATGAAAACAGAAAATTAAACAAGCTTATTCAATGTATCCTTGTTCCTAACCAAAATGTGTTCCGATTCCTGTGCCTTTCGCATAAATATCCGACCACCTCGTACCCAGACAAACTGATATCCGATTTCCTTGGCTTTAATTCTAGCGGCAGCATGGAGTGCCTTGTTGGTAGTGGACAGATGTTCTGTAATATAGATCGGGGATTTAGCTCCTGAGTATCCCAAGTGTGTTGTATTCAGTTTGTTGTCTGGATTTGATTTATTAAATTTTATGGTAGCTGCAAGAAATTGGTCACGATTACGGGGGGAACCAAGTTGTACTACCACGGCGCGTGGGCGGGAATTGCTAGCATTTTGTTTAGCGACTCTTGTGCAATGCTTAATGTCATTGTCCTGAATACCACTCCCTACTACTTTAGATAATTGTGACACAATTTCTATCAAATTTTCTTGTTTCTTTTCCGGTAGGCACTGAATTTCCACATTGTTTGCACGGGATTGCTGTTCCAGTTGATTTATGCGTGCAGACAAATCGTTAATACACACCCTCATCTCTGAATTTTCCATTTGCAACTCCTTCATATTCTCCTTGGACGCTGTGTACTCTTTTAAAAGATCTTCATACTGATGGTTCATAAATGTCATAGATTTTTCCATATTCTCCATTTGATCTTTTATTGGTTGCAGTTGTTGATTCAAGGTGAGTTTCATGTTTTCTATGTACTTCGAGAGCATCTCTGCCTGTTCCTTTTTAACTGCTACTTGAATAAGTTGACGAATATCGTCGGGTCCTAACGCAATTTCAGCAGGCGCCTGAGGTGGCGATCCAACGGCTTGCCTCTTATTGCCTCTGGTAGTTGTGATATTACGCAAAGGCGTATTATCGGATCTGCTATGTTTCTGCCCCGGGCTAAGGCATTCGGGACAATGCCACTCAGCAGGTACACTGTAGTCATCAGTTATGGAAAGACATTTATAATGATATGCCTTGAGACATTTCACGCATTTAGCGTATTTTCTGTTGGCAGCCGTTTGGTCACAACATCCCATTTTCATTCCAGGACTCAGCGACATAACAGAATGATCCTCCATTATAATATGACTTTTTGTGACAACGTAAACAAACGATTAAGAAATTATACGTAGGTATTCTTGACTTAGCTTGTGTGGCGCTCCAATGCTTAGCACAGGTAATCGGTCGCGAGAAAAAGGTCGTAAGCGCCGTGCGTAGCTCGACGCTTACGCGTTACGCTGAATCACTTCACACTTATTGTTAGAGCCGGTAGATTGTAACTTAATGCAAATGTTATTTACGAATTCTGCAGTATTTATACACTTCACCAATTTAGTTCAAAATGCAATGTTACACTGATAACTTTGACCTTGTAGTTCTAATCACAGGTAAGAGTTTAAGCGTCTTTAAACAATTTATAACAATAAAAAACCCGGAGCGAGTTGTACCGTGACACCCTCAACAACGTCGCCGTTAACAACCCGAATACTAATGTGATACTGCTATCGGCTTTCTATAGCTCCATCTCTCTCTCTCACAGAATAAAAATGAGACGTACCCAGATCATGTTTATACTGTGCTTTCAGTGTGGACGAAAACGGCTATTTCGTGTTTGATATTCTGCACCCGACTTTGCATCCGCGCAAACTCCTCTTTCTGGATGAACCCTAAGGGGGTGATTCTACTTGTGATATTAAAAATCCTTCCCAGATGAACCCATTTGTACCCAAACCCAAAATAATATAACGTTCTCATCGCAGGTGGCGTTAGATGAAGAAGTAAGCAGCGAGGCCGTGGAAGCGTTCCGCAAGCAGGTGGCGCGCCTGCGGCACCCCGAGCACGTCGCGCTGCACTTCGCGCTCGCGCCGCGTGCGCAGGCGCCGCCCAAGCACAGCCAGCCCAAGCACCACACGCTCAAGTATAATATCAATAATACACTAATGAAAAACCAAAGGAAATTAAAAAATAAATAAAAACTTGACTAAAAATAGAAAATAGCGTTCCCTAAACTAATATAAGAAAGTAACACACAAACTTGAAACAAACGGTAACTCTCAGAAGAAGACCTGCGCAGTCGGCGCCATTTTTGTTGTAATGACAGAAGGCCGACAACAAATGAAAACACTTGCACGCATACCTGCGTGCGCGTGTACGTGAACCAACTGCAATCTTAAATGACAAACTTTTGTTATTGTCGCTCTATGTAAACATGTGTGTATATATGCTTACGTTTCACTCGTTTTATAAAGCCGACCTTCTGTACCTCTTCGCCCGTTCTCTTCCGTAACGCAATCAAAGTTATTAACTAACAAAACTTCATCTTTTGAACAGGGGCTTCGCCAAGAAAACCTTACTGAAGACAGCCCGTCGCGCCGGGCTCAAGCCGAAGCCATCCAAACGTCAGAAGTACGTGCTCCCTTCAGCGGATGCGCGCTCTCTGACGTCACCGCCGCTCATGTCTTCGCTGTCTGCCGACACGCTTTCACGTGAGTTTATAAATCTATACATTAACAAGAAACCAGCCTATTATTGTCTCATTGCATGCAAAGGCCTCTTCTCATACAGAGAAGGCACGTGCATTGATCACTTTAATGACAGCTCGCGAAACTCAAATTCTCTTACAAGTTTTGCCAATTACAACCATATTTACTGTGTATTTTGATATATTTACTAATTAATAATCATTTAAATCATCAATATAGCTCTCGAATTTATACTTGAGGGAAAACGTCATGTTTTCATGAAAATTGATTTTTTAAGATATTTTTTTTATTTTTCAGTGGAAGAGCTAGAACTTGGCGGCAGTGAGACCACAGAAAGTCCAGCTGCGCGCACATTAGAACGTGTGCGAGAGCGTGTGTACGCGCGCGACTGGGCGCGTCTGGGACTGGCGCAGCCGCCCTTCAGGCTGGCACATGCCAACGCTGTCTACACGCTGTGTAGAAGGTAAGCTATTCTAGGTATAACACACAAAGTGCTTAAATACACTGTCAAATTAAATGAACTGGCGAAGCTTCACAGACATGGCGGTTGTTGATATCAAATCACGGTTAAAAAACAAAAAAGGTATACCATACCAATTCTATTAACCAACTTTTTATGGTTTAGATGCCCGAGATATTTTATGTCATGAGAATTTAAACTTTCTGTTTCCAACATATTGATTATCCCTGAATGTTACTAGTTTTAAATGCGGGTACAGTTAATAACATAAGCTACTGTTTAATATTAGGCAATGTAGGCATAGTTTGCAAGCCAATAAATAAATATTGTTATTTATCTCTGTCTAGTTACCCAGCAGTTATTCCAGTACCAGAGAGCTTCGGCGACGACTCACTGCGCAGAATATCGCGATGTTACCGACAAGGACGGCTGCCAGTTATCACCTGGAGACATCCAAGGACACATGCGTTACTATCTAGGTAAGATGAAATAATTATTGTCTTTATTTCATTTTGATACGTATCGTTTACATTTTTTAATATTTTTATATTATTTTTTTTATTATTATATTTTATTATTATTTATAAAAAAATATATGAAGATAGAAGGCATCAGAGACAGGGTCCAAGCCAAGCTGCCGGTGATCAGGGCTCTATAGAGTTGAGCCTCCTCATGCGTGCCGTATCCAGTAGTACTGTTTTCTGAATACCCCTTGATCCTTTTACGCTTCCTCGCACATTTTTTGTGTATAGGCTCGCAGAATCTATTAAGTACCTACTATGTTACAGATCAGCTGCCCCACACCACAAAGGCGTGATGGGTATGCTGAAGTCGAGCCACCAAACTCCTGGCAGCACGCAGAGCGGGACGGAAACCACTTCCAGCTTAGAACAGGTAATTAGTAACCATTATTCTCTCACAACATATAATAAACTAGCTGACCCGGCCACGCATTGCTGTGGCTAACGTTTTTGTTTTTTCTATCCTATCTTTCATGTTGGATCAAACTGCATATGGTGTACAAATTTGATCAAAATCGGTTAAGTAGTTTAGGAGTCCATCGCGGACAAACATCGTGACACGTAATTTATATAATATTAAGATAGACTCAAACTAGCCCTTTCTCAACTATTTTGGGGAGGATTTACGGTCTAACCAGCACCCTAATTGTGAAGGATGTTGCTAATCCATTGCTTCAAATGTTCGTTTTTTTTTTTATCTATTCAACCACGTAAACAACGTAATGAATGTTGTTGAACTGTCAAAATGTTAATATTTTATCGGCTACTTACTGCCATGATTGCAAACAATACTTTCCTAAGGTAACATGTGCTGTGCCCTCTAGGCGGGAGAATGATGAATTTGAAAATAGATCATGCTCTTTCGGCAAGTCCTGTTCTTTCGTGGAAGGAACAGCCATCACAACCGTATAAAAAACTGATTAACTACAGGAATATTCTATCGTCTTTCTCAGGAACGTTACCTAGCAACACTCGTAGCCTGTACGCCTGCTTCGCGCGGCGACCTAGAAGACTCCAGTTTGAGTTTAGACTCGTTGTTGCTCTGTTGTGAAGATCAACAGGCTACGCATACTCCTTTGTTGACTAAAGCGGCCGGGACTCTTGGGTGAGTTATATGAGTTAGGGGGGGGGGTGGGGGGGTCTGGGCATTTTTGTAGCTGGATTTTGAATGAGGAATTTTGATTAGTGTCTTCAAAAACAGTTTTCCTTTTCTTCAAAATCAAGCGTATGGTTCCCCATTTTAACTGCAATGTGGTTAGTCTGTTTTCGTGAAGGTTACAGATAATAGATTATCTTTATAAAGTTAGTTGACATTTTTCCACTTCAGCTGTGACACACCACATTATGATCAGAAGTGAAAACAAAACATAAACAGAATACTTTGCCATCACTGACATATCGGATATACCTTAAAACCGAATACCTCCCGAGGACAGCCGAACACATCCGAATGTAGCGCGGTGTCGGTAACAGCGTCGCGAGTTCAATGGTTTATTTCCATCTTAAAAAATGCCCAACGCGCCTAAAGAAGTTTTCACTTCAAAAATAATTAAATCATAATGTGGCATTACAGCTGTAGTGGAAAAAGGTCAACTAACTTTTAAAAGTCACTGTATAAAGTGTGCCGCTGGTTCACGCACACGAGCGTGTGGGTACAGAGACAGCATGCAATAAGTATGCAATCATGTTCTCACTGTCTTAGTCGACTGTTGACCGGCGAGACCTTAGTATGCAAGCTTGTACGCGTTACCCTGTTCGCCTTCGCAAACAGCGTAAGGTTGGTATTAGTGTGGTAATATAGTTGACACGAGACAGTATAGTAGTGTAGTTGTTGTTGACACGCAGAAATACGTTGTACTGTCAGTATTAAAGATACTGACGACTTCAACTTGTCAGCATGTTTTATTGCTATTTTAGCTTAAAGTTCAAAAGGCGCGCCACTAAAAATAAATAAATGTCAGACGCGAACGTGTTTAATCGCTGATTGCGGTTCTTGGGTGGCCGGTTACCGATGCCAAGCCCAACGCAAACTGTCAGCATAAATGGTGAACATTTTAGTATGAAGGTTCAGCCCGATTCCCGTGTAGTTGTAAGCCAAGTAACATGTCAGTTACGTATCAGCGTGTTGGGTCGCAACAGCGGCGGCAAGGCCGGGCCGGGCGCGCGGCACTTCGGGCGCTGGGGCTCGCTCAAGGACCGGCGCCAGGCCTCGCACCTCGACCTGTACGCGCCGCGACAGAGGCTGTCCACTGCCGATGCGGACTCCGGTGAGTACACCGTCGTTCTTTATACGACTTAAATCAGAATTTTTACCCTTGATAAACCTGATATTGAATGGCTAAATTCCTTATTTATGGTACTTACACATTGTTACTCGATCACGTAAACTGAGACTTTTCAGTTAATAGGTAAAGTTTCTTAAGCGTGATGATACATATAAGGTACGCGTGCACTAGGACGTTATCCCCTTGAGCTGTTAATATAAAACTAGTCAATAATTTTTGTTTCATTGTTGGTACTCACACACAGATAACAAATACCTAACGTCTAAAAAGTTTCGCCAATTAATTCAATTCGACTCTGAATTTGTATTGTTAGTTGTAGAGAAGTAAAACACATGTCCAAATCATGCCCATTCCCAATATTCATACCGAGATATAGGCCTTTTGGCCTCGTACAGAACTTTCACTTTTAACCGACTACTAAAAAGGGGGAGATTCTCAATTTTGGATGTTTAAATAAATATTTTTTGTTTTTTTTTTTACTTTTGATTTTATTTTTATGTTTCTATGAGTGTTTAGTTGAATTTATGATATTCCTGTGCGAGTCCCTTGTTTCTTTCTTTCAATTCTATACCACTAACATACATATATTACAAAAAATTTCATGCCCTGTAAATAAATAAAGATTAAAAATAAAACATGTCGTCATCTGTTTCCACAGTATGCGGCGAAGCCTCTGGCGCAGGTCGGCGGGCGTCCCTGTACGTGGTGTGCGAGAAGGGAGGCGCGGCGTGCAGCTGCGCAGGCGCAGAGCCGGTGCCGGCCGAGTACCCCGACGCGCGCGCCAGCAAGCACGCCTTCAAGAAGCTCATGCGCGCCGCCGTGCCCTCTGCGCCGCCCGCGGCTGACCATCCAGGGTTCCTTAGGTAGGTTCACGCTCTATTTTTAAATGCTTTAACTTAACAATAATAAGGCCCAGTTTCCTCTAACTGGAAGCGGAGAGGATATATCTCGAACAGGCGTTAGGGGTCATGGAAAAAGGGGTCTTAATATTTAAAAATCGTGATTTGGCATGAGAAGAATCACTAACGCGCGGTTCCTATAAATCAAAACGAATCGTTTTGCTTACCAATGTTATCATTATTTATTGCCAAACTGTAAATAGATTCTTAAGCAAATTTTTCTTGTGTTAGCTACTTCCATGTGATCTAGCACAAGACACTGCTCTTACTATGCAAGGCTATGAAGCCTCTGCTTGATTATTACGTAATTATTGATTTGATAACATGAATCAAACCCCAAACATCAATAACTCTCGTCAGGTTTTATTACCCAATCCACTATGTTGTCAGAGATTTCATGCACTTTTACTATTATCCAATTTCCTATTTTTGTGATTTATTGCAATTTTAATTTACCTTTATGAACCCGCAAGTAGTTCATTTAATCCCAATTACAGCTTTGATTTTGGTTAGGTTTTCAGTCAGAATTTTAAAAATAAAACCAATCCTAAACAATATTTAAAATTTTCAGGCTTATAGAAGAATCAGGCTGGCTGTGGCAGCTGCGGCAGTTGTTCCAACTGTCCGGTGCTGTAGTGGATCTATTAGACCTGCAGGGATCATCCGTGCTGTTGTCTCTAGAAGATGGGTGGGATGCTACAGCACAGGTAAACTCAGAACAAACAGACTTAAAGAATAAATTACATGGGTAAAAAAAAAGTTACCTGATTACCAAGCAGCTAAATAAAATTCCTCAATAGTCTAACTTATCTTTTGCATAACCATTTTTAGCGATGTTAGATTTTTTTCATTGCAGCCCTCCCAATTTTTTTACTCAAATAGGTATAGTAACATTAATAAATCATTATCTAATATGTAACTGGCTCTGCCTTTATAATTTCAGATTTCATCACTAGCGCAAATCTGCTTAGAACCTTACTACCGAACATTAGAAGGGTTCCGTATTTTGGTGGAGAAGGAGTGGCTGGCATTAGGCCACAAGTTCCAGCAGCGGTCTAACATAGGAGCTACGCCACAACAGGGCTTCACGCCTACTTTCCTCATGTTCCTGGATGCTGTGCATCAGGTAAAGACTTGGACCTCGCACCATAACCAGTAGTGGCAGTTATAGTTGCACTGTACAACGCCACAGTTTGGCGCGAGGCCAAAATTTGAACTAACGCCGCCATCTTGAACTAACAACCCCAGGGGGGTTGTCAATATCATTCAGGCGCCAAAATATTTTCAATTATATTTTGGCGATTTTGAACCATGTAGAGCACTCCACATGGTTCAAAATCGTCAAAATATCTGCTATGAAATTACTTTTTGTATACGTTTTTTTTTAAAACTTTGACATACTTTGACATGCTCCAACTTTGGACTCCCCACTACTTGAGCAGCTGACGGTCAGATTTTTTATGCACTAAGGGAAAACTATTATTAGTATGATTTTCAGTCGGTATAAAAGTACATTTTTTTAACCACGCTGACTATAATAACCAGGTTATACAAGATACGCACAAAGAAAAAACCTTATGTTTATTGTGACTGGTTGCTCACAACAATAATTTGGCCAGTCATTAAAGTCGTCAGTTTCGCATTAAAATGGATAGTCCTTGAGAAACCTTGGAGTTACCTTTTGATGCAATCACCCAAGCATATTACTGTTTTGTTAATTGTATAGTAGCTTTTCTGCCTTGGTGCGTACGTTAAGCCGTTACTCCTGCGCCTGATCTCTCTCCGGTCGTGTCGGATTGCCTACCCATCGGACTATGAGAGTGAGGGAAGAGAAAATGCACCTGTGTCTGCGCACACACTTGTGCACTATAATATCTCCCGCGCCGAAGGCTGGTCTCTGCTGAGATTGGGTGCCGTGGCCTGAAGGAGTTTATTTAGTCGCTTTTCTATATTTCCCTATCACTAAACAAAACTTTATCTGCCACAGCTCCAGAAACAGTTTCCTCTAGCCTTCGAGTTCAACGAGTACTACCTGCGTTTCGTGGCGTACCACAGCGTGTCGTGTCGCTTCAGGACGTTCCTACTGGACAATGAGGCTCAGAGGGCCGAGCTGGGGATCACTGCTGCTGATGATAAGCGAGCTGATACTAATAGGATGGTGAGTAGCTACTCCTAGTAATACTAAATGTCACAGTTTTACTTGATAAACCGGATAGCTATTTCAGTGGTAGTTATTATTCCTGAGGGGCAATTCTCGTAATTTTAAGAACGTTCACAGTCTGATCTCAGTCTCAATCTGTCAAAAATACCTCTAATTTCCCTACATTTTGACAAGTTTTTGACATTTGTTTGGCGCTGAGATGAGACTGCGACTAGATTTTGAAATTACGAGAATTGGCCTTCTGATATTATATTGTTATTAGTCACATTACCAAAAGATCCAACACTTTGGTTCGTTCTTTACACCAAAACATACCACATTGATTACATACAATGTTCTCCCGCAGGTGTACCTATACGGCGCGGGCGGCGAGGCGGGTGCGGGTTCTGAAGAGGAGGCCCCGGGCCCCGGCGCGGCGGGCCCCCGGGCCCCCACGCTGGGACACTCGCTGTTCGACTACATCGACAGACACCATCAGAAGGCGCCCGTCTTCTATAACTTCTTGTATACGCCGGATTTGGATAATCCGGTGAGTTTTGTGATCAAATTCTTATATTCGTTTATTTATTTATTCAAACTTTTCGCACAATAAGGAATAAAAGCGGACTTAATGCCTTATTAGGCATAGGTTTATGTTTTCCCTGAAATAATAATCATAGTTTGGCCTCAAGTAATTGGTACAGATTGCTGAAACATGACATGAAATGTAACACTCACGTTGAAACATATTCGTCTACTTGTTGCATTACATTTCATAATGTATTGTTTAAAGTAGAAATCTTCTGTCAAGTCGTATTTCTATAAAATCCTATAACCGGTTTGAGGCCAAATCAGAAAAAAAATCTGCCATGTTTCGAAGTGGAATCAATACAAAAGAACGTTATTTTGGAGAGAAGATAATTTATATTACATTTCATTTTACATTTTAACAATCTGTATAGCCCGATTCACTGGCTGCAACGGCTCTGAAGAGTGATGGTGAGGTACTACGCAGCGAGTAGCTGACTCACCCCTCACTCCCTCTGATACCTGAATTAGGTACTGTGCAGAGATTCGCCTCACGTTCCGAGCCGCCTTAAAGTTTGAATCGGGTAGTCTAATAAGACCAATGCCGGATGGTCTTATTAGAATGTATTTTCCAGGATACTAATCAAATCTTTTTATTATTTCAATTTACACCATTAAAAGGCACTTTTGAATGTCGCAAATTACAAGAATAAACAAGAATTGATTCTAGTTGCCTCTTCCGAAAGGTAGTTTCGTATGAAAATGTATTTAGAAAAAACACCAAATGTAATCTTAAAAAAAAAAAAAACGTTTTAACCAGTTGATTTTCTATCTGTTACTGTAAATGTTGCTTCCGTTTCCTCATTATCAATAAAACAATGTACTCCGCAGGTACTCCGTCCAGTCTCAACAATCAGCGCACTAGAAGTATGGCAGTACTATACTAGCGAAGAACTATCACACGGAGCGCCTTATGACCTGGAAGTGTTAGCTCCAGCAGAACCGGAGACGAGACACCCGCAGCGAAGAGTCGTCACCGCTGGGTAAGGATATGGAGCCTGTTTTAAAACCATTTTAACGATGCTCAAGCCGGAACCTTAATTTAAAACTAGATTTGAGTAGACTTCTTTTAGAAACCAGCGACCCGAGGAGCCGCTCCTTCATCGCACGGCCTTTAAAATTTGACAAAACAGCGAAATTTCTTTAAGCAAGTTTAATATAAATGATTATAGATCTTTCGAAATAAATTCTTTAAATGATGCCAAAAACCGCATCAAAGTTCGTTGTGAAGTTTAGAAGGACAACGCGGTCATACAGACATGAAAAGCTTGATATAATACTAGCTTCTGCCCGCGGGTTCGCCCGCGTGGATGTCGTTAATTATCCCACGGGAACGTGCTACCGGGACAAAAAATAGCCTATGGAATTTTTTTATTGCGCAGCCTCTTGCGCGAAGTTCATACCGGCCATGATTCGCCGGCCTTGTTGTATCTTTTACAGCCTGCAACTCTTCTAGCGTTAGTTGTAACTCGGTCATAACATACTTATTGTAAGTATTAGCCTGCATCATCCCACAACTGGACAAAGGCCTTTCCCCATGACTTCCAGCTCTTTCGATCCAGGACTAAAGTGGACCTCTGGTCGTTTGTTTTCTGTTTTCTCCAGCTCGTACCACCATCTTCTACGGGGTCTGCCGCGACGCCTTCTAGCTGTGTCAGGGCTCCACGTGGTGGTTATTTTGGCCCACAGCTAATAAGCTGCCCAATAGGGCATACGGCAGACGAAGCCAGCCCAGTCCCACTTCAGCTTAGCGGCTTTTTGAGCAACGTCAGTAATCAGCGCAGTGTGGTGTTGCGAATATGGTCTGACAATTTGACGCCGAGAATACTGCGCTCCATTGCACGTCATAACATAATTCAATATTATTGTCATAGGTACGAGAGCATAGCCCGTAGTATGCCGGACTCTTTCTCCGGACTGCTGGAGAGGATCCGCCAGTTGGAGCTGGAGCTCGGACACCTGCCTCAGAAGTGGCGCGTGCGGTGGGACCAATTGGAACTGCCTAACACGCTGGAGTTGCAGGTAAACTTTTAATATTTGATGTGTGGTCTTTCTTAGTACCCTTCACTCGCCCGGCCCGGCTCCGACTTACGAGTTGTAGGTCGTAGGTGACAGACTCAGACAGGCGTTTTACTTTGTGTAAATCTATTTCATCACCACTGCTCTCAAAACTGTAAAGGAGAGGAAACCGGCATGTCCTAGAACCAAAAATTCGAAGACGTGACATCTACCAACTTGCACTGGACCCACGTGGTAGATTATAGCCCACTTCCCTCTCAAAGAGAGGAGGCTTGTGTCCCAGCCATAGATAGATGAAAGATGGAGATATGCCCGGTAGTTGAAAATGTATCAGAACCGATGTCGCTAGGTTGGCCCCACCACCGCGCCACTATTACACATGTAGTTCAGTAAAAGCAATAGATACAAAGTCGCGCAATGGGGATTGTCCAAAATTTCTAACCAATAGATTTTATTTTATTTTTTGAAAATTTAGAGCATTTTGAGAAACTAATTTGAATATTTTGATGGTTGGCTCAATAGTATTTTTTTTATAAATATTTAAAATTTTTAAGGTAGGTTACGTCATCAGTGGCACTAAAGATTAAGTGCTGTTGCCTCACTAGTACAGAAATAAAAAATTTCAATCTGTCAACACAACCTATCAAAGTGTCAAAGTATCAATCTATTAAAATTTTTCATTCCATAGCATTTCATTCAATTTTTTTGTATTCCATAGCTCTTCCGATATATTAAATATTGTCGATTGTTGAAACAATGTAATCAGATTTATAAACGAGATGAATAAGAGGCAAGTCGGAATGTTTAAATTTAATATATTTTTGACATATTATAATTTTACACTTGACACTAACGGATTGTAGACAATACTTGCTACTTACTTTTTATTTTAGTTTTGAGGTAACGATACTAAACTGTACGGTCGCAGGTGACGTAATTTGAAGGGCACAGAAGGTCAATCGTATTTTATCAAAAATATCAATAAATATTAATATTTTTCGTAAATTAATTAGTCCATAATGATCAGTAACGCTATTCCCCGAAATGGTTTTTCAAATACAACATTTAAAAAAATATGAACAATGCCCATTATAAACCTTAACGCATCAAACACAGCGTGCATTTACCATGCACCGTACAACTCACTCATACAAAAACATCTGTCGCTATCGTTGTGCTGTGCAAAGCCATTTATTTTACATATACGCTAGTGATTGACTAAATCGGAAAGTTATGGATTCTTCCATTTATTATTGTACAAAATTTTGCCGGAAAATAAAATAAATAAAAAAAGATATGTCCAGAACATATTATTTTATAAATCAATAAAAAGTAGCTAAAAAAAATTGAAGTAAATAAAAAAATGAAACATTATTTTACATCTTCTCAAGGGTCTTCCAACCGGATTTAAATGTGAACTCTTCAGGTCTTCTATAAACCGGGTTAAAACGGTTGACAAATTGAAATATTAACTGTAATAGCAATATATTCGTTGGTCAATCGACATTGTTGTCTATAGCCTACGTTAGTGGATGTGCACAACCACATCACTATCTCGCCGCAAGACACAGCGGCTGTACTATGCGACGCTCCGCTTAAATAAAGTATCGTTTTGTCACTTTTACATTGTTTGTCCAGTCACTTAGCGACATACTGAAGTAGTGGTTAAGGAGCAATGTATCTACTACAAAAATAGTACAGTCGCTGCGATATTTGAAAATAAAAATAACGTAGTAAAAGCAAGAAATATCTTACGATTTGTTGTTTTTCATGATTTTAAAGACAAATACAGTAAAATACTTTTTCATACAATTATGTTAAGTGATTCCATGAGATACGAAGTTTTTATTGTGACTTCGGTTTTTACAGGAAACCACTGAACAACTCGGCATTTTTTTATTTTAACACGATCACGGTCGAAAGCGCACTAGTTCGCGGAGACGGCCATTTGTAAAGTATTTGCCCGTTTTGCTCATGGCGCGTGGACACAGACGCCCCCTTGCCACTTCTCCTGTTTTTTTTTCATTTCTGTGGTCCTAGCTGTGGGAACAATATAGGTTGATTGTGATTGGCGCTATATTCAATTTTGATTTTGACTCTTGGCTTCGACCACTCCTGAAGGAAAGCGATGAATGAGGACGACGATGAAAGGCATGGAGTTTCATATTTTGGTTTTTGCATAATAAATGTGGAGGAGACGCTCTGATTACAAGTCGGGATGTCAACAATTTTTTTCCCTGCCGAAGAACTGGCAAGAAATTGATTGAAATGATCATATTGTATTTACAGCGCAACTCATCAATGTCCTCCGGCGTAGTCCGGCGCGCGACCCTGGCATGGCACAGGCGCGGCACGCTGGAGGTGCTGGCGCGGGGCCGCCTGGCCGCCGCGCCGCCGCCGCCCGCGCCGGCGCACCGCTGGGCCCCCGCGCCCGGCGCGGCCCCGGCGCGCTGCGACCACTGCCAGGAGCTGCTGTGGGGCCCGCTCAAGGTACGCTCGGCGCGCGCCCGGCCCCGGCCCGGCCCGGCCCGCAGTAAGCTAACTGTGTCCGCAGACGGGCGTGCGCTGCGTGGACTGCGGCGCGGCGTGCCACGAGCGCTGCGCCGAGGCGTGGGCGCCGCCCTGCACCAAGTACAAGGCGCCGCCGCCGCCCGACCCCGACGCGCTGTGTGCGCCCAGGGCGCCGGGTGAGCATGCTGACACTTTACACTTTGTTTTTACTTTAACGGGATAATATATTGCCTATATCCCTGACGGTTCATTCTAAATATTGCTTAGTCATTTTTGAAATCAGATGAGTAGTTTTGGAAAACCTCGAATATCCAAACTTACTACTTATTCCACAGATATAGATACACCTAGACAACGCAAGAGCAACTGCTTAGCGTGCCAAAAACCACACCAGCTTACGTACAAAAATCGTAAACCGCCACTTTCGCGCTCAGTCCTGTAGTACTGCTGGCTGGGTGAGCGTGAGCGCTGGCGCTAGGCCCCGAGAGAGGGGCAAGACGGGTGCCGCACGCGGTGGCGTCTTTGATTTTCCCATCACTAGTGCCTGTGACGTCATAATAAGTAGTCAAAAAATCGCAAGCTTGGTTGTCATACAGATCGTGATACTTGCGTTATCTAGGTCTATCTATATCTATGACTTATTCCAATTGTCTATGCACCACGCAATAATGCCATACCTGCCCCCTCGCACCACTCACCTGCCTGCGCACTTCACGTCGCCGTCGCGAGCAAAGCGTCGAAATGACGTCATCTACTCCATCTACACAGTTAATGCTACAAAGTGATACAAACTTGACATCGTTAGTTTAGATAAAAAAATCCTAATCTGGGTATTGGTAAAATTGACTTAGCCAATTCACGTTGAGCTCTCTATCGTCTACATCTAAATCTGCTGCCAAATTTCTTACGTGTTGTGACTGACATAGATCTACTTCTCATACTAATAGTCCTCCTGACTGAATTTTGACCGTAGCGACCAATCTCAGCGGAGACTAGCCTTCGGCGCGCGAGATATTATAGTGCACAGGTGTGCGTGCACAGACACAGGTACACTCTCTTTTCCTTCATTCGAGTGATTTGACTCGGATTTGAGACAGCAAAATGAAATTGATTAGCCTTCGAAAACATCTGGATTTATCTGTCACAAGTTTCCCTGCACATAAGCCAGTAAGGTAAAAAATACAATATTAAAAATATTTATTTTAACTCAAACATTGCGTCATTCATAAATTGAGGCAGCTCCAGGAATATCAATAGTAATCGAGTCGGAGCTGTCTCACTCTTCCCATATCATCAGCCTACAACAGCCTACTGCTGGCCTATTGTGTACAATCCAACTCTATTTTCGACTCATAATTCATCTGCTACCATTCTTAGCAGCTACCCGTCGAATATCGTCACACCACTAAGCCTGAGGGCGTCCTACTTGCCGGTGCCGATTCCGCTCAAGAACACATCTACCCCATAGTCATCGGATCTACGGCTAATAAATAATTCTACGGCAAGTCTGTCCTTAAGGTGAAAACGCCAGGGTAGCCCGCGAAATTCAATTTTTTTTACGTTTTTGCAATTTGCTGGCCAGTACTAAGTTTTACGTTGATTAAAATATGATTCGCGGCCGTAACAAATATGTATTTACAGAATTATAATCATTAAAGTCATCAACACAACTCTCTAAGACCAAGTAATCCTACCGAATGAATATTTCATGAAATCTTGATATTTTAGGATTACACTAACATATCAAGTTGTAGTACTAATTGTAATGATTATAATTCTGTAAATACTTATTTGTTTCGGCCGCGAATCGTATTTTAATCAACGTACAACTTAATACTGACCAGCAAATTGCAAAAAACGTATGAAAATTTGAATTTCGCGGGCTACCTTAGCGCTTCCCCCTTAAGTGGTACAAATATCTCTTTTACGTTATTTCTAGGAGTAGCAACGTTGCAGTCGTCATCGCAACAGTACTACGAACAGTTCTCGTCCAACGTGGCAGAGAACAGGACGCACGAGGGACACCTGTACAAGCGAGGAGCGCTGCTCAAGGGGTGGAAACAACGGTGAGTGTCATTCAATGTTTTCAAATTAACGCAAGAACCTTTAATGCTATTTCTTTAATTGGAGTAATTCATTACAATGCAAGTCGAAAAGTACATTGACCTGGAAAATGTATTGAATCCTATAGCTTTTTCAAGTTTCTGGTTAGTAAATCAGCTGTATAGCAAATCCCATGATGAAAATAATGAAGGTTTTCTGAAATGACGTTCACTGTTCACTAGGTGGCAGCACTGAGATGTCAGGTCCTGGCACCTCTCAAAAGTGTCAATGCTCTTGTATTTGTAACTGAATGATGAATGTCATCATATATTTTATATTTGCCGAAATGGAAGTCCTTTTGTGTAAGTGGCGCCAACTAGTGGCGTGAATTTTCATGGTAACCCTCATTGAAACCAATCGTATCAATTTATCGACCAAATTATAGTTGCAAACATGAGATTCAGTAGTTATTTTATTGGTCAGAAAGCCAGAAAAATGTTCTGACTTCCCGAAACCAGAGGATAGACTGTCAATTGCAAAGGGCAGGTGGTGACGTTATTTGACATTGTTTCAGTTGGTTCGTGTTGGACTCTATCAAGCATCAGCTGCGGTACTACGATGCGATGGAAGACTCGCACTGCAAAGGGTTTATTGGTAAGTACTCTACCATTTACCTTTTTTTTTTTATTTTTTTTTTAGTAGGGTCTCGTTGCTAAATAATAACAGCCGCACGGGTCGACCGAAGGTGAAGCTATGCTTGCCGCGGTGGGTACGTGGATGGGTGACCACCCATTACATGTCGAGACCCCTCCGTGCCTAAGAAAGCACGTTAAGCCGTTGGTCCCGGCTGTCATTCGTAGATCTTTGACAGTTGTTGCGGATAGTCGGAAACCCATGAGTCTGACAACCAGTCTTATCGGTTAGACTGGAAGCCGATCCCACCATAGTTGGGAAAAGGCTAGGTACATTTTGACTCCACCTTTCTATAATAGTATATTGTATCGGTATCTATCGATAACCTTCAACTAGGGTGTTTCACCACGTAGTCGAAGACAGTTTCAGTAATAATAATGGCGTTTCATTGTTTTAGATCTGGCAGAGGTGATAACAGTGACGCAGGCGTCGGCCGCGCCCGGCCCGCCTAAGAAGTGTGACGACAGATCCTTCTTTGACGTAAGTATAGCAATAATTAAGTATTCTAAATCAACACAAGTACTACGGCATAACTGGTAAAATGTGGGTGTACTTTTAAGCTGAGCACACATTCAGAGCCGCACCACAACAACGCAGTAATTGCTTCAGAGGCTCAGTCGCAGAACGTCCACTTTGCAAAATGACTACCGGACACAAAACGGCCATTTCTCAGTCTCTTTCGCGTTTTTTTGCCATTAGCCATAATTTTCAGTGTACTCGGCACGATTACAAGATGAAACAAAGGAAAAGTATCGAAGTGTTATATGTCAGGAATCCTTTCTTTGCTCTGTATGACTATCAATTATTTCACCCACAGTTGCGCACAAGCCGGCGCACATACAACTTCTGCGCGAGCGACGCGAACGCTGCGCAGGAGTGGATCGAGAAGTTGCAGGCCTGTCTGCAGTGAACACCCACCCTTATACCCCGCAGTACAACGCGGCGACGATCCCAAACATCGACGGAACTGTCGATAATAAATCGACAAAAAGATGCGACGATCGACCAACACAGAGGTGTATCTGTCCAAAGATATAGCGGCAGTAGAACGAATGACGTGTAATACACGGTTACGGCTGTGCCAATATCGATAATTTTCTTGGCGAGTCGATTAAGAGAAAGGCGATTATTCCTTCAATTTCCATCAGTCTAAGACTTGATTTAAATGTTATAGCAAGACTATTATTATTTTTGTTTTTCTATATTTATTATTATTAGAAAGAAATGTATTTCCGGCCACTGGCCGTTAGTAAGGCATGCCATTGTCCGGCAGTGGAAGTCTAATGAACACAAGCTTGTGTATATTGACCATAGTTAATATATCTTGGTTATATGAAGTTTATACTCGCGCTAAACCCCGCGAGGGTAGGCAGAAGGCTTTGAAATATTTAAACTGATTGTGTAGGGGCTATGATCTCGATGCGGTGTAGAACATGGACAAAGTGGATTGTTTTTGTGAGAAAAATAAGTTGAACACCGAATATATGCATTTTGTTGACTGAAATTACACCTCATACATTTAAAAAAAAAATGTATTTTGTAGTTTATAGATACATGTTTTGCCATTACCTATTGTTTCAAGCTGCAAACTGACTGGTTTACAAGATAATATTTGTTTTTCTAACAAATAAAACATACAGTTTTTTTTTTTTTATATTTGATGGGCTCGCGTTTGACAGTCGCTGGTCCACCCTTGCCTAGAAGTAACCTAATGTGCGCTTTTATTGTTGTATTCGAAGTTGATATTTGAGTAATCGTTTGTCGTAAATAGGTCTTAAATCTATTTTGTTTGCAATGGAATTTGAACTTTGACTTTTTCATTGGGTTTGTGGTTCCAAAATTTTGTAATCATCCAAGATGATTTAATGTTATTTTTTTTAACGCTGAAACCACTTTTCAAGTATTTCATCATTTTTCACGAATGAAAATCTCACAAAAACAATCGCAAAAAACATAGTTATGTCAAAGTATTTATAATTAATATTAATAATAATAATGAATTAGTGTCGTACGTATGTTTCTCGTTTGTAAATATGTGTCGATGACTGTTGTGTAAAGAGTTCGGTTCCCGTTTTGTGTAATGTTATGTTGTTAGTTCACTTTAGATGTTATTTGTATTGTTTTTTACGGCGAGGGTTCGTGTTGGGACGTTGCGTTTGAAGTGGCTTTTAAATAAGGTTGTTCGTTGGTCCAGTGGTCGCAAACTCTATTGCTAAGCATGAGGTCCTGGGTTCGATTCTCGGGTCGACAAAGTGTTATTGAGTTTTTCTATCAAGAATTACTCAGTAGCAGCCCGGAGTCTGGATTTGTGCCCGGTTGATGGCAATAGACTCGCCCCCTTTTACTTGGGACTTAAACATAACATGGCAATATGTGGGTATACTATAGATACACCTCTGCTCAACCCTTTGGGGTTGATAGGTGTGATTTTACTATATGTCTAAATAAGTTACGTAATATAAATCTGATAAAACTGCACTCGCTATACTTCAATCATTTTATATATGTTCCATTCCGTAACCATATAAATGCAATAAAACAAAAGGATGGAATTCAAGTCATAACTTTTCAGTATAAAGATAACAGCACGCCTGTTATTCATCCCCGAATGGCATAGGTAGAGGTTTACTTATGCTTTGTTTCCACCAGAGATGAGCGAAGATGCGTAGCGATCGAGGGATGCGTGTAAAACCAACCAATAACATCGCTTCATTTTTATAGCCTGAACTAAGTTAGCGTTGGTATTGGTTAGTTTTTTTTACACACATCCCCTGCTATGCATCCTCGCTCATCTCTAATGGAAAGGCAGCCTTATACTAAATCCACATTTCGCCACTTACCCCCCTTACTAATAAACGTTGTATAGCGTCTGTATAGTTACACAACGCTTTGTCTTCTTTAGAAAATCAAATTACTGTTATCTGATATAATACGTTTATTAGTAAGGGGGTTATGATTTAAGTCCCATATAATGGAGTCGACTTTTGGTTATATAAGTTAATTTTATCGAATAATCTACTACAGAATATGGTTTTATAAAATCTCAGAAAACGCCACGTTTCAACGCTCAAAAACCTGCCCTCGTACATATTAATTATTAAATATTATTATACTGACGTAAATTATAGACAAGTAGAACGCTATACTTAGTTCTAACATAATATTCCTTGTAAAGAGATATTATTTAAATATTTACGTTCAGGAATCTCGTTCCGTTCACCCAAACTTGTTACATACTCATTTTTTGTATGATTTGTAAATAAGTACACGTTTTATTTTGTTCCACATATCAGGAGGGGGGCTCTCCCCCTATTTATGTACATACATAACTAGCTCATGTAAATATTAACGTTATTTTTTCTGTAATTGCATTTAATAGCACGTCGGGTGGGTTATGAGTGTTATAATGCGTGTGCGCAGGTTTGGGTCTTGTTTTATTGTTTGTGCATCGATACAAATGGACTTAAGGTGTAGTTAGATTTCGGGCGATCGACGTCAGCTAGATGATATTGATTCGATACTGATAACCTCAGTAATGATCCATCGATCGATCTGAATGGTCGATGTGACCGATCGACTGCGATCTAATCGCACATTTAAGAGCAGATCGTATATCAATGCAAAAAATTCGATGTAGTCCCCCGGTAGTGATTCATATAAACGTACGAAAACAGTCGATTGAAAAGAAAAAAGTCTTAAGCTATGGTTACCTAGAAAAATGGCCACCACATGCGGCCGTAATAACCAAATACAGAGCGTTTTTGACACCTTAATGTCAAATACTGGTGAAAATAATATCTTCATGACATCCGTTCTAGATAATATGACGGAAACGTTCTAGGGAATGTTGCTTTACCCCAAGCCCGCGCCTATAGATGTCTCACATTTAAAGATAGTGGCGCAACATCGCTTTGTATCGATGCAAAACTAAAGACCAGCGCTCATACAAACGCGCAGAGATTATTTGTGCCAAAAATGCACAAAGTGCACAGACACCTTGCTCACGTGTGTTGTATTGTACCTAAATGTCGCGATACCGATGTAATGGCTTCATTGCCAGGATGACATGCGCGAAGCGACAACATTTTGTCGCAGCATCTCGCAGAAGAAAGAGACGGCGGTAAAGGAAAACATCGTGAGGAAACCAGCATGTCCTAGATCCAAAAATTCTAAGACATGTGACATCTACCAAGCCGCCTGGTCCCGCGTGGTGGATTATGGCCCACTCCCTCTCACAGAGAGGAGGCCTGTGTCCCACGACGAGCATAAATACCTTATAGATACGCAACATACAACCTTTTTATGAAAAATAAAACTGCAACATTATTAAAATACCTATTTCATATGGTTTTGATTATTTTGACAATGCTTTGTTCGTAACACCAATAAATATCTACAAATACTTTAGCAGGAATTCGCTTTTGAATGTTGCTGTGGAAGATAAATATGCTCGTGACTGTACGGTGAACGACCGTAAATATGGCGCAGGCGCATCGAGTTTTGGTAACAGCTCAGCTTTGTAGAGCATTTTCTCTGTCACTTACCTGTGTGACAGTATCTTTCTAAGGCTGACATCTCACTGGCCCAACTATGGTTGCGCTGTCAAAAGTGTATTGTTGGTTGAACAACCAAGCGGACTGTCTTGTCCGTTCAGCTACTAACATTTACTAGACAACTACCACGGTGTTGAAAGTTCGACGGCTCACATCGCTGCGCTGCCGTCACCACATGACGCTGGCAGAACAGTCGACATCGGCTCAGTTGCCAAAGGAAAAAAAAAAACAAGCGGACACCAGGCGAGGCACCCTCCATAGAGCTGTATACATTTAGTTGGTACAGCGACTGGTTGCGCCGCCACTGATGCCTTAGTGAGATAGGGCCCTTAGGGTGAGAACTAGCTTAATTTAGAAAGAAAGAAAGAAAAAACGTTTATTCGCGGTGAACATGACGCAAAAAAAAGAACAAACAAAAAATAATAAAAGGTAGGGGGGAAACATGCGTCACATTCACGCAAAACGGCCATCGCTCAGCATTATGCTGCGACCCTATGCTAGACAGAGCCCCAGCGCTGGTTTTCAGCGACAGCCGGCGCCGACGTAATGATTAATGATTCCGTAATTTGTAAATCGTCGCGTAATTTACACTGCATCGTTCTGTATCGTGTATATTATAGTCAGGTTTGTGCCACACGACGACGTAGACTGTGTTCTCATTTTGCGGAATTAAATTTTACGCGTAAATTACGCGTTTTAATTATTATTCCGTAATTATTCCGCACGTTCGGCCTCAACCTAAAGCTCGATGTGCCATATTTACGGCTGTCGTTCAGCCGCGAGATAATGCAACGACAAAATTTAGTCGCTTTGCGCATGTCAGCCCTGCTGAGTATAGTTTGCCTTATATTTTGCATACGAAGTGGCTTCTGTGTGCTTCGGACAACGGGAGGCTGTGAAGTGGTTTTATAACTATTTTAATTTGATGATTTTCCTGAATATTTTATCCCTCCTACAGAATTCAATAGTATTTACAGTTATTTTACATAAACGTTATCGGTAATCCAAATACACCCGGTTAGAACGAAGTTCCTTTTCGCTTTTGCACATCTACATCGCCACATGCGAACTATGCGAGTTTATCGCGCATCTAGAGTATAAACAACGTCCCTACGTCTATCGTCGGGCAGTGGCCCACCAGACAACAGCCGCCTGGTCGGAGGATGCTCCCTTCTGAGTGAACTTTACACCCTGTTCCTCATACCTCTATACACACTTTCCGACAGAGAGACACGCAGCTTGCCCGTCAAAAAGTCAAAATGCAAAATGGTTAGCATTCACTCGCCAAGTGTGCAGAGTATAAAGCGCAATTAGGAACTTCGTTCCAAAAAGTTAAGTAGGTATATCGTATGTGATCCACTGCCAATAAACAAACCACCTCGCAGCCTGCCCTGAAACAGTACCTAATGTAGTGTTTAGCCTAGCTTAGACAGATGTAACCTCGATGTGAACCTAGCCTATTGCTGTACGTTCCAAGGCAATAAATACCTTTATATAAACTGTTAATACATGTTTACCTACCCTTGTTTGGCAACAAAACATACGCAATTTTAGACATGTGATTGAAACTGACTGAAATTATTATGTTTGTATTATTGCTGATTTTGTGACAGGGACGCATTTGTCTATTTTATACGAAAGCATCGTTTTGTTAGAGTTGTGTTAATTGTTACGTTATGATCACAATGTACGGCAGTAGGCTGAATGATAACCTGTGACAGTGCACTTGCGTTCCATCAAATAAAGAGATTTTTAAAATGGTCAGCTGGTATTTTATTTATTTTATATCCTGTCCTTATCCTCATTTCATCACGCCGGTACTCCCCGAAGGGTTAGGAAGAGGTGGGTGAGATGAGGTGGTTGCGTGGATGGGATTGAAACATACTGGTAAAAAAGAAGATACAGACCATACCTACTGGATGATGGACTTGGGTACATGTATAGAGGCCAGCACATCTAGCTACCCCAATCTGTAAAATTTTCCCAATTGAAAAATGAACCTTATTCCTTTGTAATAAAGTTGAAAATCTATCAACAAAATTTGACAGATTGGGGTAACTTGATGTGCTGGCCTTTGTACATTATATTTGGAGACGTGGTTTACAGCCTGATTGAGTATTGCGTATTGCCAAGGACGCTTTTGAAGTTTCCTACTCAGAAACAGGCTAAAGGATGTAAATTGAAAGAGGTCAAAAACTCACGGGATGCTGGGAGCCAGGAGATCACCACACTATCACTGGCAGTCTTATTTCACGATATTTTGGTGTTTTTTCACCGCGCGCGCGGTATTGTTGCCGGCCGGTCTTCGCGTTGAGTTCGAACTAACTTTTGACTTCACGCCGTTAGATGGCGGTAGCGATGCGTTGTCTTTGTCGCACTCAAAGCGATGGGCGAGTGCAAGTGGCGGCGAATTTAAAACAGGGAGAGGAAAAGGACTGACTGGGAAAGCATCCCGAAGCCTGTTCATATCCCCACTTGAAATCAACCAGGGATTTCATAAGATAATAAGAACAAAATAAGTTTAAATGTATTATATAATTTGATAAACAGGTTGAAATTGAAAACATGCGACAAATCGAAATGGGAGATTGTACTCATCATTATGAACAACTTTTACTATGGGACCAAACCTGAAATCGCGAAAAAAAATCAGTTGTTCCCTACATCTTGACGAGTTATGCGAACATAAAGCTGCCAACGAGTACGTAATGTCTCGTTTTTGGCATACATCGGCTCAGGCAGAGATACTAAAGGTCGACCGATGAGGAAGTGACCAGCTGTAAGAGCGTCAACCTCGCCGGGATCGGAAGATAGTTCGACTAAGGGTCTAGAGTTTAACATGGCTACCACCTTCGTTAAGATAGTATAAAATTCTTCAAAGGTAAGAATCTGGGATCCGATAATACGTTTGAGATGGTATTTTGTCGATTTAATACCGCTCTCGAAAATGCCTCCGAAGTGAGGACCGGAAGGAGGATTGAGCTTCCACGTGATTCCTCGAGAAGCGAGGTGACTGGAAATACTATCGCTTTCGCGGTTGCGCATTTCGCTAACTTCCGACAAGTAATACCTGGCACCCACGAAGTTAGTACCACCATCTGTGATTATAGAGTAACAAAGTACTCTACGCGATACAAAACGATCTAAGGCCGGTATGAGCTCAGTAACCAGCTCGAGATGAACGGCCTTGGTCGCGTGGCAAACTATGAGGCAAAGATACGCTTTGTAAGTTTTAGCGTTACGACGTCTACTTTCATTTATCATAAAGGACCTCCGAAGTCGATGCCGATTGTTTGAAAACAATGACCCGGTTGTAGTCGAGAAGATGGAAGATCACCTTGTAAAGGTTGAAGTGGAATAGGTTTGATTTTAAAACAGGTCACACATTTAGATAACCGCGATCTGATAAGATTTCTAATGCCGAGTATCCAAAATCGACGCTTAATTAAAGATTGGAGTAAGCGAGGCCCACAATGAAGATAGATATATATGATAGTGGTCAATAAGAAGAGTACTCAATTGAGAAATCTTAGGTAAGAGGTTGGATGTTTGACGCGACCGTCCCGTCGACGTTTACGCTCTTATCAGCGATCTGCAAGTCAGCCCCTGCACTGATTACGGCATAGTACAAATCATCAAACGAACTCAAAGACTTGACACACTTGTGCATCAGGGTTTATGGCTAACTACGAAGTTTGTATTTTACTACATAACGCAACAAATTCTTCGCGAATTGAATGTATTCGAATATATCTCGCCTTGAACGACGATACCTTTGAACGATCTTGATTCATAGATTTTGGAAAGGAAAGGATTTGTTTGGATATCACGATAAACATATTCGCGTTGAGATTGAAGAATTTTAAGTTTACCCTCCTCCATTTTGTTTCGTACGTAAAATAATGATGAAAGTATGAAAATACGAACCTAAGTTGAGATTTATTAGGTGTAAATCGATACCTTTAGGTGAAATAGTTATGTAATAATGTTTGTTAGTGTATAAATACCGTGAATAGTTATAGATAATAAGATTACAAACAATAAATTACGTAAATTATTGTGATATAACCCGACTAAATTTAGATGACCTCTGAATCCGCAAAGGTTACACTGCGAGTATGACCAACACAATTTTGTAGGATAACACTTTTAAAATGCGAAAATCTAGCAAATCTCAGTTTTCTGTTGAAATTGAACCTGAGAATGCCTGAAACAACTGTAATTTACAGGTATTCGCGCTCGAAATGGACCACAAATAAGATTGAGATGTAGTATTGCGTATTGCCAAGGACGCTTTTGAAGTTTCCTACTCAGAAACAGGCTAAAGGGTGTAAATTGAAAGAGGTCAGGTACTTACGTACTCACGGGATGCTGGGAGCCAGGAGATCACCACTCTGTATCACTACCAGTCGCTTTTCACGATATTTTGAATTTTTTTCACCGCGCGCGCGGTTCGTTGAGTTCGAACTGACTTTTTGACTTCACGCCGTTAGATGCCGGTAGCGATGCGTTGTTCTTGTCGCACTTACAGCAATGGGCGAGTGCAAGTGGCGGCAAATTTAAAACAGAGAGAGAAAAAGGACTGACTGGGAAAGCATCCCGAAGCCTGCTCACCTCTGTCTAATCTTTCAGGCAAAACAGGCGTGATGTCATGTTACACCCACATTTCGCCAGACATAACAACATACATACACACACACACACATACACACACACACAACACACATACATACATACACAACACACACACATACATACACACATACACACACACACACATAACGACATACACACACGACAACACACATATGACATATGACATATTATGTAATAGGGGCGAACCTATTGCCATCAACTGGACACGGATCCAGACTACGGGCTGTTTCAGAGTTATTCCTGATGGAAAGACCCAATAACACTGCCCGACATGGGAATCGTACCCAGAACCTCGTGCTCATTACTAAACCAACGAGGCAGTTGTAATATTTTCCATACGTCACTGGAAAGGAGAAAATGCTAAAGCTCCATTTTGGCCAAAATGAGCAAAATTAAATATATTGTTAGATTAGATTTTTTAAAACAATTTCCAAAAAAAAAAAAAATTGACAATCGTAGCCATTTAAAATTGGCTCGGATTATCTTGAAACCTAAACAGATCGATGCAGAAAATAAAAACCTAATACAACGATATATTTATTTATTTGTTGTTCACAAAACATATCTCATTTTGGCCAAAATAGCGCTTTAGCATTTTCTCCTTTCCAGTAACGAATCTATTGTGGATCTTTGATAGCCGTAGTTGATAGCAGATACTAGACCGGGGGCGCAGCAAGGAATGTTGCAATTGAAGTCATTATTTTATGAAGAGCATACATAACACATAAAATTAAATAAAACACCTCAATACCATATGTAACAATTTTATTTTACCAATATTCATAATATATTAACATATGTGGTCCAAAACCACCCTCTTTGATAATTATATAATACAAAGAATTTCTCACAAATGGTCGCTGAACCTATAACAATGAAAACAAAACAGCTACGGACTAAGCTCGACCGATCGCAAGTCAAGAGATGAAACTCAGGCGCTAACGTAATGACTCCCACTATAATTACACAATACAACAATATTTAAAACGAGGTATAAAAGGGAAAAGAAAAGATTAAACATTTCTCGTAATATATTAATATAATCGTTATTGTTTATTTAACCTAAACAACGAGTGGGCGCCAGCGGGGTATGGTCCAGAACCATTTCGTGTAAATGGAAGTTACAAAATTCACCGTGGGGCTCCACAGTCCACAACATTAGGCCTTCGGTCAGTCCTTGCTGAGCGCCCGCCTCGTTATATCTTACATACATTTAGTAATGCATTTTACATTATATACAATGGGAAATAAATATTCTAAAAGCACGACGAGATATATAATAATCGTGTATGTACATAAACACAACGAGGTGCAGCGGTGACCACTGTCGTGTACAGTTATATCACAAAAATATAAATCCCATTGCCGCCTACAGGTATAATTTGTTACCTAATTATTTATATTGGCGTACACTTTTTGGCTTAGCTAAATTCCTCATCGATATTTAGAGATGTACCGGCTATAATCGTTCAACTAATCGATTTAGGACTCTTACATCGATTTGCTATTACATAGGTCAATTGCTTTTATATATTTTATATACAGCCGATCTGTGGTCTAAGTCGACTGACACACGACGCTATATCAAAGTATACATTTCCAGTTTTAGCTGACCTCGTATTGTATAGGCTTTTCGTACAACGAGAAGTCAGCTTACACTGGACGTGAATAGCTTGATATGTCGTCGTGAGTACAGTCAAGGAAATTAATGTTTATCAAATTGACACACGTCAATTTGCCGTGTTAAAGCCGTTCAATACGAACTATCAAAGAATGACAGTTGTAACGGACAATTTCAGCTGGCAGTGAATTTGCTAAACAATATTAATTTCTCTGACTTTACTACAAGTCGTATAGCCAGTCAATTTCACCACTACTATGACAGTCGATACACCTCTGACTTACGTCCACACGGACGTGGGGTTCGCAGTACTGCAGTACATACCTACTCTCGTTCAGGAGTAGTACACACACATCGGTAGCGATGTGCCGCAGACAGTGGATGCACAGTGTCACTACAAGTTACAAGTAAACAATTTTTGGTTTCCATATTGTACCTACAAAGAGTTCCATCCAAAAATATTCAAACACCGTCTCACTAACATTTTAAACAAAACCCTTAACAATTTGATTTAAGGGGGAAACGCCAGGGTAGCCCCCAATATAATCCTATTAAATGAAAATCTGCTGAAATATCAATTAATAGGATTATAGGAACTTTGATTATGATTTTGTAAAGTCATATTAATTTGTTACGCTCGCGAATCATATTTTAATCAACATTCAACATGACAGTGATCTGGAAATTGCAAAAAAACGTAAAAGAAATGAATTTCGCGGCCTACTCTGGTTCTTCCTCCTTAATTTGAAATTTCTTTTCATAGAAATATACAAAAATTTAGGTCCAAAAGTGTTGTTAGAAAATCGTCTCTATATACATCAAAAACAGCTCGATCCAAGTGAATGGGGTTCGATGTCGAGTGAAATGATAATCATAAGACGTCTTAAAGCTGCTGCCTGAGCTACGGTGTGACATTAATATATCTATAGCTATTCGATATAGAAGTAAACATATATGTTACATCTGAATGTACTTAGAACCTGTTACTATTATAATGACTACAGCGTGACCTGCGAATATAAAACGAACTAATTTTATAATCTGTCACGCGTTCACATAATGATCTCGTAACGTTAAAATTTCATTTGATTTTCTCGGCCGTAGAAATGAATGAACCACACTAACTTATTTTTAAACATTTACTTCAATTTCACGCGCATTTTAAAATAAACTGTACTTAATACTGCTTAGCTGAGGGTAGATTAATTTTTCATCAAAGATTTACAGGCCTATACATTTTATATACATAAAAATTATGTATATTTTTTTCAATACATAATTATAACAATACTTATGGAGGCTTTAATACACCGTATTAGTCCAACTTAGTCATTCAAGCAGTACCAATAGGTTTTATAAGCGTGAGCTATACATACAGCGCAGTAGGGATATGTCAGCTAAATTATCAGTCGACTATTTAACAATATTAAATTCTGCTAAGGCCAAAAGTTTGCTGGTTAAGCAATAATGTGCAATTTGTTCCTAGGAAGTTGAAATTATCAAATATTAGTTTACGCCCGCGGCTTCGCCCGCGTGGAAGTCGAAAATTATCCCACGGGAACGTACTACCGGGATAAAAGTATGCTATGTCCTAGCCCAGGCGGTCTATCTGTGTGCTCAATTTTATCGAAATCCGTTCAGCCGTTAAGGCGTGAAAGGGTAACAGACACACAGGCAGAGACAGAGACAGAGTTACTTTTGCATTTCTAATATTAATTATATGGATTTCATGTATATTTCGAACAAGTTAGCTCATTCAATCACCTCTAGGCCATTAGCCCACAGTCTCACTTTACAGTTCGTTATGTGGCACATTCGTGGGCGTGGGCGGTGCGTGGGCCAGCGTAAGTGGAGCGTGAGCCACCGTGGGCTAGTGGCCCACTGGCTCCACGTAGTTGGCCGGGTACAGGCCCACTCGGCCATCCTTCCGTCCCTTGCACCAGCCTTGTTCGTCTTCATCTTCTAATTTTTCGAATAAGTCCCCTGAAAAGCGGTAAAAAATTCTTGTTACACATTTGTGTGATAATAATAATAATAATATTCTCCAAACCGAGTTTCATTGCGGCCTTTAATGGCGGCCGATCTCAACGAAAACTCCGTTGAAATCTGCCGCATACCTACGCAGGAGATATGGGTGCACAAGTGTGTGCGCAGACGCAGGTGCACTCTCTGTTCGACACGACCGGGGAGAGATCAGGCGCAGGGCCCACGCATGAGACCAACGGCGACACGTACTCGGACACGGCATATTTGTATGATAATGTAGAACAACAGCACGTCAAAAGTAACACTTGAAATAAGAAAACTGCCAGCCAAATTGTTCCGAAATACTGGCGTTGACAGTCGTATTGTTACTATGGATGAGTGGTTTACTTTACAGTTGAACAAGCAGTTTGGTATACAGGCACCTAACTTGCAACTAATTTGAAACAATGTTGATTATTTTACATCACTCTCTAAGGCCTGAGTTCACCAACATTCTAACCATCGGTTAGGTATTTAAACAGTTGATTTCCTTAGGAAATTTGACATAAATCAACTGTTTAAATACCTAACCGATGGTTAGAATGTTGGTGAACTCAGGCCTAAGAAGGAAAAGTGGGGTTTTGGTCCGTAGGAGTCCGACATAACCCTCCGTTCTCTCACGACAGAGGGCAGCCATTAGGATTTCCCCGCGGAAAAAAGGTTTACAGGGTCGAATTAAATTAGCTAGCGAAACTCTGCAAACGTGATGGGTATCGATACCTAAATATCTATGATAAAACGAAAAAAAAATTACTTCATGTATTTTTTGGGGTCAACGACCGCAGTTATTGTAGTAACTTGAATTATGAGTTTGAAAATAAGTGTTTTTTATATTAAATTCATTGAAATACGTTTTTTTGTATAAAATTCGTTGATTCGTTTTATCATGTTTATGTATCGATACTAATCACGCCTGCGGAGTTTCACATCCTGCTTTTATTTGACCCTGTATAAGTTGTATTAAAAAGTTTTTACGCAAACAATATAAATGAATATTGACAATGTAGTCTATAGATGAATTATTTGCATGTTCGACTGTACACAGAGTAGCAATAAAATGGAGTGCCAAGGTGCGGCAGTGTTCAAGTAATGCATGTTTGTTACCGCGACTGTTGTTAGTACCGCCGGGCGGGCGACGCCGGTGGGACGTTCGTTCCCTCTGCATGCCTCTCTAACTGAGCGTTTGATTCTAAGAAGAAATATGCGTATTAGCACTCCATTCCATTTCTACTTTGTGCATAAACGCAAGCGGTGCTGCCCTCTAGGTTACAGAATGACTGGTTAAACGAAGCAAATACAGAACAAAAATTTCAGAAGCGCGATTGCTGACCATAGTCCTGGGTTTGGCAATTACTCGGTAGCAGCCTGTAGTCCGGATGTTCGTTGATGGCATTAGGCTCGCCCCCTATGAAACGTAACTGGAGAAATGCGGGTATCCTCATAATTTCAGCCGAAAAACGTCCACTGCTAAACATAGGCCTCTCCCAAGCACCGTCACTTCGACCAGTTCTGTGCTTCCCGCATCCAGCGGATTCCTGCGGTCTTCATAAGGTCATCGCTCCACCTTGCGGGAGGCCTTCCAACGCTACAACTTCTAGTACGCGGTCGCCACTCCCAGAACCTTTTGGCCCCTTCGGCCATCTGTTCTGCGACCGATGTGCCCTGCCCACTGCCAAAGTTTGGCAATTCTTCGGGCTATGTCGGTTATCTTGGTTCTCCTACGGATCTCTTAATTTCTGATTCGACCACGTAGGGAGAAGTTCCAATAGGTGTAATCCAATTAAAATACCTGAACAAAATTTTACAGGTATCAAGTCATGAATATGTTTCGTTGAACCCTTTCTATACTCTATGGCTGTATCAAACAAAAAGTGGAATACTACCACTATCGAAATGTATGGAACAGCAGAGGGGCAATTCTCGTAATTTTAAAAACGTTCAGTCTGATCTCAGGACCTTAGGAGTCTGAACGTTCAGTCTGGTCTGGTCAGACTGTGAACGTTTTGACAAGATTTTGTCAGTTTGTCGCCGAGATGTGACTGCGACTAGATTTTGAACGTTTTAAATTATGAGAATTGGCCTACTGATTTTTTTGTCATATTTCTGAGATGGTCGCGAAAAAAGGTCTACGCACACCTCTGCCAACGATTACAGGCATGCTACTCATGATAGGTATGTATGTTCCTTTTTCTTACCTTGTCTGAAGCTAAGCTCGTCGCTCTCTGCGCCTGTATAGTCATACAGCGCTCTGACAGGCACCCCGGGCTCCCCTGTATCCGTAAGGGCTCCGCCGGACTCCTCGTCCCATTCATCCTCGTCAAAGGGATTCTCCTGCCCTCCCTTGATGCTGTCTTTAGCTGGCGATGTCTTGTTCGATTTTGGCGCTGAAGCTGTACCGTTGCTGAAAATGGTGACAGAAAAATTAGGATTATAGTGTGTATGCATATACACACTATACACTATACTTTACTTATACATATATTATTGGTGAAACGTTTTACAAAGTTTTGTTGTTATGTTAAAATATCATATCTTAACCTGAAAATATAGTGTATAATAATTAATCGTAACAACTATTAATAATCCTAATTCCGTATAACAACAACAACAACCGTACAACTTTAGGAATAATTTATACAAAAAAAAATTAAACTGCAATCTTTACAAACATAATAAAATTCAATTACTTATACACGATCAAAAATTAAACTAACAGGCGAAACTTCACAGAAAAACAGACAGATGATAAAACAAAACAAACATAACTAATGTTACCAACATATGAAAGCTGAACTACAAAATAATATATAAGCCCAACATTCGTTCAAGAATATACCTACATGAAATAATATGAGTACTAAGTTCTAAGCCCCAACACAGTACAACACTAACTCATCGAATATCGGCTCGCTCACGTCCGTGATAGTGAACCTGGAACTGCTGGATACATCGGGCTTCATAGCCAGGCGGACCAGGCGGGTGAAGGAGTCGTTGCTGTCGTGTTTATAGTCAGGGGCGCATGCGAATATCTCTAGACGCTCGATACTAGGGGCATAAGGAAATAAGGGATGAGGGAGAAGGATTTTTGGTCCTAAGAGGAGGCTTATGGATTGTAAGGAAAGGAGTAGTAAGTAGTGGGGTAACAATTATTCTGGTGAAGGTCGAGGAAAGATGATCATCTCAACCCAGAATAATTCACAGCTCGGTAGGCCTACTTAGCTTTTGGTCCTAAGAGGCATTAGATTATAAGGAAATGATTATTGAGGTGGCAATAGGATCATCATCATGATTACAACCTGGAATGACTCACATTGGGTCGTCCTTTCTTTACAATCAGTATCGATAGTTTTTTCGAAGTTTCCTGTCACTGCCAGTGACAGTCAATAAGATTTTTTTTTTTGCTTAGTTCATGAGAGCATGCAGCAGAGAGAATGACTTTATTTTCCATATTTTCGACCTAATTAGACCCGCAGGAGTTGACAGAATAACCACAAATGTTTCGTTGTTCTCTTTGACATTTGAATATTAGAATGAACTTAAATATCAGCTTGAATATCAGTAAAATAAGTAAATCAAAAAAGATACTTACGTAACAGCAATAGGCGCACTGATGCTCTTCTTGTCAATGGTGTTGTTGGCGGGCGCGGTGTTGTTGATGACAGTTGTCGGCGGCTGCGGAGCCACGTCCGTGTGGTTGACAGCCTTGCTCGTCTTGTTGTTGGTGTTGTTGATCGGTGGCAGCTCCTGTGGTGTTGTGGAGTATTTCTTAAATACAGGAACGGCTTTGGAGAATTTCATTGTGAAGTGGAGGGACCAAATTTTGAAGTAATTAGTATTCAAAAATTCAGTTATCAGTAGTGAATTTACTTGAAACTGACTTTTATAACATAAACCTTTTCAGAGACTAAAAATAAATTTGGTCCTTCCATTCATTTTTGATTAAGTAATTTTTATTTTCGGGATTATTATTGTTGATGAATATTTTCAAAAAAAAAACTTAAATATTCTTTTAAATAAATATAGAGTTTAACGATTATAATTTCCTAGACGTGGGTTAAATTGTTAATTCATGCCAATATGCATCAACTGTAGAGTGAAGCAAACATCCAGCATGCAACATCGATAAACAAAAAAATAAATAAAAAAAATACATAAAAATTAAAGCTAAAAAAACAGATTAAAATGAGAATGACCTTCTCCCAGAATCAAACTACTTTTAGACCCGTCATGCTAGAGCTAATTTATGAAGCATTTACGAGATACCAAATTACCAATCCGGCTTTCATTCATTCTCATTTGAATCCTATTCTGGTCCATAGATTGTACAAGTACAAAATATGTTCAGTCTGGCAACACTGAATGTGTGACGCGGCTGGCGCGTGCGTGACGTCATTTTACGTACGACAGCGATGGTGGTTTACGTACCTGACGTCCAAGATAGATGATAAAAAATATACGGATTGGCAAAACGTTTGGTATTCTCAAATCGCAACCGTTGAAATTCGTAAACTCTCGTCAGTACATTCATTGAACTATTCCTACGCCTTACATGACAACTTCTATCCATATTTTCCAGTAGTCGCCTGTTCTACAGTATACAAACCTTCGGCGATGTGACACCTGGCCTCTCTGAGCGTCTTTCGCACTCGAAATCACCATCAACTACCTCCTTGTTAATATTTTATTGATTGTGACCCAGACGGATCGTTGTGGCGATGTTTGGGGAGATCTATGTTCATTTTCTAGCAGTACAGGTTATCCAGCTGAATGATGTCTCAAGATTACGTTATGAGAATCACCATCGCGGTCGTCCGTAAAGCTATATCTAAACTAATGTGGTGTAACGTACATCCTCGCTGACGGGCCGTTGGTTCAGCAGCGTGATGGGCCCGGTGGGCAGGCTCTCCTTGGACTTGCCCTTGGCGATGTCTCGGAACTCCTCGGTGTACTCCTGTCCACCGACACACACGTCACAAGCGGTCACGGCGAGGACAACGAGGCGTTGGGAAGACATATTTTTTTTTACCTTCTTATATTTTTACATATACTGTGAGAGTTTTTGTTAAAAGATATTATTCTGATGTTTTTAAATTTACTGTAAGAATTTCTTTAATGATTGAAATGATCAGTTAAAAGTATGCTTATAGAAGAGTAAAACAGTCAGTTTTACTACAGTATAAATCTCAACATGGTTAATATAAAGTTTCATAAAAATTAAAAAAAGACATGTCGCAAAAAATGTGCAAAACAAATAAAGAAGTGGATAGTTGTTTTTGCTTCTTCATTTATACATAAAATGTATATTACACGTAATACTCTATGTATTACGTGTAATTAATAATATAACTTTATTAATATACATAACAAAAGTAAGGTAGGCAAATAATATAGAATTATACAGTATTTCTATTTTTTCTTTTGTTTTCCCAACGTCTCATTGCTCAAATGCAAACTCAAAGTGTAAAAAAAGTAAATAACAAAATTAGGTAAACATAAACACGTCCATACAAAGCCGGTGTTCGTTAGAAGGTAATACAAGCTAATTGCACTAGAGGGGAGTAAATAAAGGGGAAAAATTAAATACATGCTATTAGATAATAAAAAAAAAACAACTAGGAATATTGTCGGTCCTTCGTGGCGCAAGATTTATCCGACATTTTTATTTTCCCTTAGACTTTACAATTTCTAGATTATATTTTCAGTTATGCTGTATCAATTGTCGAATTTGTTATTTTTAATTTATTGTATCAAATTGCAATTTTATTTAGACAAGTGCCATAATATTTTCGTTTTATATTTTATTCATTTTTGATTTGTGCTTTCCGATTAGAATTTTATTACCTGATTTTTGAAGAGCTACAAAATGGCGGATACCTCCGATACCGCTTTCAGAATCTATAATATTATATATTTCTGTGACATTGCGTGCTTTTCTAAAACAGCTAGTTTGCTTTTTATTTTGCTACCCATACTTCAGTGTGGATGAGTGATTATGAGAGTGCTCGCATTTACATCGAACCGAATCCAGAACTCAGTAACATAATTCAGAATCTAATCCGGAATTTGGGCGGTCTAAATTGGTAACTAAAACAGGGTTCGGAATTCCGGCGTTACCGGTCGGAACTGCGACATTGATTATCGAATTCAGTGGAATTCGAATCGGGAAATTCGATTAGCAGTTGCTGAATTGCCGTCATTTAAATTAAATTTCGCTGAATTACAATTTCACAATTTCGCGAGTGAAACCTTCATAGCACTTGTGTATTGAAGTATCTCTCAATTTGAACGAACATTACAATTTTGATTGCAGTGCTTAAAAAGCGCATTCTGTTAGTTGACAACGTCGCAAATAACTGTCAAATATTTCGCTGTTTTTAATAATTAATCAATATTTCTAAACTATGAACTATAACTGTTGCAACACTTAATCCAGTGTCATTATTGCTATTCGTAATATTTTTGTTAGTGGAACACAGAGTTACAGAGCGATATTTTATAATTTAATTTAGTCATAATATATTATTATCATATCATAATATCATTTCATTGATAAATTTAACAAAACTGCGAACTATTTGACAGTTATTTGCAACGTTGTCAACTTTCAGTATGCACAGCCTTAATATTTAGGGTCGGTCGCCGATTAGTTATCAGTCACCCACGGCCAACCGAGCAAGTGTAAATGCCCCATGAAAGGTGCTGTGATAGCCTATGAGCGAAATTGTTCTTTAACATCAATAACTCACGGTTTATATTCGTGTGACACCATAAAACCCTTCGGTGCTTTGCAAAATCATTTCATGATGAAATTCGATTACGATTAATCGATTCTCAGTATCGAGTGCTAGCTTTATGATAGACGATTTACAGTGCATTTTGTGGGATATGATGTAGTAATTGAATTTTCTTGGCAGTGTTGCACAAATTGGTTGTGATGAATGTAAAATTTACTTACCTTTTTTATATTAAATATGAATATTTTTCTTAGAAAATATCTTTGTTTTTGAACATTATTTTGAAATGTTATTTAAAAATGACATTACTTCGCCTCTATAATAAATACCTTAAGAAAACACAACCCAACACAACCCAACAACTAAGGAAAAACCTCTTAGGCTTAAAAAGTCTCATGGCATACTATTAATCCAACTGTTTAATTTGACACCTACCCACAAAATCCACTGCCCATCATCAGATCATAAAGCCGTGCTAAAAACTCTGTAACCGCAAACAATAGACATGTGATCAATACTTTGACTTTCGACTTAATTTCAATTACAAAAGGTATATTTTTGTCTGTCAAAGTATACATCCCACACCAAAGTTTTCTCCACCGACCCCACACCGTGGTCGTACCATCAGCGGGTTGCTATAAAACCGGCTGCTTCCATAGCACTGGCTACTGGTGACCGAAGGCGCCACTCGGCTCGAAGCTTTCTCATCCACACCGAAGCAGAAAGTAGGCAGGGCTAGGCGCAAGCGGCGGACCGCCTGCGACCAGGGCGCGGTCTGCGGTCGCGGCAACGGTCGCCGGGCGGTCGCGATCATGCGGGCGACCATTGCTGATGCTTCCGCCAAGTATTTGTTTTGTATCGGATCCGTTTCCGGCGTATCGACCTTGTGTTAATCGTTACGTTTAGTTATTTTTGTCACAATTTTTGTGAAAGTAAGATTGAGTGGTTTTGTGTACATATTTGAGAATGTCGTTTAGTTCATTATCTGTACAATAAAAAAAAATGAAATGCTCTTCGTTGGTAAGTAATCGCATCACTTCAGAAAGGCTGGACCGATTTGGAAAATATTTGTTTTAAAATGTTCGTAGGTAGTCCGAATCCGCGGGGTAATTGTGTAACACACGATAATGGCTTTCAAATTTGACAGTTCAACAACAGTCATTAGGTACGTTATTTACGTTGTAGAGCAGACAAATTTTTAGAACATATGATGCAATGGAGTAGCAATATCCTCTAAAATGATTCAGATTGAAATTGATAGTGTGTTACGCAATTTGGGTGCAGGTCCTTACGGAAAGAAAAATTTGAAAAAATCTCAGAAAAATTTCAAATCCGTAAGAAACGGTATATCCTTTTTTCTATGAGTTTTATGTATAACATGACCTTTTAAAAATATCTTATTGCAATACTTACAACGTAATTAAATACTTTGAAGAATTATTTCCGTCTAAATGGTGTGACCAGTAATAATTACGATTGCAATGAATTAATCAAAATATTACAAAAGGAATTACGTCGCACTTGACCCGAAACGATAAAGAATACTTTTCATTCACTCATTCTAGGTCGCAAATAAATTTTAAAATATTGCAAAATCGAAGGAAATCCGTTCGAATTATTCGTATTTATTTTTGTAAGTATTTAGCAGTTGGTATGCGAGGTAAAGGCGGTGTTGAAAAGTTCCTATCTTGATTAAATATTGCTGTTTGTTCGGCATTACGGGACCTTGTGATAAGGGGATTGTTTGAAGGTCTAACTACAAGCGCAGTGGCAGCACACCGTTCGGACCAAATTTTGTTGGCATGAAGGACCAAATTTTGTTGGTATATAATGTAGGACCATTTTTTTAAACCTAAAAACTGTTGGTCTATTAGGCGAAATTTTAACTGAATGCATAGAATTTTAGACCAGAGAAAACGTAATAAATGACCTACATTTAAAGAACAAGTATACTATTAAAAAAATGCCTTATTAGGAGTCAAGGGGGAATCTAGAATATTATCACAGTGTGCAGCCACCAAAGAATTATTACAGGTTCTAAGAAGAATTCAAAATATTATTAGAAACAACTAAATACTGTAGTTTGTATAAATAATAGGGAAAATTCAGGATAGATATCTAAGACATGCTTAGTTTTTTCATACTGATACGACTAATACCCTTCAATCTTGCCTAAGACTAACGCAGACCGTTATTAAACCATGGTTATCTTTTATGAGTGGAATTTACGCATGGAAAGTAGGTTCTAAAAGATCTGGGTCTTTCATATTATGATATGGTTTTTTTATAGATATTTTAGGATGTCCCACATTTGCATTTTTACATCACTAGAACAATATCATATTATATCATAATCTGTCTAGATTTTCCCCAACTATATTGTGGTCTACTTCCAGTCTGACTAGACTAGATGCAGCTGAATACCAGTATTTTACATGGAGCGACTGCCTATCTGACCTCCACAACCCAGTTACTGGGTAATACGATCCCTTTTGGTAAGACTGGTTGTCAGACTTTCGGGCTTTTTACGACCCGTACAGGCTGTCAAAGATCCACGAATGACAGCCGGGCCCAACGGCTTAAAGTGCTTTCCGAGGCACGGAGGGGTCTTATATGTGAACATGGTCACCCATCCACGTACCAAGCGTACCTATGCCTGTTTTTATGTCTGTCACAAAAATCTAACTTGTATTTTGTAGTCTTTTAATAAATCCACATGGTTTAATAAAAATCCGTACCTAAAGACTGAATGCAACAACTAAAAGCATTCACGTTAATTAGATGCAAAGAGTACTCGATCTAATCGCATAGATTATCGATAGTAATGCGTTGCGCTGTGAGTAGGACGGGTTTGTATGCAGGCCGGTGTCGGAGCAGCAATGTATGTTATGTTACCTCGAACTGGGGCCAGGCCATCGCCATGTTGACGCCGTGGTTGTTGGCCCACCATTTGAGGTCCTTTTGACTGTCCGCGTTGTTTATCGTATGGTGGAATTCTTCGTATATTTGGGGTAATCTGAAAAGTTTTTCGGTGAGTATTTTAGTAGGGTAAAACGATTATAATAATTCGTTGGCCGCAGCCTCAGCAGCTGTAGACGGCAGGCTGGCTTTCAAGCTGACCACTGAACCCAACAAAGTAAGTACACAGCTGGCGACAAAACATCTAATAAGATGTTAAATGCAAGTGGTTAGCAATAGGGTAACCTGAACAAAACAACAACCAGGCATATCGTCGCTCGCATGACTAACAGTCCTATCTCATTTTTAGCTGATTTGAGTTAGGACAATTACATCTTTCCAAGAAAAGAATCACGAATAGAAAAATGCAGTTCTCCTCAACTGAAATCAGCAGAAAAATTTGGAAAATGAGATAGGACTGTTCGTCATGCGAGCGACGATATGAGATGACAATTTTAGTGTTATCAACACATAACATAACGCTTGAATTCCTCGAAAGAGTAAGCAGAGGAGTATAGCACACACAATTTTTTCCAGTTATTTTTAACATACATAAAATCACGCCTGTAGGAGTCCGATGGGTTAGGCAGAAGTGCACCTGTAAGTACACCCACATTTCGCCAGTTATATCCCCATGTAATTATAGGGCGCGAGCCTATTGCCATCAGCCAAGTACCGCTCAGTAGTGGCGCTTGCGACCATTAAGCCAACGAAATAGTAATTTTTAAGTCTATTGCAATATGGAGCGACCGTATTACACAAAAGACAAGAGTTTTTTGTTTTCAGAAACTGGGAAGGGAAATAAGTAGGTATCTGCTAACATGCTGACTAAAATAGCATCTCAAACATTGAAAAGTCCGAGTTTATCAGTTTTTCTGTGTTTTTTTTTCACTCACGGGATTTTCAACGCACCGCTTAGCGCCGAGAGTTGAAAATCCAACTGTGTGTTTTTTTTAAAGCGCTGGGACGCGGTTTATTGGAGTCTCAATGCTCGCCTCAACACCGAGGGTTGAAAATCCAGTGCGCATTAAAATCCCGCCGCGATATTTTCACATCCGTACCTGGGCTAACTACAAATACACAGATTAAAGGAACGATGGGAGGAAGGAAGGATTGATGCAACATATATACTCACGAAGGTTCTTGACTGATATTGAGGCACTTGTGGAAGCTGAACAGCACATCCTTGAAGAACTTCAGCCGCTGGGCCTCCATCTGCTGGCACCGCTCGAAGACGCCCGTCATGTCCTCGATGTAGCGGGGGTTGTATGCCGTTATCTCTGCCAGTGCTGATTGGTACTTCTCTCTGCTCTTGGATACTTCCTCGCGGCATTTGGCTACGCGTTCTGCCATTTTCTTTACCTGGAAAAAAGGCATTACTTATAAATATGTTTGTGATTTCTATTGTAGGTGTGAAAAGAAATGATTAGCTTCTACTATTTCGAGTCGATCAAGGGAAAAAATATCAAAAATAGCCTTTTCATCCATCCAAAGGTTGTCTTTAAAAGATCGCTTATAGCCGCCCATTGTGTAACCTTTTGTAAAATTTCTACATTTATATGTCATCATTTATTTGTTATACCTTGTAGTGTAAGTAATAAAGAGTATTCTACTCTAGCCTAAGGTTTCAGGAAGCCTGATCAACTACATGATCAGATGATCAGTAATGTCTTCTGTCAAATTTTTAGCTGTTAACCACAAAGTTAACTCGAGATCTGGCAACGAATTTTTCAAAAGATTTCGTCTAAAAATCCCCGCGGAAAGCGGGAAGATTGTTGAAAACTTACGAAGTCCTGCATTGAAGTACCTATTAAGTTTGCCAAGGTTTGCTTTGGATTTACGCGAGTGTGGGGTATGCAAACAATGCAGAAATCTGTGCATCATTTTTATTCTTAAATTTATTACAACAAACACAAACAAGCGCATTTCCACAACATTCAACACAACGGAGTTGCGAGGACGATGGCAGTGGAGGGTACAGATATGGTGGCAAGGAGGGGGGGGGGGTGTTCGCAAATTGCTACGTCCGGCGGCGTCGCGACGTCTACGGATAACTATAATAACACCCTGCAGGTGTTGTGATGAGCTTTTTAAAACTAAAGTTTGATAGGGATGTACCTACTTGAAGTATCGACATAGTGCTGGGCTATAATCGATGTTTTATAATATTACCTGAATCCTTGCTGTACACACGACGACATATCAAGCTATACATTTCCAGTGTGAGCTGACTTCTCATTGTACGAAAAGCCTATACAATGCGAGGTCAGCTAAAACTGGAAATGTAATTGATGCAACTGATGCAAACTTCCAAATCCAATACTAAACTCAATTATTATGATATTTTTATAATCATCGGAAACTGAATTAATTGCCTATTTCCTAAATGGCAGTGATCGATCGAAAGTGATATTCTTTGGCTCGATCACTGCCAGTTCGCACCGGTCGAAGTGGTGGTGCTTAAGGGAGGTCTATGTCCAGCAGTGGACGTCTTTCGGCTGAAATGATGAGGATGGATTCGAAAATACTATGTTCGTAACACCATACAATTTCTATCAATACTGAAGGAGATAAATCTATTCTGAACTTTGCGTAAGTGTTAAGATACCTGTTCTTAAAACTGAAAGATGAACAAGTACAATAATTTAAATTAAAAAATACGTCTTGAGAGGGTTAACATTACCACTAATTGGATAACTTCGTTACTGAGCGACAGCGCTGCAACGAACTAATTTAACTCATAATCATAGAGGAAAGTTTACGCAACGTACCTTTACATAAAATATATTATTTAATGTAAAAAGGTATGCATAGGTACAATAATATACAATTATGATGGATAGATGACAGAAACTAGCATAAACTACTCGATAAATTACTCAATAATTTACTTATCAATCTACTTACGATATCCTGTATCAATATATCAATTTAATCAATTGTCATGTCATGTCAATTTTATATAAGTCGGCTGTTGTTAAGTTTGTTCAACAATCAGATACTCTATGAAGTAAGCTTCAATAAAACAACTGTGAACGGACTAAATAAAGACCGGATGTAATCTATATGAATTCAAATGAGATAGGTAAATGCTGTCCCCCTTCAATAGATTTTCAGAAACAACATAGTCCCAACAAAAATAAAATAAAAACGTTGCTATTTTTGACTCACGACCCCAAAACAATAGCATTCACAAACACCTTTAATAAATAAAGGTTGTCCCTGACTAGCGTACTTTTACGAACATTGTCTTCACGCATAGCACACACGGCATAATGCCCAATTAAATGTTCTCAAGTACACACTAGCGGTAATACTAATTAGGCAGCTTGACCTTACCTGTAACACCCGCTGTTTGCGTTGGAAATAAATAAAAAGAATTAAAAATTAAAATAACATAAAAGAAAAATATATCTCAAACAAAATCATAAACGAAATTTTTTTTTTTTTGTTTAGCCTATGTTGTTCCACAGCTGGGCAAACGCATCCCGCACGTACTTCCAGAAACCCCGTCCCGTCCCGTCCCCATTCTTCCTTCGAATAAACTTAAACATTTTGATTTATTTTTTGTTGATAATCTACATAATTAGACTATGCTGGAATATACAGGAAGATGTTAAAACCGAACATCTTGAGATCTTCGTTCAGAGACCCTGTCTTTCCAAGAAATTACTGAAAAAGACCAACTTCTGACAGAAGCTGTATTCATAGGATTACAATTAAATATTAGCCATTTGCGGTTTCCCTTAGTAGTTGACATTAGCCTGAACAAAATACTTTACAACAGTTATAAAAGAGTACGCATCTGCTATCTAAACTTGTTGAAAATGGTCTCAAGGTAGTACAAGATTGTAAAACAGATAAAAAAGTTAAGTTTAGCAAGTCGAAGAGAATCAATCAGGTACACACCGCAGCTTCATACAAGTGGTGTCTATATCGGAAGTTGACTAGACGATTGATTGAGTCTCAAGGGCTATCCATCTAACGCTAGCTCAGCGAGATGTAGGGGAGTCGAGGGGAGAAAAAAAAAACTTTGAACATCAACGTTGATAAGTAAAAGTAATTTTTTTTACAAATTTTTCTTGATGCTTTTGTTCGCTGCTACTTGTGTTTTTAAGTAAGAGGAAGGGGTGCATAATAAAATAGCCTCACGAGTGGCAATACTTGAGTGTTCGTTACGTACACCCTAGGTCATAGCACCACAATCTCGCTGGGTGGAAAATATCATTATCTTTAGTTCTTGCCGATGCCGCTACAATAAAAAGCAGGCAAAAAGCCTGAATTTCGTTCAAACCGAAGAAATATTATCTAGCCAGCAATTCCAGCCACAGGCCTTGGGCACAATATAACATAATATCAACCCAACAAAATGATAAAATAACCAACGAGAAAATTATAAGAGACAGGTAGTCTGAATCTCGTTTTTAAACTGGATTTATTTAACTGATCCTCTTATTTAATATGAAATATTTGAGGTTCACAAAAAGAGGCGCAATTATTATATTAGTGTTTAATAATATTTTTAGGAAAGCAAAATGGGGATCTTTTGAGGTTAGATTAACCCTTCCTATACAACGTGGATCCACGCGAGACACAATGACTTTTTTTGTAATTACGGCATTCAGCTTGTTAATTAAATGCATGCCTTTCTGAACAGCACAGCCCTACGGACTACAGTAGGTAGTTGGAGTGTGAGGGTGCGAGTCAATGGCGCGACAAAACTGTCGCCCGGCTGTACCTGCACCCTCATTGGATTACACGACCGCCCGGAGGCTAAGCCGACCCATGAGTCTCAATAATTTGATTACGTGATGTGGTTATGTGGGGACAAAATTGATTAAAAAAAATTGGAAATTTTCAGAAAATGTATTTCTGCCTGCATAATGATTGGATCTATGATTAATAACATCGGCAAAATTGTATAATACGGTACGCAGCACTTTGCACAAATTTAATTTGTATTATACGGTTATTGGTAGGTAGATACCTTTCTCAAGAAATATTCTTTAAAGCAAAAAACTGTATTAAAATCTTTACGTAGTCATTTAGTGCGTTCTATCTATGTATCACTGCAGCATAAGCATAATCAGCCTGTAATGTTCCCACTGCTGGGACACAGGCCTCCTCTCGGTGAGAGGGAGTGGGCCGTAATCCACCATGCGGGCCCAGTGCGGGTTGGTACATGACACATGTCTTCGAATTTTTGGTTACTGCCAACTGCCTAGGAGGGTGATCTATCGTCACTCGTGGAAACCGTAGCACCATACAGTCTTACGTCTCATCTTATAGACATAATCCCATAGAGCCTCTACCCAAAACCAGAGCAGTGGTGGCTTAGAGGTCGCAACTTCAGAGTTGTAGGTTCGAACCCAGACATGCGCTTTACTGTGTGTAATTTATTTTATCACCACTGCTCTCAAAACGTTCAAGGAAAACATCGTGAGCAAACGTATGTAAATTCGAAGACATGTGACATCCACCAACCCGCACTAGGCCCGCGTGGTAAGTTACGGCCCACTCCCTCTCAGCGAAAGGAGGCCTGAGTCCCAGCAGTGGGAACATTATAGGCTGATTATGTATGTACCCGAAACTTCAACAACACAACATAAAACTCCCAAACCGGCCTCAATTCTAACACCATTGCCAAGACTTATTACTAAAGCCCTACCCTTAAATTGCCATACTAAATAACCAACAGTACTTCGAGCCTAACGAATAGCTCCCAGAAGGAATCCACGTGGCTCTAAAGGCTCCATAGCTTCATACGGTTCCGGTCGACAGCCATGACACTTAATTTCCTGGCTTCCCGGTTTCTAGGTCAGCGGCTGTCAATAGTTGTTATTGTATATGACAATACCACTGTGTGACGCGTTAGGAATTCGCTGAGGGATGCCGCGTGTCGATATGTCCATGAAGTATTTTAGAATTTAATATTGCTGTATTTTGCCATTGCTCAAGATAGGTTTATAATTTCTACTCAAGTCAAAATAGGAAGTTTGAAAAGAAGCATAATAAGCCTATAACGTTCCCACTGCTAGGATACAGGCTTTCTCTGTGAGAGGGAACGGGCCGTAATCCACCACAGACGCGGGCCCAGTCCGGGTTGGTAGATATGTCACATGTCTTTACAATTTTGGTTCTAGGACGCTCTAAGACGTACCGGTTTCTTCACGTTTTCCTTCACCATTTTTGAGAGCAGTGGTGATGAAATAAATTAAACAAAGGGAAGCGCCTGGCTGGGTTCGAACCCACGACCAACAATTCGTAAGTCCGGGCCGTTATTACTAAACCACCACAGCTTCGGGTGAGAAGGAAAAGATGGTCAACTCCAAAAAATATGTTGTTATGCTCCAGAACATCATTACCTACTGAAATTCGATACATAGATTTGAAGATATCTTGAAAAATCTTGAATTAAAAGGTATACAAATACATAAATTGAACTCTTAAATTTTCAAAAGAATTGGGTTCTAAATTAACACTTCAAACGGGTGGTATTTTCTGAAAACCATAGCGGTAAACGGAATCCAATTCAGTAGGTAACTTTTTGCGGAAAATGTCAGGTTAATCACTGCAAAATCGTTAGTATAGTGAGTTTTATCGATTTAGGCGAATCGCACACTGCACCGCTTTACGCAGCGGGGCGCAGATAACGCACCCACGCGCGTGATTTTTTACAACATATTCAATAAAAACGCACTTACGCGCGTGGAATTTGGCTCCGTTTCCCGCACACCGCTGCGTGAAACGCAGCAGTGTCCCAATCACCTTAGGGTTACTTTACCTACCTTCAATAACTCTTTTACTGCATACGTTTATAAAGCTTACTGCAAACACCTGTTTCGTTAAAATATATCTCTAAAGGTTTTCGTTCGAGGTCCAATAGCAGCCGCTCAAATTCTATTTTAAGCTTGTTTGATTGAATTGAACTCGAACGTTTGAAACGGACGTTGGAAAATAGCTATTTTATCAGGGCTTTCACGATCCATTGAATATTTTTAAGAACCTAAATACAAACTGAAACAAAACTTTTAGAATGAATATACAAAAGTGGAGAACACAATACGAAAATTAATGAAACTGCGAATATCTAATGAAGTTCCCAGTTTGCATACGAAATTCAAACAAATATAATTATCCAATAGTTTAATCACTGTAGTTATTCGGTTGATCGACAAAATCGATAGTTTGAAAAAAAAAAGCACTTTCTTAATTTCGATGTTAAGATTTATTTGGTAGTTCCAAAATAGTCTTATGCATGAGTATTGCTAGTGTATTCATTTATTGTAATATTGTTGTCTTCACATTGCATTTAGGTTCCACTATCCCCTATAATCCAAAATCGTTACCCGATCTGTCTATAACAAAAAAAGGAATCAACAAATCAACGCCAACATGCAGACGAAAGCACTGTTTCAATATACCTACTAAACAATCAATTAAAATACAATCAAAGCAAGATTTTAAACTAATAAAACACAGGCGTGTGGATGCTTCTCTTAATAGGATTAACGGTAATTGATGCAATTAAATGCCCGTCAGGACTGTAGAAAGAATTACGTACGGACGACGAGGGGCGAGCGAATTGAGAGGTTCAGACAGCGGCTCAGGTACAGGCAGTTTAGTCAATGTAGAATTTATAGGTGCTAAAATAGACGTTTGAACTAGTGAACCATGGTTTTATTTGCATTCTGGTTACTTGAAGGATGTTGGAACAGAAGAAGCAGTTGCTTCGCTAGAGCTGGAAGAAGTGAGGAAGCTAAATGGTATTCTTTTGAATAAAGTCAGAGTGAAAAATAACTTTGATAAGTTAACTGAATTCGTTAATGTGTTTGCACTTTTGAAGTATATTATGTGTAAGGATCCATGCTAGTTAAATGTTACCTGCAGCCACAAACCTTGACTAAACCCGGGGTATGTACAATGCTTTTGCAAGCCTTGATGAATGAGAATCTTTCTGCAGGGTGTAACCTTCCGTGGTCCACTTGGAAGTCCCTGAACAGTCTCCGAACCCAAGTGGGAAGATATTAGTCGAACCTCGTAAATTGGGGTTACCTCGACGGAACGGCAGCACGGTGTGGATGTGGACCTATGTCACAAACTATGCTTCACCTCCTATCCTGACCTTTGTGCCCCAAAACGTGCAGCCAAAGTGACCTCTGTGCTGCCACCGATAACGCTGTGGAAGTGGCAAAGTTTTGGGCCAATAAAATTTAAATAACTATCGTGCCAGCGACACGAAGAAGCAAAAGAAGAGCGAGCCTTGATGATTCTTCTTGTGTGTGCGTAATATAAACTTTACAATGACATTTTAAATTTTCCAATCAATATCACCATGTCATCTTCAACTTCCTGCAATGATCTATCTATATATTGATTTCGATACGTCCTTGTATTAACGAAGGCACTAACAGGGAGCGCCGTATTGACATGCGGTCCTACGCAAACATATTGTGGCTCCGCAAATTTGTTGGCTATTTATTTTGGGTGCCTACACCTTGGGTGATTGCATGAGGTATGGAAGAAAAAATATTTATTTAATCAAAGGTAAGTCAAGGAGTGGTGGGGTATTATTTAAGGAAGTAAGATGATTTTCTTTTTAGCAAGAGGGAGATTGAAGACAGATACAGAGAACACAACAAAACTACTTCCGCAAGCGACATTTTGGCGCAGACTGGCGTGTGGATAAGACATATTGATATAAACTTTGTTTCCAGCAACTGTCGTTACTCAACAAAAGTTTACCATGAATACGGGAATTTTCAAGAACGTTTGGCTGTTGACAAAAGTTGAAAAAATAGTCTTTGCTAGACTAGAAGGGAAGTTATTTTAGAGATGGGTAATTATATTGAATATAATTAAATGTGTTACGCCGACTCTAAGTAATATAGGACACGGGCAAGAAGAAAAATAAGAAGAAGTAATTATATTGAATGTTTGGCAAAAGACGGAAGACAAGTCGTTGGAAAGCCATAAAATAGCTGATTATCTGACTCAACACGGTCGTGTATAGATCGAAAGGACCAACAAATCCACAAAAGTTGTAGAAGCAAAATCTCATAGCAACAGAAACTATATTAACAACATTATAGTCACCAAGTTCACGGTTCCCACCTTGGATAAAGATTATCTGAACAAACAGTCCTTCGCACGAATCCTGAGGCATTTACAGTCCTACCTCGTTGTAGATAACATTATCGTATAGTTACACACTACAGTGGGTACATAGGGAAGTTATGATTCCATTTCCGCCCCTGTTCGCTCGTTTGTCGTCAGTTACGTACGGTTAAAGTAATCTGGAAGTGTGGCGGTAGCGGAACTTTCAATTATTTTATAAATCGACTGCGGTGTTTTTTATTGAAAGTGTTTTTCATGTACCATATAGCACAAAAAATAAAAGATGATGAATTAGAAAACCCGACGATACTCTGAACGATATCGGTCAAATAACAAAACTTGCAATAGTAAAAAGAATATCTAAGATAACAAAAAAGGAGATATGTCTGCCAGTTTAGCCCCAACACTACGCCTTTGGGAATTTTGCTTACTCCAAGACCAAATCTTTGTGAAGAGTCCTTAATTTAACTGAAGACTCTTCAAAAAAGGGTTTGAAAAAAAAAAAGAGTCTAAAAGGTGCTATTCCACTCAAAAAAAATAATTTCAACAGACGATATAGTCACCACTCTAGCAGAACGTAAATAATGAAGAGATTTTATTTTATCGTTCAAATATATGTATATTTTTGGAATAAATTAAAAGCTTTTTATCTCGGGGGACCTCAGAAGCTTTATAGTATACGGTACCGTATCATATCGGCGACATACATATGTATATGTGTACATACAAGGTGCTGTTACAATGGCGACATTAATTTAACACACGGTTTCGCGTTTTCGTTTTATGAACATACTAGCTTTTGCCAGCGGCTTCGCCCGCGTGGAGGTCGGAAATTTATCCCACGGAAACGTATTACCGGGATAATTAGTATCTTATGTGTTAATCCAGGTTATAACAAACTGTGTGCCAAACTTCGTCCAAATCCTATTAAAAACATAATACTAATGATTGAAATACTATCGTGAATTCATGCAAGCCTAGTACTTTTTGTATACATTTTCATTTCCACACATCTCGTTTGTCAGTTTTGAACACTGCAATATTGAAAATTCACCTTTAAAACTGACCTGAATATGTCCGTAGAACAGAAAACCACAGCATTCTGTTCCGCGAAACATAAAATGGACGCAGACAATTAAAGCGGGATGAAAACCTGTGTTTAGCTTTTATTTGAAAAAAAAATTATTCGACAATATGTGGAGAACAATGATTTTTTTTTATTTATGGGTTTCTTCACTCACCAACGTTTTTCAAGTATTGGTTATAGCTTACTGTGAGTCTTATAAACTTGGAACGACATTCTTGGTACAACTTGGACCGTGCATCGGAAAGCACGTGGAGCCGTTGGTCCCGGCTGTCATTCGTAGACCATTGACATCTGTTACGGGTAGTCAGAAGCCCAAAATTCTGACAACCAGTCTTACCAAGGGGTATTGTATTATTATTTCCCAGACGTTACATAAAAAATCTTTTATGATATGCACACACCGAAGATAAACATCGAACGTCATGGACCATGATTTCAAGATTCTGTTATAAACTTATAATCTGTATCTATCTACTACAAGAATACTATCACATTATACACAAACGGCATTGCTAGGTCATTGGCAATCACGGTTATGCTCAAACATTAACATATTTCGTCAAACCGCAGCATGGCGGCTGGGAGGAAAGAAAGCCGCGATGAAACTATGTTATTGGCGCGAAACTATGCCATCATGCCATGGGAAGCTACGGTGAAACTGTCGCGACTGCGCTATCAAATGTTTGAAGCACATTGTCTTATGGAGTTGGAAGTTCAAATTGTTTTATATCTTCCTTAAAATACTTGGCCTAGGGATCAATGTATTGATACCGTTTGCAAAGCACCTTATTGCTTGGTTCCTTTAAACAAAAACGAATCGTTTTGCTTACCAATGGTAGCAATTTTTACTGCCAAACTGGGCATAAATTTTGGCAGATTCGTAAACTAATTTTACCTGTGATAGCTACTTCCATTTGAGAGAGCTCTACTATGCAAAGCTATGAGGTCTTTGCTTCCTTATTGGTAAAACTACAAGAATCTTAATTTTAACCAATAACGGTCCGTAGAAATCGGCCAATAGGGTTCTTCAACTCTTTCAATTGTATTGCATTTAAATTCCGTGCGTAGATGAGCTGCAATGACTGCACAGAAACTACAAAAACAGTTGGTAGTTATCATGCAGTAGGAAATATGCAATTGGTCAATCGACCTGCTGGGAATGAGGTTATCCGGAAAAGAACTGGAGTTACCGACATAGCTTGCAGAGTAAGCATGCTGAAGTAGCAGTGGGCTGGCCGTTTGTCGAAGCACCGATTGCCGGTGGAGCCGACGAGTCCTGGAGTAGAGACCGCGTATCGGCAAGCGCAGTGTGGAACGCCCCCCAGCTAGATGGGCCGACGACCTTATGAAGGTGCCTGAGACAGACTGAATGCAGAAGGCGGAGGACGGGGTGTTGTGGCGCAGCCTGGGAGAGGCCTAAGTCCAGCAGTGGACTGATATAGGCTGAGTTGATTGATTGAATCGGGCTGCAGTCGATCTACTTTGTCCTTTAAAGTCGTAGGCCCTGTGATAGTCTATTCAATTTTCATTGATATGCACGAGAAATCTGGATGCAGTGTTTAAATCTGCTCGGGGGTCATGCAGTGCTATATAAACAAAGATGAGGTGTATGACATCCGTATGCCAGTGGCTGAAAGATCCTTCTTCTGTGATTAGGTGTATTGCTTTTGGCCCAAAGGTTCGTGCTTTTATGTGCTACGTTCATCGCTCCAAACATGGCTGATCTATCTAGGCTAAAAGGTAGGATACTCGTAACAGATATATCTTCCTTAAATAAAGTACTTTGACTAACTTGGTGAATCAGTGCTCCATAACCTTCATTTCTATCCCTGCCCTCAAGGCGACTGGAGCCCTAAATGAAGTAAGGATGCAAAAATACAGTGAAATAGGCTTGACATGCCACGCGGGTGAAGAGAGGAGTTGCAACATATAGTTAACACACATATAGTAAGCAAGCTTTGTAATTGCAAATTAAAAAGCAACCTGGTAAAAGAAAGAGATAGAAGATCGTCTTCTTCGTCGTATCTATGGCACGACAATGAATCAAAGTGTTTGGACCAAAACCTCGCCACTTCTACGGCATCGTCGGAGGGCATGCATTTTTTAAGAATCTACATATCACGGTCAGGGCCTTAACCGGCTCCGGGCCGTCCAGTTTCAGTGTTTCGTCGGGTCCAGAAAGATATTTCTCGGCTTTTGATTGGCCGGATTCCGAGCCGTCTGGAGTCTGAAGCATGCACTTACGTTTACTGACATTGACGAATGGTCCTGAATCCGAAAAGGACTGAAACCAGGTTATGTGTGGAGCTTAATCAGATGTCGATTTTCATCTCTTTCTTTGATAAGCTTGTAACTGTATGTATATTATCTGTATGAAGGCAGATGCGACCAATTCATGCAGTATTGGTATAGATAAGCCCACAACACTGTACACGGCCTCACTACCAACGTACCTCGTGTCCTCGCTTGGAGTTCTCTCCCTGGAAGGGAAAATATCGTCAACATTTAGTCATACACATTTAGGTTTCTTCGCATTTTAAGATCATTTTAAAGGTGTTGGGTAAACAAGTTTATCATTGGCTTTTAAGAGGTGTTCATCACGACAACACGGAAGCCGTTCTGGTTTTCAAATCAGAGAATTTGTAAGATCATGCACTTGGTCAAGAACCTGTGGTTTCTGGAAGCCTCATCACGTTTCTGATCGGTCAATCAATCAATCTGTTGTGATTGCTGATTTGGAATCATTGGCACCAGCCCATTAACATTCAAATATGGTTTGATAGCAAATTAAATTCGAAAGGCTGCCAGAAACCAGGGGATTATCGGAGACAGTTTCGAACGATGAATTTTTTTTTTCTACCCGTCCAGACGAATCATATTACTGGCCCATTTCTCACAAACCGTCGAACAAATATCCAAGATCATGCAAGGAGGTTAACCCATAAAACGGAATAAGTTAACAACTATCGGTATAGCCCGGTAGCCCCTACAAAACGGTCTCAAATTACGATCGTAGTCAGGTACATGTAGGTCAGCCACGGCATCAGTGTCACATAAAAGACGTAATGCGACACAGCGAATCTGCACAGGTGGCTTAGACATGTGCTTGTGCAGGTACCGGTGTTTTGTTAAGCTTTTAGATTATGGGAAGCAGAATTTTGCAGAAATGTTAATGTAAATTTTAAAGACATCGATCCCCAAATTTTTTACAGAGTAACCGTGGTATTTCTTGCCGGCACCGTGCACCTAGCTTCTGACGTTTTATAAGTGCTCATGTAGGTTTATGTGAAATAAAATATTTTGCATTTTGAAGAGACAATTTTAAAATGTGGTGTTTAGTGATCGTAGAATTATAAATGTTGTTACGAGATGTGATTTGACCTCGTATGTTATAGACATTTTTAAGGTTTATGCACAAAATTATTATATCAGGGCGTCCCTGAGTGTTCCATCAGAGACGGGAATGATTGCTTGCATGCATTTTTTATTCGGATCCGTTGGGCCAAGACTGCCTGGAAGTACGGAACGCCAACTGTGTGGATGGGTCTTCATAAATAGCGTTTTTAACAGACTTCAAAAAGAAGGAGGTTCTCAATTCGGATGTTTATATATATATTTTAGACAGACTTAAATTTAAAATAACTAAGGAAGGTACTTAAAGGTGGCAGAATAACATTTAACACAATCCATGAACACAATCCATGAACACAATAGAATGAAAACAAGTAAACGTTACGGCAATATTTTCGTTTCTGGTTATGTGAAAATTCTATTCAATTTTATTCAAATAGAATTGAAGTCGTCTATAGCTTTGTTTGGTATGCACATACTAAAGTGAGACACGATAAAATCATACGAAATAGGTAATCTTCTGTGAAGAAAATTTTATCAAGCAGTACCAATTTTCGGCTGAATTTTCGTAAACATTGCGTCAACGTGGCCTAAATGACATGCCTTTGGTGAAGGTTGGACTAATATTAGCGGGTGATATTGAAAGTACGCTTGTTTAGGAGATAGCCTAATTACACGGAGATAAAATTGTTTCACTGCTGAATCTAATAAAAAAACGTAATGACGATGAAGATATCTTTGAATAAATTTTGTTTACACTTGCAGTGACTCTGAGCAGTGGTGGCTCGGCCACGACTTACGAGTTATAGGTCGTGGGTTCGAACCCAAGGAGGCTCTTTACTTTGTGTAAATTATTTCATAACCACTGCTCTCAAAACAGTGAAGGAAAACATCGTGAGGAAACGGCCATATCCTAGAACCAAAAATTCAAAGACATGTGAAATCCGCCAACCCGCACTGGGCCCGCACTCACTCTCGCAGAGAGGAGGCCTGTGTCCCAGCAGTGGGAACATTATAGGCTGATTATGCTATGAAGTGACTGCAGTGACTTTACAGTAAGGGTTTTATAATTTTAATCTAGAGATCATCAAAAGTTTATGGCGAAAAGAATAGAAGCTGATATTTTCATTGAATAAATAGTCTTAGCTAACTCAGCGAAAAAGTCTTTAATTCTAGATATTAGCATAGCATTGAGCTGAACTTGGATTTGGGCAGCTCAAACTGAATTGAAGTCATTGATAACAGAGCTGTTACTCACGAATATTAGAAATACCCTGCATACTTGAATTTGACAAAACCTTTCAATATTCTTATCCTTTATCTCCTGATTCCAACACAGTTTCACCTTCACAGATAATACTTTTATCTGTGACTCACCCCTGGTTTACACGGTTTTTCACGACAACACATTGAGATTTCTTTATTATATGGTAGTTAATTATTAATATTGAGCCTGCTAACTATTACTATGCTCAACTCTTTTAACAACCTACCATAAACTTGAAAAGAAGAAGATGATTGTAATGAACAAGCTCTGACGCCGACGCTGAAAACCGCATCAAAATTAGTTGCGTAATTTAGAAGGACAAGGCGGTCACACAGACACGAAAAGCGACTTTAATTTATAATACTTATGAATAGATAAAGATATAGATGCAACATTTTCCATAGAAATGACAACGTCTCTTCAAGCAAGGCAGTTTGCACGTTCACTAGGAGTGATAACATTTATCAAACTCACGATTATTTGCGTACCTACAGCACATAGCAAGACATGAGAGCTCTTACAAATTGAGTCTCGAGTGTGTTATGTAAATAGGAAAATTAGGTTCGAGTGATGTGTATTACATACTGCGATGATTATTTAGGCCGTTACGTTCAGGGGTTGGCAACGTGTGGGTTTTGTTAGTCTTCAAATAAAAGGTGTAGGTAAGTAAAATATCTCAAATTATAATAACTAAAAACCTGAGGAACACATTTGATTGTATACAATCTTTTTTCGTGATTTCAGGATAAGGATGGGAAATCATCAAATGACCCCTCCCGCTCTGGGTGGAGCGGAAGGGAGTGTCAGACTCTTACTGACTAAAACCCATCCGTGTTCCTTCCTTAGCCCTTTGTATTCCGGGGCAGCGGTAATTCTTTCGGACAATCCCGCTGCCCCGGAGGATTGGTACCTTAATAAAAAATTCTGTAAAATGATGAGTCATGGTCCCTTTTATGATTTTCAGTAATTGAGTTACATTTTGTAAAAAGTATAAAAAGTGAGTGATTTTTTTTTTTTTTCTCCATCCCCAGTACCATTTATCTATGGAACAGTTTTATTTTCTTTAAAGTACCTACAAGTACGTAGCCGACTACAGGCAGCAGCAACAGGCGACGTGTCGCCGGGACACTACTGGTTTCTTTGTATTTCTGTGAAATACGTGGCAGAAGATATTTCATAGAAATACATACAAACTTTAGTTTTACGCCATGGACACAACATTGAGAATGTAACTGCCTGATTATTATTTTTTAAATGATGTTATGAGTTGCGATTGCTTATTAACTTTAACTCGTGATGTGATGTGAAAATCTTTAATTCGACACCACACACGACAACAAAAATGATAAAACAATAAGCTATTTGTTTAATAAATTGCCTGTAAACGATGACATGACAATTGATCGTAAATCTAAGATAAATCATAGCACACATCTCTCCGTGCGATTAAACGCGGGAATCAACATGTACACTCGTATCATGATGTGCGCTTACGCATGCTTAGAACAGGTGTAGGAAACCTTTGGACTTGTGTCAAAAGACTGACACATAAATGGATGTATTGTCGAACAAACTTGTGTGCGAACAAACTTGTGTGTGTTGCCTTTAAAACATCTTGCTGAGACTAAATACTGTTAGCATAAAAATAACAATATAGATAACGATAAGAAAGAGGCTATCTGACGGCAGATTGGACGATTGCCAAGACACAGTTTCGTGTCTGTTTCTTGGTTAGGGCTTGCCCTTGCTAGACATGACATCGGATTTTATTTTGAAAAGAAAACGTGCTCAGGGTCTTTCTAATCAGAAAATACCTTGTATGGAAACCCGAAGAATGAGAAAACTTGGAATCTTAGACCGTAGGTACTATGGGTATGATGACAATACATCTCAGCCAATTTTTTTGACAGTTAACAGACGCTAAAAAGGCACTACCCCTGTGCTACGATACGACAACAGCTCCTAAAACTGTTGACTATACCTGAAATACAATACGCGTGTGTAATCGGAGCACGCGAGTCAATTATTCGTTTTTTAGCTAGTCGCATCTGTTATGCATTGGAATCTAATATGATTGCAGTGGCGACGGCTTGCCCATACAAATTATTATTAATATACCACTTTCTGATTACTATTTATATTCGGGTTTGGAAAGTTTTTGTTTTAATTTCAGTACCTATGCGATGATGAGGTTTGATCCCTGCTTCTGTATTTTCAAGTTTTAGACCTGAGTTTTAACCTCAAGGAGGCTGAGAAATTATTTGAGATAGCAGTATCTATAGGCATATATGGTAAAGTTTCTGGTAGCTTTGACGAAATAAATTGAAATGTTCAGCATTGAACTTTATGGCTGTTTGTTCTAGAAGTGACGTCTTTTCATATAACGCCGTTAGTCTTTTCTGCAACTATTTTAATGGGAGCAATTACGAAAAAATGCTGGTAGAGACGACACTGTTTTAATTTTTCAGTAAAAATGCAGCTTAATGCTCTCAAATGCAAGTTATTTTACACACAATAAAACGTTTTCATTGTGTGTTTTCCCGAGTGTGTATTTTTAATTGTTTATAGAGGGTGGTCAAAGTGGTTCACGGTTCGGCGCTTTGCAAAGCATACACACTACACAGAACCACCGAATTATTAACACATTGAGTTTGTTTATTGTTTTGAAATACAGGGGAATCTTAGCACCTACTTCAAAATGTGTATGGGTTTTTTAATTAATTTTGTTTATTATGTCTTAAGTCTTGATCAGGTACGTAGTAGGTACTCGCAACCGTGATGTATGAACGAAAACGAAGCAAAAGGAGTATGTAAGGATGGTAGCAGGTGGCGATCTGTAGATTCTGCCTATCCCCATGGGAAGAAGGCGTGAGTTTATGTATGTATGTGAGTCCAGGTTCATCAAAACATCGTGAGGAACGATATTTTCCTTCACCTTTGTCAGTGATGTCCAAGATAAACTTAGAAAGTATGTAGCCGGCATCTACAACGCCACATGCGAACAACGCGTCATACTGACTTAACATACAATCCTGCATCTCGCAAGCAGAGTTTGCCGCGCAACTAGCATAAGGCCCGACATGAATCATCGGACAGTTGCCCGCCAGACACAACACCCGTCTGGTCGGAGGATCTTCCCCTTTCCATAGAGTATGAGTGAACTTTACACCCTGTTCCTCATACCTCTATAAGTACATAATTATGGATTGGAAAAAGTCACATTGGTACTTTCCCGGATTAGAACCCACAACCCCATGACACCACGAGGTAATAAAAAAATAATTAATAACATCCAGAAAGACATCAAAATCGTACAGCCGTTAGTTATTATGAGTCAGTTAAACTTCCATACGTTTCCCTCACCACAACGATACTGTTACCGACTTCAGTTTAGTACTACGATAATTAGGTATTTATCGTGTTCGTGACAAGTTCGTATAACAACCGGTAATTGTGCGATGACCTGACAGCTTTGCTGGTTTAATAGATTCTGAGAATTTACTGAAGTTATTACTTGGTTAAGCTATGGAAGCGGAATTATTGCTTTTCGGTTTTCCATTGGCTTTCATAAAGATATTAATAATTATGTCGTGAAAGTCATCAGTAGGACATTTTACCATAGCAACCTGTTCTGCAGCCTAATTTTGTAACACACAATGGCAATGCCATTCAATTTTACAATTCAATAAAATAAGTAATTGGGGTGTTGCACTGCCTGCATCCAGCGAATTCCTGCAACCCGCTTGCTAGGGTCATTGGTCCACCTTATAATAATATCCTCCCGGCCGATTTCGGTCACGGTGGCAACCTCAAACGAGATTAGCCAGGTACGCAGAAGATATTATAGTGCACAAGCATGTGCGCAAACACAGGCGCACTCTCTGTTCCTTTAATCTCATAGTCCGATGGGCCGCAATCCGACAAGACCGGGGAGAGATCAGGCGCAGGGCCAACGGTTTTACGTGCTTTCCGAGGCACGGGGGTATTAGACCGCCAACTTCCAAATTCCGGATTACTAAGAAATTCCTAATGGAAAACCCAATAACACTTTGCCCAACCTGGGAATCGAACCCAGGATCCCGCGCTCAAAAGTCGCGCTTGCAACCATGAGAACAACGGGGCAGACAGGTCCACCTCGTGGAGGGCATAGCTAAGCAATATTTTAACAACAAAACGACCTCTTTTGTATAAAGATGTATGCCCTTTTGCTCTACCGCGCACTAAATGCTAAGCTCTTACCGAAACAGAAAACAATACAAGAAAAGATGAATCAACTCTAGCGACACGATAACAAAACGATACGGGTACTATCAGTAATAATGTTGACCTCAGTACAATTAGCAGAGTAAATTAGAAACAATAGCATCTCAATAATAAATGGCGACGCAATAACTTGTATTGTGTGTCATGGCTTCTTGAACGACACGCGACTATGATGAGATGACGTGGACAATACAGAAAACTAACTTTCGGATAGGTGCGGTCTTTGATCTGCTATAAATTATCATAAGCTCTGAAAAAAATCAGTATATACTGTTCCCAGTCCCTCTGCTGGAACACAGGCCTCCTCTCTGTGAGAGGCATAGGCCGCTTAAACCACGCGGGCCCAGTGCGGGATGCCACATCTTTTCGGTTTTAGGACATACCAGTTTCCTCACAATGTTTTCCTTCTCCGTTTTGAGATTTACTATCAAGTTTGTAAGTTGATCGAAAAGAAGCCACTGCACAACACAGCGGCAGCAGCCACTAAGAGGGGCAGCGTAATATTAAGGCTGATGATGGTATTGAAGGGTGCAATAAATAAAACCTACATTTATGGAAACTAAGATGAGAGGCCTTTATGACCTAACTCTGTGTCAACTACTGGCTAGGTTAATCATTGCCCCTTTTTTGGATGATAAAATAAAACCGTAAAATAGTTTTTTAAGTTCCGACGTATTTTGGGGACATCAATTGAACTTCTGTTGTTATATTCATCTTGTGTTATCAAACAAGTTTGTATGTTCCAGTTTATAGTAACATCCATAGTACAAGATTCCCTGGCAATGTTGATAAAAACTTCGTAATTAACTGTTTACTAAGAATCTGAGTTCATTATAACAACAATCATGACAAGTATTCCCTTCTTATTAGAAAAACCACAGTATTACTATTTAGAAAAAGTTATTACGCATTCAATCGTAATGAAATCCGTAGGGCAAAGATGTTTCTTGCACACACAGAATTATTTTACTGACTGTACAAGAATTCATATAATATTGCTATATGACTAGAAAAGCATAACATCAAGCCTTGTTTACCCGAAGGGTTGGGCAGAGGTGAATCTATAGTACACCCACATTTCGTCAGATCAATTTTAAGTCCCATTTAATAGGGGGTGAGCCTAAATCCAGTCTTCGGGTTGCTACATAGAAATTCCAGATAGAAAAATCCAATTATACACTTTGCCCGAACTGAGAATCGAACCCAGCAGCAGCGCTTGCAACGACAAGAGCAACATGTAGTCACCAGTATACCAATTTAATTTATAATAAAGGAAAGAAAACCTATGAGAATATTTAGTCTTCAGGCAATCTACAACCTACAACGAGATCCATATATAGTTTCGTAGATAACTCTAAATACATAAAGAGAAATAGGACAACTTACAAATTTAAAGCTCGTCTCAAAACTTTAACAACTTCTACAACCGGAGCTAAACTACCTACATTCATCAACACAAAAACATTAGTTAAACATAAATCGAATTAATTTATCAATTGCTCATGAAATATTCAACGCATTTATGGTAGGTTGGCAGCCCTACACATAATTATCAGATGACACGCCGTTTGATTCATTACTATGTCAGGGATGTGCTGATATCGTGCTCAGGTGAATCCGAGACATTTTATAACGTATAATTTAATCAGTGCTAGATTGTAAAGCGGTGGGTTCACTGGTACTGCATAACGTATCATCAGAATCAGCCTATAATGTTCGTGGGAACATTTGGGAGCAGTGGTGCTGGGACACAGGCCTTCTCTCTGTGAGAGGGATAAGGATAAGCATTGAAATAAGTTTTCATACAGCGCAGTATTGCGTAACACACTTTCAAACACAATTTTAAAGATTACTGCTTATCCATTGCTTCATATGTTCGAAAAATCTGTCTGCTCAACAACGTAAATAACTCAATGAACGTTGTTAAACTGTCAAAATGAAATCCATTGCTACTGATAGATAGTGTGTTACGTAATTACCCCGTTAGTATCACTTTTCAAGCAAGGAGTTGAAAAAAATAATGTTATTTTCATTCCTTTGACAAATGCTAAGTAACATAATCAAGGGGAGACTATTGGGACAAAACAGGCAATAATGATGAAAAAGGGAAAATGTTTATAAAGATAAGAGAGCTTAAAGGACTGTGAATAATGAAGTTAATGATAATATTCAAATTCCTACACATGCTGAAATTTTTCCGAATATTGACAACAATTTCAACACACGTCCCTAAAGTACAGTAAAAGCCCCACAATTTTACGAAACAAATCCTAAACTAAACAACCTTATAATCCTTTAGTCGGATAACATGTAAGCCCGCATACTGGTCTTAAATACTCACGTACTTACAAATGCGCTACAGAGAATCTGGTTCTGCATTTCATTTCAAAGCGTTACTAGAACCTCGTCGCAACAAGCATTAGCTTTATAATATTAGCTACAACTTTCGTTGTAGCTGGACGAGTTTCTATAGAATCCCCAGGTATTAAGGATGAATTTCGACAAATATTTTGTACCAGTTTAAAAGGGGTACACTAACAAATGCAATAGTCTAGTTGTATTAAAGATGACGACGAATTATGAGGTTCATACTTTGTGCGATTGTAGCGAGACGAAGAAAAAGTGGGGATATGTATTAAGATTTAGAGGCAAACATGGAAAGCCGAAGATAAGAAATAAATATAGTCAAATCAATGTTAGTGGATATAAGAATTTTTTGTAAACGTATTTACAAAACAAGAGCTAGTGTAGGACAACAGTTTACAAAAGAATGCAGTGTTGATGTCGAAGAGCAGTTTCAATATTGGAATTAAAAAGCACTGTGAAAACAAACTAAAACTGAAAGTAGAATTAGGTCACCTAGCACCCTAATTAATTTGAATTTAAATTTCTGGAAACTATTCTGTTTTAGACGTTTTGAAACAATATGTTTTGGAATGATGTAATATTAATTAATAATTTAATTATATCCCGAACTGGTATTGTGTAGGTACATAACAGCAATTGAAATTAGTTGAGACTATGGAACAAAAACCGCGTTTTCCTATCATTTTGATACGGTAAATGAGCAATCAACAATGTAGGGTAAATATATATATATAATTTAGTAAAATTTTTGAAAAACTTATTTTAATTCAATTGCAAAGTTTTTTTAATAAAAATAAATTACTCCATTACAAACAGTTCGGTTTTACAAGGGGTCGTTCAACTACTGATGCCGGAGTTGAACTTTTAGGACATATTTATAATGCATGGGAGGACAAGTGCGATGCTTTGGGCGTCTTTTGCGATTTGTCCAAAGCATTCGATTGTGTTCTTCATGAAACTTTAATCAGGAAACTGCACCACTACGGAATCCGGAACGCCTCTCTGGATCTTCTTACTTCTTACTTAAGTGATAGGATTCAGAGAGTTGATGTTAACGGAAAAAGGTCACCCGGATCTGTAGTAAGAATGGGGGTCCCCCAGGGCTCAATTCTTGGCCCATTTTTATTTATTATTTATATAAATGACTTGCCTTACCTCATAAGGGATAAACATGATATAGTGTTGTTTGCAGATGATACTTCACTTTTATTCAAACTCAAACGTCAGCAGCTGGTTACTGACAATGTAAATAGCGCCCTTGCAGAAGTAGTTCACTGGTTTAATGTCAATAACCTACTTCTTAACGAAAAAAAAACGAAATGTATTAAGTTTACGATACCCCACGTTAGACAAGTAGAAACTAGTGTTCTCATTAAGGATGAAGAGTTGAAACCCGAAGATACCACAGTATTCTTAGGCATAACTTTGGATGCCAAGCTTCAATGGGGCCCCCATATAGATAAAATGTCAAAAAAGCTTAGCTCTGCAGCATACGCCGTTAGGAAAATTCGTGATTTAACTGATTTAGAGACAGCCCGTTTAGTTTACTTTAGTTATTTTCATAGTGTGATGTCGTACGGTATTCTGTTGTGGGGAAATGCCGCCGATATTCAGACAATTTTTATTTTACAAAAAAGGGCAATTCGTTCCATTTATAAATTAAGTCCCAGACACTCCCTCAGAGACAAATTTAAAGAGATTAATATAATGACTGTGCCTTCTCAGTACATTTATGATAATCTTTTGTATGCACATAAAAATATTAATCTGTTTAAAAAATACAGTGATATCCATAACATAAATACTAGGAACAAACACAAATTTGTTGTTCCTACAACAAGGCTCAAGAAAATAGGTGGGTCGTTTAGATGCCAATGTATACGTTTTTATAATAAACTTCCTAGTCACATTCAAGAACTAAGCCTTAATAAATTCAAATCTTTTATAAAGCGAAAACTATGCCAGAAAGCCTATTATACTGTAAAAGACTATATTGAGGACAAAAAGGCTTGGGATTGAGCTGCTCCAATAGGTTTAGACTGTAATTGTTGTTTTTATTTTTTCATTTTGCTATTTTACACTTTTTTTTTTTTTTCAAAATATATATTTTTCTTTAACAATGACATGTACATTTACTGTATAAAGTATTATATTATTTTAATTATTGTGAATGTGAGGACTATGTGGGTCATTGTTTCAGTTTTAATCATGGTCTGGCAGTTTGAGTAGTTTATGCGGCCTACCCAAATGTCCTGTTTTTGGTATTGTTCGTCGAATCGTTGAGCTCCTTAAGTTCTGAGTTGAGCTGCACGGTTCTGACAAATGCGTGCACTGACTGGACAGGTCCTCTCAATCTGTGTGGTTATTTCCTCAAAATACCATATCAGACACCAATCTACATGGCCCTCAAAGATTATGCCCGACTTTTTATATACACTTTGACATTGATGATTTTTATATATACAATGACATGAATATTTACTTTGTAAAGTATTTTTTATTTTTTTATTTAATTGTTGTGAATGTGAGGACTATGTGGGTCATTTCTTCTTTCTTTTTTTACTGTTTTCCTTCTTAGTTAGTTTTAATCATGATCTGGCAGTTTGAGTACATTACGCGGCCTACCCAAATGTCCTTTCTTTGGTATTGTTCGTCGAATCGTTGAGCTCCTCAACTTCTGAGTTGAGCTGCACGATTTTGACAAATGCGTGCACTGACTGGACAGGTCCGCTCAATCTGTGTGGTTCTTTCCTCAAAAGACCATTTCAGACACCAATCTACATGGTCTTCACATGATCTGACCAAGATTATGTCTGGACTTTAAAAGAGACTGTGACCTCTGAGTTTGTTTCGGCCTTTCTTCTCAGAATAGTCAGATAGGAAACGCCGACCTCATCTAGTTTAAAAAAATATGATTGACGTGTAAAAGTGTTTGTACAAACCTACTTACAGAAAATAAATCATTTATCATTTATCATATATATGGCTGGAAAATTAGGCTAAACTATTTTTATTATATACATTTTCCTGCATTGTACGTTCAATATAGTTACAGGAGTTGTTTTGGAAGAAAAAAATACGTTACCTACATGGATCAAGAAGAACTCAAATATGAGCGTAGGCGCTTGATTAAAAGTTCTCGACGGATAATAAAAATTAAGTACATGCACCATTCCCGTTTAGAATTACTGCCGTAAATACAGGACAATGCGGCACAGTATGTATTACGTTGAAACATCAGTTCTGTTATAAATAGAAGTAGCAACTACAGACAGAAGCATAACACTTTTGGCCTGAAAAATAAGGGACACGAAAGGGTCAGATAGTGGTCATTTATTGTGCGAATGGGTGCCTATAATAGTGGTGGTTAATAAAACGTATAGCGTCAAAAAGCACGCTATTTATTTATAGCATCTAGCGTTTGTTGTCCCGACTCTGACTACGCGCTAGAAATATAACGTCTCAACAAACTAGGCGTCTCATATTCTAAACGTACACAGCGAGGCTAGAGCGGAATAGCATTATAGTTTTATAACTTTTATAGTCTCACTAGTCTCACTCACAGCGTCACAGCGCGTCGGGGCACTCGGGCGAAGTCGTGTGAACTCGGGCGGCAGTCGGCCGGTTGGATCGCGGTACCTGTTATTACGTACGCGTTGTTTTGTAAACAAACACGGCCCTCGCACGTTTTTTTCTAAATAATAATTTTTTTGCTGTGCAACATATAAGTACTACAGTACTGTAATTGTAAATATAATAATTCTCATGTTTCGTACATACATTCGTCGTGCTATTGTAAATACTGTGTGTTCGTTTTTAATAATTGTAATTAGGTAGGATGTTACTGTGTGACAAAGTGAAACTGTGGATAGTGATTTGTAAATAAGTTTTAGTAAATACGCCTATAATAATTGTCTCACAAAACTTTTATAATAAAATGTAATCAATTTTATTATAGACAGTCCTAAGCCTGGAAAGTATGAAGGAAAGTTCATTGATCTATAACGCTTCATGAGATATTATTATATTCTTTCGTGTACAGCGCGTTGCGAGATAACTAGCGTGTTGCCAGATAAAATGATAATGTCTCCGCGTTCAGACTGCGGCCAAGTTTTGTAATAACGTGTTATAATGATAGCGTATAAAACAACGCGCTAGAAAAATATAGTTTATAGTCTATAACACGATTTTAGTTTAAAGCGGATTTGAACATCACTAGCCTATAAGTGGTGCTACACACATACACGGCAGTATTTTTGAACAACTAGGCTGACCCGAAGCAATTACCGCACATATTCAGCTGTCATTTGGCTCGTGGCGATCGGCAATCATGGTTCAGCATCAACCCTCGTTTATGCCCGTTATATACGAGGCTAGTTTTTCAAGCTAGGATAGCTTATAAGTAATATCCTAGCTTTAGTATCCTGGCTTGAGACAAGCAAAAATGAGGATATTTCTGTATACAAGAAGCCAGAGCGACTAACTTTCTAGCACTAGTTTACTATGCCAGCTTGAAATACTGGCCTCCTGTATTCCGGGCATCAGGTCGCCTCGGCACAATATGAGCTAAGCCGAGTGGCTTTTTCCCGATCATATATCCCATCATCATTCATTTATTTCATTTTGTCCGCCCGGCTGTGCCGAACCATGCCGAGCCGAACATGTGTATGGCAAACCTGACTGCACTGCTCTATATCTGTATCGATACCGATATATTGTATAAAAAAGGGGAATATAACCGAATGGTGTGTATATGTGTAGCGTAATCGAAAGCCTTGTAATGCTTTTTCAATATCGAGAACGGAGATATTGGAATTCAAGAGAGCTAGTGCTAAGCATGAAATGTTTTGTGGAATGGTATCTTGGATATATACGTTCGTTCGCTTGGTAGGAACCCGTTTCTAGCATATGGCTTATACTCTGAAATATTTAGGTGGATTGGTGGTGGTGGACTAGATGAGATTTTAAAGATAATTTATGCATGAGGTAGAATCTAATATTATCATCATTATCTGCCTAGCCTTTTTCCAACTATGGTGGGAGTCGGCTTCCAGTCTAACCAGATGCTGCTGAATACCAGTAGGTATAGTAGGTAGAATAGAATAGAATACTTTTTATTATGTACACCATAATAATGACGGATATAAATGTAGAATAGAGAGAAAAAGAGACGGACTGAGAGAGAGAGAGAGAGTGAGATGAGTAGATTGATTTATTAGTCTGAATGATCAAACGGATTTGAGTGTTATAAATCTTTTTTGAAGTACACATGTTGGGTAAAAATTATTTAGTAGTGTGACTGTAACAGACCGAATTACGCAATGCATTAATTTAAATTTAATATTTCATTTATCAATTTGTAAATACTGGCATAACTGGTATATTTCTAAAAGATTTATGATGTAAGCACTATTTCAATTTTGTAACTAATTATGAAATCGCAGCTACATAAATTTGAATTAGTAAAAGGAACAGTTGGCGCTCTCAATTATGAGTTTGATATGTAAATAAGAAACAGCCAGAAACGCTAAACAATTTAAATGCATTGAACAGGCCGTTGTTTTACGGAAACAGTTAAGAAAGAAGCAGGAATGATCTGGCTGGATTATCTATACTAACTTACTAATATAATAAAGTTGAAGAGTTTGTTTGCTTGAACACGCTAATCTCTGAAACTACGAGCAAAAAGAAAAAAAAGTTCAAAAGAACGCTAAGCGAAAACAAAGTAATAGTGCGGGCAGGCGATGCGATGCGATGCGACGAGGTGGGTTGGGGAAACAAGAAATTCCACGCGGAGGAAGTCGCAGTCAGAAGCTAGTACCAAAATAAAAGACGAGATTTAGTCATAGCTCAACTTTAGATCCAAGAATGTACTGAAAAGAACTGGTAAGTAGCAGAAACGTACCATTATTGTATATTTATGAACCAAGAATATTAATACCAAAACTGTAAATATAGGGAGCTTTACAAAAGTCTGTCAGACAGGTATCAGTATAGGTGACAGCAACAACGCTACTCAATGGCGAACTTTTTCTGAAACTCGATGTCAATAGCTGAAATCTTAAAAATCTCAGGCCATTATTACATGACGTCACAGACGAATCTCCCAACTCTAAACTACTAGCAGCTGGTTGGCGGATGACGTTAGCACTCATCTAAGATTCTGCAAGTGTTTTATTTCGGGAGATAACTGCTAACCAGACGCCGCGCTTTATTTATTTACATCGAACAGCGATGAAAACTATATGAACATACGTGAAGGCGGATTTTTGGAAGAGGGGAAGAATTTGCAGAATAAAAGCTAATGGGGAGATATTTGTACAGATGGATGATAAGAATAATGCAGATTTAGAGTTAGCAACAAAATGTCTGGTAGTAGATTGAAGTGACAGATCATCCTGGAGTCTAGAAAAAGACAAATCTGTTGCTACTAAAGTTAGATTCTATAAAAATGGGTATTATTTTAGGTCCTTGTCAGGTACCAGTGGGGGTGTAGCGGTATCTACAACGCCACATGCGAACAACGCATCATACTGACGTCACGCAAAATCCTGCATCTCGCAAGCAGAGCTTACCGCGCAACTAGCATATACAACGGCCCGCAATGAATCGTCGGTCACTTGCCCGCCAGACACAATGCCCGTCTGGTCGGAGGATCTTCCCTTTTCTATAGAGGATGAGTGAACTTTACACCCTGTTCCTCATATCTCTATAGGGGTCTACGCGAGTGAATTAGTATTTCCCGGCTACTGGCGAATTTTATTGGTAGGAGGAACGTTGAAGTTTAAGTCAGGTAAGAGTCCGATATAACCCTCCCCCACAGAAAAGAGAAGGTCTTTTTTTACTAGTCTACGCTGTCCCACGTTTGGACAAAGGTTTATTCCACTCGTTCCATCTTTCGCGAGCCCGATCTTCCTCCTTCCAGTTTTGACGGGACACATCCGGCTCGTCCCGCCATCTCCTACGTGGTCCGCCACGAGCCCGCCTTATTTTCTCAAGGTTTGTGTTATTTGGGCCCACATTTTGATCCTTATTAGGCAAAAATAATTTATCTTATGTAGAGTTACTAGAATATTTCTACGTTATAAATAATTTTTTAAGAGCAGAAATGTAGTTTTAACAAAACAATTTCTGCTTCATGCTCTTCCGTAAATTTTAACGCTCGGCACCAATTTCCCGATTTGACGTTGCCAGCACATATAAAGCGTCTAAATCAAGATTTTTCTTCCGTTCCATGATTGCCAGGAAATTGTTACGTAACGTTATTTTATATAATTTTTCGCCAAAAAATAAGATATGTGCAGTGATAACAGTGTACGAGGGCGTATATCTATCTGATAAGAGTGTTGAGTGTTTGGTATCATTTTCTTTGAAGTATTACATCATCGTTTAATTTCTTCGGTAATTTTGGAATGAGTAATGGTGGATAAGTCGGGCGTTATACGTTCGTAAGAAAAAGAAGTAAATTATGCACGTTGAGCGCATATGCAATCTTTGGAGGTTAAATTCTACTTACCAACATTTTGCACACATTCAGTTCCTCATTTATTTGAGAAAGATATGAGGAACTTAGCTAAACTAATTTACGAAGGATAAATAAGGGGAGCAAATTGTCGTCATTGTAAATACACAGACAATAATGTTCCCACTGCTGGGACACAAGTCTTGTCTCTTCGAGAAGGAGTGGGCTGTAATCTACCATGCGGGCCTAGTGCGAGTTGGAAGATGTCACATGTCTTCGAATTTTTGATTCTAGGACATGACGGTTTCCTCAAGATGTTTTCCTTCATCAAAAATCAAAAAAATCAAAATCAAAATATTTTATTTCACATAAACCTACATGGGCACTTATGAAACGTCAGAAGCTAGGTGCACGGTTCCAATTGGTCGTTTCCTATGGAGAAGAACCGGCAAGAAACTCCACGGTTACTCTTTTAAAAATATTTGCGTTTTTACAATGTTTTCAAGTTACAATAGGTATGGGAGGACTGCATAGGCCTGTCAACAAGTACCAGGTACTTGATAATATAAAAAACCATATACAGATCTAAAGTCTAAAAGGCCTACAAAGTCCTCACATTTACAAAATTAGAATCCATGAAAAGGATAAAGTAAATAATATAATTTATAAAAACCTACTAAAACCAAGTGATATGATTGACATTACAACCACTAATAAAGTGGTGAAAAATTAGAAATGTCTATACAATGTCAAATAATAAAATTTTATGTCAAAGAAGTATATAAAAAATAAACATCTTGATTTGAGAGCAATTAATAGACATTTAAGCAGTTATGCCGTTAATGAGATGCCAGGGAAGCCACATGTGCAGAAGGAATTATTGCCAGACTACCTTGTCTTCGACGTAGTCTTTAATCTTATAATATGCTTTTTTGATAAGGACACGTTTGATGAGGGTTTTGAACTTTCCATCGCTAAGTTCTGTAACCGGCTTTGGCAGCTTGTTATAAAAACGGATGCTGTTTACAAGAAATGACTTGCTAGTTTTAGTTAATCTAAATTTAGGTATCACAATTTCATGTTTACTACGTGTATTTATATTATGGAAATCGCTTCTTGTTTTGAAAAGTCCTAAGTTTTTGCGAACATACAAAATACTTTCTAAAATATAAAGAGAAGGCAGAGTTAGTATATCGATTTCTTTGAATTTGTTTCTAAGAGACTCGCGAGGACCCATTTTATAGATTGCGCGGATCGCCCTCTTTTGTAAAATGAAAATTGAATCTACGTCAGCTGCCGATCCCCACAGCAGAACACCATAAGACATAATACTGTGGAAATAAGCAAAGTATACTAACCTAGCTCGTCGTTTTGAGAGCAGTGGTGATGAAATCATTTACACAAAGTAAAGCGCCTGCCTAGGTTCGAACCTACAACCTACAACTAGTAAGTCGCGGCCGTTATCACTGGGTCGCCACTGCTCTCTCTCAATACATGAAGTCGGTTAAATATTGAATACGTTTAACCCACAGAATTCTAACACCAACAACAAATTAAAACAATAATAGAAACCATGTCACTCGACACAGTACAAAATAATTCATTGAAGAACAAAGCTGAAAGAATCAATACTGCGTGTACTATGTAAATAAATAATTTACATTACACCGTTCGATGTTGGGGCAATGAGGGCGCTGGTCAAAGACCTTAGCCGCTCGATACGGAGACTTGATTTGTCCTATTAGAAGAGCTAGAATGGTAATGGTGCCGATTCCCTACTTCACAAACTAAACTAAGTTCAGTGCATCTTTTTCTTACTATTTCAATAAGTAAAGGACAGAAGATAAATTTTAGTTTAGTCCTGTCAAATTAATCAGTTTAGACGTGGTTAAAAACTTGCCTACTAAAATTACGGCAAAAACTAAAATTTATTCTTCTGTCCTTTTCTTAATGAATAGAAAGAAAAAGATGGAAGTTCAGTGCATCTTTTTAAATTTAGTTTGAGTACAACAACAGAATCGTTACCAAGGTCTAAAAGTTTAAGAAGAAATGTAGTGTTACATAGATTGAAAGATATATTTTAGTGACACACAGACACATGATGGTCGTATGATTGTATATTTGGGGAAAGTCCTTTTTGAAAAAAATATGTAATATATTTAGCTTTGATCCTGACCTTCACCCAGGCTTTTGTATTATTTTCCCCTAGGCAAATGGTAAGCATATCCGCGAGTTTGATGTAGGCATGATTAGACTTTTGGTTGTCCGAAGGGATCATTTGCGATCCTACAGGATTAAATCAACATTACGTAACGTCTTTGTGTTCCCTCTGCTAGGAATGAGATTCTTTTAAATTGAGCAGTTTATAGGTACCTATAGTTATCTACTCATACATCGTGGCTTCTTATTATTCAAATAATTATATCGAAAAAATTGAAGGTTCTGTAAAACCCTTTACGACGATCAGTAAATCCTATCTTCAATAACTGAAGCCCTGAAGGGCTACAGACATCCAATATTGACAGTACACAGAAATATACCGCCTTGTAAGGATAGTTCGTGTACAAAGTTTTGTGTGAACGGGGCCAGTGGTCAAAGAACTTTGTTGGCCTGCAATCGATCGAGACGACCACACAGACAGACTGGGCCTACTTTGTTATATTCACATAATAACACTTGTTGGTAGAGTAAGTGGCCTATCTTGGACAAACGGCAGCTGTTGCAAAATCACATGTTTTAAAGCATGTTTATAGCTCATTCTGAGGTGTATCATCACCATCAGCATCGTCTTCATCAATGAAAGGTTAGATCAATCTAATTTGCCATCTCTAATCATCTTTTATCTCTTCAATGCCACATCGAAGTTTTATCTAAAATATCAGTTTATTTGGCCATTTTATATCAAATCTAATGCCTAGTACAGATTGGAAAAACGTAACACGAAATGTAACACACATTGAAACAAATTCGCATAGTTATGGGGTATTTACAATATGTCGATTTTTGCCGTGCGGGTCGCTTACCAAATACTCGTACCCTCATAAGACGAATCGCCACCCGATTTACATAGGTCGATAAAAATCGCAGGTGGCTAGTTCATTTTGCATCAAAATGTTAATTCATGCTTTACTTTTTGCTTGCGATTTTAGTCACCTGCGGCCTAGCCGATTTGGCATTTCGTCACTGCGGCTTTAGTCACCTGTGTAAAGCCCGCATGTGTTACATTTCACGTTGCATTGCATAAGCTTGGTCCAAACTGGGCACACCACAGATGAGCCGTCTAAACTGTTTGAACGGCTCTTTTGTGTCACATTTCAACAATCTGAGCATATACTACCTATTATCCATAAGTAATGAAATGCTAATCTTATATTCATTCCATAACATAGCACTGTTAAGCCAGGTGTTAACCAAATATTATTTATTCTGTACCTACAACGCGCCTGCACCTTCGCGGTCGAAAGCTTTACCACGTTGTGGCTGTGGCAAGGTTCCACACATTTTGCGGAAACCGAAATTACATTGTGTGAGGACCAGAATTATTTCAGAGTGGATCAACAGGTTACAGTGAAGGTTAAAGTAGAGGAAATGTCTAACAATTCAATCCGGCCGTAGTTGTTGAACAACAATTCCGAAGCAATTACGAGGCACATATTTGGCTTTCGCTCTGCACAATTCGAGTTAAGACGAGCGGCTTTTTTCCCGAACATAATGTCTACACATATTAAATTTTCCCTTTGAGGACTGAGGAAATTGGATCAAAATGCTCTGATAAGTGGTGCACGTATCGAATCTAAGGTTATGGTGATATAGAAGGCTTAGTTACGGTTATAGCATTAACTAGGGAACTGAAAGCTATGAGGAATGTAAGCATAACTTGAAATGGTGGTTGGACTACATTCTAACTGATAAATTTAGTTTGGACGCATCGTTACCTCAAGGCTATTGCAGCTATAATTATAATCTATTTGGAAACTTTAGATTTGATTACGGTAAAAGCTACGATAGTCACATTCCATTTGCTTATTCCACGTCTTACAGTCTTTGAGTGCAAACGAAAGTGAGCATTAAGGAAAGATTTTTGAAATTGAAAAGGTTCTTGAAAAAAAAATTAAATAGGGATGAATGTTTGTATGGAAGTTCGTCATTTTTGCCGAGAAACCCCATTGGGTACATGGCGTTTAATATACTTGTGCATAAATGCAATTTAGGTTATTTGACTTATAACACCGTAACGCTTGAGATTGAGGAACTGTTTCTACACCAAACACCAACTATCGTGCAGTGTACGTAAAACTCGTCGCATCACATCGCACGCATCATATTGACGTCACGCTAAATCCTGCATCGCGCAAACAGAGTTTACCGCGCCACTAGCATATATACAACGTTCCGATATCAATCTTCGGGAAATAGCCCACCAGACACGACACCTCTGGTCTGGTCAGAGAATACTCCCTTTTCTACAGAGGATGACTGAACTTTACACCCTGTTCCTCATACGTAAATGACAATAAGAAAAAAAAAAAGAAAGGTAAGGTCTAGGATTTAACCTCCGTTCTAAATTAAGCTCAATAATCTACAAGTCAAACCCATTTCAAAACTGTCAAGTACGAGTTTTAGACAATACTTCCCCAATTTGTACCACCGACTTGAGGGTACCGTCTTCGAACTTAATCAAGTTGAAACTTTCGGACCTTTTAATACGTTTTAGAGACGTCGTCGCCTTAATTGCTTTCGAGTTTACGTTGTTAAAATTAGCTGGGGTGCTGTTAGAAGGTGTCAGACAAAATGTGGGAGATGAAAGGGGGATGGGGTGTGAGGAATTTAGCCATTAAGTTTCAAATTACCTTGGCAGCAGAGCACAGAATCTTTTGTGCTAGAAAAACGCAATGGTATTGCCAATCAAAGCTGTATTACGCTTGCTGGATATAACAATGTTCCGGTCCGTTGTAATAGACTGATATGAAACCAATGACCATGCGATACGGAAGTTTCTTAAGACTGAAGTTATATGTCAGATAATACTTGCATTTGGAGAAATTACACTTCCTATGGTTGCTCTTAATGTGTGCTGTTTAAGATATTTTGCTCCACTCTCGGAGATACTCTCTAAACATTGTTAGACTGTTCAGTTTTCGATCTTAGAACGCTCTCTGGCCCATCTAGTCACAAACACAAACTTGAAAGTGAATTAGTTTCAATTTCAAGTTTGTGTTATAGGACAACTCAGTGGTTTCTCGTAAACAATTAAAATAGTTGTTTATAGTTATGTAAAGCTGTGTACTGTGTTAATGTTCTCGCAAAAGTTATTACTCAATTAAACTTATAGTTTAGTAGAAGATGTACAACTTTTACGAGTTCTGTGAACATTTCGTTAGATGCTTTTCCGGAAATGTGAAAATATTTCGCTCTAGATGTAAACTTGACAAAGGAAATGCTTTATTGTTAGCTTGAAGTTGACTTGTAAAGAATTTCTAGATGTTTGTGAAAAAGTTGCCAAGTTTTCTTAGAAATTGTAGCTTTTGGGACTAAAATTTTGGATTATCAGGTCGTTTCATATTTAACTTATATTCTGCTTTTGTTAACGGGCAGCGCAACCACTAATTTCAAAGTTAATTTTACATTCCTAACTAGGGAGGTCAGCAAAAAAATTTTTTTTTGTTTTTTTTTTTTTTGCTAGGAATTTGAATTTAAAACACCTATGATGATAAAATAACTACTTCAATAGTCAAATTGGATATTTTAAAAGAACAATGTGTTAGACCTACAGTATTGTATCTAGTACAATCTTTATCATTTATGGCCTACTGCTGAATAAAAGCCTCCTCATTTTTGTGGCATGCTTCCCTGGTTTGTGCGAGTCAGTACAATTAACTGAAAACAATGTATTTGAAGTTTTAACAATAAACATCACTCAAAGACGAACTATCCAAACTTCCCTATCCTAAAATACAATTCGACCTGATTCCAGTGTATATTGTTAGAAATCATACAAAACAGGTGATTGAACTTACATTCCGATGCTGTGCGAGCGCCGAAAGCCGATGATTCACGAATATCCGGCGAATCGTACGCGGAACCGTATAGACAAATGGGGAGCTATCACGTCATACTTTCGTAAAGGAAATGCTCTAACTGGAAGATACATGATATGATATTTATCTAGCATTGTTGATTGTTAACATTCCGAAACAGTTCATGAGCATAACTTATTAATACTAACTAATAGAGATGTCGCAGCCAACTGGTTAAATTAGCCGTTCAGTTAACCGCCTAGCCTTTCAACTAAACGGCGGCCGTTCAACTAACGGCCTGAATGATATTCAATTACAGTTTAGGTTGGAAGTCTGTAACCAATCACGCGCGAGCCGAATTGGTCGCAGTAATTAAGGCATTGCACCCCGACCAAGTGGGTTAGGTTAGGTTAGAACTGTGATCAACCGCGTGCGAGCCGAGGGAGGAAGCGAGGCGAGCACTACTTCTAAAGGCCAGGCATTTAACTGAACGGCTAATTTAACCAGTTGGCTGCGACAGAGACATGACATAAGTTGTAAAAGGCAGTTCTTCAAACCAATTCCTGAACATTAGCAATGTATTCGCTGTTGGCTCTTATTTTTCATCTATTACCAGCCCCATAATTAACAATCAGAATAATTATAAAGGATATTGCTAATTCATTGCTTCATATGTTTGAAAAATTTGTCTGTTCAACAACGTAAATAACGCAATGAATGCTGTTGCTACTTTTAGTGTGTTGCGAAATTACCCCACAGCTTAATGCTTTGACCAAGAAAGCGGGCGACCCTGCACGCAATTGCGTCAAAATATCTCAGATTTTGTAAAGTCTCATTAACAAAATTCGATAGAAATGCGACGAAATATTGTAATTGCTCTTTTTTTAAGGGTGAGAGTGTGAAAAAAGAAACTGTTACAAATTCCAATTGTTAAAAAAATACTGCCGTAATATCTGTGTATTATTCGTAATATATTTCTGCAGTTAAGGCCTAATGATGTGGTGTATCGAATCGCTATCATTCAGATCGGACTGCATCACGGACGTGTTCTGATAAGTCAATCAATTGATAAGAGATAACTTGTATAAGCAAATATGTTGTCGAATTTATCTGGAAGTATGTTCCAAAGTATTGGATGTTTTGACAGTTTCTGCCTACTTTGTGATACGATAAATGTCTTACAGGGTCGCTTACTCACATCTTATAATCGACTCGAAATTGGGTCAAAGGGATAAATAATCGAATTTGATTCGATTCAGAAGCTGAGGATGTGGTATATAGAGATAATGTTTTCTTAGAACCTCTTACAAAATTTTTTGATGTTGAATGTAATGTGATTGGTTCACCAATACACCAACAACCAATCGTATAGCATCCTAATTGCGTAAGACACTGTAAATCACAACCTGAATCATTCTGAAAGATACTGCTAATCCATTTCTTCATATGTACAAACAAATGTCTGCTCAACAACGTAAATAACGCAATGAATGTTGTTGAACTGTCAAAATGAAAGCCATTCCTACTGTCAGTGTGTTACGTAATTACCCCACAAATTGCCTTTATTTTGAATGATCAGCTTAAAAAATATAAGAAACGATTTGTTTAATAATCCGTAGGTACAGTCGACATTCGACTGGAACTCGTGGATCCCGTTTCGAGTGTATTGTATATTGCATTATTGTAACACCGCTCGCTGTTACTGCTAGGGAATATATCAGGGAACCTCATAACGAATGAATCCCACGTGTCATCTAAAGCCGGCTTCACACACACTACCGGCCGGTGGTGTGTTCACGCCGAACATGCATGGTCCAGAAAATATGCGTAATGGGGGATTTACATTAGGTCGACTTTGGCCGTGCGGCTGGTCGCTTACCAAATCGCCTCACAAGCCGAATCACCACCGCATTTACACAGGTCGATAAAAATCGCAGGTATCTAGTTTATTTCGCATCAAAACCTTCATGCGGCGGGCGATCGCCTGCAACTGAGCATTTTCAGGGTTGATTTTAATCACCCGCCGCATGCGAGCTGTCGCGTCGAATACTACTTTGTACTTTGGAACTTGCGATTTTAGTCACCTGCGGCCTAGTCACCTGTATAAAGCTTTAGCGAATAAGCTGCGAAGCTAACTGTCAAACTGATGATGGTTGGAAGAGACATGTTCTTGAATGGAAACTGCGAATTGGTGATGATGATGAAGAAGGCACGAACTTCGCCCACATTTCCATCTGGTCGGAATTGTTCGTAGCCAGTGTGAGACCGGCATTGCCTACACGTGTAGAGCGGTAAAGTTTATTGATAAATATCTTTTATATAGAACTCTGTTTAAATTTTGGATTTAATATTCTTGGAATTTCTTCCTAAATGAAGGTTGGTTCTTATAAGATTGCTTTTATAATGTATATCTTTGTGATTGAGTTTTCCTCTTTGAGCCAAGATTCTAGTAAAATGAGCAATTTTGTATTTTAAGAAGAACTTATCTCAAACAAATGAAGCTCCACGAGACAAAACTAGACTTCTTCTAAACCTTTATTGCCTTGAAACCAAACGTTTAAATGCTTCAGCATTAAACCTACCCGTAACTTTCTGAATACTATTATGTAAAATGTAGATGTAAGTTCTGAAGCGAGTATATGTTTATCCTAGTAAGTTAATTCTAAGTCGGGATTCCTTTAGCAGGTTTTGTTCTAATTATTCGAGACCTACTTCCCTCAAATTCCTTCACACTGTAGTCTTCTCCTCTACTAGACCAGACCTCGGCAAGTCTAATGCCTGCTACTATGAACTGAATGCCTTTATGGCGCACACGCGATACTCGTACGGTTTAATTTTCTACTGTTTGTTTACAGCATTTTTAAGTTGTCTCAGGACTGATACAAACTTTGTTTTCCTTCTTAAGCATTGTTTTTGTTAACACTTTGCGGAACACTAAACGCCCCCAGGCGTAATAAAAATAAAACTTCTGTTGGGTCTCGTTCATTGTCTTTCAATGGGTTAAGATATTTTTAAGTTGTTGTCTAGACACTAACCTGCTAAAAAAATCATTTCTTTGTTATAAAGTTTCTTGCACTGACCTGATCCGGACTAAGTGAGCTGTCTCCGCTGGCGTTCCTCTCCTGGTTCTGTGCCGTTCTCTCCTGCTTGCAGGCCGTGTGGTACTCCAGCCGCGTGCGCTCCACCTTTTGCAGTAGCTTCGCCCAGGGTTTCTGCGCCTTCTTGAATGCCTCGTCCATTTCTTTGCGTTCTTTTAGCTGGATCATTGACTGTGGACAAGAAAAAATAATTACGTTAGGTTTAATTACAAGATTTTAAAACATCTCATTAACGATAGCACTACTTTTAAAGGGCCTATTTAAGAAACCGACAGATGACAGGCGAAATTCGATAATTTTATCATGTTTTTCATAGTTTTAGTGCCTAATTATCAGCAACTGTCGTGAAAATCTGTAAATTTTGTCATATTTTAACAATTATGTTGCATTGTCAGTAATACTAAAGAGGCCCCTGATCAGGTCAGTAATAAAAGGTTGGAGACGGAAGATCGTGGATGAAAAACTGAAGATTCATAAGATAGCAGCATTAAATAGCATCAGATTTAAGTAGAAAATGAAAGCACAACCTATACGACCTTGTCTTTACAGAGCAAAACATTATAACATCCTGATAAACATTTTCTGTTATAATATTTCAGTCTTCAATAACGATAGCCTTTGATGATGGCCGTGTTAATCTCAAACCAATCAGTAGAGAGTGATTAATTCATTGGAAAACGGGACTGACCCAGTTTCCACAAAGCTATCACTTCATCCCAAGTACAAGCGTATCAGGTCCCAAGGACAAAGGCGCTTTGAGAATAATCCTATACAAACATAGGGTAGGAAGGAGCATCGTGATGCAGTATCTGGTTTAAAGACTTTGAAGTAAACCTAGATTTCAAATGGAAAATTTTAGATTCAATTGTAAAGACGAGTATGCTTTCTCATAAGGAGTCACCTTGTGTTGGTTGTTCTAAAAGTCAGACTACTTATAAGTCATTGGGTTCTAAGATTTGTATTAATATTTATGATTTACGTGTTATATATAGTACCTTTGCATATTGTCTTAGAATTAAATCTTTAATTACCGGCGGGTTATCATTAGAATTTTCGAAGTTTTATCGACCTCTTCGTTCTGGTACAAAATGCCACGTTGGTTTCGTGAACGCAAGCGCGACTGAGCGTGGGGTACTGGGTTCGATTCCCAGACCGGGCAAAGTGTTATTGGGTTTTTGCACTAGGAATTTCTTAGTAACAGCCATAGACAGATACATTGATGGTTGATAGTGACTTTCCCTACACATCTCCATGAAACATTGCGATACCTGCCATTAGTGATCTGCAAAACGACATACCACACCTACCTAGCATACCAAACAACTCAGGACCTAGAACATGTACCAAACTGCATGGTTGCACAAGCCGGGAAGCAGTCGACACATGTCACGGTGCAGACGACACTTGTCATTCTGTCGCTGACACAATACGTGAAGCGAGTACTATCTGCGATAACTTTCTACAGTTTCTATATACTGAAGCTCGCTGCGTAAACGAAGACGCGTGTGCGCCTGTTTAGGAAGGAGTTTACATAATTGAATGGCATGGTTTTAAATGATCAAGCCTATAGTTTATTGAAGAAGAATGTATTGCAAATGTTTGTTTATAAGGAGCTAGAGATGCTTTCTGTCCTCTGACAACGTAGTGAAAAGCGCTGGTCAACCCTGGATTCAATTAGCTTATGAAGATAATAGACAAGTACAGGGTGGCGGGGACATCGCGCAACCTGTTATCATGGATTCAGTATATGATTCTGAAACTTTGCGTTGAAATTTTTCGTCGGTAAAGGTACGAGTTCGTAGCCGACCGCAAACAGCAGCAGCAGACGATGTGTCGCTACGACACTACTGGTTTGTATGTATTTCTATGGAATACCTTCCGCAGCTAGCGACACGTCGCCCGACTACACGTCGCACAACAGCAGACGTCGTGCGTCCGACCACAGATCAGTAGTGCCACCGACGCTGCAGCGACAGCACGTTGAATCTTTCAAAAAAAATTTTTTTTCCGACGTGCCGCAACGTGACGTCGTCTGCTGATGTCTGTAGTCGGCTACGAAATCTTACCTTTAAAAAAAAAATTGCTGTTCCATACATTCTGAGCGCGTAGGTATTATACTCTGTATTATATGAAACAGCAATTTTTATTTTTTTATTATTTCCCAAATATTTCTACGCTAAGGAGTCTAGAATTATGTGCTGAATTCATGGTTTCAGTGTGCGTGTCGATGTCCGGGCCAGCCTGTAAAAAGAGACAGCTAAGGTTTAACATACAAAGTTATTTTTCTCTTACAACCCTTGCAACATTTTGGTAGCTTTTAAGATGCGCTGTAGATTTTTCATTAACATTTTTAGTTTTATATCAAACAGATAATGGTTATCAATCTGTGCCATTGACATATAATTAGAACATCATTGATTTAAATTGATAACACTAGAAACCTGGTTTTCTTATCGGTCAACTGGCATCTGACTTAAATATAAAAATCCATGAGCCATATTACTTTTGCAACGGTAGAACTAGAGCACCCTAGAGAATTTTATGGACGACTAGCTTCTGCCCGCGATTTCATCCGCGTGAAATTTCGACTCCCTACCCATCGCGTCGCATCACATCGCCCGCGCGCACTATTACTTCATTTTCGCTTAGCGTTCTTTGTTTTTTTCTTGTTTAGCTCAGCTCCTAGCGTAATGTTAAGTTGCCTACCCTTCCTCAAGAATCGGATATCAGTGCAAAAGTATTTTTCAAATCTAAGCGTTTTAGTTATAGAGATCGGTGCGTTCAAACAAACAAACAAGAAAACTCTTCAGTTATAGATTTGAGGTATTTATACAATGACAATCTTCTCAAAAATTAACAAAACATCACAGCAGGAGTTTACAAAATAAAATAACCACCTGATGCATTAAATGTTCCACTTTCGTTTATTTTCCTCGAAAAACATATTTTCATGAAAATGCAAAAGGGTGTGAAATAAACGTTTTCTAAAATGAGAAAGTCTGGCGTGTGTTTAGGTAAAGTTTTAAACGGTTCCCGAGACGTAGAGAGTGCTTTTGAACATCATGTACCTACATAGTTGATGAGCTGGTGAAATGATTATGTTGTGGTAGAACAGTGCTTTTCTTTTTTTTTGGCAGGAATTGCCTGTAGTTTTCTAGGTTATATCCTTGTAAGGTTTTAACGGTTCCCGAGACGTAGATAGTGCTTTTGAACATCATTTACCTACATAGTTGATGAGTTGGTGAAATAATAATTATGTTGTGGTAGAACAGTGCTTATATTTTATTTTGCCGGGAATTTCGTGTAGTTCTTTCTAGGTTATATCCTTGTAATGGTCCACTTATGCTTAAGGCTTTTCGGGAGAAGCTTTTTAGGTGCTTTCTGGACCACTAAAATACTAAAATTATCGTTTTGTAACTAAAACTCCTTTTTCTTAGGTCTTGTAACAGATCAGCTGTTATGACAAGTTCTAGAACTGTAATATGTATGCTTTCAAATAATCACAATTTTTCTGCTTCATTAGCAATGAGGCAGAATCTCATTACTGTATCTTCCAAACGGATTTTGACAAACCATTTTTAGTCTTCTGAACCCAAAGGGTGCCGGGACCGGCTCCGCTGTCCGTCCGTTTGTCACAGGGCCTGTATCTTTTGAACCGCAATAGGTAGAAATTTAAATTTTTCACAGAATGGGAACTATAACCGTTATAACAACAAATAAAAAAAAAAATTAGGTAGTGTTAAATATTGTACGGTAGCACGACCTTTTTGGGCTTGTGGCTAAGTAATAACAGCCGCACGGGTCGATCGATCAGGTTAAGCTACGCTTGCCGCGGTTGGTCCGTGGATGGGTGATCGTCTTTACATACAAAGACCGATTCGTGCCTCGGAAAGCATGTTAAGCCGTTGGTCCAGGCTGTCATTCTTGGATCTTTGACAGTCGTTACGGGTAGTCAGCAGCCCGAAAATCTGACAACCAGTCTTACTTGCCAAATGGTATCGTATTACTCAGTAACTGGGTTGTGGTCTTGTGGAGGTCAGATAGGCAGTCGCTCCATGTTAAAACACTGGTAAGTATATTCAGCTGCATCCGGTTAGACTGGAAGTCGACCCCAACATAGTTGGGAAAAGGCTAAGCAGATGACGATTCTTCTGCCCTTATGCCATTTTTTTTGGGGTCAGCGGAACGTGTTTTTTTTTTCCATACTGCTCCATTTCTTCATCGCTCCTTTGGTCTTCCCCTACTCTTATAGCCATCGACATTCATACTGAAAACTGGCAACCTAACAAACGATTAATTTCAAGGCTCAACATTGGTCTATTTAACTATTAATTACGACAATCGTCTTAATTACTCGTCAAAGCGTACCGATTATACAGTTGATGATTGATGATAATCGCATGTTGCATGATGTTGTCTGATGACGGTCATGATTGCATCGTCACGCGCTTGCGCGTCTCTGTATATAATAATTATGGATGAACTACTGTCATTGTGTAGCTGTATTATGTTGAGTGGTATTGGTCTAAGGATGTTGGATGACTGATGGCACGTACCTATATGAACAGCAGATTACATATTTTTGTGTACGGTACTCGTTTCTTTTCTCGACCTGGTCGAGTAGAACTTATAGCATGGGCCTAAGCCAAGTGTCCATCAGTGGGGTTAAAAGTGGGCGTAATATTAGTTACTGCTGCTTGCTTTTCCGCAATAGACTGTCTGGTAACTGAAACTATATTTGAGTGGGAGTAATGTCGCACGTTGCACAGCAGGGCAAAGGCCTCACTTCCCTCTTTCCACTTTAATGATTACGTAAGATTATTAAAGTATCCTGGCAGAAGGCAGAAGACGGAAGAGTGTGGAAGAGGGAGAGGGACGCCTTTATTGCCCTGAAGTGGGATACAACAGGATAGATAGAAAAGTTCTATCTCATTGTGGCGATTTATGGGGGAGGCCTTTAACTAGTAGCGAACGTTAACTAAGAGTATGAAGATAATAAAGATATTGAAAGATTAGACTATTCCGTTCTGCTTAATATAAGTACTCCTGTCCGAAGAAGGGGCTTGTGGCTAAGTAATAACAGCCACACGGGTCGACCGAAGGTTATGTAACGCTTGCCGCGGTCGGTTCGTGGATGGGTGACCATCCATTACATATACAGACACCTCCGTGCCTCAGAAAGCACGTTTAGCCGTTAATCCCGACTGACGTTTATTGATCTTTGACATTCCTTACGGGTAGTCGGGCCAATGGGTATCGTGAGTTGTGGAGGTAGATATCAGTCGCACCATGTAAAATACTGGTATTCAGCTGCATCCAGTTAGACTGGAAGCCGACCCCATACACAATTGGAAAAAGTCTAGGCAGATAGATTTTAGGGAGGCAGCAGTATTCGCTAGACCAAACGCTCATTCTACCAATATAAAAGCATCCTTATTTCACAAGTACATAGTCTAGCATATTAGGTCATAATGAATGGTAAACATTCGACACGAATCAACGCCATTGTGTGACAGCCTTGTGACCAATGATGGTCGTCATCGGTAAGGTGTGTCCCATGTAATAGGAGGCGAGCTTATTGCCAACAACTGAGCAGAAATCCAGACACCGGGCTGCTACTGAGAAATTCCTAATTGAAAAACGAAATAACACTGTCCAGGGAATCGAACCCAGGACTTCACGCTCAACAGTAGCGCTTGCGACCACTAGACCAACAAGGCAGTCATTATTTATGGATGTCATCTACCTACCTCATCATCTGCTTGCCTTTTCCCAACTATGTTAGGGTCGGCTTCCAGTCTAACCAGATGCAGCTGAATACCAGTATTTTACAGGGAGCGACGGCTTAAGGTGCTTTTCGAGGCACGGAGGGTTCTAGGTATGTGAAGAGTCACCCATACACGGACCAACCGCGGCAAGCGTAACTTAACCTGATCGATAGACCCGTGCGACTGTTATTAATTAGCCAAAAGCCCTAGTCATTATTTAAGGATGTACAGTCAGCAAAAGAGATAAGTTTGCAGGATCGTCGGATATAGTTGAAGTTTAGTAAGAAATCGATGGATGTTGTCGGCTGAAATTTAATTTGATAAATGAGGTTTCTTACTAAACTTCAACTATATCCGACGATCCTGCATAATTATCTCTTTTGTTGACTGTACCAAGTAGTAAATAAGTTAAAGATGGTTGTTCCGAAGCGAATGATTAAGAAGCCCCGACAGCAAAGTTGTTGTAACTATTACTTAGTTTGACTCAACAAGGGAATGAAAAAGTTTCGGAGTTGCTTCCCTGAAACTTTCATGTGCAACTTCTGCGGGCTACCGGCTACTCTGCTACGGTGGACGATATAATTGCATCCTAGCAAGTCTAGCTACCCCTTAATGATTTGATGAAAATTTTGTTCATTCTATCTAACAACCCCAGGTTTTCCATCTGGAATTTGTCGCTACTATCGGTGAACTCGTTACGACAAGATATTATTTCTAAAGAAGTTACTGTATATAAAAAATTACTAATGAATTTATAATCATCAAACGTCGCATAAAATTTTCCTACATAGTCCGTAGTTATGGCACTTCAGACAATCAACTTTCCAATACATTCGATTCCGTATAGAATATTTTGCAAAATTTATTCGTCTTCCGAATCTTTTTTGGACTTCGGAGCCTGGATTCATGAATGTTTGATAGCAATAGGCTATTACATGAGACTTAATCATAAATGGCGAAACGTGGGTATACTAAGAATACACCTTTGCCTAACCCTTTGGGAATTATAGGCGTGATGTTATATGACTTCGGAATCAACTAATTAGTCTTGAAGATTACTCACTTCATTGTACAATCGGTAATGGGTAATAACCGCGAGTGCACTATTATAAAATAACAATCAAGTTACAACATAAATACCAACGGAATTCCGCGATAACATCCGGATACGATTACGATACTAGGTAAGTACAAAGCTGTTAATGGTTTTTTAATAAGCCTTTTATAAGGTAAAATGAGTAAATGTGTGTGCACGTTAGGTAAGTACATGTCACGGCTAATAGCCGTAGTGCGGCTACACCTAGTTTTAGCCGGGTAAAACTAGGTGCAGCCGGCCACATGCGGTTCGTGTGTATTTCAGGTGACATCGGTTGCATGTTTGCGGTCGGTCGGAAGGCGACGTAGGATGCAAGAGCGAGCGAAGGGCACCCTGAGGTTAGGTTTGGTTAGGTTACTTTAAACCCTTTACACAAAAATAGGAGCCCCGCGAAGCGTGGCGCCGTGGAAGGATGCTGCACCTAGTTGTACCAGGCTAAAACTAGGCGTAGCCGCACTTCGGTTATTAGCCGTAAGATGTATACATATTATTAAACTTTTTTTTTTCACGCACACAGACCTTCAACACGCAAGCGCCACTGCTGAGCATGTGTTCCTGGATTCGATTTCCAGCTCGAGTGTATTAAGTTTTACCATTTGGAATTTCTCAGTAGCAGTTTCGAGTCTGGATTTGCGCCCAGTTGATGGCAATAGGTTCGCCCCATATTACATGGGACTTAAACATAACTGGCGATATGTGGGTGTACTATAGGTACACCTTCTCTGATGTTCTCTCTGATGTTATGTTATGATTTTATTCTAAACTAAATTATTTGTATTACTTCCAAATATGGAGGGTCATTCTAAATGGGATAAGCACTAGAAGGAAATCTACATATATTAATAAAACAAAGTCGGGTTAGTTACACCATTTACCTATAAGAACGGCTGGACTGACTTTTTTATTATAATTTTTGATTTCTTGGATTTGTCTCCGCTCCGAATAACAAACTAGAGAAAAATTCACGAAAAAAAAAAATAGTGCAGATAATTAATTTTCTAATACCTACATTTTGTATGGAGGAGCGGCTTTTTTGATGACGTCTCGAAATACATTTAATTTTTTGTACATTTATTGAACTTAATTCATTTTTATCTTTATTAAAAACTGAATTTAATTCAGCTAATAAGTTAACAAAACATTTATTGACTCTGAGGCGGTACGCGGTACGCGGTACCAACAGAGTTTGCCGGGCCAGCTAGTTATTTGACTTCATGTTACATTCAAACGGTGCAATAACTGAGTGTAGATTTGAATACACAAGTTTTAACTGACTATCAGTCCTTATCAGCGTCGTATCAGTGCATTGCGATATCAATCACGTGTTATCAGCGATAATGTCATTCCAACTTAGGTATTACCGTACAGACCTATATTTATAGCATTCTACGTAATATTGTGAGATACTGCGTTTCTAGAACGAATTCAGGATTTAGACACGAAAATACATAAATGGTCAAGAAACATATTATTATAGGTACACAGATAAAATTTAGCAAGGAGATGAATGGCATCCTGAAGGACATTGGATACTTTTTATCCCGAAATTCCCACTGGATCGAAACTTATGCGGGTGAAACCGCGGGGCACAGCTAGTCTTATTTAAATGCGAAAGTAACGATATATTTTCGTTGGATCCCGCTTTTGAATCCCATTTTTTAGGTATTAACGATGGATCCCATTTGCTATTTCCGTTGAATCCCATGTTAAAACAAAATGTGTACTTTTCAGTACAAAAGTGATTTTATAGACCTTTATCAAATACTAGCAGTGCCCTGCGGTGTCACCCACGTTAATGTGAGGAAAAAACTTACCCGAATATATTCCATTACTTTAAGAGTATTAGGTACATAAGATTATTACTTAGTACATTAATATATTATATATCACAAATATATTCTTATAATAACAAAAAAAAAAGTTATTTATTATTTTATTAAGAAAATAGAAACAAGATCTCTGAAATCACTGAGCCTAAAATAAAATTTCAAGATTCCAGGAGATCCTATCAGAAGTCGGGTCTCAAAATAACATAGCAAATCTCTCAATATACTGCGTCCATACCTACTTACCTACATTTGGTCATAGTCAAAACATGTTCAGGACGTTATATTCAGTTTAAAGTTGGTATTTTTTAATGTTATGCATAAAACACTTTTATAAAAATAAGATTTTTGGCATTTTCAACGTCAAGTAACAGCCAAGGGGATTAATTGTAGACTTTCGCTGTAATAGTAAGAAATGCTCAAGATGTTATTCCCCATAAGAAAACAGTACATTTCTTTTCTGGCACTTACATTTTTGGGTACGTTATGAACTTATGAATGACAAGTTTATGAAATACAAACTTATTTTTGCAGTCGATCAAATTAATGATGTGCATTGTGCATGCGTAAATATTCAACCCAACTACGGTACCTTTTACTGTGCGTGGTCCGACATAAACATGGCCAGTTTTTTTTTTATTTCGTTGGGAAACTACCACAAAAAAAACCAATTTCTATTACTCAAGTAAACTAATAGAAACAAAAACTACCAAGGTCATACAACTAACCATACATAGGTATTAAAATGTAAAGTGATTGCGGAATACCCAATTTATACAATTCATTTTTCATCATTCCCAAACTTTTGCTCAGCCTACCAAAAAAATGTATACTGGGCATTCTGTAGTAAACTATCACAAAGTATCAAAAATAAATAATTGTACAATAAATAAAAATAATTTGAAACGGCGAGCGCATTCCGTTAGTATCTTAATCAACAATAGATGATTGTTTCATATTTTGCAATAAATTACCAGCGTTGTGTCATCGCGCTTCTCTTTCTTTTCTATGCAGTCCTATAGTGACCGCGCTTTAGTTCATGTAGTCGCCTAAAGGGCGGTCTTCACAGAGCGTATGAGCCTCTCCCAACAGCCACTCACAAAAGGCGACACAGGTGGAATGAAACTCCATTCAATTTGATTATTTGCAACAAAATGTTGCACAGCGTCACAAAAAAATCAGTTAACTGACGGTTTGTGGTGCCGTTATCTGACAAGATTTTCGTGGAACACCTCGACGAGCCATAAACTGACAAGTCGGTTACGTCGCGACGTAAGCAGGAGATGGCGGAGTCTGCAGAAAGGCTTGCTACAATCTCTAGGTGTACTGCTCGCGTTGTCTAACATGTAAACATTGCCACCCATCGCTTCTCTGTACGATGACCAGTAGACACATCCACAGGGCCAAAGTAGTCTAAACCAACGTTTGTAAATGGACGACTATAACAACCAAGTCTTACATCAGGCAAATCGCCTGTAGCTGGCGTTTGAGGTGCTGCTTTCCGTTTAAGCAAAATGCGCAATTTCTTGATATCTTCCGGACCTCACTACGGCGTCTCAAAATCCAGTATCGTTGTTTTAGTTCATTGCAGACATGTACGTTAAAGATGTGAGCAGCTTTATGGTGGTAGTACTGTATTAGGAGGCAAACAGCTGGATGACGACCATCAAGTATAATCGGAGACGTGGTACTGTAGTCAGTATTTTAGTCGGCGGTCCAGCCTAAGTAAGCTTTCTTCATCTAGTACCAACGCCAAGGAGTGCAGTTTGCTCGTTTTATGTATCTTGGATTGTTTGGAGTCGTGCAACACTGCCAATTCTGGGCGAAAACTGTCCACCTGAGTCTTCTTTAAAATAGCGTTTTCTGCTTTCTGCATATCTGAACCAGTCAATGGTGAAAGCTTGGAAAAAAGGTATTAGTGTTCAATTTAGGTATATCTATTCATACACGAAATATCTGAAGGGGTCATTGTACTCATTTCATTGTGTTCTATAGTAAAAGTTGTTCATAATGATGAGTAGGTACAATGAACCCTTCAGATATTTCATGTATGAATAGATAGCTTATATATATATACCTATATATAAAGTTGCAACAATAATATACAATCATTTTATTATAAACAATTTTGTTATTGAAAGTACCCGCATTCAGATTTTTTTAAGCATTCGGGATCCAACGGAAATAGTTTTTGGGATTCAACGGCAATTATACTTACTCCTTCTCCGAGACATATTAACGTGTAGTAGCGTGGGATTGTACCAGCGCGGTCACAATTATTTCAAAGCTAAAAAAAAGAAATATATAAAAGGTGTTCTCTCATCAGGCAACACTGTACTGTCATTACGTGTTTTTGTGCTTAGCGCTGTCACTACGTTCTCTCAACAAATTACAAATAATATTAAATCTTCTTAATTATTAACGTATAAAGTCGTACTAAAACTGATTACCATGAGTTCATTAATGTTATATGATGTGTGTAGTGCATCATTTATTGAAAAAACAAGTACAGTGAACTCAGGCACCTACCGGCGGCGGCGCGCCGGTAGGCGAGGTTTGTTGACATTGGTTTTGTGTGTACTATGGAAAAAGGTATGTAATTATTGAAAATATGAAAAACGAAGCATCATCAAGGTAAGACCTAAAATTGTTCATGAATTCTACGAAGAATTCCTAGTATTAGAGGTTATAACCTAAAAATACCAAAAACAATTTTGTTTGCCGCTTTTTATGTTTATGTAAATTAAATGACTATTTCCGGTTGTCATTGACAAAAACTCGCTCAAATTTAAAAACTTTTCCTGACATCCGTTATTTTGTTCGCGGTCCTGTGAATAACTTTCATCTCATAAATTTGTCTCCGATTACACGGAATTGACCGTGCTTTTGAAGAAAATGGGTAAACGGAAGAATAAAGACCAGGAGTACATAAAGAGAAAGATACGAAAATTGTAAAGGAAACTGGAAAAGATACCCGTCGAAGTGGACTCAGAAGTCTCATCGCCGCCATGTTCACCGCCATCGCGGCCTGAATCACCTTTTCCACCTACACTACTGCCTCTGGTTACTCAACCGACCGCAGCGCCGTCGCCGCCTGCACCAAATAAACCTGCTCAAAACGATCTGGAACAAGAATCGAACACAGGTCTGTAAAACACAAAATTTCTTTAAATACCTATCCGTATTTAAACTATGTCGGTAAAACCTACGATGTCACTTCTTCAAACGCCTGGGTGATCCCAATAGGGGGATAACATGAACACATAAGCGCCACCACACGCGGGTGGACACTGTGTAAAATACATGGCAAGCGCTATCACACTGCGGGTAGACAATGCCAACAAAAAATTCATTTCCACACACACTGTGTAAAATACATGGCAAGCGCTATCACACTGCGGGTAGACAATGCCAACAAAAAATTCATTTCCACACTGGAATAGCATTGACTTAGCGCTATCACTAAGCGGATAGACATGTCTATATCTTATGTTCAACTTTTCAGAGGACAATCTACCTGAAGAGCTTCTTCAAGCCCTGGGAACCGAAGGCGAAGACATAACAGAGGTTGGAGAAGCTATCCGACCAGAACTAGCACTCCGTTGGACAAGAATCACACAATCAGGACTTGGCAAAGAGCCTCGAGAGGCAATTATCAAGAAATACCCTACGCCTATTAATTTCCCAAGGGCAGTGGCTCCTTTAATGAATGCTGAGATATCAGCTTCCCTTTCAGACCCAACCCTCAAAAGGGATAAAAGGATCTCCTATAGACAAAATCTAACTGGAAAACTTATGACTTGCCTAGGGAAGTCGTTAACCAAGGTTCTGATGGGTAATATAAACAGTAAAGTCCTTGTCGAAGAAATAAGTGATGCAGCAAAATTAGCTGCCGAAATTTATTATCAGGACTGTTCTTCAAGAAGATTTTTTGCCCTAGCTGGCGTCAATAAAGTGGTACAAGATGCTGTACGGACAGCGACACCAGATGACACATTATTTGGATCAGACTGTGCTGAAAAAATTAGGGCTGCGCAAGCCATCCAAAAAGCAGGCTCCCTGATTAAGACAACAGAAAAGAAAATAATCAAAATAGGAACTCAGAAGAAACAGGTAAACTGGAGAGGCCCGCCGCAGTATCAACAACAGCAACGAACTCGCGGCGGGCATCAGCCTCAACAACACCAACATCAGAGACAATCTCGACTGGATCAAACTCGCTGGAAGCCTCAGAAGCCAGCTCCATCCAATTCCAGGCCCAGATTCCGCAGATAAACCCTCAGGTACATGCAGGTAGACTTAAGAGTTTTAGAAACAACTGGTGCAAACTTACCAGTGACCCAGTAGTTCTAAAATGGATTGAAGGTTATGAGATTCCATTCAGGGAAACTCCACCTCCTTACCAAGCTATGTTACAACATTGGTCAGAACAAGAAAAAGAATTAATTAAACTAGAAATTGATAAACTAATTACTTTGGGTACAGCCTCAGAGTGTTCCTTCTGTCCTAATCAATTTACATCTCCCATATTTTTAGTTCCAAAACCTAATGGCTCATACAGATTTATATTGAATTTGAAAAAACTCAATAGTTTTATAGAAACAGAACACTTCAAATTGGAAGATATCAGGACAGCTTGCAAACTTATGTCAAAAGATTGCCATATGGCCTCAATTGATTTAAAAGAAGCCTATTTTTCGGTACCTATAGCAGATAATTATAAAAAATACTTAAGGTTTACTTTCGAAAACAAACTATTTGAATTTAATGCTCTACCTTATGGCTTATGTACAGCACCATTCGTTTTTACAAAACTACTAAAACCCGTTTGTACTTACCTTCGAAAAAATAACATCATCATGACATGTTATTTAGATGATAGCTTGTATCTTCATAAATCAAAAAGAAAATGTGAGGAAAATGTAAAATTTGCAGTAAATCTTTTACAAGATTTAGGGTTTGTCATAAATTTTGAAAAGAGCCACCTTAAACCAAGCCAATCATGTCAGTATTTGGGTTTTATTTTAGACTCAGCAAATCTTGCCTTATCGGTCCCCCAACAAAAACAAATTGCAATATTAGAAAAAATCAAAACTTATCAAGTAAAAAGTCATTGTAAAATAAGAGAATTCTCTCAATTATTAGGAAAGTTAAGCTCAATTTGTCCAGCCATCCCGTATGGCTGGGTATATACCAAGATTCTGGAGAGGGAGAAATATTTAAGTCTGCTACAATCAAACGAAAATTATGATGCAATAATGCCCCTCAAAAGTATAATTTATCCAGAATTAGATTGGTGGAGTAAGAATATGTACAAATATAATCCAACAAAGCAACATAATTTTAAAACAGAAATACTAACAGATGCCTCATCTACTGGTTGGGGAGCTGTGTGTGAACTAAATAAAGCTTCAGGTCCATGGTCAGATTTAGAAAAGAACTACCATATAAACTATTTAGAATTAAAAGCTGCCTTCTTAGGGCTCCAATGTTTTGCAAAACATTTGCATGATTGTGAGGTTTTATTAAGAGTGGATAATACTACTGCAGTTGCATATATTAACAAAATGGGGGGAGTTCAGTTTCCCCACTTAAATAGTATTACTAGAGATATATGGCAGTGGTGCGAAGAGAGGAATATTTGGATTTATACATCTTATATTAATACCAAAGATAACTATGAAGCCGACAGAGAATCAAGAAAAATCAGCATTGAATGGGAGCTGTCTCAAATGGCTTACAGTAAAATAGTAAAATGTTTTGGGGTACCGGATATGGATTTGTTTGCTTCTAGAATAAACAGTAAATGTGAAAAGTTTGTATCTTGGAAATGTGATCCTGAAGCTTTCGAAGTTGATGCATTCACCCTTAACTGGTCTAATTACTTTTTTTATGCATTCCCCCCATTCTCACTAATATTAAAATGTCTTCATAAAATCAAGACAGATAAGGCAACAGGTATCTTAGTTTCCCATATTGGCCATCTCAACCATGGTTTCCACTAATGGATTCATTGTTAACTAAGAGATTATTAATCTTTGATCCAAATATAGAGTTACTATCCTCTCCTTTCAGAGAAAGTCACCCTCTTCACCACCAGCTTACCCTGGCTGCAGGGCTGCTCTCAGCGAGGCATACATAAGAAGAGGCACACCAAATTCAGCCCTTAAAATTATGTTAAATTCACTGTCTAATAGTTCCATGAAACAGTATGACTCAACCATGAAATCTTGGTGGATATTTTGTAAGAAATACAACATAGACACGTATGAAGCTTCCATTCCCTATATTCTAAAATTTCTAAGCGAATCTTTTGAATCCGGAGCCTCATATGGTACAATAAATACTACCAGATCAGCCCTTTCACTGTTAATTAGTTCAAAAATTGGATCAGACGAAAGGATTAAACGATTCATGCGAGGAGTATACCGTACAAAACCACCTGCCCCAAAGTACAATCTTACTTGGGACCCTGGAGTTGTATTAACGTATCTGGCAAATCTTTACCCAAATGAAGACATCAGTTTAGAAAAACTAACAAAAAAAGTGGTAACTATTCTTGCCCTTACTACAGGTCATAGAGTACAAACTTTATCTTTAATTAATATTAAAAATATTAAAATCATAAATGATGGAATTCAGATATTCATTCCAGACATAATAAAAACCTCCAAAACAGGCAGCCTTCAGCCACTACTTCATCTTAAAACTTTTGAAAATAGAATTGAGATTTGTCCGGTCACTGCTGTAAAATGTTATATTAATAGGACTAAACCACTGAGAAAAGGTACTGATAAGCTAATACTGACTTTTAAAAAGCCACATCATTGTGCTACAACCCAAACTATAAGCCGCTGGATTAAAGCAACTTTACATGAGTCTGGAATTGATGTAAATACCTTCACAGCACACAGCACCAGACATGCTTCTACGTCAGCCGCTAAAAGATCTGGGATCAGTATAGACCAAATACAAAGAACAGCTGGGTGGTCTCAGAACTCAGCCACCTTTGCTAGACACTACAATAGGCCGGTTATTCAAGAACCATCTGTGTTTAGTGATGTTATATGTAACACTGTAAGTAATATAACTTCATTTTGTTGATCTCATTATTTGATAATTTTTAATTTGTTACATTACTGAATTGATATTTTAACACATAATTTCTGTGATTTTAATAAATACCTTACTATTTTTTACAACCAAGTATTTACTAACCCATAAACAACCCTTTCTGACTTCAAACATCTACACGTTAATATGTCTCGGAGAAGGAGTAAGTATAATTATGTGATTAAACGAACTTACCTTAAGTGAAGTTCTATCATAATTATACGAAGCTCCTTCTCCGAGACAGGTCTCCCTACCCATCCCTACTGAAGTTTTCCCATATATAGGGTTGTTTACAATAACTAGCTTTAAACGAAATGACAGTACAGTGTTGCCTGATGAGAGAACACCTTTTATATATTTCTTTTTTTTAGCTTTGAAATAATTGTGACCGCGCTGGTACAATCCCACGCTACTACACGTTAATATGTCTCGGAGAAGGAGCTTCGTATAATTATGATAGAACTTCACTTAAGGTAAGTTCGTTTAATCACATAATTCTCTTGCATTTTTAAAATTCGGGATCCAACGGAAATAAAAAATAATGTTTTGTGGGATCCAACGGCAAAAATATTAAATTGGGATTCAAAAGTGGGATCCAACGAAAATATATCAAAGTAACTTTGTCTGTCTGTTTGTTAACTTTTCACGCCTTAACGGCTGAACGGATTTCGATTAAATACGGCACGCAGGTAGACCTTGGCATGGGTTAGGACATAGGATACTTTTTATACTGGTAGTAAGTTCCCATGAAACAATTTCGGACCTCCACACGGGCAAAGCCGCGGGAAAAACTAGTAGTAACCATAAGATGGGTTCAACTTCCTGATAACAAGATAATTGGGTGCGTCATTCTTATTTGAGACCCGATTAGCGTTGTTTGAGGGTTTTCGTTTCCGCATATCTGCGCAGTTAGCGCATATTACGCGCAAATGTCTGCTGTTTGCGCACGGCTTAATGAAGTTTGCGCTAAGTAATGAGCGCACCTTGAATTCTTATAGAGGAAGTCCACATTGGTAATACAATTTAGTCTTACTGATCTTCTTAAAGAGCTGTACCTACGAGGATTTTTCTAGAAGCGGTGATAAACAGGGGAAAAAATAACCAATGCGCAAACTGTTACCATGAATTCAGCATATGACCGATGATGATGAAAAATTTCTACGCTGTATATGGGCAGCGGGATTGTCCGAAAGGGTTACCGCTACCCCAGAACATAAGTCTGACACTCCCTTCCGCTCCACCCAGAGCGGGAGGGGTCACTTGATGAATTCCCATCCTAAAAAAAAATTGTATGTAAAAAAAAGAAAAAAGGTATGTATCGTAATTATGCTAAATTCATGGTTAAAGATTGCGAACTGGTTAGTATTTTTTTTCCTGTAGATATGTTCTGCTAAGGTTTGTTCAAATTATTTTACGAAAATCCTGAGGTGGTGGTGAAGTTGTGTTTACAAGACTTTAATACATGGAACAGAAAGCGAGAACTGTGAAAAGCGACATTTTCTCTGTCAAGGAAACGCGCATTTTTTAGGCAACGCGTGCCAAACATACAGTGAAAGTACGTATAAAACATGTGGGTTTAATTATAACTCACAATAAAAGTAACGCTCGGCTTGCTACAGAAGAAGAATGTCTTTGAAAATTCGCGATACTACTGACAAGAAAGAGTTCGTTTCTTTTTATGTGCATGCTCAAGATACTGGGGGCCTAAAAAGGCCACTTTGGCAGAATCGTAAAACAATTCATATCACGCAATTACAAAAAAAAAACAGCTGTTCCCTACATTTTGACGAGTTATGCGAACATAAATGTAGGGAACAGCTGTTTTTTATTTCGCGATTTCAGAGGGGCAATTCTGGTAATTTTAAGAACATTCACAGTCTGATCTCAGTCTCAATCTGTCAAAAATACCTCAAATTTCAGTACATTTTGACAAGTTTTTGACATTTGTTTGTCGCTGAGATGAGACTGCGACTAGATTTTGAATGTTTTCAATTACGAGAATTGGCCTTCAGGTTTGGTCCCATAGTAAAAGTTGTTCATAATGATGAGTACAATCTCCCATTTCGATTTGTCGCATGTATTCAATTTCATCCTGTATAGGTATGTGTGAAACTGTCAAACAGATGAATTGCGTGATATGAATTGTTTTATAACTCTGCAAAGTGGCCTTTTTAGGCCTCCTAATTTCATGTCAAGAGAGCAAGACTCCGAATGATCATTTTAAGGAAACGTAGTAAGTATATCTTTTTGCGATTATTTTAATTTTATACAAAATTCAGGCAATTACGTAATTTGATGGTTTTTCGCGGACTACTCATAACGAATACGTACGTTTCAGAGTTCTCGGTTTTCTTCAATACAATGAACGGTAGTTTCAAAGCTTTCATCGGACAAAACAGTAGCCTAAGAATCATTCTAAAGTGACAATTTAAAAGCCACGATTCATCCTTACTGTTGTTAATAGCACCCTAATTAGATAGATAGATAAACCATTTATTTGGCGCACACAAAAGACAGCACAACACACAAAAGTACAATATTCTATGATTACCAATTACCCACATGAACATAATATAAAAACAAGGTGCCGATACAAAGCAAAAAAAAAAAATTAAAAAAAGGAAAACATACATATACCGAAACAAAAGTGACATCATGACGAATACAATAATAACATAAAATTAATAACGAAACATACACAGTGCGGTGTGCGTGAATTGAGTAACACATTATCAATTTCAATCTGAATAATTTTGAAGGATATTGCTAATCCATTGCTCCATATGTTCGAAAAATGTGTCTACTGAACAACGTAAATAACGCAATGAATGTTGTTGTACTGTCAAAATTAAACCCATTGCTACGGTAAGTGTGTTAAAAAGAAAATTTCCAGGCGTTCTTCGGTCAGATTTTAGTATTAATTCATGTAGAAGATCTTCAGATAATGAGGCAACATCTTTACCTATCCCATAATCAAAATTCCCATCCTGCTCCCATACATCCATATTATCTATCGTTCTCAAGTGCGAAGGTGAGGCGGAGGCCAGCAAAGGTCAGTGGCGTTATTTTCACTCCTTCTGCGACAGCTGGCCGTGTGCCAGCCGCACTTACTTCGAAGAGGCATCGCGATAAATAATTCACAAAGACACGTAAACTACTGTGTGGATGTTGAATCTGAATAATTTTGAAGGACATTGTTAATCCATTGCTTCATGTGTTCGAAAAATCTGTCTGTTGTTTGTAGAGCAAACAAATACCGCAATGAATGTTGTTGAACTGTCAAAATAAAACCCACTGCTACTGATAGTGTGTTACGCCATTTTATATTTGTAAACCAAATCAACTTCGAAACACCACAGCACCCATTTCAATTTCACCATTCACGCGGTCAATGTCCTAGAACAATTTTGTACATGCATCCTATGTACCTTCCATCACGTTTGCATCGCCTGAACACGTCTCCTGCACTTACTCTAAATATTCAACAGCGCCATCGATTTTATTCTATGTTCGTAGAGAAATAACAACGAAAGTGTGTATTTTGTAAATGGCTACACATTTTCTATTTAATTCGTTAGCATTTTTATTGCACGTACTTGTTTTGTTTTCTTTAACTTAGAGAGCTGACGAAGTACTTTATTTTAATTTTATTTCTTTATTAAATATACGCTTGACTTACGTAGGTCGTGGATTGGAACCAAAGTTTGTGTGATTTATTTCATCACCACTGCTCTCAAAACGGTGAAGGAAAACATCGTGAGGAAACCGACATGTACTAGAACCAAAAATTAGAAAACATGTGACATCTACCAAACCGCACTGGGCCCGCGTGGTGGATTTATAACTTGCCCTTGAAGAGAGGAGGCGTTCGTAAAAATTTTATTAAATGTCAGACATTTAACTGACTCTGAGGACCCACAAAACAATTGGACACCCATCAAAATAATTCTGCACAATGTACTACATAAAGGTAATTTAACGAGTAAACCCTTGTGTAAGGCCACAGCAATTTTCTAATCTAATACAAGGCGTTTCAATCAATCTGCCTAGCCTTGTCCCAACTGTGTTCAGGTCGGCTTCTAATCTAACCGGATAATTCAGCTGAATACCAGCATTTTACACAGAGCGCCTGCCTAACTGACCTCCACAACAGTTACTGGGAACACGTTACCATTTGGTTCTTACCAAGGAGTATCGTGTACCCAGTAACAAGCTTGTTGATGGTTGTTATATTTTTGGGCTTCAAACAACCCGTACAGACTATCAAAGATCTACGAATTACAGCCGGGACTAACGGCGATACAGAGGTCCCCGTAGGTAATCACCCATCCACGAACCGACCGCGGCAAACGGAGCCTAACCGTCGATCGACTGGTGTGGCTGTTACTATTTAGCCACGATCCCGTCTCCTGTACAAACTACATAAAGCTAATTTAACGAGTAAATCCTAGTATAATGTCGCAGCAATTTTCTAATCTGATACAAAGCGCTTCTATTAACTAAACAGTGGCTGTTCTCATTTTAACTGATTTATGAGCGCTCTATTGAACTAAATCGCGGCGAATAACTACAATTGTTTGTAATGTTAGTTAATGTATGAAATGGTTTATTTGTGTATTGTTCGGGGTTTATATATTGGAGGTGTGATTGTCCGCGATAAAAGGACGACTACTGTTTCATATCAGAATATGTTTGTCACTATAAGACAGACATAATATTATTATTTTAGTACACCACTAGCTTCTGCCCGCAACTTCGTCTTCATCTTGTTCCCCGATCCAACCCATCGCATCGCATCGCCTGTCCGTGGTAGAAGCTACTTCGTTTTCGTTTAGCGTTCTTTCTGCCTTTTTTTTTTTTTTGCTAGGCTCCTAAGCGTCCTTGCGTGATGTACGTAGCCTATAGCCTTCCTCAAGGGTTGGGCTATTAAATGTAAAAATATTTTTTCAAATCCGACTGGCAGTTCCAGAGATTAGTGCGTTCAAACAAACAAACAAAGTCTTCAGCTTTATTATTAGTATAGATGTACGTCTTTTTTTATAACTTGCCTACTCAATCGCAAAATTGGTAAGCCAGAATCTACAGAGGCGACCACCAGAAAACGAAGCTCGAAAAATCCCAGAGAAATAATTCCCGCAACAAGTATCAGTACGAGGGGCTTGAGGGGCTTGTGGCTAAGTAATAACAGCCGCACTGGTCGATTGATCAGGTTTACCTACGCTTGCTGCGATTGGTCAGTGGATGGGTGACCATCTTTACATACCGAGACCCCTCCGTGCCTCGGAAAGCACGTTAAGCCTTTGGTCCCGGCTGTCATTCGTGGATCGCTCGCAGTCGCTCCTTGTACAATACTAGTATTCAGCTGCATCCGGTTAGACTGGAAGCCAACCCCAAGATAGTTGGGAAAAGGCTAGGCAGATGACGATGAAGTATCAGTACGAAACCTATCAGAAAAGAGCTGTGCAGTTTATACGCTACTAGAAAATCTGTGTCATGTCGGTATGTATGAACCTGCAGAGGGGCCCTTGGCTAAATGATAGCAGCTGCACATGTCGATCGATCAGGTTAAGCCAGGCTTGCCGCGTTTGGTCTGTGGATGGGTGACCATGTTTACATACCGAGACCCCTCCGTGCCTCGGAAAGCACGTTAAGCCGTTGGTCCCGGCTGTCATTCGTGGACCTTTGACAGTCGTTACGGGTAGTCAGAAGCCCGAAAGTCTGACAACCAGTCTTACCAAGGGGTATCGTATTACTCAGTAACTGGGTTGTGGAGGTCAGATAGGCAGTCGCTCCATATAAAATACTGGTATTTAGCTGCATCTGGTTAGACTGGAAGTCGACCCCAACATAGTTGGGAAAAGGCTAGGCAGATGATGATGTATGTATGAACCCGCAAACAGTTTTTTTGTGGGAGACATTTCAACCTTTTCCCTCCAGCTATTTTCAAAGAAACTGTCTCCAACATGGACTAAGCAATCAGTCACACATTACAAAAATCTGTCTGCTGCCTGAGGCGACACCCCTGTTACGGATGAAAGAGAAACTGTTACACAAAAAGCGAGTTCTGTAGAAATGCTTACAGCGTGAATCAGACATGTGTGGTCATGTTTAAGGGGCTGGTACAGACCATCAAACGAACAAGTTTCTCAATGGGAACAACACCGCAATCGCGAAAAAAATATAAACTGTCCCATTCTTCAAACCTATCCGACTTAAATGTATGGGACAGCTGATTATTTTGTGTGCGATTACGATGTCCGTCCCATAGAAAAAACGTTCAGTTTTATAATGCACACCCTTAAATATGACCACATATTCACACATTTCAGAAACATGCTGTATAACAAAATATTAACATAAACTACAATATTGCGTTACTCAGCTCAAAGAAAACATAAACGGAATGAAATTGCACATTCAGGGAGAAAATATTTCATGAAAGTAAATGTTGACTGTAGTTAACTTTCTTTTAGCTTGCAAACGTGTTTGATAAAAATCTAGCGCATTTTCATAACAGAACAAAGTTTTTTTTTAAATAATTAAATACACTTTATTCTGTTACTAGCTGCGCCCCGCGGTTTCACCCGCGTAAGTGTCGATCGCGTGGGAATATCGGGATAAAAAGTAGCTTATGGTCAGCTACCTCCACACAAAATTTAATCAAAATTGGTCCAGCCGTTTGAGCGTGAAGAAGTAACAAACATATAAACACACACACACACACACAAACTTTCGCCTTTATAATATTAGTGTGATTAAAATGCACAAGATTTGTGATGTTTTGTTAGGATAATTAAGACTGATGATAGTTTGATTCGGGAGAGAAAGAAAAGGTCGAGGCGGTACCGTTATTTATGATTAGCCATCATTCATCAACATCATTTTACCCGAAAGAGTTCTACTGCTGGACACGCCACAACTACGGTCCTTGACTCTCCACAACTTACATCTGCCATAAACAGACGTTCATCATCATCATCGGCAATCTTATTGTGGAATAAGGCTGCTGATGATGGTGTCTAGCAATAGGGGCCACTACTAGGCTGCTCCTCCATTTTGTGCCATGCTAGATAAACGTTATCTAAAATAGATACACAGGCTAGTTCTGTTGTCATTATAATTTACCCAACTGTTAAAAATGGCTGGTAAACATAACCAGGTTGAAAGACAATTTCAGACTAATGTATTAACATCAATAAACAAGACAACTGCTGCTTGTACTTTCCGTTAATTGTAATTATTTAATCAATGATGAATGTTCAGTACAAAATGTTACAAACCCTACTGGTTCTATAATTGACGGCTGTAACAACGTTATTAATTGCCTTGTTAATAAAAGCAAAGTATGTTAACAAGATCTCTTTAAAATTTATGAAGTTTTCGGTTGCGAAAGTCTTAAAAATTTTTGTACCTTTGAATTTTTTTCGTGTTTCCGGAAAATGGTTGATTTTATTTTCTTCTCTTTGTCTATTAATATTACCTAATGAAATGTATGCAGACAGTTTCTGTTTCAATTTAGGAGTATAAATATTGAAGTTGGTCAGTTTACTGAGTTAATTTTATATTAATCTTTTGTTCCCACCATAGTCACAAGATAAATTGTGCCCAGAACGTAAGTTTCAGTCTTCCACTCATAAATTGTTGTTGGTCTGGGTGTGTTGGAAACACTTTTGACTTAACCTGTATTTGTGACTGGCTGTCAAAAGGTAATAAAAGAAAGGAGTGAGGAAAGAGAAGAAAAGGAAGGGAAGAGAGGTATATGAAAGAGAAAAGAGTGAATGATAGCGTGACGGTTGACAGGGGAGAATCGAAGAAAAAAAACGTGTTGCGCCGACCCCGAGTTACATGGGACAAAAGGACATGACAGAGCCCCACGAAGATGGTGAGATGATGCTGTCAAAAGGTAACAGGTAAGTAAGTTTTACAGCTTCTAGTTCCAAAATGATCAATTTCAAGTAAATTGCCAGCAGGATCAAATATTATAGTTAGTATATCTAAAATCAGCTGTGTTATATAACTCTAAACTTTGACAATAAAACACAGCCCTTAACGAGAAACAATTCGCCACAGACTTGTGACATTTGCGGAGCCGTACAAATTAAATTAGAATTTAATAATTAATGACGGCGGGGCAAGGTTACTTGCGCTAGATTTTTTTTTATATTGTAAGTGAAATAATTACCAAGAGACGAGATTGAATCGCAAAGGAAAATTAAGACGTTTTGGTTATTTTATGGTTTAATTATCTTAATAAAATCAATGTTTAACTAAATCAACCTGATTATAGTAGTTACTATGAATCCAAGAGTAAAATTGCATACTTTTCGGCAAAAAATACATAAATGTACGCACGCCTTCTTTTCACGGCGGTAGGCATAAACTACAGAACGCCTCCTGCTACGATCCTCACATACCTACTCCTTTTGCTTCGTTTACGTTCATACAGCTCTGGTCACAAACACGGGGTCGCCCGGTCGCTATCAAAAACTCAAGTTCATTTCACTATGACCACTCCATGATTCCTTACTCGAAATCACGTCAATTCCTTACGTAATCACGAAAACATCGCGTTAATTTCGCGCGGTTTCGTTCATTGTGTCATACAGAATACGTTATCTGGTGTATTTAGTCGAGAAAAACTATAAATAAAACCTAATCGAGCACTATAAAATATTCTGGGCCAAGAATATTTCACATTCAGACTGAATTAGTATATTTTCTGATTCGGTATATCAATGGAACATGTTAGAAATTGGTCCTAGGTGGATAGAAACTTCGGGAAACTTCAGAAGTCACACAATTTTAATAAATAAATAAAAATCTAGTTCTGGGAAGAACAAAAGGCGCAACAAACTGCTCAGCAGCACATCTCTCTGTTAAGTTAGAAGAACTTGATTCTATTCACAAAACATTAAATTGAATTATTTTTGGTATCTTGCAATACAACTTATTAATAAAACATTGTAATGAGAAGATTTTAGTCAATAACGGCCAAGCTACGATCAATTATAATATTGAAAGATGTCAGGTCAATGGTCAAACGCAGTCTCCTTTATTACACAGCACTAACGATGTACTCAATTAAATCATTTCGCCATGAAATGTTGACAACTAAATCGTTAAACCAATTTTTTTGTAGTCGCTGATTGAGACATTTCAACTTCTACATCTTATTTAATAATATATACTTAACGCAGCCGAGCCCATAGTTCAATTGCTTGGAAATACCGATATCCTAATGTCAGATCAGTAGGAGTTTCGGGCTTTTGACTGACGGTTACGACTATATCAAGAGGCCTACTCACTATGACCGTCAACGAAGATACGGGCCCGACCGAAAGTTGTTCAATACTTTACAGCGAATCCTCTCTACTCCCGATAAATTAACATTTTCGGACGGGTTTTAAGTTCAACACATTGGGATTAAGGACAACTATGAAATTGTGTTGTCATAAATTTTTAGTTCGGGCCCCAACCTAACCTATGTCCGTAGGTGAAACGGAGTATAGTTGCCTCATCAACATCGGTCGATACTACGGAATGTGTGGGAGTAGATCTACAGAGGCTCCAGACATTATTTTCTGCCCGCGACTTCATCCGCGTGAAAGAAAGATATCCTATGGCACTCGGTAATTGTGTAGCTTTCTATCAGCTAAAGATTGTTTGTAATCATATCAGTACTTCCAGATTACATCTCACAAACAAACAATTTGGCCCAGAGGTGTTTCGGTATCATAGCAACACAGACATTAGAGGTTATCTTATGGTTGAATATAATATTCAGCTATTAGTAGTTTATAGGCTATTTCATTTCATACATATTTTCACTCACTTATGAGTCGGTCAGATCTGATAAGGAACAGGTTTTAAAGGAAAAACTTTCAATCGTGTTGAGCATCTCGCTCATTTGGAGAAACATCGACGTAACTGCAACTTTTTTTTATACGACTATGTTTTCCTAACGTTAATATCTACGCTTTCTAAGTGTTTTGGAATATTTAACTCATTTTTGGAAAAAAATAAATAAACATCGATGTTTCTCTTAATAAGCGATACAATAAATTTCCGTAGTCAAATACACCAAGAATTCAAGAAATAATAAAATCCGTTTTGTGTTTAACATAACATCATGCCCATGTGATCTCCGGTTTGGACAAAGGTGTACCTATATGTGCTATAGTACACCCACATATCACCAGTTATGTTTAAGTCCCATGTAATAGGGGGCGAGCCTATCGCCATCAACCGGGCACAAATCCGAACTCTGAGCTGGTACTGAAACATTCCTAATGGAAAAAACCAATAACACTTTTCCCGACCTGGAAATCGAATCTAGGACCTCATGCTCACCTGTAGGGCTTGTGACCACTAGACCAAAGAGTGTATCTAACTACATAAACTATCGTAATAAATGTGTCCAAAGTTTTTTGTTACGACTCCGAGCAATTTTATAGTTAACCAATTTCTAGCGGAGTTCTTAGAAAACTTTTTACCTATAGTAGTTTTTAACTTTTTATACCTGGATGTACGGGCGCTCCAGCAATTGGAACATTACAGGACTTAGCAATTTTAACGTAAAAGGTATCATCGCGCCTGTATTCCCCGAAAGAGTCAGCAGATGTGTAGAACATTAACATTTTTTTTTTTACTTTTCGCCGGTTATTCTTTCATGTGTTCTTCCTTGCCTCGGAAAACCCGTTAATCCGTTGGTCCCGCCTGTCATTCGTAGATATTTGACAGTCGTTACGGGTAGTCAGAAGCCTACGTCTGACAACCAGTCGTGCCAAGGGGTATAGTGTTACCCAGTAATTGGTTTGAGGAGGTCAGATAGGCAGTCGCTCCATGTGAAATACTGGTATTCAGCTGCATCCGATTAGACTGGAAGCCGACCCCAACATATTTTGGGAAATAGACTAGGTAGATTTATTGGCGGTTTTCCCATCAGCAACTTCTCAGTAGTAGCCTGGAGTCTCGATTTGTGACCGATTGATATCAATAGGCTTGTCCCCTATTAAAAGGGACTTACTTAAGTCTAACTTGCGAAATGTGGGTGTACTATAAAGTATAGGTCACCGCTGCTCTACCTACCATTTGGGACAAACAAGCGTGATGTAATGAATTGGGAAGAGCCTTGTAGAGGATTGCCATAAACTGGACACAAATCTCGACTCCTGTATTTATAATGGAAATTCCAATAACGCTTTATTCATCATCATCCACAGCTCGACTTCACCCACCGCTGGGCCATGACCTCTTTTCTTGTGCCAATCCCCACGCTCCGTGGACACCGGAGTTTCTTGCCGGCTCTTCTCCATAGGAAACGACCAATTGAAAACGTGCACCTAGCTTCTGGCGTTTCATAAGTGCCCATGTAGGTTTTACGTGAAATAAAATATTTTGATTTTGCTCCTGTGCCAGTCTTATCCATCTCACACTTTATTAGCGCATAGTCAGCCTATAATGTTATTAATGCTGGGACATAGGCCTCCTCTTTTCTAGAGACATTGGGCCGGCCTGGTGCCGGTTGGTAGATGTCACAAGTCTTCGAAATTTCGGTACTAGGACATGCCGGTTTCCTCACGATGTTTTCCTTCACCGTTTTGAGAGCAGTGGTGATAAAATTATTTACACAAAATAAATCCGCCTGTCTGGGTTCGAACGCACGAACTACAACTCGTCGTAAGTCGGGGCCATTAGCACTGGGCCACGTCCACTGCTCACACTTTATTACTGAACTGTAAAACTGTAATTACTATAATTTGTAAAACCAACTCCGTGTTACATTACATGGCCTATCCGTTCTATAAATATGACTTCAAAACAGGTTTTCAAAGAATGATTAAATTATTCTGAACACCTGCTTTAATGTGTGTTTTGCTTATTTAAATGTGTTAATTCCATGGTGGTCTGAAATTTATAGTAAGTATGTGTAAATGTGTCATCGCAAAGACCATCATATTTAAGTCATAGCTAGGTCGCCAGCACATCAATCAAGCTACTACAATCTGTCAAATTTATTTAATAGATTTTCGACTTTATCGCTATTAGCCTTAGGTTCATGAGGTTAGTTGGAAAAGTTTAACAGTTTCGAGTAGCTTGATGTGCTGGCGTCTGTACATAAGCAACAAGATAGAGCAGTTTTTTTTTGGCAAATGTTAATAAAGCAACGAATGTTATTGAACTACCAAAATGTAAACTATTGCTGCTGTTAGAGTGTTACGCAATCGTCGTGCTGGATATTTGAACTGTACTAATCAACTGTGAATATTGTGCTAACAGATTCTAAAAAATATCATGTGTTTTGATGTAAGTGTAAGTACAGGCACATACAACTTAATTTGTCTTGCTGATTAAATGATTATATGCTAACATTGGAACGCTCATGTATTATGCATCTCATTTAGTGTTGGTTTCTAGTACCTACATTAAAATAATACGGAAATATGTATATTTCAACTAAGTACACGCATACATATTTAAATGTCGTCTCACTCATAGAAATGACGCCGCGTAAATATTTATTACATACATAGATAATCCAGCAATTACATATATCAATGTCATTTGGCTGCATTCCAAACATAATAGACCCTTATTTTAATAAAGTTTAGGGTGATAATGGCTTGAAAGGTGGGCCGTTATTTTTCGCTCACTATGTTAATAAAGTTATTATTTTTTTTTTTTTACTGTTGTCTCACGGCTAGGCTTGGATCAGCTAATGATGTTCTTTACGTACGTTTTCATTTCATAACTAATGCAAAGTTTATCTTTACGTCATGATCAAAATTATTTATACTTATTATTATGTTTCACGAACTATGTCCAAATAAACGTTATTCTTGCTTTTTTACATATTTACTTTTCAAACTTAGGCGCCAAGAAAAATTATAATTAAGGTTTTTGCGTGTGATATTTTTTTATTGCTGGTTGGGCCTGCTTTTGACCTCAGTATTGCCTGATGGAAAGCGATTAATGAGGTGTACGATGGAACGGACGTGCCCAGCAGATGCCTGTTCACTCTTGCTTTGAAGGCAGACGGGTTTAAAGTGGAAGGGAACAGACGCTGGTAGAGAGTTCCACACTTTGACCGCGCGCATAATAAATATAGAGAAGCTGCTGCTCATTTTAATAAGACATTTCCCATTTTTAGTAAGTATCTATTAAAAAAACAGACGTAGCACCTTAAACGAAACAACCTATTTATCATACATATTTTAATTTCCTTACGTGATCTTTATGAATTTTTTTTATGAAGGCCTGTCCAAAAATACCACCTCAATCCAATTAAAAAGCAAAAAATCTGAAACAATACAGCTCTATGTATTCTAGCGATGCTCGTAAGCTCGTATATTTTTAACTAAAAAGGACGGTCCTACGTGCTGGCTACTATTATCTAGCTAGTGATGCGTAGGTGTACGCCCGTTCTGTGGCTTTAGTGGTAGATGTCTGTCCTACTTACATGTGGGTCCGAGGAAAAGGACCACTTACGGATAGACGCGGGCGGTAGGACCAATTTTGGTTATCGTTGAGATTCATCTTGACAATAAACCGTTGCGCGGTCTGTTAAATAGTGATCACATACGAATACGACCCTTTGTTATCTGTGTTGAGGCTAGTTTTCCGTATCAGCAGAATTTGTTGGATTTATATAAGTAATATCTCTCAATCAAAGTCAACAAGAAAGATAACCCAGAGTGTAAGAATTTTGGCAATTCGTTGCACTTGTGGATTTAAAAATATCCTTTTCTGGAACTACTTACATATATTAAAACTACGATAAATTTAAAATTTATGGAATTTTAAAACTTAACTAATTTGGTGAATGTTCTTTATCGCCACTTTAAAACAAAGCTCAGTTTAAAAAATATAGATAATTAATTTAAACAAATGATCATTAACACTCGAACCAAATGCAGAAGTTCTTAATTTAGATACAAGCCGAAGAGAAGTGCTACGAACCATATTGGTATTATATTTTATTGGTATTGTGTTGTATTGTATTGGTATTTTATTGGTATTAATATGAGCTCGTTAGCTGTCAGTAGTGCACGGAGTAATCAATTATGAACACTATGAACGCAGTCTTATATCTACGTGTTACGAATCAACAATAGAAGGTAATGTCACAGATTACTAAATAGTGGTACTGTGAGGGTCAGAGCTCAGACGAACCTCACAATATAATTTAAACAGTTATGTCTTTTAACTTGAATATATTGAGAGAAGGGACTTTCACTTTTCCTCTACTAAACCAAAAATACCCAATAACATACAAACGATTCTGGTCCTAAGGTACTGAAATGAATTATGTAATTGGTTCTACACCTAACAGAAACTCAACAGACCGGAACAAAATTAATAATAAAAATTTCGGAAGCGTTTGTGAAAATGGAAGTGAAATTCGGTAAGCACTTAAAACAGGCTCCTGGGATCATAACGAGCGCTGTATATATCGATAAAGCTCCGGCCGCGGTACCTGTCCTGAATAATCTATCCATTAACGATATTGAGCCCCAGGCAGTAGACGTCAGCGAATTCATGACGCGACGACTGAAGAAATGAAGTGATTAATACAGCTAATGAATTTATCGACATTTATAGTAGAACTGCAGGGTAATTGCGTAACCCACATGAAATGACAATTGATTGAATTTCCTTTTATTTAGACAGTTCAGCCACGTTCATTGCGTTATAAAATTTAAGTTTTTGAGCAGACGAATTATTCAAACCTATGAAGAGGATGAATGAGAGCAGTGGTGGCCCAGTGGTAACGGCCCTGACTAACGAGTTTGTAGGTCATGGGTTCGTACCCAGACAGGCGCTTTACTTTGTGTAAATAATTTCATGACCACTGCTCTCAAAAAAGAGCCTTTAAGAGCGTTTACGACGTAAGCCATTTCATACAAACTTTCAAGCCCTTGTTTTCCGAAATGACTGAGCAGTCTACAAAGGTCTAAAAAGTTAGTTAAGAACATTTTCGGAAAATAGTGTTACAGCCAAATTATAAATTAGACCGATTTTAAAGTTTCCATAGAAACAGAGATTTCCAGTTACCATTTTTTTAAACAAGACATTTCGAAAATGTTCTTTACTAACTTTTTAGACCTTTGTATCCTGCTTATGCGTACGAAGTTTCATTAAAATCCGTTCATTCGTTTCGAAAAATAAGGGATTGAAAATTTGTATGAAATGCCGTACGCGCGTACGGCGTAAACGCTCTTAAGCGTACATATTGAAAACACTTCAGAAAATATAAGAATTATAAAAGGAGGATCATCTAGATTCCATCTACTCAATCATGTTCTCTTAGCCTGCGGGTGGGACGAGGATTAGCTAAGGGCTATCCATCCAAGGCCATAAATCCTCTATGCTAGGGCACTAATAACTAATCTACATTCATGAATTCTGCTATCAAGCGTGGTGACTATGGTAATATCATCCCCGTGATTGTTCATTATAACCCCTCATGGCGGTGGGAGCACATCGCTGGGAACCTCGTTTGTTGGAAGACTATGTAGGAAAAGCAATTTGGGAAAAAGCCAATGAATATTTGCTTTAATTATATTTTTAGTAGCCGTCCGTCCGTCCTAACATATTTCATCTTGCAGAGCATATTCAAATGGTATAAGATTATATGAGTAAGTGAACTTTTTAACAAAAAAATACGGACTTAAAAAAAAAAACACTACAAAGTGAAAAATAACTTTAATTTCGGAAATCGGTGTTTTTGGATCTGTATTTTAGTTTTTTGTACTTATACTATACTTAAGTGTTATATGAAATGCAGCTCATCTTTCAAACTGGTGCACCTAATGCGTAGAGCAGCTAATTCCACAAAATAAATGTGTTCGTGCACCACAACTAAAATGTTGCCTTTTAATATTAATATTCAGTTTCATCCTTGGCACCCATTGGCACCAAGTTTATAGCTGCGAATACTTATGTTAATGTATTGCACTTTGTTTCGAGTCCTATTGTAGTTAATGTATGTATATATTTGCATGGAGACCATTGTTGGCTGCTCAAACATTTTTAGTATGGTTTATGGTTTGAAATACATAATGTTTAAGACAGTTAACAGTGGGTACTTGTCTTGAAAATTACTACTGAGTAATATTGGCGTGGCTAGCTGACATATGGCAAATAATTAAATGTAATGTTCTCTGTTTAGTAATGTTAATTGCTTTGCATACCAAGTTTTTCTAATTGAACAGACAGCTGTGCTGCTGGGGAGTTTGTTGCGCCAATTCTTGTTCCCAGCGAAAGCACTAGGAAGTGATGAAGGGTGGATATTATGGGGGACTGTCTTATTTAATTTTGACGCTAGAAAAGTACTGATTCTCAGCTTAATTTGCACAAATGAGTTTCGATTTGATTTAATATTCTAGGAAATAAATAATAATATTTTGGGCTGCCGGCTAATGGGATTTCGAAATCGAGTCCGGTAATTATATCTTCAGTAGATTGAACGTGCCGCAACTAGAAGAACAACAAGTTCCTCTGAAGGTTAAAAAGTTAAGTCATCAGACGCTTAACTTAAAGCAAGCCATATCATGTTAGAAGAAACTGGAGACACTTTTGATGAAGACCGCAATTCCAACTCAAAATAACACACAACCTATCCTAACCACTAAACCCACCCACCCAATCGCTCCACGATTTCCTATAAACAACTATCCAAACGATTACATCAAGCACATTACATAAACGCACGTTTCCGTCCGTCCGTCTGTCACGGACAAACGCGAGCTGACTATACATCGGCACTTGTTTAATTCATGAGCTGCCATCTTTGGGCAGGCAGCGCGTGCGCTAGCTTTTAGCGAAATAGATGTAATAGTGGTATTTTATTTAGTAAGTAAAGGGGCGAGTGGTGTGAGTTATTTTTAGAAGTTAATTGGATTGGGAGACGAGTGGAATTTTGTACAAGTAAAATGCTTGGCAAGTAGGGGGGGACGGACACAGAAATATGAAGACTTATAATTTTAATAAAGATGGCAATGTTAATGAATATAAAAAATAATCTAATGCAGAGATATCACCAGTCAATATATATTGATGATGAATTGTCAGCTTTTGCACAGACTTAAACGATTTCCGAAATAATACTTTCAAAGTGGATTGGCGACAGCACCATCCATCACCAGCAGAAAGGAAAGAAGACAGCAGTGGGTGATGCCAGGAAGAATGATGATAACTCAACGAGTATATTTTTGTATGTGACGTAGTAGAAGAAATTGATAGACAAAGACTTAGAACATATTTGTATTACCTACTGATCTAAATGTAACATAGGTACCTACACACAATCGTGACCACACGACAAGTACACGGATGACAGCACAGTATCAATTGACATAATGGCTGGACGATTGTGTCGACGCTAACAAGGAAAGATAACAATACTCCACAGATACAGTCGCTCGTTTGTCTTTGAATTGATAAGCTGTAAGACTGAAGACAGTATCGGTAAAATTGCGCGATAGTATCGCAACTGAGACCGTGAAGGAAGATATATGAGCATTGATTTACAGTTGAAAGATTGCTGCGGGAGAATTAAATGAAAACGATTGTGGGAACATTAGAGAGAACGGGCCAAATCAAAAATTCACATAACAATGAGATAGATGTAAGTTGGCCCAGTGATAACAGCTGTGGGGGTTCGTACTTAGACAGCCAACTTGGGGAAATTATTTCATCAGTAGTGCTCTCAAGAAACATTGAAGGAAAACATCGTGAAATCCGGCATGCCCTACAACCAAAAATTCGACGTCATATGACATCCATCAACCCGCACTGGACCCGCGTGGTGGATGACGGCCCGCTCCCTCTCACAGAGAGGAGGCCTGTGTCCCAGCAGTGGGAATAGATTATGTTTGTATATAATATGGTGGTGTTGGTGGTGGTGGTGGGGTTGTGGTGGTATATGGTGGTTTGTTGTATATGTTTGTATATGTTTCATCAGGACAAGTCACCGGAGATTCCGGAGTCCCTAGTACGAATATGGCAATGACAATCTTAGTGCGGTTAAGTCGATAGAAATTCAAACATCGCCGTTTACCTTCAGTAGGCATTTGATATTCATGAGAACTTCCATGCGATACAAAAGACCAACATAACCGTTATGAAATAAATTTTCCAGCTGGCATTGTGCGTGCTACGAACTCTCCGCGATTACATCGCCACTAATGTGCTACAAAACGTCGCCTACTCGCAATAGTATGATCGTGTTGTTTACTAGCCCATCACTTATACGTGCATAATGTTACTCGTTTCTCTAAATTCTATAACAACTTGTGTAGAATGCTAAGTAGCTAATACATGTTACTTTTGCACGACTAGGATTACTCAGTATTCTGTGCTAGGATATAATAGTATTCGATTTATTCTCGAGAAATGGCTAACTGGATTATAAGGACTGGTTGACGTGATATGACTTAGGATAGAGTTAGAATTGGTGTTATAGGTAATATGGCAATAGATATGAGAATTATTGGAACGAAGCCCGAGCGCGTTTTGTCCGTTATTTGTTTCTCTATTGAGGTGATTACTACGAACTATGTCTCCACGAAGAGATCGAACTATTAATTTAAACAGTAGGTGTTAAAGTTTGAATCCTGACAACTCAATATGTAACGATTTAATTATTATGAAATAATACATAAAACTCCAAAGAAAGGTACGGTTGTGAATGATAACGCGACGGTTTAAAGATGAGAAAGGAAGAGAAAGATATTGCCCCAATCTAAGGTAACACGGGACTAGGGCAGGTAGAATAAGAAGACCCATGAATTAGCCATAAGCCTTTTCTACGATGACCCAAGAAATGTAGATGAAATCACCACATTAGCTTCGATCAACTACTTAAACCCAAATCTTAACATAGAAAGGCGTTATCATCTAGATTTGTATTCTAAATTCGCGAATGCATACATGTTTATTTTAGAGAGTAAACGCATTGTTTTTCTAAGCTGCTATAAATAATGATGAGGAATTTCTTAAGGAAAAGTTAAATGCCGTTTCTTTATGAAGTTACAAAAGGTAAATCCTTAAGAAATTCATGACGAGACTTCAGATGGAAAGCGAGTTATTAATTATGTATTCAGAGGGCTTTAGGTGCTCTTTCATTACTTGTTTCGTTTTATTCTAATTCATGTTTAGAATGAATATTGGGAAAGAGATAGCTATAAGAGTAGGGGAAGACCAAAGAAACTATAGATGGACTGTGTGAAAGATGATAATGGCTGGAACCACCAAAATGACGACTAAAAGAGAAGTATTGGAGAAAAAGACATGTTGCGTTGACCCTAAATAAATTAAGATAAGGGTTGAAGAAAGATGATGATGAAGTATTAGGAAAGACTATATCCGGCAAGACTCATGACTAATATGATATGACAGGAATTTTCTTTCACATTAAAAAAAAAATGTATTTGAATTCTATTACAAATATGACCACGCTAGATGGACGGACGACTTAAAGAAGGTGGCTGGAGTTGACTGGATGCGGAAGGCGGAGGACAGGGTGTTGTGGAGCAGTTTCGGGTAGGCCTTTGTCCAGCAGTGGACTGCGATAGGCTGAGTTGATGGTTGATGACAAATATGACCCAGTAGCAGTAGCTATGCTAAATATTCCAGTATTCAAATTGTCCAAAAATATACCCAATACAGTCCACTGGGACCTATACATATAATACCTTACCTTATCTACTTGGAACTTTGCCAGAATTTCATCAGCAATCGTAACTTATAACCTATAGCCCTGGAGCCTATATTGGTATGAAATTTGTTGCCAAGCTTGATCCATATTTGACACACAATGGAACATTATCGGGCCATATTAAACAGAACTAAGTGGGTAGCTGTTATAAAATCAATCACGTCAACTTTGGAACAGTCTTGTTATAGTGCAATAATGACGACATAAGATGCAATTTGGGTTTTCCAGTGGTGACTTAATTAATAGGATATATGCTTTTCGGTAGCTTATATCAGTCGCATGCAGTTATGACTTCTCGATCATCGTTATCGCTGATAGAACGTCACTTTGTCTAGGTCTGCATTAGCTTGAACTAAGATTATAACATTATGTGTGCAGTATAATAATGTACTTGTGTGATCAGCTGATACATTTGCAGAAAGAAGAGCTAAGGAATTTTGGATTTGGAGTATATGAAATGAAGGTGATTGATACAGTGACGAGCATGAAATTTAAGAGAATTATAAAGAAACATATACGTTCGATGGGGTAAAGAATTAGGTAACTTCAAGTTCCATTGGGCTTAAGGCTTAACATTTTAGAAGTTTATCTGAATATAAAAATGGAAACGGAACTCCGAAACTGGACTCAGTCGTAACTGCATTAGTAATGTAGCTAAAGATACGTGAAAATGTGGAACTTTGTACAAATGGGTTTTCGAGTCATTAAACATGCTACACCTGACACAGGAAACTTTTCCAAACGGAAAATGTTCACGTAATTTTTTCTTCGGTCAGGACAGTGTGGATATGGCCTGAATCATTTCAAATAATTGGAAGACTAAGTTTGTCTAGAATTCTCTTGTATATTTATATACAAGAGAATTCTAGACAAACTAACCGGAGCGTAATCATCCCTGCAGAACAGATTGTCTGCACACTTTGTCTAAGATAGGGCGAAGCCATGCGCATCAGAAAGTTTGCAACTGCACCCTCAAAATATCATAAAGCCATTCAAATTGATTTTAAGCTTAATATATATATTTTATTACGACTTTTAAGATGTGGCGACATCTATACCGCCACTTACGAACTACACCGACGTATCCTACATCGCGAAATCAAGAGTTGTCCGCGTGATTAACATAGTACAGAAACCCAACATGACAACCGTCGGCCACACCAGATACAACCACCCGTCTGGTCGGACGATCCTCGCGTCTATGAAGGATGAGAAAGTTTCAACCATGATCTTCATACATCTAATTTCAATAAAGCCAGAATCTCCTCGCAACGCAATATTCGTTTGGATTTCACTTTTAACTAAGTACTAATACTAACCTTATGATAGGTGTCTTTCTGCCAGTTCTTGATTTGGGCCATGACATCATTGACGAGTCGGTCGCGGACGCTCAGATGTAGGTCTGAGAGACGCTCCGCCTCCACCATGCCACCTTTCCACGCAGCTTCCATTGTGCCGTATTCTGGGCCTGGGGGAAGAATATGAGGTTAGTTAAACTCGTTTTGAGCCTTAGCGTTTTTTATTCAAAATGACTTCTTGAAAAACAGATGCATCACAGAACAAACAGCATATAGTTTTGAACTGAAGGTCAATTCCCGTAATTAAACGTTCAAAATCTAGTCGCAATCTCATTTCAGCGACAATCAATGTCAAAAAGTTGTCAAATATGTAGGCAAATTAGACGATTTTTGGCACATTGAGACTAAGATGAGACTGAACGTTCTTAAAATTACATTGCCCCTCTGACTTTAAGGTCCACATTAACCACAAATCAATATATACGGTAAGTTTAGTAGGTACTAAACTAATTAAAAACATCGTTCTATTTCAGCCAATTGTTTAATAATATACTTAATAGTAATTGATTTCGCTCTCAAAGTTTGAAGTTGACAGGGACAGAATAATGTTATGCATGATCTCTCAAGTTCTGCTGATGAGACACAATTGATTTTCTATTGTATCGTGCCACATGTAGTAGGTATCGCGGGGCTTGATATGTTTAGCGCTTTATGTGTTTAGTGATTTGTGGTGCAGTGCAAGTGGACCTAAATGTCAAATTGTCAACACGCAGTTACCAAGCAAACTGATCAATTTTGGTTCTCTCTCTGGGCGAGTCTTTGCCCTAAACTCGGCCAGTTATAAAAAAGAATATAACTGGCTTACAATGGGACTGCTAGTCAGTGTTGTTCAGTAAGGAGAAATATTTGCAAAGGTACTCTCTAAATGTTATTGCAACGGCCTATTCAAACCATCATCAATGTTGTCATAATATTTTACACGCAATCAATTACTAAAATATTATTCTACGCATTGAACTCCACGTTCTTGCTCCTTCGAGTCAAATCACCAAAGAAACAAAGGGTATCTGATTATCTTTAAGGATTAAACACAGTTTATCACGCCTGAAAACCCCTAAGGACTATGCATTTTTATAGTACACCCACATTTCGCCATTACGTTTTAAGTCCCATGCAATAGGAATCGGACAATGATGGCTAGTCTTCGCTTGAGGATGGTCGCCATGGCCAAAATTCGGTCTGGATAATATAATTATTTATTATATTTAAAGAGGCGAGCTTATTGCCATCATCCGAGCACAAATCCAGACTCCGGGCTGCTAATGAGAAATTCCAGATCAAAAAACCTAATAACACTTTTTCCGACCGGGGAATCGAACTCAAGACCTAATGTTTAGCACTAGCACTTGCGACCTCAAGACCATCGAGGCAGCATAATATCGGAGAGATAAAAGCGGAAAGGTATTGTATAATTATTACGGTCAACAGTTTGCAATCTGACATAACCAGCTTTCGAGGTTACTGGCCACTAAAACATTGGCTAATACTTGTTTGACATCCATTAACAGACTGATTGACACCTTATTTGCTTTTTTTTAAAGAATTGTGCAACTTTCCGTAAACTGTTGAGACAGAGAGATACGCAAACGCAAACTTTTAGTCTTAAATATTTAGGCTCAAGTACCCTCTACTTTTAGCGGGTACTTTCGCCGGTAGAACTTGGATGCCACGGGTAATATTCTAATTAATAGATCATCCTATTAATTTAGGTAATGTTTTGGCTTTAACCGGTTGAATGCCGTAATTACAGACACAATTAAAAAGTCATTGTGTCTCGCGTATATCTACGTTCGTGTATATACTACGCGTATATACGAAGAGCCTCTGAGTTTGTTTCGTCATTTCTTCTCAGGGGTCAGCTAGGAATATTTTAAAAACTAGAGCCGGCATGGCTCTAGTTTTTAAAATATTGAGGTGTAAAAGTATCCTAAAAGATCTACTAACATAAATAAACATTTAAATAAGGACAAATTTTTCAATCATCTGATAACTGTATTCGAGGAATAATTTTGAAATTTGACAGTTATTTCATACAAAATCTGTCAAACGTTAATTTTTATTCCTCAAATAAAAATTATCTGGCAATGGAAAAATCAGCCGTAAAATGAATTTCAACAACCGGACACAAATCTAGATTCCGGGCTGCTACTTCGAAATTCCAAATGGAAAACCAATATGCAGGGTCACCGACATAACATGGCGTGTGAATGCATTAAAATTCGGCCACACGAAAGACCCCATAACGCAAGTTAACCCCCACCCTAATTGCGTACCTACCATACTAAAAATTTTGAAGGATTAGCAATAGAATGTCGTTGAACTGTCAAAATGAAACCCTTTGCTACTGATAGCGTGTTACACAATTACTCCCTGGCCATATTTTTCTGCGAACTGTTCTCGACACCAATTCTGTCGATCTCATAATAACTTTCATTGCACTTGCTTTAAACTGGCAGCTGTAACTTACGGAGAAACCGGTTGCTCGTTGCGGTCGATAAAGTGCTGTGCAGACTTATAGACGGCGATCATGTTATGGGTACTAACAAGGAAATTAGACGGGAGTTAGTTATAGTGTAAAAAGGTGGCGATGAAGATTTCATGATCTTCGAAGAGGGTTAAGTGTGGATGACAGGGACGAGGAACCTGTTATGAAAAGTTTTTTTTTTTTCGGGAGGAAAATAATTTCATTTCAACATCATTCGTAAATATAATACAAATATAATACTCTTGATTGTATTGTTCAAATATAATACTCTAATTTGGTGTTTTCGTGTTTTCGTCCACTTAACTTAGAATGCAATTTACATACATACATAAACTCACGCCTCCTTCACATGTGGGTACAGAACGCCGACTGATACGATTCTTATACAATGTGGGGATGACAATACGACTATAAATGAAAACACTAACAATACTAATGCATAGGAGTATTTAGGAACCATCAAATAAATCCTAACATTCAAATTAAAAAAAGTGATTTTTTCTAACATATTAAATAGCGTAAAGTGTAAACAAAAAAGAACACACTTTAAATATTGCGGCAACAGCGGGTGTTATTGACCCAACAAACATATGGCCGAAACCTGAAAAAATGGTATCGGTCAGTGTGCCGGGCACCCCTTTTTTTTGCAGGTTCGTAATAAATGTAAGATTTGTAGTATGTAAAAACTTCCGCATGCATGGCTCTTATGTCTCAAGCATAACGTATAATATGCATTAGTTCGCATCGGGAAATCAAATTTAAGAACAAATTTGACGAAGGTTATTGAACTAGCGAGCTGGACACATGTTGTGTTTAACTGCAAATGTCTTTAACCTATCGGTGCTGGCTTGTTAACAGATACATCATGTAGAAAAAGTCAAAAATGAAAAATAATGTCCAGTGACCAAACTATTGGATTTATTTGATTGAATTTTGTTATGCAGACCGGGAACGTCATTAGGTATACGAAGTTTCATTTATAGTCGTATTGTCATCCCCACATTGTATACTCCTTTTGCCTCGTTTACGTTCATACATCGGAAAACCAATTCTCGTAATTGAAAACGTTCAAAATCTAATCGCAGTCTCATCTTGGCGACAAACATGACAAAAACTTGTCATAAATGTAGGGATTTTAGAGGTATTTTTGACAGATTGAGATCAGAGTGTAAACGTTCTTAAAATTACAAGAATTGCCTCTCCAGTGTGCAGTGCAATTTACATAACGAAAATATTGTTATCACCGTTATTTTCTTCAATAACAGGTTGTAATGCTTGAGTGATATACGAGCAGCAATAAAAGCGACACAATCAGCAACGCATAACAAACCAGCCTCATCAGCTTTAAGGCCGGCCGCCATTTTCGCAAGTGCATTTCATAACAACAAGACTTACACGCCGTGACGTAAGGGTGCACCAACCCGATGACCGATTCGCATACCATTCTAAATTCAAAACGACCAATCGCGACACTTTCGATTTTTAAATCGGCCAATGAGATATGTAAAACACGCTTTCGGCGCGTACGTCGGACCAATTCGAGTTCGTGATTCGAATACAAGTTGTTTCGAATTTCGATCCTTGATGTACTCGATTAACTTTCCTTTTCATTAAGAATATTTTTATTCACGACACATTTTGTTGCTCAACAGCGAGGAAATTCGTTTTCGCAGAACGGCGGAACGAAGTTATTACTTTTGCGTTTGTGATCTTTGAATGTAAAAGTTAATGCTACACTGAATTGTGATTTATTGAGCAAGTCCAGGTTGGCCCGGGCGCATTTTCCCGCGGCGATTTATTCGCGCACTGGATTTTCAACGCGTTGCTCAGCGCCGAGAGTTGAAAATCCAACTGTGTTTTTTTGACGCGCTGGGATGCTCTGTTGGATCCTGATCGCTCGGCTCAACACTGTGAGTTGACAATCTAGTGCGCGATAGAATCCCGTTGCGATATTTTTATGTCCGTGTGCACGGAGGCTAATACTGTTCACGGTTGTTTTAGAAATAATAAGTAATGGTTAAAAACAATGCTTAGATAGTGTCAGAATTAAGAAACGAACAGTGCTTAAGCGCCTATATTGATGATTAAAACATATTTCAAATTGCAGCTATAATCACAAGCCAAAAATCCTAGCGAAAATATCAATCGATAAAATAATGATAAATAATTAGTAATCGAATGAACTCATTTACTGTACCATCGCGCCTATAAACTACCCGAAGGGTTAGGCAGAAGGGTACCACCCACAATTCGCCATTACGTTCAAGCCCCAAGTAGCAGGGGGGCGAGCCTATGTTCAAGCCCCAAGTAGCAGGGGGGCGAGCCTATTACTATCAACCGGGTAAAAATCCAAACTTCTGGCTGCTACTGATAAATTCTAGATTGAAAACCCCAAAACACTGCCCGACCCAGGAATCGAACCCAATGCCACTAGACCAAGGAGGCAGTAAAAATAACAACTGAATAACAATAATAATCGTTTCGTTTATCGACTTTTTCACCTATAAACATTATAAAATTGTGCAAGTAGGTATATTGATAGTGATTTTAACAATGATATCGTTAGCGAATTGAGAACAAGGCTTCATGCATTTTTTGTAATAAAATTAAAAGTGATAGCCGAATCGAATGTTATTAGGCTATAAAAGATGCATAATATGGAGTCAAGGACGCGACTTTCTATAGAAATTAAACGTATTATGAAAACATATTAGTTATAGATCTATCTATAATACTTTTTAACTTGTTTGGGTAAGTGGCAACACTAGCATAATCAGCCTTTAATGTTCCCACTGCTGGGACACAGGCCTCATCTCTGTGAGAGGGAGTGGACAGTAATCCACCACGCGGGCTTAGTACGGGTTAGTAGATGTCACATCTCTTCGAATTTTTGGTTCTAGGTCATGCCGGTTTCCTCACGATGTTTTCCGTCACCGTTTTGAAAGCAATGGTAATGAAATTAATGACACAGAGTAAAGCACCTGCTTGGGTTCGAACTCAGGACCTCTCGTAAGTTGCGGCCGATAGCACTAGGCCACCACTGCGCTGGCCACATTAATCTACGCTAACCAAAAATTCGAAGACATGACATCCACCAAACCGCACTGGGCCCTCGTGGTGGATTATGGCCCACTCCCTCTCACAGAGAGGAGGCCTGTGTCCCAGCGGGGTGGGAACATAACATTATTCAACATTATTTTTAATATATGCGAAACCCGAAACACGTGTCTAGTATTTTTATGTAAAGAATCTATGTACAAAATTTCAAAACTGTATCATGAGAAATCACAAAGTCATAAGCTTGTTAAGTTACCTGGTTGTCCGTTCAAAAACATGCTCACCCCGCGGCGCGGCGCGGGGTTAGAATGTTTTATGCTCCTCCAGCATCGTGCGCTCATTGATGATAGTTTGGCAGTAGGTACCTAACTGTACGGCGATTTTATTGTATAATTAACTAGTGATTAAATATTTTTGGGACAAAATATAACACGGTCTAAAAATTATTGAAATCGATTCAGTTAAGTACTTATTCTGAAAAAACTATATTCAGGTTTCGCATATACTAAAAATAATGTTGTATAAGTATTAGGCTAATTATGTATGAATGTGTTAAGTAATTAAAAACATATTAATTTACAATTATGTCCATATGATACCTACGTATCGTAATCGAATTATTAAGAATGTTTAACGAATTATCGATTGACATAGATATTTAATTTTTATATGATTCCTTTGTGATTTTGGGACATAGAACTTTTTGACGATACACCTTGGTTTTTTTGCGTATTTCATCGATACACCCTAATTGTGTAACACACATCAATCACAATCTGAATCATTTTGAAGGATATTGCTAATCCATTGCTTCATAATATGTTCGAAAAATGTGTCTGCTCAACAACGTAAATAACGCAATGAATGAACTTGTTGAACTGTCAAACAAAATGAAAGCCATGTACCTACTGTTAGTGTGTTACACATTTACGTGTCAATGACGTCACTTACAGCAGCGTCCAGAACAAACAACAATTTCCCAACACAGAAGTACCTATTATTTCTTATAGTAAGTACTCGTAACTATTGTACGTGCTTGTCAGCGTTTTGCAGTTCCCTATTGCAAACTTATGTTGGTTACCGTAGGTTATGGTCCCTGGCGAAAGCGAATATAATACATAGTTCTAAAATGGTCCTTAGGGTACTTACTAACATAATTAATTTTAATGACAATAAGCTGACCCCTTGTTGTGTGTGCGCTTTTAAAATTTCTAACGTGACATTATCGCGGACAATTAGAGGCTCAATTATTTAAAAATAGTGCATTATTAGAAGCGCTAAAAGTTATTGGAGGTCCATTAATTTCAAAAAGGGTCCGTCATCAGTAGGTCAATAAGTTTTTAGAGAATACGTTAAGTAAATATTTTCCTTTATTAAATCCATCTTACTTCCTCACAGCTTTTTTCTCCAAGCGAATTCAGACATACTTTCCTAGGATTAATTAAACTACTCCCTGATGGCATAAAATACAGACAGTCCAAAATACTACAGCTACAGTCAATATATTTTTTTGGTAGTACAATGTTAGCCATCGTCCTTTCCGTCCACGATAAAGTCATAACGTGCTCGTATGTCCATATATTTTATGGACTTCCACGATAATATCCACACGTTAGAAATTATAAAAACGCACATAATGGGGTCATAAACAAAGCTGGTATAATAAGTGTATAGTCAGAAACTATATCTCTGCCTACTGTCGGTTTATACATCAATAGATCAGAACATCTTGCTAATATTTATTTACCAAGATATGTATATGCCACAAGATATATAGGTATATAGGTCAGATAGGCAGTCGCTCCATGTAAAATACTAGTACTCAGCTGCATCCGGTTAGACTGGAAGCCGACCCCAACATAGTTGGGAAAAGGCTAGGCAGATGATGATGTATATGTCGCAGCCAACTGGTTAAATTAGCCATTCAGTTAAACGCCTGGCCATTAGAAGTAGTGCTCGCCTCCCTTCGCTCTCTCGGCTCGCACGCGGTTGATCACAGTTCTAACCTAACCTAACCCATTTGGTCAGGGTGCCCTGGCTTAGTTACTGCGACCAATTCGGCTCGCGCATGATTGGTTACAAACTTCCAACCTAAACTGTAATTGAATATCATTCAGGCCGTTAGTTAAACGGCCGCCGTTTAATTAAAATGCTAGGCGGTTAACTGAACGGCTAATTTAACCAGTTGGCTGCGACATATATACCACAACAGAAAATCTCTTTAGTTGGCATGAGGACACTAAACTTCAGGATAATGATGTTGATAATGATGATGTGAATGTTGCTAAGCCAGATGATGTAGTTAAAAATCATTGCACACTACAATGTACACTACTAAAAGTAAACACATATAGGTATTGAAAGTGAGTTTGTTACATACAAGGTATGCCGTCGTGTTTTATGCTAATTCCCGGAGACTTGTTCTAATGTTGCAATTTCTAAGTATGCAGCTTGCATCCTCTTGAAGTAATTCCTCATTCTAATAGGAAGAGTTTAGAGAAATCAGCCGGCCTATTATGTAAAAATCCCATAGTGAAAATTTACGTGAAGTCATCGATTTATATCGAGGTGAAGTGAGCTGTCATATATTGTCATTCTACTTGATGCTAGGGACTGACATTATTTTCTTTATAAGAATACTCCCAATTGTAGAAAATGTGCCATTTTGATAATTAGCCATTTAGAGAGTTGGCCATTCAGAGAATTAGGCTTCATTAGGAAAAAAGTACTTTTAAGGTTGTTTCCTTATGAGAAATTCGAACATCTTAGGGACTTATCAGAAACTACTTTCTTGGTCGCTACGCGGCTGAATATTTAATTTTCAATTTGTCGCTACGCTGCGGGTGATGACGCCTTAAAAACTAAGGATTTTTAAAAGCTTTTAGGCCAATACGTGATGCAGAAATAAAATCTAAGAATGCCGTCAAAGTGTAAAATCGCCTGCTGCAGTTTCTTCAAAAAATATTAGCAGATTTTCTGGCTTTCATTGCCTAGTTATTAATTACCAAACGTTTGGCGCAAGCATATACCTATTATGTTTATTTGTTTTGCATATATACATGTACGAATTACTAATATTATAAATGCGAAAGCGAAAGTGTGTCTGTCTGTTTGACTGTTACCTCTCTGAACCGATTTAGATGAAATTTGGTATAGATATAGTTTGAATCCCGAGAAAGGACATGTACCACAACAAAACCAACCCAAACAACAACATTACAACACGTTACTATCAAATAATAAACAATATTAAAATTAACCTCTCATGCCATACCAGTACGTTAAGCAATACTTATGAAAGCACATAATATACCAACAGCTGGACATAAACCTCAATAGATTCTGATGTGAACATTATATTATAAATTATAATGCGTTCATGTCGTAAGACATCGCTGATCTTTTGATTAATCAATGAAGAAATATATGAATAAGTGTCCGGTTTCAATACAAAGCGTGCTATGTGATGACCTGGCAGGGTTCCGCATAAGAGAATCTAAAGTTTTAGAAATACAACAACAGCTAAAACAAAAGTTTTAAATACTGAATAATTATGCGAGAAAGTAACTTATGCTCGGTTCCTCCGAAAACGAATCGTTTTGTGGTAGCATTCCTTATTGCCAAACTAGGCATATAAATAGATTTATAAGTAAATTTTACCTGTGATAGCTAATTCCATATGAAAAGGTCTAATATGCAAAGCTATGAGTCTGCTTCATTCTTGGCAAAGATACAAGAGTCTTAATTTCAACCAACAACGATCCGTAAATTATAGGATTCGGCCAATAGAAGGTCAAGGATTCTAATAGATGGATCTGTACATACGGAAACCTCGTTTCTTTAAGTGTTGGACATGAGGATTTTGGAAAACAGCATATTCATTTGACACGTATACAGCCAGATATAAGTCTGTACACGTGTCCACAACCGGCACAACCAAAGGCTACGTTCATCAGTTGTAAGATCTAGATCAGGATGGCAGACTGGCAGAGCATCGAGTCACATCCTGTTAGCATGGATTCAGTACATGATTCTTGACCCCTTGTGTTAAAATATTTCGTCGGATAATAAAAAAAAATCATGTCTATACTAAGAATTATTAAAACTCCGTTCATCATAGTGAAGAGATCTCAAAAAAAGAACTTACAAGTTTTTTTTTAATTGTAAAGGACCTCCATCAGCAAAATTTCTACGGAACCCCTCACAAAACCAGTATTGAAGAGCTCATTTTGTAGGGGCGATATTAAATTCTATTCATACCGTGGCAGCATTTACAGATGCTCAACATCAGAACTATAGAACCGATGTATTTCTCATGAAGAGAGAACCGATTCTCACGCCATTGTTAGATCAGATGTCACTGCAATACTTGATTGTGTGTGCTAGTTTATGTATGGGATGGAATGCTGGTTAGAACTAGTATTTTGTTGTCAGATTGCTGATCAAGCAAAAGATGTTGGAGTATGCTGACATGGTTTCTTCCAAAATTATTTGATGTAAATGGTTCAGAAAACTACGTGTGGATGATAGTTAAAGTGCCACTTACATAAACCCGATATAATGTTCCGATATGATATTATGACTTTGTTATTCAAGTATTTGGTATTCATTCAAATGTAATTTGGGCAAACAATCATAGCTCCCTAAGGCCCTATTGGTTGGGAGTGGGAGGCAGTCACCTCCTTCTGCGAAGCAGTCATGCTAGCGAAGGAGGTGGCGGGATGGGCGAGGGAGAGAGCCGAGAGGGCCGCCCGTCCCAGCCGCCGCGGTAGACGCCCCGGGCGTCGGGAGCCGCGTGACGACTCCCGGCCACCGTAGGCGCGGGCCTGCGGACGGCGAGTAATGGGTAGCTCGCCGTCCGATCAGGACCAGGCCCGTGCCGGACGGCGCGTATGTGTTCCACGCGCGCCTCAAAGAGCTGTCAGCAGACACGGAGGGGCCCGTTAGGGCCGAAGCCTGCCGGGGCAGCGGGATTGTCCGAAAGGGTTACCGCTGCCCCGGAACATAAAGGGCTAAGGAAGGAACACGGATGGGTTTTAGTCAGTAAGAGTCTGACACTCCCTTCCGCTCCACCCAGAGCGGGAGGAGTCATTGGATGATTTCCCATCCTTAAAAAAAAAAAAAAAGGCCCTATTGGTTCATTATAGGCTTGGTCAGACTGAACTTAATGGCTTTTTATGTTCCTAATACAATCCGTTTTTTTTTTAAGCTTTATCAACTCTCTCTGACAACCGAATATGCTTACAAATATCAACTTTTATGATGAGTAGACCGAAATAACAATTAACACCCAATCAACACAGGCAGAAGTTTTTACGAAGGAATTAATTGCAGCAAGTTTAAAGATGACTGTTCCTACAGTCATCTTTAATCATTATCTTCGCGCCCTTATCCCAATTTATTGGTGGACTAGTGGTCGGCGCAACATGTATTTTTCTTCCATACTTCTCTATTAATCATACTGGTATAAATGGTACCGGTGGTACTGGTGCTGGTGGTACTGGTGGTTAATACTGGTTTTCAGCTGCATCCGGTTAGACTGGAAGCCGACCCCAACATAGTTGGGAAAAGGCTAGGCAGATGATGACTTCTCTATTAATCATCATCTCGGTAGTCATTCACCCCTTTTCTACTAAACTAGATACAGTAGCACAATAGGTAGCACAATCAGCATACGATGTTCCCACTGCTGGGACACAGGGCTCCTCTTTGTGAGAGGCAGTGGGGCGTAATCCACCACGCGGGCCCAGTGCGGCTCGGTAGATGTCACATGTCTTCAAATTTTTGATTCTAGGACATGTCGGTTTCCTTACGATGTTTTCCTTCACCGTTTTGAAAGCAATTAGAAACGGTTTTTAATTAAAAATATTTTGAATACGACAAGGAGACTTAATTACAGCCACAAAGCTATCGCATCAACTTCAAACCAGCCATTGTATAAAAGTGCATTCAATAATTTTCTCGTTACTCAATCCGATTAGGCTAATTGTGCTCGAGTTGAGCACAAGCTGAGACTGAGAGCATCAAGATTTGAAGTAACTCTTATAAGTACTTACTGATCCAGACCGAACATGGTGCTTTCAAATTAGACTTAAGTGTAATTAATTAAGTCAGAGCACATGCTGGGCAATCGATTGGTAAACTAAAACGATTTCTCTGCATAATGATTTGTAAATGGCGTTTCGTCTCTGTGTGTTTTAAGCAGGGAAGAGAGTCTGCATTGCATTTTATATACCTAGTTTCTTTTTATCATGTACATGTATAATGGAGAATCTTAAATCACATCAGGAAAGGTGGCAACAGAATTCAGGTTCATAAGATTGATTGTGTCATCATCTGCCTAGCCTTTTCCCAAATATGTTGGGGTCGGCTTGCAGTCTAACCGGATGCAGCTGAATACCAGTATTTTACATGGAGCGACTGCATATCTGACCTCCACAACCCAGTTACTGCATAATACGATAACCCTTGGTAAGACTGGGTTTCAGACTTTCGGGCTACTGACCCGTAACTACTGTCAAAGATCCACGCATGACAGCCGGGAAAAACGGCTTAACGTAGCACGGAGGGGTCTTGGTATGTAAAGATGGTCACCCATTAACGGACCAACCGCGGCAAGCGTAGCTTTACCTGATCGATCGACCCGTGCGACTTTTATCACTTAGCCACAAGCCCCTTTAGCCCCTTAGCCACAGAACCCTATGTAGCTGCCACTCCTAATAAAATGACTAACCCGAAACATTCTACCATAACAAAAATACCACAAGAAGGGTCCACATTAACCCTACGTAATGAATAGGTATAGTCATGAATGAGTAGCATTGTCGTTCAACGATAAGAGCTGAACGCTACACAATCAATCTTTGAATGGTCGGGGAGGATCGAATCCATTGTGTTTTTGGTCGGTCATCGAAATAAAAGTGTTATTATTATCAATAGCCGCTTTGTTGGAAATGAAAATATAATTTGAGTGTCCTTTATATCAAACCCGCGACTTCGTCCGCGTAATATTTCTTGTTTTAACATAATATATACCTTATAACACTCACAAATAATGTGGGTTTCTATTGGTAAGAGAATTTTCTAAATCGTTTCAGTAGATCCAGAGATTACCCGCTACAACCTCACAAACTTTACATCTTTATAATATTAGTATAAAAGTATGGATATAGATGATGATGAGTCTGTTAAATACAGGTTCGTTTGTTACGTTTTTCGCAGTTGATTAAATTGAGTCGAGTCTTCAGGAGGGAAAACCGAGACTTTTACTTCAGTTTTATAACGCTAATAATACCAGCCTATAACTGTCCCATCTTCATCATAAAATCATCTGCCTAAAATGATCCCACTGCTAAACAAGCATCCTTTCTGTGAGAGGAAGAGGGCCGAAATCCACCACGCGACCTTTATAATTATTAGTGTGATAAGTTCAGGTTTTCTCACGAGGTATTTTCTCATATTCATACCATGAATTGAAATAACCCTTCCTTTTGGCTTTGCCGTAGTTGGGTAAAAATCACAGTGGTACTTGTCCGGATTTGAACCCACAACCTCGTGCATGAGAGGCGAGGCCATAACCACTCACTAGGCCAGCACCTGACATTTAAAACGCTAGCAGAGTAGAAATAGAGGAAAACTTCGATCTATTCGAGTCCCGACAGATCTAAACTGATTTACTTTCGTCACACACACATCAGGTCCAGTTGAAAACCACCGTCAGGCACTAGTTGTCTGGCATTTTTGCTGAACTGGGCCTATTTGGCGCAGCCGAGAGGCACACTCTCCTGCAAATTTCTTTTCATGATTTTATTTTTTATCTGATGTCCCTATATATTTGGTGTATTGTGTGTCTTTTAGTCTGTGCTAAATAAATGTATTTTCTTTCTTTCTTTAAAAATGGATTTGTATTGTTACGAGTAAATGAATCAACGACCTCTGTGATTTATTAATGTTTACGTTTCGCGATTTATTTCGGGGTTGCCTTGTAGCCTCTTAATTATTTATTTAACATTAGAAACCTGTTTAATTTGTCTTACGTCACTAGAAAATTCCCTTCGCTATGCTACGAATTTTCGTGTTAACAACCGATATCTCATTAACATTTTAGCTACCAGGCTAGGGCTAACTAGGAACAACAGGAAACAAAAGATAAACGAGACTCACCTTTTTCAATGAGGTCATTCCATTTCTTCGCCCATCCTCTCAAACTTTTAGCGTATGTCTTTTCAATGTCTGCTCTCTCCTGCACGAGGGCCTGTAGTTCTCCGCACAGCCTGTGTCCATCGTCAACTCGTCGTGTGGTCCGCTTATAGTTACCAGGTTCCCAGAAAGAATCGGAGGCGACTGAGAGCAGCGCCTGCTCGTCGCTGTGGTGGGACATGGCGGTGCGACACTCACACACCGCCCCTCTAGAACAAAGAAATAAGTACTTTAGAATGTTTATTTATATCAGGTTTTTACTTAAGTCTCATCTACTCGGGACTATAGCAGCCTAATACAACAGGTGGTATAGACTTCTAAAAGGTACACAGAAAATAATCCAGGACCGTTCAAAATATAACAATAACAGCATCATCATGCATCATCGTGTTTGCAGTTTGTGGTGTAATAACAAAATGCACAGAGTGAACCTTGAACCATCTCAATCAAGTGTTTCCTCAAAGGGAGAGGGGAGTTTTAAATGATAAATTGAGAACATTGGAACGTAATATTGTCAGGTCAAAGTCATGGCCAATCGGACACTGGTACCACCTAAATTCTGTTCAGAGAACCGAAAATATGGAGCTCCATTCATCCCCTTACTCGTTACGCTTTTTACAAGAGTAGGTACTTAAAAGTAGAACTACCTGGAACACCAAGGCGATGCTGGCCTTCCTTGAAGAGCTGGTGTGGATCGAATAATCGATTTTTCCACCCGCACGCAAAATACGCGCTTTGATATGGAGTTGCATGCACCAGCCCGACTTACCAATACTGAGCTTGTTGATACATTTGAAGATCTATCCCTTGTTTTTATTAATTTATCTTCTGTAATAGTTACAAGAAATTAAGTAAGTGAAATCACAGAACCAATGAATATTACACTAATAACGAATACATCCACTGGTCTAATCTCATCAGGAGTAAATTGGGCATCCGTCTAAATTACGGATGCCGGGAAGTTCCCAGGAGGAATCCATCACTGTCAAGCGGCAAGGTACATAATTTGGAGAAATATTAGAGAAAAACGAAGAGCTATATATTATATGGCTTATATAATTATATTTGTATATCATATTATCACTGTCCATTCCAAGGTCGCCTGGAAGAGATCGCAGAAATCGATAAAGCCGCCCTTTGTATGTTTTGTAATAGTAGATTGTATCTTAAAGTAGATTTTTCATCGCCCACTATGAGAAAATAAAAAGCGCCTCATATTTTATTGTAATAGTACTATTTAATAAAACATAGAGCAACAACTAAATTTAAATTAAATAAATAGTATGTAATAATAAAACAACCAAAAACTTATATTTACATTTAAAATATTTTCGCAAATATGAAAATTTATTGTTACATTTTATTAGGAATAGAGATTGTTGTAGATTTTAAATTCAGTTTAAACGCGTTCAAACAATATTTGCGTTCGATTTCTTTGGCGCTGAACACTAAGATGTTCAAAATTCAAAAAGTGCGCGGCAAAGATAATTGACGAATTGGACCAATCGTGCCAAAAGGTTATAAAGAGAATTAAAAACTCATAACTACCCGCTAAGTTTCTAATAGAAGAAAACACCACCATTCGGTGCACTTAAAGGCGAACCAAGTCGTCCTTTTCGAATAGATGGGATAAAAATGTTTTTTTTTTTGGTTATGTATTTTCTGATGTACAATAAAGTATATATAAATAAATAAATGAGCTAACGCGGTTACTTTGGGGAATATATGTATATCTATCACAACAACATTATCCTCATATAATCAAGAACTAATAACTATCTATTGCATAATTTTGTAGTACGTTCACGAAAGAGCCACTTAGTGTTGTAGCTTTCCATTTAACATTATGATATCTTACTCAGTCAGTTATTAGTTAATCGCAATTTAATTACCAGATAATATTAACGAACCGTACATACATCCGATGGGTGAGCATCCATTACATATCGAGACCTCTCCGTGTCCCGCAGTCAGAGCCCAAAAAGTCTGAGAACCAGTCCAGGTAACCTGTGTTACTCAGTAACTGGGTTGTGGAGGTCAGATAGGCAGTCGCTCCACGTAAAATATTGATAATCAGCTGCAATTGAGTTAGACTGGAAGCTGACCCGAACATATGGATTGGGAAAGGGCTAGGCCGATTAACAAACCGTGTAAACTTAGCTCTAGAAACTGGCAACGAAATGCATGGCACATATATTATGTCTAACATATTATTCAACTACAACCCACATAACAAACCAGAAGCCAGCACATTTGAGTAACATTTTAACCTAGAAGACAAATAAAAAGTCGTGACGAACCCATTATGCATAGCATTACGTAAGAACGTCAACCGTTTGAACATAATGCCAATGACCTTGACCTCGCAGCGCTTCCTATACTTGTTACCATACAAATTACAATTCTACTTAGTTCGTCATGCAATGGATCTAAAAAAGGGGAATACAACTGCACACAAGGCTTTACGAACGAATGGTATAACGTTTGAGAACGACAGTGTGAGATGAGACGTTAAAGCCGTTTCCTAGGAAAGATCTTCATAAAACTTCACAGATTACTTCACACCCTAATGGCGTAAGACACTCTCAAAGGATATAGCTAATCCATTGCTTCATATGTTCGAAAAATTGTCTGCTCAACAACGTAAATAACGCAATGAATGTTGTTGAATTGTCAAAATGAAATCTATTGGTACTATTAGTGTGTTACGGAATTACCCCGCTATGTATTAAGATCTTAGCATAGCGTGGACTTAGGACTAATAAGACTTTCTGTGGCAGTATTTACGGAAAACTTTGTTTAAAAACCTGGGGGTGATTTCGTAACATTAACAATTGCAATGCCTTTCCTTCGACAACGGTCATTGCGTTATTTACGATGTCGATCAGGCGAAATTTGCAAACATTATGAAGCAATGAAAGAACTTGTGTTACGCAATAATGACAGAATTCGCCAACTAGCAAAACTTTCTGATCTGAACACGTTTCTACTGCTCCTTTAAAGAGAAGAAACTTAGGCCCAGCAATGGGTAAATTACATCCTGTTATTATTATGAACTTCAGCAGTCAGTAAAGCGAGTATCTTAAAAGCACCCTATACAATCTAACGGATTTTTGAAAATAAATGACCCACAGACCTCCATTTTGATATTACATTGGGTAATCCCATGGTACCTACTTGATTACGTCAACTAAACATCATATTTAAATATTGCCTCATCACGTAAGCATCTTCATTTAAAATTAAAATATATCTTAAGCATGTGAGAAACCGATTTATTCTTCCTTTGTCCCGAACATTTGTCCCACATTCCAAAAAAATCTTAGTTTGTCCCATCACTATTGGTGTTTCGTCCCAAATTACAAGTATTTTAACTCGTAATTTATAGCACGTAAACGAATATCAGTGAACAAAAAATGTTTTGCGCCACTCTTGAATTGGTTAATTTAAAACTAATCACATTATTTTTTTAGGGCAGGCCAGGGCCCTGGGGCCCTGGGCACTTGTCCAGAGGATCCAATGGAAATGAGGGGCCGGCACATTTCGTCAGTTATGGGGTCAGCCTATTGTCACCAACCAAGCACAAATCTTGTCTGCTACTGCGAATTTCCAGATGGGAAAATCCAATAACACTTTGCCCGACCCGTGAATCGACCCCAGGACTTCATGCTCAGCAGTCGACTTAATACATCCATTTATGTTTCTTCGTTTATCAGAAACTCACAATCTACAGGATAAAAAGATGTGTGTTCCTGCTCTCAAAACAGGTGGATTCTTTTTAAATTGAAGTAGGTAAGTGTCGTTTTAATTAAAGTTGTTATGCTGGTTTTTTAATTCTTTGAACAGAACAATGTTTCATTGAAATACCGACAAAGCATCGCGTGAAAAATCACGGAGCGATAAAAATACTGTGTTTTGCCTAATGGAACGACGAAAGACAGGGTAGGGTAGGCAACCTGTCAATGTATGTATGTCTGTATGAAATGCACAATGATCTATTGAATACAGATTGCCTCTTCATTAGTCTTCATCCTTTTGTTTTTCTGTCCCTATGATAGATTGACTAAGATTGCCTTTGAACAACTTCCCACATTCTCCCAGATGGATACAGCAGTATCCACTTGGGTCAACTTGTTCAAGTGCTTGCATGTCAGGCAGGACGATCATGCGAAAGGGCTCGATGCGCAGAGGCTAAAATTACATGAGTCATCTTGGTCGCTTTTTTCGGAGATACCAATCGAGCTCATGACCGCAACAGGTTCATTAGCAGTGAGCCAATCAATCAATCAACCCAGCCATATCGCAGCCCATGGCTGGACTTAGGCCTGTCACAGGCTGCGTCACAACACTGCCAGGACAGAGTGTTGTGGCGAAGTGAATACTATAAATAATTTCACTATCACATACTACATCTTTAAACGATCATTATGCCATGCCATTACCAGGCCACAGGGATGACCTAATCCTCACATAATCTATGCAGAACTGGCAGTACATAATAAAGATGTATGTTTATCCATACATCCAAGGTGAGCCATGAAGCGTGGAGATTAAATGATAATACATCTGAGCACAATGCTAATTAGTTCTTAGGTACCTACTCTTAACGCTTGATAAGCAGCGGTGTGTATAATTTTGGTAATGGAAAGGAGTATTATAATGGAGTTGATAATGTGTGATAAGCAAGTGGGTGGGGCAAAATTAAGATCAGAGAATAACGTTCTATCCACACATACCTATCAGGCCGCGCCGTAGACGGACCGTGCTCTTTACTACATAAAATAACGATGTATGTGTACGTGTACAGATTCATATGGGTTTCCAGAGGATTTGAAAAGACCAGTCGACTTAATAGCCAAATAAACACAAATATCAATGCGACAAGAATCAGATCAGAATCATTACGCCTGAATATTGTCTGTCAGTTATAGTTTCAAAAGAAGTCTCACTTAAGGGGTATCGTATTACCCAGTTACTGGGTTTTGGAGGTCAGATAGGCAGTCGCTTCATGTAAAATACTGGTATTCAGATGCATCCGGTTTGACTGGAAGCTGACAACATGGGAAAAAACACGGTAGATGATGAGTTTAAGTTTCAGAAGAATTATGGAGTTGCAAACTGGTTTCGCTGATGCTGCGTCTGGTCAAACTTGCCCCATCGAACGAAGAAGCAATTGGCCATTCACGCAACAACCACACTTCATTTTAAGCAAAGGAGATCCTAAACAATAGTCCGGAAACCAGACAAAAGGTTGTAAATAAAAGATTAAATCTATGCACAATCTTTATTAGCCTCGCTGACCTTTTATAAAAACTACGTAATGGCCTCAGAGCTGGCTAGAAGTGACAAAAACACGATAATCATCGTAAACATGGCGTACTAACATAATTAGTACTATGACAAACATTATGATTACGTCTCGTCGACATGACGCGGCTGCATTTTTGTTAGGATGACTTAACTTGGCAAATGTCAGGTACAAGGTTGTGTTGACATTCAATACTTAGTTGGTTTTAGATCATTTAGAATCCGAGCTTCGTCGTCGAATTACTGTTTTGTATTAATTAAACTTGGAAATTCGCTGAAAGTAAGGGTTACTCCAGTTAACCCAAATTATGCTGAAGATCAGCACTTTTTGTATGTCAAAATTACATCAGACAGTCTCCCAAAACCCATCCTTTCCAGCCCATCACCACTTCCTAGTGTTTTAGCTAGGAAGAAGTGGCGCAACAAACTCCCCATCAGTTATTATCGCATCGAATTACTGCAAGCGTAGCAAAATCAACACAAGTGACATTCACACTCAGAAAAGGTGATTGCCCTGCGGTCAAGCTGGGAAGCAACAACTTGCCACACAAAAACGTTGTCAAGTACCTGGGCACGCATGTATGCACTTGGACAGGCGACTAACCTGGAAAACCCACATCAAAGCCAAAAGAGACCAAGCTAATATCACTTTTAGGAACTTGTACTGGTTGCTGGGAAGAAAGTCTAAACCCTCACTCGAGAACAAGTTACTGGTTTACAAAGCCGTGATACAGCCAATATGGACCTACGGGATGCAGCTATGGGGTAGTGCCTCGGATTCAAACATCAACATAGTGCAACGACTACAAAACTCAATTCTGAAGTCAATTTCCAATGCCCCATGGTTCATCACCAATGCAGAAATCCACGAGCTATTAAAAGTAAACACAGTAAAGGAGAATATACAGATGGTAGAAAGTGCATACAAGGACAGACTCAAAAACCATCCAAATCAGTTGGCCGTAGACCTGCTGCACGCAAATATCACTAAGCGCCTCAAAAGGCAACACATCCTCGAGCTGAACAAATAATTGAGCACCATATGTGCAGTGCTCACTGGAGCCCTGCACAGCCACGCCATGAACTAACAACACATTTGCTTATAGCCGAAAGGCTGATTGCAGATACTAAGTACAAAAAAAAAAAAGTTATTATCGCAAAAACTCCTTGCTTCGATTCAAATTGACTACAAACCCAAGACCCTTACGTCCATTAAATAAGAATACATCATTTTAGTTGACAACAACGTCCCGTATTTTTAACATAGGCAGCACCATTCCCTACTATATGGTCCCCTCGCTAACTGACATGTTCTATTCAAAACATTATAATAAACCCCAAGGCCGTTCGGCCGCTGTCTTTCTAAGTTAACATTCCGCAGACGAGCTTTAATTTACGTTAAGTAATTAGATGAGGCATTTTTATATCCACCATTATCTTTCCTTTTTATAATATTACTATAGCTAGAATCATGAGAAAAGAGTGGTTTAATTGAGTCATGATGTGATCAAAGATGAATAGTATCTCATCACGGATTTCCGAAGAACTTTACGTAAGTAATTGTTCATTGAGTCTAGAAAAAATATTCACTATGTGCACAGAACAGGGTTTAATAAAACTTTTGATCAAAATGCAGTTAATTTCACCGAATAAATGGCAATACATACCTGAAAAAATACAAAACACATTGCATTTTCACAAAATTTTAGTCAATTCACAACACTTTTTTTTTGCACAAAACACAACTGTAGGTACTATTTTTATCCTGCGACCTTACCTAACATATTGTAGAACATGATGCACTTTCCCCCTACACCGTGTGTTCCTCACTCTAGTCATCGCGACATGCGCATGAGTGCCGACAGAGTTCGTTCGGAATTGTTCGGTTCACTTCGCAGCTTCGGAATCTCCGCGACGCGACGGTAAACAAACTAACACTGAGCGTTGATTGGTCAAAGTTTTTTCAATGGTTTCTGAATCAGGTGATGTTTAACTTATAATTGAGTTTTTTTTTACAATGTATCCGAGGAATATTTATCTATCTATCTATAAAATAAAAATGAATCGCCGAAATGTATGTCTATACGCATAACTTCCGAACGACTGCACCAAATTGCATACCTAATTCTTTTTTTGTTGTGTTCGGTCGGTATTGCCAGGACAAGGTGAGTATAAAAGAAATTCGAAAAAAAAAATCCAAGACGACCCACTGACCAAAATTGAACGAAGCTGGGGCGGGCCGCTAGTTTATACATAGGTATTTTAGATTTGACGTTTGTTTATTTTTACGTCTGCTATTATTCTAACTTTGAAGGAATGTCATAATAGGCGACATTCGAGGGGGCCTTATAGACAATTTGACACATAGTTACCTTAGGTTATATAACTTCATTAGCATCTTAGACGGTGTATGGCAACAATATCTACCTACTGTGAACAATTTTTTTTTTACTCATTACACATTAATTTGTTAGTCATAGTGAGTGGCTGTTTATTTATAAGGTTTTGTTCAAAGAGGAGATCGTCGGGAAATACGTTTTTCCAATTTCAGGTAACAGCAATCATCAAACGGGTGTAGCAATAGAAAAGAAACATAGGAATCGCTTTCATTTTGACAGTACAACATACATTGAGTTATTTACGTCGTTGAGCAGACAAATTTTTCGAACATAATTAGATACCGATTCTTGAATACAAAGGCAAAACGCTAGACTTCTTGTTTGCATTTTTTGTAGCCAGCAAAAACTAGATGAATGAATATCGCAACGTCGCGGTCGTTGGAAGATTTTAATCGGATGTGGTATAAAACTACATGTAGACGATATGTGATGTGTCTTCACTCAAAAGAAAATCATTGTCAATTTAAGGGGGCGCCGACCGCACAGTGGCGCCCTCATCGTTTATTTCGTTATTTCTTTTATTTTAGAAATAAAATGCACGGATAATAGTGGTCACTATTTTCCGTTTTAAGGATAATAATAAAACTAAACAATAAAAAACTGCCGTTTTTAATAATATTAACGTATAATCTTGTGGAGCACAACTTAACATACTTATTTTCTTTCATTCTAAAATAAAAGAAATAACCAAACAAACGATGAGGGCGCCACTGTGCGGTCGGCGCCCCCTTATGTAATATGTTTAGAACTTTACTTATTGCCATATTTATAACGATTTCTCGTGTTCCAAATAGGCACAAGCACTATTCAGTATTATTTATCGATTAAATTCAGACCTTCGTGAAGCCAACGCTAACATTGACGATGTGGGCGAATTCTGGCCAAAGCTTATTTATAACACAAGTATGAATGAAATCATCGATACGACGAAGAACAAGAAGATTAAATTCAGAAATGCAATACAATTTGTTTAAATTAATCGAGAAATACATAATTTTGAAATTTTGACAGTTCATACTTCATACAAAAACTGTCAAACGTCAATTTTATTCCTCAAATAAAAGTTTTCTGGCGATGGAAAAATCTAACAGAAAAAATATATAAGAAAGAAGGTTAAACTGGTTCTGCATATACCTACTCACTTTGGCTATTAATTATTAAAGTTGGTATTTAATAACAAAAGGTATAATACAATGTGGAGACGAGACAACAATACGACAATAAATAAAAACATTGATAATACTTAATGCATAGGAATATAGGATCATTTTGACTTTGTCAAATAAAACCTAACATCGAAATTAATAAGTGTTTTTTTTTTCTAACAAACTAAATGGTATCTAGTGATGGGCCCGACTATTAGTTTGGCCAATTTTTGACTACCTATGGTGAAAAAAAATTATAATAGATACCTATACAGAGAGATATTTTTATCACCATCCAAATTTTTAGAGGGTTTTCTACCCATGAATATGAACAACTTTCACTATGGGACCAACTCTCAAAACACGAAAACAAAAATCAGCTGTTTCATACATTTTGATCAAGTAGGTATTGAACTTTTGTACTAAACGACAGATTTTTTTTTCGTGATTTCTGAGTTGGTCCCATAGTGAAAGTTGTTCATATTCATAGTTAGAACACCCTGTAAAAATTTGGATGGTGATGAAAAAATCTTTCTGTATATTGAATTTTTGTATGCAGACTGGGTACGTCACTAGATATTCGAAGTTTTTTTTGTCGTACGTCGTCTCCACCTAGTATACAGGGTGATTTCATCCAAACTGTTACAAGGGCGGAAAGGAAACTGGCATTCAATGTTAAAATAACAATTTCTATATCGAAGGCTGTTATTTATTGAATTGTTTAGAATTGTTTATTTGGCATTAGCACAATGTAAACGTGTTGCAATAAGTCATGAGAAACGCATTAATGACTAATAATAATGTTTAACCTGTAAATGTTTCGAAGTTTATTTCGGAAACTTCGCTTTTGATTTTGGACTTGAATCTCAAAAGGTGATATTTACCTAATAATATTTTTTATTATTGATCAAAAAAATCATCGAAAAATCGTTTTCTAACGTCAGTGACGATTAGTCATTAAGTTAAAAACTTATGTTAATGGGTTCTCGATTAACTTCATAAAAATATAGCTATTACAGGTTATTTACAAAATCTAGAAACTCCCTAAGATTTTACGAGTTATTTAAATTAAAAGTATCTTTCGTGAAAATAAAGAATTAACGTAAACAGTCAACTACTCAACTATGTATTCATTGAACTGAAAACCAAAATAGGTTGTTGTTATTTCCATGCCAACAGTTATTACATCAACCATCTTTCAGCGCCAGAAACACTTGTTCAAATATAAAACGTCATAATTTTTGACAATTAAAACGTTACATTAATTTCACTCCTATACAAAAACGTGTCAAAGGAACAAATCAATGATAAACTCAATTATGTTAAACCTCAAAAAGCAACTGCATCAATTTACACATAAAAGGAATATTTGCTTAGTAAAACTGTGAAAACCAAGTGAAAAACACAGTTTGGCACAACTCCAACAGTTTTCGGACTCATAGTAAACACTTTCACTTTTATAAACAAACAAACATTGATACAGACACTATCATAAAGAAAGACAACAAAACGACGACTATATAAAATAAACCCGAGACACTTGATTTTCCGAAGCACAGACTCCGAATGGTACCTTAACGCTTAAGAACAGCGAAACATACTAATTAAAGAAGTCATCAAAGTAATTTTCAGACAATACTGAACTTTAACGCAATACAGATTACGAGAAACAATAGTTTTTCCAACTGAAACACGATTGTTACGCTTAAGAACAGCGAAACATATGAAGTAGAACAGTCATCAAAAGAATTTTCAGAGCAAAATGAACTTTAACACAATAGAAATTAGGGGAAAGAGTTATTTTTACAACTGAAAAATAAATTGCAAGTGAAACGACCTTGTGAAGTTGGAGCTGATTCATTGAACGTGTTAACATATTCGTGTTTCATAGTTCACACCGCCGCGCCGCCATTGTGTTAATTGTAAAGCAACGAGAATGGCCGAATACAATCGAGGTATTATGTCTAAGATGTATATAGATGAGTGTTACTTATTATTTATAAGACTTATTTGTATACACACGAATATGAGACGACATAAAGATAACAGAATAACAGCTGCACTACCGTATGTTGTAACTGTTGATCTTAAAACAGATGTCGGTAGATTTTTACGAAGATATCACGAGATCGCGGTTAAAATGTGTAGCAAAGTTACAGTTTCTAGAACTGTATTTTGGCAATGTAGAAGCAATCCACATTTATATACACGCACATATCCAGGATAAAAGAAAAAACGACTTTATTTAGTACTGCAGAAGTTTCTTAAGACTATTGATAAAATTAAAGCAACTACTGATGCAATTCTAAACTAATCATGCACTAATGCCAAAGGCTGTATTAAACCAATAACATAAAATATTATGGAATCACGAAGAATGTTAGATGCTACTCATATCCATACGACACTAGTATTATATATTTATACACCGCAGTGCAACAAGAATATCTGACAACAGAACACATAGTTCTATTAAGTTATTTGTGTGTGTAACATGGATAAGATCTACAGCAGTTGCATTTGACACTCAAAGCTCGGATTACTGACAAATTACTACAAAACTTCGAGCTCAATGAAATAAAAGAACTTTGTCTTTACAAGTTTAAAACAATTTTCAAAACTAAAGCCAACTTTATGGCTTTCAGCGTCGTTATCGTTAGCGGGGTCCTCGGTGTATTATTTTTATCGAGTCCTTTTTCAATTACTTTATTGTACGATTCCGAGCTGTGTTAAATTGGAACTAGATATTATTGTTCGTCCTTTTAGTTAAATTAGTGTCCTCATTTTATAAACACTCAACGTTCATAATTTCCATAGTACTTAACATTTTAGTGTTTTCAGCGTTGACGTTGTTACATCATGGACATTGAAACAGAAAGACATAAGAAAGATTTAAACTAAAATAATTTGATTATATTATTTTACACTAGCTGGGCCCCCGCAGTTCCACCCGCAGAAGTCTCGATTCCGTGTGAATATCGGGATAATACAAAGTATTCTATGTCCTAATCCAGGTCATGGTCTATCCATGTGCCGAATTTCATCCAAATCCATACAGCCGTTTTAGCGTGAACGCAAAACAAATAAACATACAAAAAATCAAATCTTTACTCTTTAAAATACGAATTTTGCACATAAACCTACACGGGCCCTTATGAAACTTCAGAAACTAGGTGCACGGTTCCAATTGGTCGTCTTCTATGCAGAACATCCGGCTAGGAACTCCACGGTTTTCTTTTAAACATAATTGGCTTTTACAATGTTTTCATATTACAGTGTTAGGTTAGGTCATTATCAGCCCTGCGCAATAGCACATATCACTCGGCTATCTGGTTATTTTTATTACTATTACATCGGCATACTTACATTATAACCCTATCGAAAATGACCACAATACCATAATCAGAGAAAGCTTTTCCCATACAAAAAATTACGTTTCCTTACTACACATTCTGTAAGATTGCTTTACAAACCAAGATGATACACATGTAACTTTTTGTACGAAAGCAAAATCCATTACCAGGAACCCATAGTCGTATGAAGTATGTAACAGAGCAGATTCCATTACTTCACATGTAACGTTTGTCCAGCTGCATTCTGCGTTCGAGTTTAACCCATAAACAGTCGCCAGTCATGTGTTAAAAGACATAAAACCATTTCCCATGAGTCTAACCACTCTATGTTTTGTTTCTTTCGCACATACGACGAGTGGTAAGGACGCAAGATTTAATGCAGTTAAGTGGATTGAAAGACTTGTGGTTCTGTAGATATAGTTTTGTTTTACTTTTCTGAAATGTTGTGTTTCAAGGATTTTTCTTAATGTTTTTTTTTTTTAATAGTCATTATTTATTGCACGAGTAGTCACCGTCACTTTTAACAATGAGATAATTAATATTGACTAATTATTAGCTATTTTTCTTCGTAATAAGCTTGTGGTTTAACGAGGTGCGTCAATGTCTAGTCAACAAACACAATGAGAACTGACGTTATTGCTAAAACGATTTATGTTTGTTTTATAATGCACTACCGTCGTGTACTTCATTCACTTTTTCTACTTAACTTAACAACTGCTTTATTAATATTAAACAAAAAAATTACACTTATTACCCTGATTGATCAATACGAAATCATTAAAGTTACTTGTAGATTTTGAATACGAGGCTTTTGGCTATATTGTATTAGTGTGTATTTTATCTTTTTTTAATGTGCTTCTAGTTTGTGTCAAATAATCAATTTTCTTTTAAAAATAATCAACAGTCAATTATTTTCTCCCGCGGAACCCCAAGAGACATGTAATTTGTTGCTCCAAGATGTAATATAATGTAGATTTATCTACGAGAGCTTGCAGTTTATATCAGCTGCCGGTAATAGGAATGCCATGTGTAAATGGAAATGGGCTGAACAGATCAAGAAATATGTACCCACATTTATCAGGGATTCATATTTATGTAGCGATGAAAGATTGGAAGCAAGTTTTGTTACATTGAATGCTGGCGGAAATTCGTAACGCCTGATTCCATTAAGTTAGCCAAAATGATAAATGATACGACCCGTTTCTGCCTGCATCTTCGCCCGTGTGGATGTCGAATTATCCCACGGGAACCTGCCACCGAGACATAAAGTAGCCTATTCTTAACCTCCTTGCCCAGGATGCCATCTATCTCCTTGCCAAATTTAATCGAAATCCGTTCAGTGGTTTAGGCGTGAAAAGGTAACATACAGGCAGAGTTACTTTTGCATTTATAATTTTAGTATGGATTTGAGAGCTCAATTAATCCAGCATTTAAAAGGAATAAGTTAGCAAATAAAGAAGCTAGGTGCCTACAATAAAGGCAAAGATAACGTTAAAGCGGAAACATGGTGTGAATACGGGGCAAAACTGTAATACTGTAATAATAAATTGTAAATCTGTGTACGATAATAAAAATTATGAACAAAAAAAACGCCCAGCAAGCCTTAAAACACAACGCAAAGATTCCCCAGATCGTGGGTGTTATTACTCAGACTCATACACCTCATGCATATGTATGGACATAACACTAATCAAATTCGCCACCAGACCTGAAACAGTCCATGAAACACGGACATTGCTGCGTCATTCAGGTCGCCAACACTTCAAGAATTCCAAGAATCACGAAACTCAATTTCGAGGCAGCAATGTCAAGGATGACTCTACTGATGATATCACTGCAGTAAGTTACGTCAATGGAAAATGGTAGAAGGCAAATGTTATTAGAAATGGTGCAATTAAGAACAGCAATAAACAAGACATTAAAAGTAATAGAGGATTTGAAACTGTTTCAAGTATGTTATTAGCAGCTCATATTTCTGAGGAAGTTAGTAATGAAAGCAATGAAATGAAAGTCAAAGTGAATAGAATTGCAGACGTAAGAGCAATTGGTGAACAGTTATGTATGAATAACAACACGAGTGTATTTGTAGTTACATTTATTTAGGTGAAATATCTGGAATTATTGCGATGTGTGCCAAAAGATCTAATGACATGAATAGAGGCTGTCAGTGTTATGATAAACTGGCCAAATAAAAGATCATTCATAAAACTTTTCTCAGACAATCGAGACTGTTATTTGTAACCAACCAAAGAGTTTTTGTTTTAATAAAGAACAGAAGTTTACACATTGATGACAGGAAAAATTATGATACGGATGACTTTGTTTCCCAGACAGTAATTTCATTCACTTCCATCATATATCTACGTAATTTACTTCGCTATGAATATTGATCGTAAGGGACTTCGGAAAATTTTCGTTCTTTAACACAATTGTACGCCTTTGAAAGCACCCGAATCATTTTTTAGAACCAATCACACTAATATTATAAAGGCAAAAGTTTGTGAGTGTGTTTTTATGTTACTTCTTCACAAACAAACTACTGAACGTTAGGCAAACGGATAGTTTATAACCAGAATTAACACAGGATACTTTTTATCCCGATATTCTCACGGGACTGAAACTTATGCGGGTGAAACCGCGGGGCGTTGGCGCGGGTACATAAATTTACATGGCAGATAATACCAAAAATTATGATCTATTTTCGTTGGATCCTAATTTTATAAATCCCAGTTTAATTGCACTCTATTACAACCATAAACAAAAAAGTTGTGACGATATTTCGGGTGATTAATACACTTATTATTATTATTTCAATTACCTACCTTGAAAAAAATTTAGACAGGTATTTTGGGTAACCATTAAGATAATATGACACTTTTTATCCCTAAGAAAGTTGTGTCGGTCCTTCTAACAAACATCCTGTATAGTTAGTTTTGACATTCATTTATTAACACGCTACAACTATTGTTCTTCAACATCTCAGCTTCTACGATGTCTTCGTCTGACACACTCTAAATCATCATTAAATCCTCGCACTACAAACTATAAATTCTAAACGCCACAACACTCAGTAGGGGTTGGGACAGTGAATAAATAATGTCAAATTCACTCTGCAATATATTAGACTGCTTGACGACAGTCAACATTTCAACACCAGACAATGTGGGGGGAAGGGGGAGGGTAACTAGGGGGAGACGGGAACTGTGTCCATATGAGATAAGGCACGTCAGGAGCAAGCCTGTAACAGATGGGGACTTGATTATTTTTTGAAATATGTCCTGGTCGTCTGGGATTTTTAGTTAAGGATGGGAGGAACAGGAAAATAATAAACATGAGCATTCTTTACCTGGAAGCCACAGAAACTGCTGCTCATAGCTGACATACCTACTTGTAGAAAATAATTTAATTTATTGTTTTCTGTTTCGTAATGTTTGATTACTTAGTGTATAAAATCAAAATATGAACTAAGCATTTGCTGTGCTGCTGGCGAGTTTGTTGCGCCACTTCTTACCAGCTGCATTTTTTGTGCTGCTGGGGAGTTTGTTGCGCCACTTCTTCCCAGCTAAAGCAGTAGGAAGTGGTAAAGGGTGCACGTTTTGGGGGACTGTATTACCTATGTCATTTTGACGTTCAAAAAGTGCTGATTCACAGCCTAAGTTTAATAAATGCCTTTTTAATTTGATTGAAAATTTTGATGAAATCGTACCAACCTAACAAGTAACAATAATTTGGGAATGCCAAAACAATCTTAATTGGTAAGGTAACTAAAGAGAAACTGATTGCTAAATTAAATAACAGATGCGTCCGCCAAGAAAGATATTTCGGGGAAACCAACTGTGGTCCAAAGATAAGGCTGCGAGAAAACCTGTCACAAATTGTAACTGATGGAGTTACCGCTTTATAGGGAAGTTTCCCCAAATTGAATTAAAAGAAGCCTTTGTCTGTTTACTTGTGTCGTTACTGTCTTTAATAGAAAATGTGGTCTTATGATGAGATGGGACGGATAAACGTTGATCCTAGAAGCTCTGAAGGTAAAGAGATTGGTCCAGTCTAATGAATTATTTATTTGGTACTTATAAAAGATACATTCAAAGAGATTATTATACCTGTAACTATTGATAATACGACTGTATTTGGATACAATCAAACCAAATACAGAGCAAATTAGTAGCCCCAAACCGAGCCAGATTAAGAACTAACTTTAAAGCATTTTAAATATAGAAACACAGTTGACAAAGCTGTTTCCCGTAGCCAACAAAGTAAATGCTGATTGTGAATTTGATAAAACACAATGGAGTGTGGCGGCACAGCAGCTACCTACAGACTAGCACAAGTTACTATAAGAGTAGTTGTAGCTTATTAAAGCAGATAGCACGAAAAAAAGTGTAATATGTTTACTGCAGTCATATATTTTTATGGGACTGTCTTCACAACAATGTGACTACATGTTGGTGAATGTTCATATTTGTCTCATAGACAGTACTAGCTTTTGCGAGCAAATTCTCCCGCGTGAATGTCCGAAATTAACCCACGAAAACATAATACCGGGTTAAAAAATATACGATGTCCTAACCCAAGTTATTGTACACCTGTGTGCCAAATTTCATCGAACTTCATTCGGCCATTAAGGCATGAACGGTAACAGACAGACGGAGTTGTAATTGGCCATTAAGAAGCTGATTTGGAGCATGCAATAAAATATATTGGATATAGATTTACATAGACCTTAGCAGTAAGCGCTAGTATCTAAAGTATTACTATAATACGAATACAAATAACATTATTTCTATGTAAGTAGGCTGCTAAAACTATATGAATTCCTGAATCGCAAACTAGGTAAAAACCAGGCATCCTCTGGACACGCTCGTTCTATCATAGACCTCATGCTCATCCATCGCTTTCCATCAGGCGTGATCGAAGTTAAGAGCAGGCAATAAAAAAAATCAGCAATAAAAAAACCTGTATCTTGTAAATCAGTGCTCTTCCGAGGTAAATTAGGTGTGGAAACTTACAAATGACATACATGACTTCTATTCTTTGTAGAATTCGCTTAGGTTTCTGTTGTACTCCGGTTTTTTTGCAAAAGATTTTCGCGTTCGAGATTCCTCTCTCTGTGAGTGCGGGTTGGAAGAGGGCACTCTGGACACATCACACATCATCTTCACATCTTTTTTGAATGCTCGAACAGCGTTCCACCTTTAGATTTATATAGAAGACTCCCAAAATTTAAGATCCCTCTTCCGACTAATTTCCCGTCTTTACTAACGTATTCCTCCCCAGATCTGCTTGTGGCGCTGATGACCTTCATCCGTCACAATAACATAAAATTATGAAATATTCTGTATGTTGGGTGTGGTATGCGTGTATTTAATGTTTTAACAATTACGATATTTATTTATTTATTTAAATTTTTTGTTTGTGTCAGTCCCGTACTAATTCAGCAAGATCTACATTGTATCAACTGGCTCAATCATATTATTTTAGTCAATCATTTTTTTTTCTTTTTTTTTTCTCTATTACGCACACTTGTTTTTCCAGTTCACATTAGACATTTGCAGAATAGTCGACATCGGCTTTGCTTGCCATTTATTAAAAATAGAAATAGACATACATGACACCTCAAAAATGAAATAACTAATGCAGATTACTTAGTGAGTTATATAAAACGGACATTCACAGAGTTTTGCATTACTACATACGCTACGAGTAATCAAGGCTATTAATAACACATTGATTAATAACCAGTGATATGTCACTAAACGCAGTACCGAGGTTGGTCACCAACTGTCTACCACATTTCTTCGCTGTCAAAAACAACACCCAACCGCTAAGTATAACCATCTCCCGTCTGAAACATCCAGAGTAGGTAGGTACTCATTTTACCTTTCCGATGTAATCGACATTCGATTAATAAATAGACCCAAGGTTGGGATCAGCAGTGAAACTAGAGATCGGAACGGTCACGCCGATGTGAGTCCGCTAATACGATTTTCCCTACGGAAAATACACAACGGAACTTCACACGCGCCTACGCACATTTATTGGCGATTAGGAAATGTGCCCGTCGGAAATAAAACGTTTATGTGCTAGTAGATACTTTTATCATACGGAGAAATCTATTCAATGCTGCTTCTATAATATTCAAATGGTGCATTAAACATTATTGCCTACAATCTAGACCGCGCTTTTTTATGTTGTATGTTGATGAAACTCAATTCGCGGCGATTATAACGAAAAAAATACTAAATTATAATCATTTAGAACTTCCCCGCAAATTGTGATATGTTCACGAATTACTCTTATTTAAATCAAATGATTATGACCCTTAGTAAAGCATCACGAGTGATTATGCCTTAGTTTCTCAGCTGCTTTTTAGGAGATAGCAAGGTGGGTAGTAGGCATGGCTGACCTTGCAATTCTAGAAAAACAAAACGATAGCAGTTCGTCCCGATACGGTATAAGAAGAAGAATTTCTTCTATTTAAAGTCACTGAAATGGATAACGTTTGACTTCGTGCATCTTCAGCGATTGAGCTTAAACTTTAAGACCGAAGAAGATTTTCGTTACAAAAACCAGTGTAAGTTTAAAAGGTCACAAATTAACTAAGGAATTTCTGAAAACTACGTTAATAATTTTCACAGAGACAGAGCCTGTTCACTCATCTAAATAATTTGAGTATTTGCTTTTTAAACAAGCTCATTAGCAAGCAGACATTTCTGCGTGATTCGGCAGAAAATTTTCTTAAGTCTCCAGTCAACCGTAAAACTATCGAATTGCATGATTAGCTCGTTGTCGTTTAGTTCTGTTACTAATTTTGATTTATTTTGTTACTATTGATATATTGTGGCGTGATCTTTCTGTTATGTATTTTATAAACTTATAAGTTGTTTTCTTTTTCTTTTTGTCGACAACCTTTAGCAATGGTCGGCAAAGGCTTAAGACTCCAACCAATTTCGTATAAAGTTTTCACAGAAATAGTCCTATTAGGGTCGCGTCGCGCCTGTTTGCAGGAGTCTTTACGTAAATGATGACGTATTAGTACCATCATCAACACTTACCATTTTGTGGTCCTTTGAATCGTATTTGGACTTCCTACGATATCACACTATCATCATCATCATCAACCTACTTCTGGACTTAACTCTCTCCAATTGCACAATATTACACTGCCATTCCAAAATAGTACCCGGCGCAGTGGATACAGCCACAATTCAATTAGGGTAAGCGCACACAATTACCGCGGGTGTTAATCCTCTTATTAACGACACTATCGCAAAACCGAACGCGCTATTTTCGTGATTGTACCTTGATTTGTAGTATTTATAATACCTCGCTTTCTCAAGAGAAAGATTAAGAACAATAATGAACTATATGAACTAAAATAATGCTGCAAACTAAAAAAAAAAATTGTGAAATTATGATCCAAATTGAACAGCTAACCAGTTTTAAAAGAAAAGTTACACAAACACCTCCAAGGACCTTTCAAATGTATGTCAAAAGCCATATTAAAACATAATATATTCGATACATTAATCACTGTTATCTTGATGATCAACACCTACATATTAGCTCACATTCGATTAGTAACCATTACATACTGCTATGATATCATGAGGGTAAACAAACAACATCGTTAATCTTATGTGTTAGTTTTTTATTCAAAACATTAACTAAGACATGTCGACGACGACGAGTGACGAGTGTGTCCTCAATCAGATTAATGGGAGTGTTATAATTGGATATTAAAAATGGTCAACCCTCTACAACTATAGAACATTATTCACCGAGGGGATAAAGCGGTGTCTTATGTCCCAAATTCAACTCACATTACTGACTAACGGGTTATAATGAAATTCAGTACAATATTATTGACTGCCATTGCACTATTGTGTTATCATCATTTTCATATTAAAAAAATAATTATTATACAACTAACAGTTCAATTAAAACTAAAACCCTACTAAAATCTACATTTGGCAAAAAAATGGCGATGCTTAAAATCAAAATCCACTATTTGGCAACTGGAACCTATACACAGACTGAAAATTGCCAAATTACACCTACCCACTATATGTATGTATACTGAAATACAGTCACATTTGGTTAACTACAAAGCTGAAAGACTTGAAGAAATGAGGATATGTTTTGTTCATCGATAATTAGCCACGTCCACTAACCCGCACTGGGCCCGCGTGGTGAATTACGGTCCAATTCTTCTAACAGAGAGGAGGCCTCTGTGTCTAGCAGTTGGAACGTTATAGGCTGATCGCTAAAGTCACGAATGTCGTGAGGGCCTGAAGTTTAAAGGGTCCATTTCTCAAGACTAAGGATGCCAGTTCGAAAGCTGGTATAAGCACCTATACGTTACTAGTAAAACTTTCAATTTCATTATAAAAATAAATCATAATGTGAAGTTCTAATAGTTTTTTTAGTTTGTTTTGGGCACTGAAGTACAGTAAAGGAGAATATCATGCGGAAACCAGTCGGAAATCACTAACACACAAGCTTGCATGGTAATGGGGCCTTTGGCCTGCAGTGGTACATTACACATTGATATTATTAAGTACATATATTTTTACCCCACAATTATCCTGCAAACCTGTTAACAGCAAAATTATAACCCAACCACAAAAACAACGTCCATTAAACAGGACATCTTCAGACCTCAAGCCGGATACAGGTACAAGACCTTTGGACCCAGGACCCGTATCTACAGCAACAAATTGCGGTATCCCAGACGATTTCATTAATGCAGTGAAGCTGTACTCGGTCTATTATACAACCTCAAGAAGTAACATAGATGAGATAAAATAGATTAGAAGCAGACAGGACGCTGATCACGATAATATTGTGCCTAAGGTTCCGTAAAGAATAACTGTGAAGTTTCTTGCCGGCTCTTCTCCGTAGGTAACGACAAATTGGACCTAGCTTCTGCCGTTCCATAAGTGCCTACGTAGGTTTATGTGAAATAAAATATTTTGATTTTGTTCCGGTCGGCATGATTCGGCACGACCGGGCGGCAAAATGGGAGTCATTATGGATCCTAGCAGGTGGCGTTCTATACTTTCTGCCTACCCCCATGGGAATAAGGCGTGAGTTTATGTATGTAGTTTGAGAAAAAGCCGTTCGGCTTAGCTCGACTTGTCGGGACCCGAACATGATTAAGCGAGGGAAGATGACGGACGGAGAATGCCGAGCCGAATGAAAGTCGAATATAATGTGTTGTCGGCTTTATTGTTCAACAATCGACGGCGGCGGCCCGAATATTTGTGTGTAGCACCCCTAAGAAATGTCTATATCAATGAGTGGATGCTAATTAAGTGGCTTCTAAATGATCTCTGTATCGTGTCAGATAAATTAAGATTGAATTATAAAGACTAGTACGTAAACACGTCGTAATATTCTACAGGTTATGTCCTAGTACTTATTTACAGTTTTGAATTAACATAATTGCATGGCAGCAATGAATGACATGTACAATAAAAATAAACATGACCTAGAATCCATAATAATAATTACAAATTCGAAAGTAACTGCCTGTCAGTAGTATGTTACCTTTTCACGCCTAAACCACTGAACGGATTTCGATCAAATTAGCCAAGGAGATAGATGGCGTCCTGGGGAGGGACATCGGCTGCTTTTTGTCCCGTTAACACGTTCCCGCGTGATAATTTCCGACATCCATGGGAGCGAAGCCCCGGGAAGAAGCTAACCAACGACCTACCTAGCTTACATTAAACCAACTTTTTTATATCCTCAACGGGAAGTGTGGAAGGAAGAAATCACTTTTTCCCTTGCATAGCTTTAGAATACTTTGGCACATCTTAGGGACACATAGTCTATGCCCACACCGGAATGCGGCCGGACCTGCCTCAAGAAAGGGACACAAACAACTGATTTGTCTTAACCTTTCTACTAACCACTTTGCTATAATACTGGTGTGGTTGTGTACTGGTGGTTGTACGATCAGAAATCCAAACTTTAATTAAAGGCAGGTTAATTTACTCGCCAATCTCAACAAGACTAATAAAATTGGATAGTCACCACTTACCACTATACTTAATAGTATATCATAATAAGCCTATAGGTAATGTTCCCACTGTTGGGACACAGGCCTCCTCTCTGTGAGAAGTGGGCCGTGATCCACCACGCGGAGTGCGGGTTGGTGCATGTCACATGTCTTTGAATTTTTGGTTCTAGGATATGGCGGTTTCGTCACGATACGACTTAACAGCATGCTTAGGGCATTTTAGTCAGCATATTTAAAGACAAATTCCAATGTTAGTGCCTTGGCTCATCTCTTCATCACTCTCCTGCCCTTGTCCCAATTTATTTGGGGTCTCCATACTTCTCTATTAGTCGTCATCTCTGTAGTCACTCTCTTTCTATAGTAGATTCTAGGTCATTGTTAAAGAACACTTAAACGAATGTCATCTCTACGTAAATTAAGTTAATTTCAGAACGACTCTTACATTTGAAAAAGTCGTAAAAAATATGCTGGTATCAAAGTTGTTTTTCTAAAAACACAATTGTGTTTACATGTTTGGAAAGTAAATCGCGATCGCAATTTAGACATATCATCTTTCACACAGTCCATCCATCGTTTCTTCGCTTCTACCGCCGACAATTTATCTAGTCAGCGCCAAACACCACTCTGTTAGCCAACGTACCTACGCCGGGGACGTAAAAACATCGCGCCGGGATTTTATCGCGTATTGGATTTTCAACTCTTAGTGTTGAGCCAAGCATTGAGAATCCAACAGAGTGCATCCCAGCGGCGCATCAAAAAACCACACTGGATTTTAAACTCTCAGCGCTGCGCAGTGCGTTGAAAATACAGCGCACAAAAAAATCCCGACGCGAAATTAAGTCTGTGCGAACGTCGGCTTAATGCCCTAGCTCATCTGCCCACAACTAATCTATGCCCATACCGGAATGTGGTTCGGACCTGCCTCAAGGAAGAGACACGTAACGACCGATTTACGACGATACGCCACCAAGCGCAGTTGTACTTTATTTATTACGATGCCGCCTGCCTTCCACAGCGGCCTACGGCCTTTTGCATTTTGCATCGTAGGGAGTGTGACTATTTTATATTTTATCGTGTTTTCGAAGAGAATGAAAGAAAATCATGAAAATAGCTAAGATACAGAATCGAAAATGTGCGGCTTTTCTGGTGAAAAGCCGTGGCAAGCCATGTTTTACCTTTTACATTTGATACATTTTATGGACAAAATTCGCAAAATTAAAAACTTTTACTTGTTGAAAACGAGGCTTTTGGCTACATTGAATGTTGTTGATAAAAAAAAAATCCTTACTTTTTTATTTCTTCTTTATATCTCATGCTGATTGAAGCTTACGAACATAATATTACTTATAATATTATAAGTATGCGACACTAAATAGACGAAGTACCGAAGGTCGACCATTCTACACAATTCTAGATGCAAGTAGGTACGGCGTAAGACTTAAAAAGAGAAACAAAGTAAGTAATCACTAACACACAGCAGACAGCAGTGCTGAGAGAAACGAAAGTTCAACACCAAAAAGCAGATCATATTTTTTTAAATTATTTTTATTGCTATCCACATCGTTACTGTATCACTTTGGTAGTTCGCTAGTAATCCAATCATTTATTTTGGTGTGTTAGTGCAGATGCAGAGGCCACTTACCCATTTACCAAACATGGTCACTCATGCAATTTTTAGTTTTTAGAATAGACGAGTTTATGAAAACGAGTTTCAAAAACTGTTGTTAGATTACTCCCACGAAGCACATTGGGTGCGTTGTGTGCTAGTTGAACTTCTGTATACGTTGTATATACGGTTAATTAAATGTGGCGAAGCCTTAATAGTCTTCGTATAATTAGAACATACACTTTCTATCAACTTAATTAATACAGCGAATTCCTAGTATGAAACTGTTTTAAATATCTTTGATGGGTAACGCCGAGTTAGCTATTAACTGAATTTAAAAGTCATGATATACGAAATGTTTATGTCTCTGATGATCAGCGATATGTAGCCATATTCAAGTTCTACGCACCTAACTAAAGCACATTACAAAGAGTCAAAAATAACGTTCAACTATGACCGATAAGCAAACTCCATTGGAACCACTTCTTGAAGCAAAATCCTAATACAATAAACACAAGCAGTAACCAAAGAGCGCCGCCACTTGCTTTATGTCCCTGATTCTTCCTCCCGCTATCATCTTTTCAAACATAGACTACACGCACCTGACCTTCCTACTACAAAACTCTACAGATTACTTTCAACTAGGTATGATAAAATCATAGGTGTAAGTATCATGAGAACGAAATCTTCTTAACAGCAAATTAATAATGTTAATTAGAACGGCACGTGCTATATTCCTATTATAACCCAACTTGTTCAACCCACATGAATCTTATCAAACAAGTACGACGCACCTGACCTTCCCTATAACAAAGACTACGTTCAACTATGAGTCTTATGACGGATGCTTACCACATGTCTGACACGCTCCGGCGCACACGACAGGTGGGGCGCTACCTGCCACCTTCATCAAACGATTACTGTTCATTATTGTAACAAAGAGGCTAGAGGACTTTTTTCTTTAATGTTCGCACCTGGTTCTTTTTCTAACATATGTAGGATCTTTATTTAGAGGTTTCGTGAACAGAGGTCGTTCCGATTACAGTGCGGCCGACGAGAGATTGCATTCTTGACAGCTGTCAGTTTCATACAAAAGAATACGGTTTTGCGAATGTGATCTTTATTATCTACAAGAAGCTAGTACACAAAACAAATATTTAAAAGAAAAGACATATCGCGTCGAGTCCAAATAAATTAGGATGGGAACAGGAAAGTGATGACTAACGCCCTACATCTCTACTAGAATAGTATTTAGAAAGCAAACACGGAGATTACATGGCACACTTCAATAAAAATCTACTCCACATTTCTACAGTACACAAATCCCAATACCAATAATCATAAAGCTTCGCAATAAGTGCATTCAAAACATAGTCTGTAACATAACCACTAGTTCTCCAGTAAGATGTGGCGGTTATTAAACGAACTCACTATAATCAGTGAGAGCTGGTTGCAATTAACAACTGTCCAGTAGGTATCGAAGATATGTGATTAAAATATTTCGATAGAACGGCTTTCGTTTCTAGTTTGTGCTTCAAAAGGAAAATTGGTTGAACTTCATTCTTTTAGGAACGCTCTTTGGAAACACGAGCTAGAGATTTTTTGTCAATAAATAAGGCACCTCATTAGCACCTGTTAAACAAATAGACGATAATGCATGTTAAGAACTAATAACGGTACTTATATAGGAACTCCCAGGTCATTGAGTAGAGAGTTTTTTCCTAAAACCATACAAAATAAATGATAAAAATAAAACGTTTGCTTATCAATCTCTTATACTAATAGAATAACTAATTAAATATGTATTCTTACAACTTTGCGATAAAAACATAACCAAGACATTCTATGCCCTCATTTCATTCTAAAAACTAATATATTATCTGCCACCTAAGATAATTTTAACTACCGACTCAAATTCAACGACTCTTTCCACTCTCTCAACTTCATAAAAGTAAAACCAACTCAAATCTAACAAAAAGCCCTTTTCTGTCATTAGTCGACGTAACCGCGGCAGCTCAGCGTAATTTGTCAAGCCATTACTTTCGTTCGTAAACTGGTAGATGTCTCGTGTCACCCGTCAACACACTCGTTGTGTGCGGCTCCGTGCATTATGCGCGTGCGCACGGTCGCTACGGTCATTGTTTGTGTATTGACAGTGGTTTAAGTTGTAAGCTGTAAACGTGCGTGTCGTGATGTACTAGATTAAGTCCACGTTCGCACGGACGTAAAAACATCGCGACAGGATTTTATCGCGCTCTAGAATCTAGAGCGCGATAAATTCTAGAGTCTAGATTTTCAACTTTCGGCACTTAGCAGAGCGTTGAAAATCCAGTGGGCGACAAAAAATCGCCGCGGGAAATATCGCCCGCGCGAACCTGTCGAATAATTGCGTAACACACTATCAGTAGGAAATAGTGTAATACTGTGCTATCAGTAGCAATGGGTTTCATTTTGACAGTTCAACAATATTCATTGCGTTATTTACATTGTTCAGAAGACATATTTTTCGAACATATGGAACAATGGATTAGCAATATCCTTCAAAATTATTCAGGTGTTACGCAATTAGGGTGTTGGGATAAGTTACTTCACGACATGCACGCTGTGAGAGAGTTCTTATCGACATGAACTGTATGGGACAAGCTCATGCTGTAGTCAAAATAATAGCCCAGACAGCAAGGTGGGATAATGCCGAGGCGCAGCTCTGCCCAAGGTGCGCCGGTTTGACAATGCTGCCCCATTTACATAAAAGAAGGATTTGGATATATCCTCTGATTCAATACAAAGGTTAGCCTGTGTTATGACACAAGTCACAATAGTGTATGTTTTTGTAACATGTGTTGTGCATATGTATGAAGCTGAAACAGTTTATGTATCGACCCAATAGATCACAAACATCTAGTAGATACGGATGATTATAATCATTCACGTTCCGCACTTCTAATCCGCGATCAAGAGCTGTCGGTAAGAATAAGAATAATATCAGTGTCAATATTCCACAACAATGATGACACTGACAGCTATTGAACGCGGTATAGATGTGCTGATCACTTTCAGTTTTATTAATAAAATTCACCCTTAGTTGTCAGCACATTTAAACCAAGTTCAATAGCTGTAAGCGTTCAGTTTTATTGGTGAAATTCGGCCAAAATCTGAAACTCAAAGATTTCTATATCATTGCTGGTTTAATCACAAAATTTCTAAATACAGCCATCACTACAAAGTACAATACAAAGACGCCAACTGAAAGTCAGATTTATCGGCTTTAAGAATGTCATTGAAATCGCATGAACTCCCTCAAATACATGCTTTAAACAGGTGGTAATAAATCGATCCGTTAAATGAATAAACAAACAATTTCCATGTAGGTATGCAATGACAATAATTATTTGGTGGTTGATTACTTTGAAACATTCATTCGTGATTGCAGACCATACATAATACGTTCGTGTGAGGGTTATGAGTTATGATCATTGACATTGAAATAAAAACTACTTATTTACAGTATTAATAAAAATGAGTTCCAGAATATGTTAAGTCAGTTATGAGAAGCAGCGACATCGGCAATGCAAGAGGTCTCGAGCTGGCAGCAACTTTTATAGGCCTTTATTTTTTGTTTGTTCTGGGATGGACAGCTAGCATAACCAAACCTCAAATTTTTAAGGGTAAATACAGCAGTAGTGTAATAAATATATTCGATGATGAACTTATACTATCAGTAGCAATCTAAACACGCAGTGATGAAGGTAGTGCTGTAGTAGGTATATTTGGCGTTCCAATAGAACAGGTGAAGACACTTGGTATACGTTCAGCATACCATTGGGTCCTGGGGCTCAGCTATATAGTCAGCTTGATAACCAATTTGCTGACAAGCTGTAGGTACTTTTCTCAACGGCTTGATATATATTCTCGCACAAAAATCGCTTCGCCCATACACCCACACCACACTACGTTTAACAAGGGCCACCACCAATGACATAAAAGAATTACCTTCGGCCTCTAATGAGATTATAGACCACACCTTTCTCCCTCGACTTCGGCCCACAAGCCATGGTTAGCACTGTGTGCCTCTGCTATCATATTTGCGGTAAAACTGGTAATGGTGTGTACACGAAGTTGCGTTTCATGGTTTATTACTTAAAGCGTACGTCGTGAAAAAGTTGGGTCTAGCATTTCACCGGCTGTGAGGAATTCGGAAGAAAAGTGTGCACCTGTTTGGTATGTGGTGGCAACGGTATCCAAGTTCATGTAGGAAACGTCAATCTAATGCCATTTTGGCAGTCGGAGACTTTTTGAGGCTTGCCGAAATGGGGGGAAAAAGAATAGGGGAATGGACGCGATTATATGGATTGTGTCAAAACGGTATCAATACGATGGATAAGGTTTTTCAGAAGTTTCAATAACGATCTTCTTCTTCGTCAACTTCGCCACTGTGACTGCATGTTTTGGGACACAGAAGGCAGGGTAGGAGGTGCAACATAGTTTTAGACACAACTCCACATCCATAATACAAGATAGAATATCCAGAAGAAAAGCATAACAAATCGAAGTGAAGAAAACAAACAACTAAAATACACACATCAAAAGTGTCTAGGGATCAACATATATTTTTGCAATAACTTTTCTCCTGATTGATATTAATTAAAATTTTCTTTAAGGATTCATCAAATAAAGTGTTTTCGTTTGTCACAGTAACGATAAACCAAGTCACCTTTGCATTAATAAAGAAATTTGACATTTTCCTAATAAAGGGATTTTTGACATTTGAACCACTAACACAAAAGTTCGAAAAAAAGACTGAAATAACAGTTTTCTTTAAAATTTTATTGGGTAACTTAAACAATTAATAATCCGTGTTTCTACCGCGAACACTAACAACACAAGAACATCGGTTTGACATACTCAAAATGAGTTCATCCAAATCACGCTGTGGAATGGCCGCCCATGTTCGTTGCAACAACAAAAAAAGGTCTTCTTGCGACTGGATACCCTCCATATTCGGCAGAGCTCTTCTCTGTAGCATATCCCATGCATGCTCAATCGGGTTCAAGTCTGGCGACTGAGCAGGCCAGGGCAGGACATTGATGTTAGCTGCGGCGAGAGTCTGTCTTACAACTCTTGCGGTGTGCGGTCGTGCATTATCATGCATTAACTGAAATAAGGGACCGATTTGCACTTGTAGAGGAACGATGACGTCTGATACAATCGTCTCAGCATAAATTTGAGCGTTGAGGTTGCCTCTGATCCAAATCAACTCAGTTCTTCCGCCGATCCAAATACCCGCCCATACCATGATGGTTCCACCACTATAAGGATGGACTTCCTGGCAAGATTTTAATCGCTGTTGGCGTCCAGGGGTTCTCCAGTGTCGTATACGTCTTGTATCCGGTCTCATACCAAAACGAGACTCATCAGAAAAGCACACGAAACGCCATTGTTCTTCTGCCCAATTTCTGTGTTCAAGAGCCCATTGATATCGAATCCTACGATTGTGCATTGCTATAGGTGGTACCCGTAGCGGTCTTCGGGAATGAAGGTTCACTTCATGCAAGCGGTTTCTGACTGTTTGGTCGCTAATTAAGTTCCCTGAAGAGTGATGAAGCCTCACGGCTAACATCATGGCGGTTATTGTTGGAGCTCTTCGAGTTAAGATTTGAATGTATCGGTCTTGTCTCCGTGTGGTGCAGCGATACCGTCCTCCATGGCGCTCAGCCACGGTACCAGTGCTTCGGTAACGTGTCCAAAGTCGACTGATAACACTCTGACTTGTATTCAGAGCTAAAGCCACAGTACGTTGCCGGGAACCAGCTTCTATCATTCCCACGGCTCTGAGCATTTCTTCCCTGCTTAAATGACGTCGCCGCTCCATAATAACGTTGGTTTTAATCAGTAGTAGGGAAACAGTAGCACTAATAATGTCTTCAATGCGTTGTATGTTTTTAGAGGGAAAATATTGACAGCTGATTTTCATCTTTTACTCGAATTTGATTCACAGTTCCTGATTCAAATTATGAAATGCACCAAAAAGGATCCATATAAATTAATAAAATCATAAATTTATTACAAAGCCACATCTCAATCTCAAGAAATCCGCATAAAAATGCTTGATCCCTAGACACTTTTGATGTGTGTACTTTCAAGTTTAACATTCTAACTCATGTTAAACTTGAATGTATTTTAATTGTTTGTTTGAAGACTCACTTTAGTTTAGAAGATATCGACTGAATTGAAGATTATTTGAATATGGTATGATTTTCAAAATATATCGATGGATTCAAGATTAATAACAATCAGAAGAACAATAGTGATTATTATGTATTATTTTATAGTCAATATTAATGTGTTTAGAACTTTTAATAACCTGGCATTATCTGTTTGTATAGCTGTTGGGTCACAAACCGTCGCACAGTCGCGAAATATGAGTGTTTTTGGGCTCAAATTTCGCGACTCATGTGATAAGGGGGTTATCTAACTCAACAGACACTCTCCTACCATTGTTTTGTGATTTTAAAGAATAATAAATTGACTATTGAATCACTCGATTTCTTTTGAAATTCACGGTAGTACAGCTATATTTTCTGGATTGAAATAAAGCGCGTTCTTCATAAAAAGTTCAGGATCATTAAATCCTTGATATAACTTTGAAAGCATAATTGAACATGAACACACAATGACCGCTACTAAATTAGTCAACGAAACTTCTATTTGTCAAACTGCAAAGGTTGCTTGTTACAATAAGGTATTGTATTGCGTCATGGGCCATCAGGTTTCCAAGGGCAGGTTCGAACCCAATATCCGTTTATACGGGTGAGAATTTTGTAGTGTCCACAAGGTCGGGCGGAACTAGCACCGTCAGGGCTGCGCCATCAATTGAATTTGAAACATCTTTACCAAAATTGCGGAGCAGTGCTGGCCCAGTGGTATTGGCGACTTACTAGTTGTGAGTTCGAACCCAGACATGCGCTTTACTTTGTTTAAATTGTTTCAGCATCACTGCTCCCAAAACGGTGAAGGAAAATATTGTGAGGAAACCGGCATGTCTTAGAACCAAAAATTCAAAGACATGTGACATCTACCAACCCGCATTGGGCCCGCGTGGTGGATTACGGCCCACTCCCTCTTACCGAGGCCTGTGTCCCAGCAATAGGAACACAATTATAGACTGATTACGCTTACCAAAATAATGTTTTCGAAAGAATTGATTGACTGATTTCTGAATTGACACTGATGAAGAAGATATGAATACCGATTTGAACTAAAATATGTTCACTATAATAAGGAAAGCAGAGAGCTAGAAGTAGTAGCCAAAATTAGAATAGACTTTAGTCCAGCAGTGGACTGTGATACAACGAACTAATTAATTGAAGATGATGCCAAAGTGTACAATCACAATAATTCATCCAAAGATTAAATTTCAATTTTTTTTTGCAAAATTAATAAATTAAGCCTCAATTCCAACCACTGACTATACAATAAAAAAGCCGCTAATCCAAAACGAAAGCTATCAATTTCCCATGATATCTAACAAGAATTTCTAATAGTTCGCTAATCAATTTCATAACGTATATTACTACGGCGAACCGTAACCTAGAGAGACATGCACTTTCACTTATGGTTCCATAATATTTTATGGCACCACCGTGTAGGTTACCGTTTAGGTCACCGTTATTTAGACAGGCATATATCCGTCATCCATCGGTCGTAAATGGGGATCTACCGTGGCTTTGTGCGTATTGGCTACTGTTTTACGATGCGTTTTGATGTTACTATATTATAAACTCGTGTTGTATTTATTAGGTTGTTTTATTTCAAGTTACAATACGGTAACTTCTCTATCTTTGAATTGTTTAAAACAAGTGGTTTGACTGTGTATTCGCGTAGCACTTTTATCTTCTTGCTGGATTTTGATAGAATTTCCAGTATCTTTTAGATCAATTTTCCGAGGATGGCTTATTGCAACAACTTATCGCTGAATGAAGCTGGGGTTGCTGTTACATTATTCTTCTATTATGACCTCATTATCCTTGAGGTCAGCACAGCATGCTTTCTTATTCCATTTATTTTTATCAGCCACTAGCGTCCCGCCCCAGCTTCGCAAGGGTGCAATTTTTTTTCGAACTTTTTTTTTCTCTCCGTAAGAACCATGTTCGTACTTCAAGGAATATTATAAAAAAAGAATTAGGGAAATCGGTCCAGCCGTTCTCGAGATTTGCGACACATTTAGCGATTCATTTTTATATTTAAAAAGATCATCTCAGTGTCCACTACCATTGTAGCGATATCATCTTTAAACAAAATCATCCCTATTTTCTTTGGTTTGCCTTTTTCTTCATCTCCATACGTTCATACGAGTACACCGACAAATCATGTCAGTAACAAAACGCATCTTCAAAGTAATACTTTGAATGGCCTTTAAAAAATAATCGAAAATAATCAATTGGAAACTTGATGCGTCGATTTCATTCATAAAAGAGGAGAAAGATGGATGAAATAGTGAATGTTAAATCGTTATCCACTAATGAAACTGCTATAATCGGCGTATTATCACCCTCAATACATGAATCAAAATGGCTGATTCGTTCCATTTAGCCGCAAAAGGAAATTAAATGCAAATGAGAATGGATACCAAGAATAAAAATTAAGCACAAAGTCTGCCTTTACTAGGTATATGAAAGTATTATAAATTTCCCTTTCCGATTTTTAATGCTTGTGGATAAATAGATGCGGCTGAGCAAATTTTTTGTTGTACCCCCACTTCCACCACGGAGTGGGGAGGCTGTTATCAAAAGTCGATTTATCTTCAGGTTTAATAAATCCCTTATTAAAAGTTACTAAGATTCGTTCAAGTTGAGATAAGATTTGAACATTCGGGGTTTTAAGGAATCGGAAGCCAGTCAGTGTTTAGACTTGGCGGGGCCATTACGTAACACATTATCAATAGGAATCGGTTTCATTTTGACAGTTCAACATTCATTGCGTTATTAACGTGTTGATCAGACAATTTTTTCGAAACTTAGGAAGCAATGGATTAGCAATGTGCTTCAAAATTATTGAGATTCCGATTGATAGTGTGTTAAGCAATTAGGGTACTGTTTAATCCCACCAATGAGGATTGGGGGTTCCTCTTCTACTTTAAGAACAACCAAGTTCTTTTCAACTCACTGACAGAGTAAAAATGTTACTTTCAAACTACCAAGCGATTCCCTGCAGTGATGTTACCACAGTGCTGCGGCGACGTCATAACGGTACAGGGGCACGGTCGGATCGCATCGGCGCACGCTCATCAGAATCGGCGCAAGACATTCCGCTCTAGCGGTGTAGTACGTGGGTTTAATGAAGTCATATCTTCCAGTGATTACGTCGTTTGGCACAGCTGGTGATAGGAGATCGGAAACTTGTTCGTGTAGGTATTCTAATTGGCAAAAACTTGATGCATCGTTCAAGCAAATAAACTATGTGCAAGAGCGACAGCTTATTACAAACATTTTCTTCATTCTCAAATAGAATTTCAAGAATATCTGCATGACATTGATATTCGCAAGTTAATTGACATGGTTTGAAGGCACTTCGCATATAATGTTATTCTAAGGCTTAAACAAGGCAAGGGTTTTTTGTCTCTGTCAAATTTAAAACTTCTACACATTCCTCAAAAGACAACATCGAAAATCCGTTAACAAGTTCAAATACAAAACAAAATGAATAAACAATACTCGTTATACAATACGAGTTATTAAGACGATTAGTCACCCGTGTTTATATTGGAATCCACTCGAGCCTTGAAGGTGAATACGGTGATCGGCGGTGATTGATTTTGTGTACCTACACGCGTTGACATAAGATCGTAATTATGTGTAGTGGCAGGTGCTTTTTTTTGTGTTGTTGATAAGTTAGAGTGGCACCTGTAGTTCTGACAAGGAACTCGAGTGCAAGTCTGTAAAAACCGCACCGTGAAAACTGGGGTGAAGTGAGCTTGGCGTGAGCTGTCAAAATGAGAAATTCCCGATGGAAAACTCAATAACACTTTGCCCAAACCGGGAATCGAAACCCTGAATCTCATGGATATCATGCTCAGCAATAGCACTTGCGACCACTAGACCTACGATTAAGGCTTTCGAATTTAGATTAATGAATGTTAGTGTGGATGTGGAGGCAATGACAGAACTAAACTTGACATAACAAGTTGGAAGTTGTTTTGACACATTTTTGGAAATGTCATGATTATTATTAGCCGAAATTTTTACAGTAGGTATGAAACAGTTATTGATTAACTTAAACTAATGATTTGTCATAGTGTCAAAGTTCATAAAAAGTAAGGAAAAATTTAAATGGAATCAAAATAGCGCGATAAAAATTATAATCCATATCAAACGCGATTTTATTTTCATTAATATTGCCGTTTCTGTTTTAGGCAACGTTGATTAATTCATAAATGATTGATAATACATTTTTACAATACAAAATCGGACAAAGCTTAGTTAGGAACAGTTGTTGGTCATTTCTACCCTAGAACCATCAACACATTCTTACCTAATGGGGACCAACGCCAACAACACTTAGCCTAACGATTTCAACACAAATAAAATGGAGCTGTTCACCGTTAACAGGCATACTTATTTACAACAAAGTACATCGTTATAAAACCAACATTAGTGTCTATTATAATACTCTATGTAAATCATAGTCTTGCACACCGTTAAACACCTACATATAATGCAGTTTTCTTTAGAAGTCATATAGACTATAATTAAAACATAATTTACATCAATAACCAGTCCCGATTCAGGTTGATTGCATGTCTGTTGTAATGTATGGATTTTATAAATACCGTGGTTGGTATGGCGGTTGCATTTTTATAGCAATGAACAACTTTTAACGATATATTATGTGAAAAGATCAAGGACGTGAATGCAATGGTTGTGGTATTGTATACTTTTATTAAGTCCATAAACACAAAATCGTTGCTCTATGCCACACACAAATTGGCTTCTATGGTTTTTTAAAGTAAATTATTAGCATTGAGTAAATAAAGAAACGACAGTTTTTGCAACAACTAATTCTATAAATTAATGACCTATTAACGAAATCATATCATATCTAAACTTCTAATGTTGAATATTGTTAACAATTGTATTGTCCTACAATTACCATAAATTATGAGCTTATCCGGTTTATTCTAGTTTGTAAAATATTTCTAAGACTTTATGTTAAAATTCTACCAATTTTATTACTGAATAAAATATTTATTTATTTATTTATATCAGCTCAACTCCGCCCCTAAGACGACCCACTGACCCTCATTTCACGAATGCTAACCAAAAATACACATAGGATTTTATTATAACACAATTTTGGTTCACAGCAATGTTATTAAAATGTAGCATTGCGCTGCATTTTGGTAATAAAACATCACTAAATACAGTTAGCGTGCAGAAGCATAAATGACAACAAGTTTTTACTACATCAAAAAAAAAAACTACACCCAGTAAAATGACACATTCAGAAGCAAGAAAATATTAAACTTTTTTTTTTTTTGAGGATGGGAAATCCTCAAATGACCCCTCCCGCTCTAGGTGGAGCGGAAGGGAGTGTCAGACTGTTACTGACTAAAACCCATCCGTGTTAATTCCTTAGCCATTTATGTTCCGGGGTAGCGGTAACCCTTTCGGACAATCCCGCTGCCCCGGCAGGCTTCGGCCCTGACGGGCCCCTCCAATGATGCTGACATCTCTTTGAGGCGCGCGTGGAACACATACGCGCCGTCCAGCACGGGCCTGGTCCTGATCGGACGGCGAGCTACCCATTACTAGCCGTCCGCAGGCCAAATATTCTTGCCTGAACTCAAAGCCTGTTTCTTGCCTGAACTCAAAGCCTTTCCTGTGTGTGTGTGTGTGTGTGGGTAGAATTGACCAGAAATGTCCAGCTTTTCCGACATAATTTAAAAAGTGTACTCGACCCACCCCGTCGCATCACATCGCATCGCCCACCCACGCTGTTACTTCGTTTTCGCTTAGCGTTATTTCTGTTTGTTTTTCTTTTTGCTCGGCTCCTAAGGGACCTAGCGTGATGTTATAAATAGCCTAAAGCCTTCCTCAAGAATTGGGCTAACCAATGCAAACAGATTTTATTAAAATCCGACAGTTAGTTCCAGAGATTAGCGCGTTCAAACAAACAAAAATAACAAACAAACTCTTCAGGTTTATTATTAGTAATAATTTAGATGAGAAGAATGGTACTTCTGCATTTATAAAATTCTTGTCAGCACAGCCACCGATTATTAAAATAAAAAAAGTTGTTACTTTTTACGACGTCATAACAGTATTGATTATCGCGGTTACGAGCGTTCCTCTCAACTGATTGTACAAAACAACACCATTTCAGTTCTAAACATGCTGAAATCACCATTGTGCAATAAAATGTTGTGAGGCTGCGTTCATATTGGTAGAGTATGGATCTAGTACTGCGGGGTAATTGCGTAACACACTAACAGTAGCAATGGCGTTCATTTTGACAGTTCAACAAAATACATTGCGTTATTTAGTGTCTAAACACACTATGCCGAAGGTACGCGACCGATGTTCGGCATGATTACGCCTGCAATGCTATTTGAATTACTGACGACACATTATGCCGAAATTACGTTGCGATTATCCTTGCCTTGTAGGCGTAATCATGCCGAACTTCGGTCGCGTACTTTCGGCATAGTGTGTTTAGACACACGTTGTTGAGCAGACACATTTTTCGAACATATGAAGCAATGGATTAGCAATATCCTTCAAAATGATTCAGATTGTGATCGAAAGTGTGTTACTCAATTAGCGTGGTGGTGGGAGAGTACTGAAGTACAATTAAATGCTGCAAAGCAAATATCATTGGTTTCAGATCCTAGTCTGGTGGAGCAGCATAGTAATTGCTTGCCTCATTGTTCTTCGAATACTTTTAGTTACTGATCAAATTAAACAAGTCAACCAAGCGATTGCAAACAATAAGCGTGGAAGGGACATCGAAGTGCAACCTGTTACTATGTATTCAATACATGATTCTGAAACTGCGTGGATTTTTTTTGTAGATTTTTTTTTTTATTAGCCGTTCCGTACATTTTGACCGCGTAGGCATTGCACTTTTTTATGAATCACCTGTTCTTTTTTTTCTATAACTGACGAATTAGTTTTACGCTACGGTCGATCATGTGTTGAATTCATGGTTATAGTTCGATCGCGCGCGTCGATGTCATGCCACCATATTTTTTAGGTAGGTAGGTAAGAGGTTTCCCTAAATGGCGCAAGAAACCTGCCTCATTACTTCGGAGGTTGAGTGACAGTCCCAACATCATTGGCGTGGGCGTTGGCCGATCGAACCAGATCAGTTTTAGTTATTATGAGCGTTTACTTCTTCTTAACTAACTTTTTAGACCTTTGTATCTTGCTTATGCGTATGAAGTTCCATTAAAATCGGTTCATTCATTTCAAAAAAACAAGGGCTTGAAAGTCGTAAAGTACTAACATAGGCTAAATAATATTGTTACAGTGGACCTTATTTGTTGTCTCTGAATATATATTAAGCGACCTTGTTAATTTTAGTACGTACCTACTTTTGCTAAGTACAAACCAATTTAAAGGTATATACAGTTACATAGCTGCTCCTATCCAATAGAATTGGGTTTGTTTGTAGTCCAGTGTCCAGTCGGTCGATTCTGTTAGCATCTCACCGTGAGAAGTTAGGTGAAGTGAGTTGTCATTCCATCTGATGCTATAGGGATTTACACTAATGACAGCTCACTCCACGCTCACTTCACCTAAGTTTTCACGGTGAGATGGTTACAGAATAGCACTGCTGTAATCTCAACCGCCTCAACAGCCATACTAGACTTAAAACTCTACCAATGTAAACGCCGCCTAACAAGAGTCGAACATAAAAATATGATTAATAAATATTCTAGCTTCGATATTAAAAGCGCCATCTTTGTAGTTCGCAGAAAACGTTTTATAGTACAGTGTGAATGAAAGAAAATAACAGTGAAAGTTGTGAGAAAAAATGTTTAATACGGAATTAGATTTTATTTGCGTGACGAAAGCGATTTGATACGAGAAAAATTGTGTAGGAAGTTGTAATGATTCTTTTGAGATATTTAAGAGGAGACGCGCCGAGACGGAGCCACGCGCTCACGTGGTCTTTGGCGATCATTTCATACTAACGTATTCCTGTTTTCTCCCTGGTTAATGATACTAGTACTAGTTCAAATATTATTTTTACGATATAGGTAATGTACATCTATTACTGTCATGTCCTTATTTCTAGTTTTTTGGCGTATTTATATTTTTTTTTTGAAAAAAAAAAACTTCTGACCACCTTATCACAGTTACCGGGTACCTTGGGTACCTAGTTGTCCTTGTCAGACTTATGGGCTTCTGACTACCCGACGACAGCCGGGAGCAACGGTTTTCTTCTCAACCAAACTCAATAAACCAAAATTGCTCACCCAGGATTCACCACATAGCACTGTATTTTGAGAGATAAGAGTGTTTTTTTTTTGCCATGTGATTTTCATTTGACAGCTAGGCTTTCACAGTATACGATATTCTAACCTATGGCGCTTAGACTTGGCCGTTGACCGAGGCTCGGAAGTCCAAACTCAAGGTTTGCCCAAGAGCGATAGAGCGTAGAAACAAAAAAATAAACTAACCGACCACAATCGCAGCACCACAATACGCTCCAACACAGGTATCGCCGATGTTGGCGAGAAGTCTGCGAGGCTGAAGTGGAACTGGACGGATCACACCTATTGGATGCATGCAGACAGATGAGTCAGAATCATCACACAGTGGGTGGCGTCGTCACCGAGGCAGGCTAAGAAACGCTGACGTGACAATTTGGACTCGTTTCTAACCGATTTGACGATAAGGTACAGCACAAACAAAAGTGGGAAAATAGGAGGAGGCCTTTGCCCAGCAGTGGGACAACATAGGTTAACTTTAAAATACAAAAGTCACTAAAATCGAGCACATTTTAATCTAAATTATAATATTATGTATTACTAAACAGTGTGCACTAAGTATAACCCAGTGTATACATAAGTGGTATAACCCAGTGTTAACAGCCCCGATTTACTAGTTTTAGGTCGTAGGTTCGAACCTAGACAGGCGGTTTACTTTGTGTAAATTATTTCATCACTATTGCTTTAAAAACGGTGAAGGAAAACATCTTGAGGAAACTGGCAAGTCCTAGAACCAAAAATTCAAAGACATGTGACATCTACCAAACCGCACGTGGTAGATTAGAGCCCACTTCCTCTCGAAGGCCTGTGTCCCAGCAGTGGGAAAATTATAGGCTGATTATGCATTACTAAACGCTCTTTAATAAAAGGTTACAAAGCATGTAACTTGCCACACACTTGTCCGTTGATGCGTGCTAGTAGAAATCTAAACTTAAATCTAATAACGAGTACTTACATACATGCTGGTGGCAATGAAACCATTACTCATTGTCTAATACCATCGATGAAAGATATATTGCAAGAAAAATAGGTCTGTATAGATGATAGGAGGGTTCGTCTTGTGTGTGTGTGTGTGTGTGAGTTTTTTCTTCACTTACGTTCGATTGCGAGCGCGTTAGAATTTTACTAGGGAAAAAAGTTATAGCGCCACCTGGTGGTCACTAGGAGAAACCTAATTTCCCATACAAAATTCTAAGTCGCTCGCAATCGAACGTGCGTTGAAAAAACTCACACTAAATCCTCTGAACAAGAACATTAGGTAACTAAATAAGAATAAGAATACAGTTCAAGTATATATCATAACCATTTAGTGGTTATGTAAAGCAGATTGAGTAATAGAAAATACACAACCTGAAACATCTGACATTACATATTTAACCATGTACTATGCAAAATAATCATGTGTACCCCAGTCGGTGAAGAAGCACCCAGAAAGTTCGAGGGTTGTATAGAGGTATGAGAAACAGGGTGTAATTTTTTTTTAATAATAATAATAAGATTTATTCATCAACTAGGACTAGATGACGTGGTAAGGTAATACAATATATAGCACAAGCTTAAAGTTTATTAATCTAGTAATTAGTAGGTAGGTAGGTAATTACTAGTAAGTAGTAATTTCAATCATCCTCCACCATAGAATAGGGAGGATCCTCCGACCAGACGGGTGCTACTGCTCGAGGATTGCTGTCGGGACGTTGTTGATATAGGCTAGTTGCGCGGTAAACTCAGCTTGCGCGATGCGTCGTAACGTCCTGGTGTGATGCATAGTTTGCATGTGGCGGTGTAGACTACAGTTGGATGAAAAGATTTTTCGCTTGTAGCTCAAAATATGTAGACAGTCCCAGTGTAAGTTGGTAAGTAAAAAAAAATGTCGAAGATCAGCCTGAAATGGAAACAGTAAAATAAATATGTGCAAGAGACGAATTTTACACATTTCAAAACACGTGGAAATGAATAATTTTACCGCTATATTATCGAAGATATTGCAATAAAATTAACGGCAAGAACAAATGCGTCATCATGTTTGCGTCGTCATCAAGTAGAACCAATAGTTAATTTAATGTTTCAGTACATCGTAAAGCACAGCTTGTAAAATCACAATAGGACATTAAGGCTCTCCACACAGGCGCGTTATTATCGGTCTTGTGGCTAAGTAAAACAGCCGCACGGGTCGATCGATCAGGTTAAGCTGCTGCTGCGGTTGGTCCATGGATGGGTGACCATCTTCACATACCAAGACCCCTCCGTGCCTCGGAAAGCACGTTAAGCCGTTGGTCCCGGCTGTCATTCGTGGATCTTTGACAGTGTTTACGGCTCGTCAGAAGCCCGAAAGTCTGACAACCAGTCCTACCAAGGGGTAACTGGGTTGTGGAGGTCAGACAGGCAGCCGCTCCATGTAAAATACTGGTATTTAGCTGCGTCCGGTTAGACTGGAAGCCGACCCCAACATAGTTGGGAAAAGGCTAGGCAGATGATGAACATACAATGCGTTATTGCAATATCTGTTTTCAGTAAGTACATTTTGTATTAGCATGGCTACGAAGTTAAACACTGCTGCGATAATAACGACACAATAGAAATAGGATGCTTGCGTTCCTCCGTCCTGCAATATTCCGATATGAGTTCTTAGAACATTTTGTATTACGACGCATACGATTTTACACACACCTGCGTAGTAGTAACGTGTAGAGCGGGCGGACCTGTAGTGTAGGTTACAAGCACACGTTAGAAATATCGGAAGATAAAAACGCAGCTGTGTGGCAAGGAATCGGGACGTATTATCACAATAACCGATATTATCGACGGATAATAACGCGTTTGTGGGGGACAGCCTTTATGATACGTTTCTTCGACACCCACAAGTGACGTTTCTCTTTCAAGAAACATAACTTGCTTCCTGAAAAGATGAGCTGGAGATAATTTTCCGACTTCATTTTGTTCCGTATTTAGCTTTGATTTATTATTAAATAGCAGATATTTAATTTTGTAAGAAGATTAAATCGACGATGGCTATGATTTATGAATGGGTCTGTGCAAATATTACTTTACAATAGAAATATTAGCAGGTGCACAAGCTTGTTTACAAAATATGATAGTGTTATATTTCGTTTTTGTGTTGTTTTGCAATTTTATTCAATATCAGACTAAATTCGGTACTATTTTTATTTGAATTTTTTTAAGTATGCATACACACGTCACGTTGCAGTATAAAACTCACACATCAGGTTCAGTTGAAAACCAGATCAGGCACTAGTTGTCTGACATTTTTGCTGAACTGAGCCTTTTTGGCGCAGCAGTTTCCTGCTAACTTCTAACATCAGACTTTTCTTTTTAATTTGATTTTTATTTGTTTTTATCTTACAAACTACACCACCATGTATACATACACAATTTTTATGCCCATTCTAAGTTTTACGTTTATAAATGTACCATATTACATAAAATTTTAAACGGAACGAAGCACCCTGGATCTCATAATCCCACTGAAAATCAGCGCTGTGCTGTGGGTCCTCTATAGCACAGCATCATGCTGAGTGGAAGCCTTTCTGTCACAGTCATGACGTGCAGTCTTCGACTATCATGCTTTGTGCTTGTATTGTTTAATAGTATATATTTTGTTGTTATTTATTTATTAGAATTAATTTTATCTTTTTGTGTGCACGTGTTTCTGTGACAAATAAACCTATTTTTCTTTCTTTCTTTCTTTCATAACACAGGGAATCCTAGTGTAAGGTCTAGGAATTCAATCCACTCGAATGTAAACTTTGCTGATATTTTTTTTTATCTAATGTATTAGTGTGTCTTTTAGACTACTAAATCTTTCTTTCATCGTCATTATTATCGTCCAGCCCTTATCCCAATTTATTTGGGTTCGGCGCAACACGTCTTTTTTTCTTCTCATTCCATACATCTCTTTCAGATGTCATCTCAGTATTCACCTCCTTCCTAGCTATGTCATCTTTAACACAATTCATAAATTTTTTGTTCTTCAAAATCAGTGATATTTCACCGGCGACAATTTTTTTTTACGCTGCGCCTACGCAAGCTATGAATACTCTGCACCTTCGCAATTCACACAAGAATTATCATATGCACACATTTCCCCACATCTTTACATAACAAAACAAAAAAAGCAGGTGGTTCCGCGCGCCTTACTAGTTTGTTGGCAACGATAATAGTGAAACAGAAGGTTTGTTCCATAATATTTTCTGATCAGCTGTAGTCTGGCTAACCGAAATCTTGCCTATCAGTGGAAGAAGTATGACAACACCATGATTTCGGTGTGAGAGCGAAGTATAGCTATAGTAAATGTAACCAAAAAACAGTGGTTTTAGTTATTTTGACCCTAACGGTTTGACGGTCAAAACGTAATTACGCTACAACTTGTAAGAGACGAGCAAAAAAAAGTCTGGAAAAACGCTAAACGAAAACGAAATAATAGCGCGGACGTGCGACGCAATGCCATACCAGAAAACACGCGGACGATTAATTATTTATTATCGACCATAAACCTTTTCTTCTTACCTTTATCACGTCAATTTACTATAGAAGTTGCGCGAGAGTTGCGCGCGGTCACGTAACGACACGCATGCGTAATAGCGCGCCAATACCGCAGCCAATACGGGCGTCGCTAATAAACACGCGCTCGTCGACAATTAAACAAGAAAATTACGTAATTCACCCGCGTCTAGTGACTCGATTAATAGGTACTCAATTTAATTAAGGCTGGAACATTGGACGACATGTTGAGTGTGACTGGAATGTTGAGTCATCGGACCAGTGAACTTGGTGACTGATACGTCCAATGACGAAGGTGACCCAATGTACGATCAACCATCCAAACAACAATGTACAATGGCTAACAAAAATTATTGAATCCTGTAACAACATTAATGAAACAGAAATCTGAGGTCAACATCGAAAATGACATCAAAATCATAGTCCAAACATAGTATATTTCTTCTACGATGCTGGTTTAACAAATTTTGGGAAAGCCTAATGCGTGCGCAATGAGTGGAACTTGACGCCCATGATGATGACGATTTAAACCAAATCTCAAATGACCATGATGATATTCTTTGACAACATTGACCAGTGTTTAATAGTTTATTGTGACAAGCCAGTTTGCCTAGTAAAGACCAACAACAGTGACAATTCAAAACTTCCCAAACTTTCTTCACTTAAGGCGTGTCCACACTATTTAAGTATGAACACAAGAATATTAATTAATATCTGGTTTCCACAGTATAAGAGCGAAGTTAATTCCAGCCATTTACAGCTGTTTTGTAAGCAAGGAAGTTAGTTTGTATTCTAAATGGGTAAACATATTTTTGGGATGTATTTCATAAATACAGTGTGTTTCAATAGCTTCTGTTTTAAACAGAGGAAGTTGCGTAATGAGTCATAATGCATAGCATCCGTGGGTATCTTGGTAAGTATATTTTAAGCTCTTTGCTTTGTCTCTATATTTATAGAAAAAGTTCAAGACAGATTTTATTTCGTCAGAAATTCTTCTGTTCAGAAATAGTTTTGAAACTCGTACTGGAAGTTTTCAATCTGTTCTTTTTCAACTTCAATTCTTTTCCAATCTTCTTACTGAATCTTCTGAGTCCTAACTTTCATTAAGAAGTGACGTGAATTCGTTGTTAGGTATATGTCACCGATGCCCACTTGTATGTATGTTTCTATAAAAAGCAACTCGAGGCTATTCATGCCATTATAAACACTAGCAAATCTAAAAAGGGGTAAATTCGGTCTTGTTTCGTATAGACCTCCATTTTCCTACCAAGAATCACAAAATATGGATAAGAAGAAATACCAGCTAAGTGGAAACAAAACAAAATAAACAAAGACACCAAATCAATTCAAATAAGTGTTCAAAAATCTTAACAACCCATTGTATAGATAAATAATCACAGTCTCAGAATGATACATAAATACTTATTAAACCTAAAACGCGACGCTGCCACGCACGACCGCGGATCGTGCAAGAATCGTGCGCGGGCGCCGATCCTGCTTATAGTGTAATAGCTATGGTCCTCGCATACTAATTGAGAGAACTACCATATAAACATGAGGTGTATTAACCACCATTATGCGATGCGTGCGGAATATTCGTCGTGATGACTTGATCACGCATGTGTTTCTTATTTTATGTGTTAGGTACTCGATCAATCATCGAATGATTATGTTAAATAGACGGCTTACTTTGTAATTTTGCTCTACAATAGAGAAAAAAACATGGTATAACGCCGGTAAAGGAATAATAAGAGGTGAAATAGTACACCCACACTTTGCCAGTTATGATCAAGCCTCATGTATCTAATAGGTGGCGAACCTATAGCCATCAACCGGACATTAATCCAGACTTTTGGATGCCACTAATGGTAAGATACAGAGACGAAACTAAGGCGATTGGTGCGTGAAACTGAGCCAAATTCCCCGCACGGAAGCGCGTTTTTATTGAATTTATATGTAAAAAATCACGCGAGGGGGCACGTTATCTGCGTCCCGCTGCGTAATGCGGTGTAGTGTACCAATCGCCTTAGCGTAAAACTACGATTCGATCCGTCAAAATCAAGCCAAAATATACGGATTTTGACGGACTGAAGCGTAAGATTATGTTAACTTGGCGAAAAAAATATGAGCGAGTACTTACTAATCTTTGCGAAATGGCCTCTATTGAAGATTCACCAACCAAGCTCTATCTAAATAATGAATCACCATATTAAGATAAGTAAGCGCCGTATTACACCTCAACTTATCTAAATTGGAATCCTTATTAAGATAACCAAGGAGCACTGACTCAGACCAGACGTCTGTTTAAGATTATAAAAAAAGCTTTTGAAATTCTGATAAAAGCCCGGGATCGCTACGACGTTGTTTCTTCTTCATTTTAAAAGACCGTGGCAGAAAAGATGAATCAGATGACGGTAGCAGGGTTGATTACTTGATTTCCCAGAGTGCACCGCATGAACTTGCCATCCATCATACAAGCAGGACTAATTTGTTAACCTCCAGGAGCGGTGATACTTAGTGCTAAAACACACGAGCGACCCTCCTCAACGGCAAGCGGCAGAGAGAACTGCACCCGTGGACAACATGCCGCTCGTGTATTTGAGCACCGTACTCTAACACAGGAGCGGCACGTTGTCGACGGCTGCAGTTGCCTCTACCGTTGACGCGTGTCGCCCGTGTATCTACGAATGCACACTTAAATGTATCTGTATACGTCTGGTGGACTCTGGGCATTCAGCCCCCAAAATAATTTTTACTACGATTAACTATGGCATGAGCTGTACCTCTTTGATTCTTGTTGATAAAGGAGAAATAATTGGCATGTTGTAGTAGCTTTTATATTCATTACTGTACCTACATAAAAATACATTCAATTATTACTTTTATCACATATTGTTCAAAATGTGTGCGTGCCCATCCGCTGAATGCATCTCCGCCCATCTGTGACGGACAGACAGGAGCCCTCCTAAGGGTCAGCGCACACTGATGGAGTGGCAGCGAAGAACAATTTATTGGTGCAAGTTCTGTGAAAGGCACACCGAGACACGTGCGATCCTAACCGAGCCGCTCCGCGCGCGTGCTTGCGACTCTGAGCGCATCCAAGCAGGCTCTTCACCGCACGGCCGACGCTCGAAGACGCTTCGCGCCGCATCATGTGTTTTTATTACGCAACAGAAATTTCGGCCGTATCCAAGAGTAAATAAAATCAACTTTCGGTTGTTATTTAATTACTCGCTTCGCCGCCACTCCGTCAGTCTGCGCTGACCCTAAACTGTTGATCCATCGGCGCACCGCGCAAGCGACGCCGGGTGCAACGACCGTGGATCATTGCATGATTGGGGGTGCCTCCAATTGGTAGGCATTGGTTAAATTACAGCGGCAGACGTAAAATTCGTCACTATTCCTGTTTAAATGGCCTTGTTCAAGGTTACCGTTAAGTGTTGGAAAATTAAGGAGTTTTACTTTATTGTACACATAACATCACGTATTCCGAATGGTTAGGTGTATCTATAGGGGCTATATATAGTACACCCACATTTCACCAGTTATGTTTACGTTCCATGTAAGAGGGAGGGGGGGGGGGGGGTTATTGTCTATTCCAATTTGTCCAAGGAGAACCTAATCGGTTGCATAGAGTATCGACAGTTCCATCATGCATTGTGGCGGCAGTGCTAAGCGCGATTTATTTAATTATTTATCTACATTAAAACGCAACCACAGTACACAGGTTAATTACATACAAGATACCACCTATCTACAATTATCCCCTATGATCGTAAAGTTGTAGCTCTTTTAGACCCTCACCTTTACAGCTGCACTATAATAATGTTACAAGAAAATTGCACCGTTGGATTTAAATCACTTACTTAATGTTCAAAATGATAGATAGAGATACAGTGTGTGACGTATCTGGTCATGGAAAGATTTTATATTAGAGTGCCGTATCAGAATCCTATCAGAATACCAGCGCTACGACATTTATTTTTTTAAATGTCGCAATATCATGCTAAGATAGAAGAACCCTTAGCCTTTTGGCCTCGTATACTTTGTTTCATTTTGGTTTTTGTTACTGTTTTTTTTTTAATAACTTGTTTTTATTTTTTACTGTTTAGTTTAGTAATAGTTTGTGATCCTGCTGTACGAGGCGCAATAAATACTTTTTCTTTCTTTCTTTTCCGTACTTCTAGGTCAATAATTCGGGAATTTTAATGACATTGGCATTAACATAATGTAAAATGTTCCCACTGCTGGGACACAGGCCACCTCTCTATGAGAGGGAGTGGGCCGTAATTCACCACCACGCGGGCTCAGCGCGGGTTGGTAGATGTCACATGTCTTCGATTTTTTTGTTCTAGGACATGCCGGTTTCCTGTAATGGCATTAGAATGTCCGAATTATTGGCGATAGCAAGATCATATTGAGCCATAATATTAGCAAATGATACCATACATACTATAAAAGGCAATTTTACTTTCACATGAATGTGCTAATACATGCAAAATATCACCAAAACGGCTTAATTGGTCGTTACCAAATTAAGTACTATAACGTTCTAAGTATCTGCATAATTTTAAAGAGAATCCGCCATTACATAAAAACTAACTATTCCTAAAGATGCTGGTAGCATAAAATGGAATAATCTTCAGTCAGAAAGTAGGGATAATAAGGCTTATTGCACACAAGTGTCGCCAAGGTCAAGTTCAAGGTTACGACATTCAAACCAATCTCATGCATAATGTAACAACAGCTACACACTGACGGAATTGGTTTTCTTATTCTTTATACAAGATATTGTTTACTTTTAGATTTTACGTCGAGTATTTTGATTCAATTTCTGTCCATCCTAGGGCTGTCTGATAGAGATCGCTTTTAGCGACAAAAACAGCCCTTTGTAAGACTTTATAAACTTGTATTTTATATCTATAAAATGTGTGTACAATAAAGCGAATTTTATTGTACAGTAGGCTGCAAGTCACTGGTAAAAAAAAACAGTATTTACGCAGGCGTCTTACTCTATTGAAACACCCCACTACACTAGGCCAGCTCAAGGTCAAAGTGATACCACTGCCGTGTGGCCTACTGTACTAATGTTGAAATAATGTTGTTTATTGTATTGTATATATGATTTTTGTATAGTACCTATATACCAACAAACACTAGTGTTTAAGTAGTGTATGTATTTAATTACTAACAAATTGGATTTACGACCAGGAAAACAAATGATTGTCATAAGATAACTGAAAGTTCAAGGTCAAAACTTACATGTTGGTAAACCGAGCAGCGTGGCGACGCTTCTTTTCTATCACAGACTAGTGAAGTCTCATCGATGCACTTCACTTTTTGCACTAGTTCTGTGGACAAAGCAAAGGTAAATTAGTCTTCCATACGCTAAGGTTCAATAAAAAGTCATACCACCAGCGAGAGCGGAGTAAATGCGTAACACACTAACAGTAGGAATGGCTTTCCTTTGACAGTCAACATCTATTGCATTATTTACGTTGCTGAGCAGACACATTTTTTTAACATAATTATGTAGTAATAGGTATCAAGATACAGTTATAGTTCCACAAGGACCATTTCGCGCGTAGCCGCGCAGAAATGGAACTAATGCTGCCATCTTGTTTTTTCAATACAATTGCACAAAATTCAAGCGCCAAATGATCCGTGTTGCTCTATGAAAAGCTGTAATTTGATATATTATGTTTTAACAGGTATGAATTAAGGAAAAGTGCACATTATTAATCTAAACTAATATTAAGAAGAGAAAAGATTACATTTTTGACGCTAAAACAGCTGAACGGTTTTGGATAAAATTTGTCACATGGGTAGACAATGACCTGGTGTAGTTTTTATCCCGATATTCCCACGGGATCGAGATTTATGCGGGTGAAATCTTGGGGCGCAGGTCAGGTAGTCACAAAAGACGTACTTATTTATGCAAAAACACGACGAAGGGTGTTCAGGAATAAAAGTCAATTTTTAATGTTTTATTTAAAAATATTATTCCTTTTGTTCACACACACACGTCCGTTAGCTAACTTAGACCTATCGCAACTGACTAGAACGGACGGGATCGTCGGCGTCGGCGGACGTGGCACCATTCGTGTTCTACCTTCAAGTTTTTCATATCCTTCCGTTTATAATCGAAGGATCTACTTGTACCAATTACATTATGGCTATTAATAAATATTCAATAAAACGTTGTATCCTTTGTTTTCTTTAATAATTGCTTCCTTCCATAATTCTCGGGACAAGACATTGACTAACGATTTGTTTTTTCTGATAAGCAATTATGTACTTTGCGAGTACATACTTTAGTAACTCCCGTTTTGTAGAGAAAAACCTTTAAATTATATCCCAAAAACCTGCTTTACCTACGTACTTTTTTCACAATCCGATAATATTAAACAAAGCATTGTTTAATAATAATTGCGTAACTGTAGTGCTGTTTAAAGATATCTAGTTCTATTTCTGCACAGTTAAACCGGTCCTACACTTCGGTCAGTAAGGGCCGGTTTTAGTCAGTCAATCAAACAAACAACTCAGCCTCAACCACGGGTAAAAAAGACCAAACCTCTCCACAAAATCCAAGTCTTCGCCATCTTTTAAAATCTCCACGAAATCTACAACGAATTTTGCTGCAAACCTCACAAAGGTTAATTTTCACGTTGGCATTACAGATAAAATAGACCTCTAGGAATAAAGACATTGTGCGCAAGAACAAGAGATGCTTTTGTCCTTGGGAAGATGGAGGTGGGGTAAAACATTGTAACAATCCTACTGGCCAACATAACTTTTACAAAAGGGGATGAGCGAAGTTGACAAGGATTATCTTTTAGCTACCTGGATATTATTACTGGGGTGAAATATTAAAGTAGGTAACTTGGTTTAGGCGAAGTCTCAACGGGATTCCTTTCAGATTGTATTCTAAAGATGCTTATAATTTATGCATACATTTTAGAACAGGAAATTGGAAACCTTTCCCCAGTGTGGCATCAGTACTAAAGGGTTTTTACAGGCATTTAAGCTCGAATCCACTTGGCAAACAGTTTTTTCAACAGCAGGCACCAGAACCTTCTTGCGTAACAAAATTCCAATAACAATCCAAAGGTATTTGAAAAAAAAAAAGCTAATCCATTGTTTCATAATTATGTTTCAAGACTTCTTTTGCTCGACAACGTAAATGAGGCAATGAATGTTGTCGATCTGTCAAAATGAAAGGCGTTGCCATTTTAATATGCGATTACTGCTTATCCTTTTGCAATAATTAAATTAAAATTGTCCTTCTAAAAATAAACTGTTGTTGTTGCGCGTATGACCTGCCTGACCCACACAGTCGTTATTTATTGTGTTCAAATCAGAATACGTGTAGCATTTATCAATAACTCAAAATACTGATCAGCCGGTCGATTCTGTTAGAATCTCACCGTGAGAAGTTAGGTGAAGTGAGCTGTCATTCCATCTGATGCTATAGGGATTTACACTAATGACAGCTCACTCCACGCTCACTTCACCTAAGTTTTCACGGTGAGATGGTTACAGAATCGCACTGCTGTAGTTTTGTTTTACCCAGTACAAACATAACATGAAGCATAAAAACACCTTAATTTAGACCAGCATAAAGTTGTGGAAATAACGTCAACCGGAAACAAGGTTTTGAATAGACTTTAGATATAACGTTTTAAAAAGGTTTGTTTAGCGCTAAATTAATAAAGTGATTTGTGGTGCAAGCGACGAGGATGGTGCTCAATGAAGCTATCTGTAAGCGACGGAACTTATTGAATGGATATTTTTTTTTTATAGAATTTAGATTTTCAAATGAGTACTTTTGTCTTTGGTGTTGTGTGTTGTCATGGTGTTAAAAAATAACAGTAAAAATCGTCGTCAAAAAAGGCTTTTCTTTTCTTCGAGTTTAAGTCCATTATACTATCTCTGCCTTTCGTCTAAACAACGATTAAAGCTAGTTTAATTAATGGCTTTAATTAAGGGTTGTTAGTGACTTGTCAACTCGACAGCCCCATTGGATCAATAGTCGCGGTGTTTACGCTCAAAACAAAATTCGCGAGGACTTTCATCCAAAATATTTGACTCCCAATTCCCTTAGCCAAGTTTGTTTAATAGAATTTCAGAAAGTTATCAAACTGCCTTTCGTAGAACTCGGGTATGTATGTAACAAGGTTTATCCCAATAATTCTGCTTGAGTGGTTCTTTTATCAGCACATCAAAAGGGTTTTTTAAATAGTGGACGTTTACCGGATGATGATGACTGATAATAAAATAATCTTATGGAACACATTCACGATACTTTTTTAACGTAAAACCATTAATTAATATGTAAATGTAACTCTGCAGAAGCTAGTAAAGTATAATTAGAATAAAGCCGTGACTTTGACACAACTCTAGGCAATTATTCTAATTTATACTTTATTACAATAAGGTAAGAGATATCGTGAATATGCTCCTTCATAGGCCTGAGACGTTGCCTGAGGTAGAAGCGCGGTGCGGGAGGGGTGTGGTGACGTGATGCGAGAGCTCAGTGATTCGTCAACTTATGACAACTATCACTCCTCACGCACCGCGCAGCTACCTCAGGCAACGTCTCAGTTAAGCGGTCGGCTTATAGAATTATATGGTTACTAATATGCGATAATGTTGCCATCGCGGGTAGAACCTGGATGAGGCTGGCACAGGAGCGTGGGGATTGGCGCAAGAAAAGAGCCATATGCCAAGCAAGCAAGTGGGTGAAGTCGGCTTGTGGATGATAATGATATAGTTACTTGCCCTCTGCTCATTTATCACTAGCTAAACTCTGGCTTTATACCAACCCTTATTAAAACTCTTCAGCCAACAGTCCTCTAGACAATTTGGTATAGCCTCTTAAGTATTTAGGTACTTAGTAAATTAGGCCGAGGTGCCCATTAGACGGAGGCAATTTAAAACCATTTAAGACAGTAATGACATTCGGCTAAGTTTCAGTTAATTTGGGGCGTCTACTTTTTTTTTAGTACTTGATAGCTTTTGTTGCCAGTTTTTTTTAAGTACTTAACAATTGTGCCTCTCATATCCATACAAATATTCTAAATGCGAAAGTGTGTCTGCCTGTCTGTTCGTTTGTTACCTTTTCACGCTTAAACCGCTGAACCGATTTAGATGAAATTTGGTGTGGAGATAGATTTTTTTTATCCCGATATTCCCAAGGGAAATTTATGCGGGTGAAACCGCGGGGCGCTGCTAGTTAAACATACTTTACACATATACAGGGTTAAATTAAATTAACTAGCGTAACTTCACGGACGTGAAAAGTATCGATAAGCTTGTATTTTACAGTTCAGGTATTATCTATTTGATGGACCTATCACCACAGCATCATCGCCATTCTCCTGACCTTATCCCAATTTATTTGTGGTCGGCGCAACATGTATTTTTCTTCCATACTTCTTTATTAGTCGTCATCTGGGTAGTCACTCCCTTTGTAGCTTATATTATCTTTCACACAGTCCATCCATCGTTTCTATGGCTCTTCCCCTACTCTTATAACATTTATACTCAAAAATTTCCTCACGACAATTTCCTGATTTCACTGCATCACATGCCCATACCATGATAACCGATTTCCACACGACTTTTCAGATAACATAATATTTTACAGTAGATCTCCTAAAAGCTGATGGAGATTTGATCTGTCTCACAGAAACCTTCACCCTTTTTTTTTTTTTTTAAGGATGGGAAATCATCAAATGACCCCTCCCGCTCTGGGTGAAGCGGAAGGGAGTGTCAGACTCTTACTGACTAAAACCCATCCGTGTTCCTTCCTACCCTTTATGTTCCGGGGCAGCGGTAACCCTTTCGGACAATCCCGCTGCCCCGGAAACCAGCACCCTAAATCACAATCTGAGTAATTTTGAAGGATATTGCCAATCCATTGCTCCATATGTTCAAAAAATTTGTCAGCTCAACAACGCGTTATGTAAATGCAATGAATGTTGTTGAACTGTCAAAATGAAAGCCATCCCTACTGTTATTCAATTACGCGGGAGAATGTCTGATAATGTAATAAACGCAATAATATTTTAGCTAAAATTAAACGTTAAACCATCGTAGAGAACCGTTTCTCTTGCTACAAGTCACACGTGTCATATATATAATAAATTTATACCATCTATCACCTGCCCACTGCAGCTGCAAACTCCAACTTGAATTCAATCTAAATACAAAGTGACCTTTATTCTATACGATACATGTACAATGTACATCTGGGTCCCACAGCTCATCCCGCAAACAGGGCAAATCTTGACAATGGTTGTCCTTGGCCAGCCCTCGACTCTGCACCCATTCATGACGTACTTCATAAACCACTCTCTTCAAAACCCAACTTTAAATCAACAAGCTAAAGTCTAAATTCGGATGAAGTCTCTGACGGTTGGGTTGTTTTATGTATTAAATGGTGCGGATTTTAATGATTAAGGGAAGCGGAATAGGCTCTTCGTTTGGAGAATTCCCGCCGTCACGACTATAATGTTATATGTATGACCTGTTTGATAAATGGACAAGAAGGGACGCTAAATGCTTTGAACTCAGGTGTGCCTTTTACATTTACGAGGAGATTTACAGATGTAGTCATGTAGATAATACTCTGTATACAAGCTTGGAAATTATATTCTAGGGTTCGTAAGCCACACTGGGTTAACTGGTTTTAGTTGTTTGTAGTGGCGTTTTGTCAAGTACCTAAACAATGTTTTTTTATATAAAAGATTTAATACTTAACCTGTTTTCCATATCTGGCTGCAGCGATAGAAATGTCAATCTCATAATAACAGGAGATCTTATCAGAAAAATGCAAGATGCCTCAAGTTACAATAGTGGTCATCAATTCTTTAAAGTTACCTTCAACTTTAGATAATCGAAAGCATTTCAAATGCAGAGGCCAATATCGCTCATGATGGCAAAGTAGTGAAGTTTTTAGGAAAAGGCCAAGTACAGATAGTTTTTTTTTTAAACTCGCATTGTTTGACAAAGGTGGAGTTGAAGTTTGTTCGGCTAACAAAGAAGCTGGTAACAGCTATAATATTGTTATAATCAGCCTATATTGTTCCCACTTCTGGGACACAGGCCTCCTCTCTGTGAGAGGGAGTGGGCCGTAATCTATCACGCGGGCCCAGTGCGGTTTGGTAGATGTCACATGTCTTCCAATTTTTGGTTCTAGAACATGCCGGTTTCCTCACGACGCGCGACGTTTGCCTTCACCGTTTTGAAAGCAGTGGTGATGAAATCATTTACACAAAGTAAAGCGCCTGTCTGGGTGCGAACCTACTTACTACTCGTAAGTCGCGGACTTCACCACTGGGCCACCACTGTTCTAGATAAGTATAATATAATATATCATACATAAATACATAATTGTCAAACAACAACCTTTCTATTTATTTTCATGTTAGTAAATACCTTCGTCCTGTTGGCCAGCAAACGGATCAAGTCGGTGCGAGGCCAAGAGTCGCCTAAGTCTGTTACGACCGCAATCCTCTAAATTGTATTAGCGCAAGCGACCGTGCCAGTTGCTATGGGTATTACTGAGAAACGGGTTTAGACCGGCAGGCCTCGAGGGGTAATGTGTAATCGTACGTGAACCGACCTGGGGCTAATGTGGGCGAAATAATTGACAAAGCAGCCTATGCGGCAGTGAAATATAGAGTTTGTTCATATCCCAAGGACGCAGGGCACTGGTTTTGGTAGAAAAGCTTGGTAGACTGGTGATTGGTTTGGTAGACTGCGAGTCGCGAAATAATAAATGAAAACCCCATAAGGAAACCTATCACAAATATAGCACAGGGTCAAAATAGATGGAAGAAGAATGACTATAATGGTAACTTTCAATATCCCAGCCCGATTTGTTGATTACTATTCAGATAAAGCACAACGGACAATACAGAATAAAATCAAAATACTTTATTTCACATAAACCTACATGGTCACTTATGAAACGTCAGAAGCTAGGCGCACGGTTTCAATTGGTCGTTTCCTATTGAGAAGAGCCGGCAAGAAACTCTACGGTTACTCTTTTAAAAATAATTGTCTTTTACAATGTTTTCAAATCACAGTGTTATCAGTAATGGAAGGGCAGTGTAGGCTTGTCAACAAGTACTAACAAAATAGAAAATGGTCTACAAATACGTCTAAATAATCTTAGTTCTGTCTGAAAGACTGTTGCATAACGACAATCAGGCTAATCTACCCTTAAACTAATCCACACCAAGACCAAAGATGTAATAAAACTGAACTTATCTTAATCACAAGCCATTACAAGATAAGCCATCCACGATTACAACGGAATGTATAGTTCTATATTTCACTTTGAGAGCCCAGAACACTGGGTTCAACTCTCACTATAAATAAATAATGCTCCCACACCGCCTCTCCCATCGAGCCCTTTCAAATAAATCCCAAGCAAAGTGATAAAGAGTACCATACAATGCCATGCTTAGAACCCATAAATTTTAATAAAGAATTCTCCACATAAAAGGCACTTTTCCGCTCGTTAAATAATAGCAGGGTACCTAAATCAAAGCATAAATATGATTAATATGGACAGCTAACTGTCGCCGTCGCGTGTTCCAAAGCGATCAATGGAGAAGTTTCCTTGCTGTGTAACAATGCTAATTAAGGAGTTTAATGAATCGGTGGAAAAACCTGGTTTAGTTACCAAATTAAATATAGTTCTTTCAAATAAAAATATTTGATTTCACATAAACCTACATAGGCTCTTATAAAACGTCAGAGGGTTCCAAATGGTCGTTTCCTATGGAGAAGAGCCGGCAAGAAACTACAACTATGAAGATAACTCAGACATATCACTGAGACTAACTAGAATTTATAACAGAAGATAAAGGTCGCGCATCTGTTAAAACTCTTTTCTGCCATGCACGATGAGTCAAGCAAGAATAAGCAAATCCAATAGAGCTGTTCTTTGACAGAACTCTTCAAGATATTTTTATGACAGGGGCAACAAGCAAAACTTGTAAAACTTCAGAAACATCATAATCTGCCTAGCCTTTTCAACTATGGTGGGGTTGGCATCCAATCTAACAGGTTGCAGCTGAATACCAGTATTTTACATGGAGCGACTGCCTATCTGAACTCCACATCCCAGTTACTGGGTAACACGATACCCCTTGAAAACCTCAGCTACATATTGGCCACGGATGATGGTCGTGATGTTATTCTTTAGCTCAATTGAGATCAAGCTAGTAACAATTTGCATAGTTAATAATCTTCAACATGACGAGTGGCATTCAACGGATGAAGATGTCGTTCATCATCATAGTGACTGCGTTTGTGCAAATTGAGTAATTGATCTGTCTGAAGCTATATCTGCTGTGGAATATAGGTTATTGTGATAGGAGAGAGATGGTACATCTATACTATATTATAAAGAGGTAAAATTTTGTTTGTTTGTCCCAGGGGTAATCTCTGGAACTACTCGCACCAGTCGGATTTGAAAAATTCTTTTTGCATTCGTTAGCCCAATTCTCAAGAATCGAGAAAGGCTATTTAACATCGCGCTATGACGCTAAGGAAACGAGCATACAGAAAAAGAAGTCAGAAAGAACGCTAAGTGAAAATGAAGTGATATGGGTAGGTGATGCGATGCGACGGGATGAGTTAGGGGAACATAACTTCACGTGGACGAAGTCGCGGGCGAGAAGCTAGTCGCTGAGATATAAAGACTATGAAACCATGGTGGATGGCTTAGATTTTATGGTAGACATTTGGTGCTTGTTAGTATAACAGAGAACTTGCGTTTAACAAAAAATCTGAAAGATTTTATCATGATCATGTTATTAAGGGGACGTAAAATGAAGATCATCAAGACATGTGGCTAAGCTCCTAGCTGGTATTTTCTTAATGTCTTTTCTTTTTTTTCTTCTGTCGATAGAAACTTGCTCGATGGATTTAAGTAGTCAAAACTTTAAAGTCAGACAGTTATTATAGTTTAGTTTGAATTCCCAAATAAATATCGCCATTACAGACCACGGGATACAAAAAAAAAAATAAACAAGTATTCTTTCACCATTACATCGCGTCCGTTTTTAATTAAGTTATTAATTAAATTAATTCCAAATACGGAAGTATGTACTTACACACAGTTAAACAGCCTTGAAATAACGGAGCTACTAGCTAAGCTGAGACTGTTAACAATCGCCATTGGTCGCAGGCGCAGCGGGATGCCAATATCGTTGACCTTTGTTTGAAAGTCCTTTGGGGATAGCAATAACGACAGTAACTCTTTGTACGATATCCATTGCGAGGCAAAAACGGGGTATTATTCGAAGAGCTGGTTTTGGGAATGCAATGGAAATAAAGAATGTTGGAAGGTTGTATTTGGTCATTGGTTTCGTAAGCGGTATGGTAAAGCGCAATGTTTGAGCTTTTGGAATGTTGGGAATTTGTTCTGATATCTTTAGTTGTATTTGTACTTTCTTGGTGGCTAAGTTAAGTTTAACCAGGTTTAACAATAAGGCAGATGAAATAAAATAACATGACGCCTGTAATAACCAAAGAGTTTTGCAGAGGTGTGCCTTAGTACACCTACATTTTTCCAGTTATGTTTAAGTCCTAATTAATGGGGGCGAGCCTATTGCCATCAACCGGGCACAAATCCAGACTCCGCGCTATTGCCGAGATATTCCTGATGGAAAAACCCAACAACAGTTTGCCCGACCTGGGACTCGAGCCAAGGAACTCATGCTAAGTAGTAGCGCTTGCGACCACCAGACCAACGAGGCAAATGACCAGGTGATCAGCAGAAATGGATTTCAATTTTGACAGTTCAACAAAATTCATTGCGTTGTTTACGTTGCTGAGCAGACAAATTTTTCAAACATATGAAGCAATGGATTAGAAATTAATTCCAAAATCCTTCAGATTGTGAAAAAAAAAGTGAGTTACGCAATTGGGGTGAAGATTACTAAAAATATTTTATATTCTGAGAATAAGTGGCTGTGAAAGATCGTCGTAGCCGTTTAATTAATAACATAACGGATTCCTAACCTCCAATGTAAATTTTTATGGGGCACTTAAGAGCGTTTACGACGTACGGCAGGCATTTCATACAAACTTTCAAGCCCTTGTTTTTCGAAATAAATAAATCGATTTTAATGAAGCTTCGTACGCATAAGCAGGATACAAAGGTCTAAAAAGTTAGTAAAGAACATTTTTGAAATGTCTTATTTAAACAAAAGATAACTAGAAATCTCTGTTTCTATGGAAAATTTAAAATCGGTCTAATTCGAAAATGTTCTGAACTAACTTTTTAGACCTGTGTATCCTGCTTTTGCGTATGAAGTTTAATTAAAATCGGTTCATTCATTTCGAAAAACAAGTGCTTGAAAGTTTGTATGAAATGCAGTACGTCGTAATTTATTAAAGAATCCGAATTAATTTAACAGCTATCTATCCAGTGGTATGTCGTGTTAAACCGACGACCCCATGGTGTTTTATGGAAAAACATACCTATCTGGAAACACCATTAACTTTTATATATAAAACATTTAAATTAAAGGAAAGTTATTAACAAATCATAATTATGTAAATAGCCTACTTATGGTGATGTTGACAATTAATGCACACTAATGAGGCCATGTTAATTAATATAAACTTGTTTCTATAAAAGTTAATTAGAATTCAATTTGCGAAATAAGCAGTTTGACTTTGTGTGAAAATAGTTTTAAAAGTAGCCGTGAACGTTTTGTCCGAAAAAGTTTGTACAGATTTGCATACAAACGATCAGTGGTGGCGCAGTGGAAACGGCCGCGACTTATTGAATTTTAGGTAGTAGGTTCGAACCCTGCCAGGCGCTTTACTTTGTGTAAATTCAATCGTGAGGAAACCGGCATGTCTTAGAACCAAAACTTCGAAGACATGTGACATCTACCAACCCGCACCGGGCCCGCGTGGTGGATTACGGCCCACTTCCTCTCACAGAGAGGAGGCCTGTGTCCTAGCAGTAGGCACACATTACAGGCTGTTTATGCTATTCAAATATAACTTCGACAGCTACAACATCGTGGTTTGCCAGAATGGAACTTCTGGAATGTCCTAAGATATCTCAATATAATTTTAGCTATTATTCAATTAATATAATCTGGTATACAAAATAAACCACGCTAATTATCAGTAGATGTATTTACAATTCAATTCAACACGCAATATGTAGGGCAATCAACTGAAGAGGATCGCCCAGACCTGCTTTTATATACAATGAGAAGTCCTTGAAGTAGATAGACATTCCAATTTGCAGATTACCCTACTCGTTCAGTTCCAACGTTTAGTAGTGGCATTTAAAAGACTAAAGTATGGCATGACATATAACTTGTAGATAACGGGACGATAAAGTAATGTCACCAGACAGAAGGATAATTTGTTACCAATAAAATTGTAAATGCGAAAGATAGTCTACTGTCTACCTAAGTTTGTTCTTTAGCAACTGATTAAATTTTGCAGAGAAGATATTGAAAACTCGGAAAAGGACACGGCAGGTACTGTGATGATGAGTGTGGGGGCTAGAATGATACAACGTTATAGATGTTACGTTTATTCCAAGCCGCCTATACTATTACTGTTTTTCGAACCAAAAAAGCTACTAGAAATAATTTGATGAATGTTCGAATGTAACCAGTTATTTTTCTGTCAGCTTGCACAACATAAGGTCGACTGTTGCAGACAACCTTTACAAAACAGTCAGGGAAAATTTTTTGTTTTTCAAATTGATTTGCCTTGCATATACATACGAGCAATTCAAGTTGGTAGTCAATTTGCTAAATAATTAATTTCCCAGACTTGACATTATTTTTTGTCCAAAATTCATCCAGTTTATTATTTGGCTTTATAAAAGTCCAGTTTATTATTATTTGGCTTTAAAACGCTTTATAAAAGGGACAGAAACATACATTAAGGCATTGACTGCCAACGCGGTCACCGGTGACCGCGAAAAATAGATTTTCTATTGTGTCTGTCGCCTGGCAGCCAACGTGTTAATAGTCACAAGGACTATACAAACTTCGAAAAGGGATCCTTGAAATCACATTTGTCTCGAACCAAGGACATGGCTTAAATAAAGGCCTCATAAGGGTTAAACCTTACTATTGATCAGACGGTCTTTGGAGTCGTATCTTATGGTAGTAGGACCAAAATTATAAAAGAAAAAAAATCCGTCATACAGATGTCCTAGTTCAGGTGTCGAGACCTCATTAATGTAATGTGTGCTGAAGTTTTGGAAATAAATTACTGTTACTATAACTAAATCTGTCAAAGAAACCTACTTTATTATTTTGTGTATCGTTTCAGTTTCTTTCAGAATGAATATTGTATTACGAATGTATGAATGAAAATCTTCCGACAAAATTGCGAAGACGGATAAAAATGGTAACGAAATTTACATATTTTTTGTCCTGAAATCAAATTCTTTGCGATTGACGTCAAAAGCAATGTGCTGGAAAAGAAATAAATACTTTTTTATGTATTTTTATTTTCTTTCAGGGTAGGTTTATGTACCCTGGAGGATCTGAACGAAATTTTATTCTAAAACTTGCGTTTTTTGCGTTTAGGTCCGGTAATCCCCTTAGGTTAAAACTTCCTAATTGTTTACTTTCCAAGGCAGGTAAGCGGATATATTGAGTCCATCAATTAGATTACATTAAGCCAGGAATTAAGTGAAGATTATCTTTGTTGACTCGACCTCAAGTTTCCACAGTTTTTAAGTCGGGAACACATTTTGCACACCTCAGGGCACTCCACAAGCGCTCTTGCGTGTCTTTCCTCAGCACACTTCATTCGTGTGTTGAAAATCTGTCCCTGGCATTTGTTTTACCTTCGAAGCTAATGACAAGAGTTTCTCCTAGCATTTGGGCCATATTGGGTATTCGTTATTGTTGTGATGAGCATGTAGCGGTATCTACAACGCCACATGCGAATAACGCGTCATACTGACGTCACGCAAAATCCTGCATCCCGCAAGCAAAGTTTACCGCGCAACTAGCATAGATACAACGGCCCGACATAAATCATCGGGCAGTTGCCCGCCAGACACAACACCTATCTGGTTGGAGGATCCTCCCTTTTCATAGAGTATCACCCTGTTCCTCATACCTCTATAAGCACGTGCGCTGCTGCTGAGCATGTCCTGGGTTCGATTTCAGGTCGGGCAAAGTGATACTGGATTTTTCAATTAGAAATCCCTCAGTAGAAGCCCGGAGTCTGGATTTCAGCCCGGTTGATGGCAATAGGCTCACCCCCTATTACATGTGACTTAAGCATAACTGGCGACATGTAGGTGTGCTATATAATAGGTACTCCTATGCCTAACCCTTCTGGAATTACAGGCGTGATGTTATGTGTGATTAAATGCCCAATATGCCATGACATAAACCCATTGATGCATATACCAGATATATATTTGGCCAAATATTGCCTAATTATCTGCAAATTTGATTCGTACGGTCTTACCCCAGTGCCGAAGTTACCCCAACATACTATATTTTGTACTGTTTTCCTTAAAGCTTCTACCGGCACGTACGAGATGCATGTTTGTGAGATTTATTTGAGTTAAAACAAACATTGACTCGGAAGACCAATATTTTCCTTGAGTTTTCGAACAAGACATTTCACCCAGAAATGTCTTGAGCTATTCGATGCCGTGGTAAAAGTTATCTGTGTGTGATAGTAGGTAAATATTTAAGATTAAAATCATCCTATGTTCATTCGGTTTGTTTTAGAAGTGCAGTCAGAGTATTTAAGTATTTTTTTAAATATTACTTGGGGACAGAAAAAATGGACAGTCGGAAGGGAGGCCTTTGCCCTGCAGTGGGACATAACAGGCTCATAATAATAATAATAATATTACTTGGGGCCGATTTTTCAGTAGTCGAATTACTTTTATCTAAAATTATTTTTTTACAGTTTGTCACATTTTCTATACAAAAGCAAGCTAAGGTACCTACCAAGTATTGAAAAGAAGTAAAAAAAAATGTTGATTCACAGAAACACATTTTTACAAGATAAAATATCTTGCAATCCATACTAATATTATAAATTCGAAAGTAACTCCGTCTGTCTGTCTGTTGTCTGTATGTTACCTTTTCACGCCTAATCCACTGATCGGATTTCGAGAAAATTTGGCAGAGAGATAGATTGCATCCCGGGGAAGGACATAGGATAGTTTTTATCGACATACCTCGCGGGCGAAGCCGCGGGCGGAAGCTAGTGTATAATAAAATAAACGAGCTACCCAAAATACTCAGTTTTTCCTTTCACACGCACTTTCCAAATTCCTGTCCGAATTCCCGAGCAAAACATGCCCCGAAAAGAAACAATTCCGAACCGCCACCAATTATTCAATTTGCTTCACTAATTCTTTCCTGTACTAACGCAACGGTAACGGAAAGCGAAACGCAACTAAAATAACATGTTTCAAGACTCGTAACTATTAAAATACCGTCGGCCCACGCATTCAGAGCCTACCACATATCAAACACACCATAACTGTCTTTATAACTGGGAAGGAAAGGTTCAAATTCCATTGAGGTGCTCGGAGCAGGATGGCAATCGTTGTCCATAACAAATGTGCCAATATACTGGTATAAATTATATCGATAAAGGAAGAAGTTTTACGTTTTATTGATGTTTTGATGTCACTGAAGGCCTTGAGTTAACTACGGAGGAGGTAAACGAATCTTGTAGGACTTACTGTCTGCTATTTTTGTCTCTTAGTTTTCCTCTATTATCGAAAAAAAAATATTTTTTAATAACTAACGTAAAATTTCAACGCAGGAAGGTTTAGTATCATAGTGCTGAAAAACCACGATAACAGATTGCGAGTTGATGTCCTAGCCACCCTGTACAATGCTAATTCTTATTTAACCTAAAGTCTATTGAAACTTCTGTTTCAAATTACTATTATTTCAAGTTAAACAAGTATCAACTTTATGTTATTGGTAATTAACTTGATTTCAGAGTGACTAGCTGTAGCGATTAAATAAAAGATGCTGATAAATAATAACCGAATACTTTATTCTAGTACTCCTACATGCTTGGTAAATTATAACGGAAACAGGAAGTAACCAAAACACAATGTTGCAAACACATAAAAACATAAACCAATGTTACCAACTAAATATTAATATAATTACATTGCCAGTTTACAACACCCTCCCTCAATGTAATTATATTTCAAAACTATATGTCTAATTGACCTGCAAAACAACATTTACATTTGTTGTACAAAAATAAACTAACTTATGCTCTCTAGAACACACTTCTTAATACATCTCATAAATGACTCTCTATTTAGAGCTTTTGTAAGCATGTCAGCTGGTTGCTCACTAGTATTTATGTACTTTACACATATTTTATTACTTTTTATTAAATCTTTCACAAAATGAAAGCGAATGTCTACATGCTTAAGACGTTTAATAGAATCAGTGGCCGCAGTTAATATTGCCGACTGATTGTCACAAAAAATATTTATAGGACAAATATTCTGGAAACCAAAGTCATTAAGCAAGTTCATTAACCAGCAAGCCTCACTGGCAGCCATGCTCATTGCAACATACTCTGACTCAGTTGAAGACAAGCTCACAGATGCTTGTTTCTTAGAACTCCACAATACTAAACAATTAGAAAACATATACATGTATCCAGAGGTGGATTTTCTGTCTTTTAAATCACCACCCCAATCAGCGTCACAAAAACCTTCTAAACCTGCATCTGTGCACTTATATATTAACTTATAATCCAATGTATTTTTCACATATCGTAGTACTCTTTTCAAAGCAGCTAATAACACATCATTAGAACATTTTTGATACCTACTCAGCATTGAAACTGCAAAACATAAATCTGGTCTGGTACCTTGTACACCATACATTAAGCTTCCTATTATTTGCCTGCACATTTTCTCAAAATTCTTATCGAGAACTTGTTTTTCAAAAATTTTAGTATTGAAATTACTATCCATTGGTGTGGCCATAGGTTTACAATTTTCCATTTTAAACTTTTTAAGAACATTCTCCAAGTATTTTTTCTGACTAAGTTCAGTAACACCAGATTTTAAGTTTTGGTTCACATTAATACCTAAATATTCAGATATCAATCCCAAATCCTTCATTTTAAATTCCTGATTCAACACCTTTTTAAACTGTATAATATCAGAACTGTTTGTTCCAAAAATTAATAAATCATCAACATACAGTAGTACAAACATTTTATCTTTTCCATTACATCTATTGTAAAGACATGAGTCACAGTATGATCTAAGAAACCCCTCTCTAGTCATTACTCCATTGAACTCATTATTCCAACACCTAGGAGACATTTTTAAACCATATAACGATTTATTAAGTTTAACTATATTTTTATCATTAGAGTAAGCCCCTTCTGGTAACTGAATATAAACATCCTCTTGGATTTCTCCATACAGAAATGCCCCCGTTACATCCATTTGATAGATTGGTAAATTTAATTTAGTAGCAATAACAACAAAGAGTCTAAATGTTGATAGCTTTGCTACTGGAGCATAAATGTCTTGACAACTAAACAAATCGTCCTGTTCAAACCCTCTTGCGACTAACCTGGCTTTATACTGACCTGGACCTTTAATTTTGAACACCCATTTACTGCTTACAATTTTACTTGGGTCAACTGGCACATTAGACACTTCCCACGTATTATTATCCATTAGTGTTTGTAGTTCTCTGTCTATGGCCTCCTTCCATTTGAAAGCATCATCCCTACTCATGGCATCTTTGTATGTCACCGGATCAGGATCTACATTAATTTGCACGTTGTTACACTTATAAAAAGAGTTTTGTTTCCTTCTTCTCTTAGGTCTCTCACTGTCAAGTTGTGATGTATTATCATCATTTAATAAACTCAACTCATCCGGACATGGTTCATATTCACTTTCAGATTGTGTTTCATAAAACGAACTTTCCTCAACATCACTTTCTCTCAGACAAACGGCTTCTTCTGATATTGCATTTTCATCATTTAGCACAATTTTAGTCTCCTGTGATGGTTGGTCTTCTAAAGTTACTATCTCAATCGATTCATGAACTTTATTGATTTCTTTTTCCAAGAACACTACATCCCTTTTTATTTCTACAGTATTCTTATGTGAAAAATAAATCCTATAACCTTTCACGTCTTCGCTGTATCCAACCATTAATCCCTTTTCACCCTTTGTGTCCCACTTTCTTCTCCTTTCTTTAGGAATATGTGTGTATACTGGCATACCAAACACCTTCAATTGATGAATATCAAAGCTCCTGTTTGTCCATACTTCAAAGGGAGATTTTCCATCTTCTTTACTCTTTCCCGTCCTATTGAGCACAAAGGCCGCCGTATTTATGGCCTCTGCCCATAGTTTTCTCGGTAAATTCTTTGCATGTAGCATCGTCCTAGCAGCTTCAACTAGCGTTCTAATTTCTCTCTCCGCTTTACCGTTTTGCTCTGGAGTGTATGGCACGGTGGTTTGATGAGTTATCCCGCGCCTTGAGAACATATCTTTAACCTCTCTGTTTACAAACTCCGTACCATTGTCACTTCTGAAAATCTTAACCCTATTTCCAGTAATATTTTCAGCCTTGTTCAAAAAATCTTCAATGCAGCTCTTGATTTCGTATTTATTTTTGACAAAATAAACATTTCTGTAGTTTGAGTAGTCATCTTTCAACAACACAAAATATTTCGACCCACCTAAGGATACTTCTTCCATCGGGCCACACGTATCAGCGTGTATCAATTCACATGCCTTTGTGCTAGCGTAATCACTTTTTGCGAATGGCAATCGATGAATTTTTCCTAGTAAACAATTTTCACACTTTGGAACTGAAGTTTGTTTGGAGTCGATGTTGTTTTTCTGCAACACTTTACTAACATAATCGAAGTTTTGATGAGCTAATTTTTCATGCCACACATTTAAGTCATTCAACTCTGTTTGAGCAACATTTGCAGCTTTGCTTTTAAATCGTAAATCCATGTAATAACCATTCCCGACTCGATTTGCAATCGCACGAACGTCACCATGTTTGTAAAATTTACATGACTTATCATCTGTCATCATGATATAACCTTTTTCAATGGCACGATTGACCGAGAACAGATTAATTTTCAAATCAGGAACGAACAAAACATTATTTATGGTAGTTTCAACCCATTCTTTTCCGTTTCGTACCTGTACCGCCATCTGTCCGCAGCCTAACACGCTAATTGCTGCACCATTACCGACTATGACTGACTTTTGCGAAATGTCTGTAAAATATGTAAACAATGCGCGATCACAACACATGTGCTCATCTGCACCAGAGTCCACCAGCCACTTAGATTCTTGATACAAATCATATGCTGTATTTGACATTACGAATGCATTACTTTTCTTACGATTACTATTTTCCTTATTTTTCCTGAACCAACACTGTGATTTATTATGTCCCGACTTACCACAGTAAAAACATTTATTATTTACGTTCTCTTCACTGTTCTTTTTATCACTTTTACACTCGCTCTGGAAATGTCCCGTTTTACCGCACTTGAAACACTTTCCAGTCTTTCTATTTTTCATCACAAAAGCAGACGATGAAGTTTGCTGTGGTTCTTCGTTCTTCTCCATTAACCTTTCTTCTTCCATTAGTAACCTGGCTACTAAATTATCCAAGGTTTGCTTGTCGTCAGGCGCCGATTCCCATGCAGAAATAAAATGTTTGTATTCTTCTGGCAGCGACATAAGTATTTTAGTTATAACAAGCTTGTCAGAGATTTCTTCACCCATTTGTTTCAGGTTGTTCTGCAATTCTTGAATCTTTGAAAGGAATACAGACATTGCAACACCTTTTTCATATTTATACTGGAAGAATCTTTGTTGCACAATGTGAATGCTGGTCTCGGTCTTTTGTTCATACACACTCTGTAACTTTCTCCACATTTCGGCTGAAGTTGAACAAGATATAATATGTAACATGACATCTTCAGTCATCCTCGTGACTATTAAAGTCTGAGCTTTTGCGTCGTGGTTCTCCCAAGAAATTTTCTCCCCAGCTTCTTTTGGTTTTGTGCGCCGGCCTTCTACTATATCCAGCCAACCTTGTCCACGCAACAGCACTTTGGTTTGGAATTTCCAAATGTTCCAGTTCCTTGAACCTTCCAGCTTCAAAACATTTTGACTGCTGTCCATCTTGATCAAAATACCTCCCAAGATGCTCTTCCTATTTGTTATTTTTATTTAGTTTGCCTTCCTGCACAACGTGGCGTAATGGCGTCGTTGCGGTTTTAACCCAAATTTGCCGATCAATCAGAGTGCAGTATTTTAACAACTCAGCAAGTTTTATAGAATCATTCGAGGTATGTGTGCCTGGGCCCATAACCTGTAGCGATTAAATAAAAGATGCTGATAAATAATAACCGAATACTTTATTCTAGTACTCCTACATGCTTGGTAAATTATAACGGAAACAGGAAGTAACCAAAACACAATGTTGCAAACACATAAAAACATAAACCAATGTTACCAACTAAATATTAATATAATTACATTGCCAGTTTACAACACTAGCACTATTGAAAAAGTTATAAAATTTTTTGAAGTTGTAGCGTAATTTATTGCGTAGGATTTAAAGTTATTTTTCTATAAACTCATATTTTTTTATATTTTTGGCAAATAAAGCTTTGCCATTTTCTTAGTCCTAAGTCTTTCTCTTTTATCCCCAATTTCCCTTACAGTCAGGAAAACGAATTAAACAAATTGACACTCTACGTTTGCTGTGTTATTAAGGCGACTACATGACCTAAAACGCGGTCACTATCGGACTGCATAGAAAAGAAAGAGAAGCGCGATGACGCAACGCTGGTAATTTATTGCAAAATATGAAACAATCATCTATTGTTGATTTATCAAACATCAAACAAATAAAAACCGTATACTAAAATTCCGGGAATTAAATTGTCTTTTATATGGTGAAAGCTTTATGAAAATATACCCGATAGTGTTTGCGTGATTATCGTTTTTATGTCCGCGGTAGACATTACTTTACAAATTAATTACACTATGTTAAAAAAGTATAACATAATTTTTTTTCAAAGAAATCAGTCCGGTCGATTAGACGTGATGTTGAATTTAAAATCATTAGAAGTCGTATATCTGCGCCTTAAATAGCCATTTCATAGAACTGTCAAATAATGACAGTTGTCTTTCTCTTCTTAGCGTGTCGATAGCAATCTAAATGAACTCGGCCCAGAATTCGGCTACTTGTTTGGCGCCATCATCAGCGTCCATCAGTTCCTGTAACGTGCAGCTGACAGGACACGATATTAAGTTTCCCATCGTTTGCGGAACGGCACCACATTTACACTCCAAGGCGGAGTCTTCTATGAATGACAGTAAAGATTTGAATGGTATTGGACAATAAGTAATTCTGTATAATTGTAGCATTATGAACTATATCTATATTTTAAGTCCTCAGGGAGTAGTTTAATTACCCCTAAGAAAGTAGTATGAATTCACTTGGAGAAAAAAGATATGTGAGGAAGTAAGATTGATTTAATAATGGGAAATATTTAACTTATCCTGTAAAAACTTATTGACCTACTGATGATGGAAGATTTTTGCAATTAATGAATCTCAAAAAAACTTTTTGCGCTTCTAATGATTCACTTTTTTTTACTAATTTAGCCTCTTTTTAACTTTCTGTAGTTATTTGAGGTTCACAAAAGAAATCATGTATTTAATCGATTAGTCTTAGTTCTTCTGCTTTACAATTAGTTTCCCTACCTACAATTTAACTTGTTTCTATTCTCTTGTTTCAAACTATGGCAGATAAAAAAAAACTGTAAATAAAAATTACTTACAAGCCGTTACGGCTATAACTATAAAGTGTATTTTCTGCTCATTCCACGGTAATGGTTATGAGAGCAGGCACCATAACTGCGAAGTGGAATAAGATTACTGCTACTCCGAAATTGTCGTGAACGCTGACTTGCAAACTTAGCCTGTTTCGTGGTAACGGTAGGGGTAAAAACCAAGCTAAGAATGCTGTGAAAGTATCGTGTAGAACTAAGTTATAATAACAATAGTTTTATATATAATATCAGAACTGTAACAAGGGTACGGCATGCGGCATGTCCTAGAACCAAAAAATTAAAAGACAAAAAACATCATGAGAAAACCGGCATGTCCAAAAAATTCGAAGACATGTGACATCTACCATGACATACAACGCGCACTAGACACGTGATGTGGATTACGGCCCACTCTCTCTCACAGCGAGGAGGCTTCTGTCCCAGCAGTGGGAACGTTAGAAGCTGATTATGCTTTATGGTTTAACACAAGGTTTAAGCTGAATCCCAGAGCTAAGAAGAAAACAATCAGTGATAATATCCGTGCCTATTATTATTACGGTATTTCATTTCTGGCAATAAATCCGTATGAATGAATGTCTCAAACCAACAGACGTCATTTTTCAACGTTTCCACTGTCCTGCAGCGCAAGCAACAAAATGGAAGCATGCATTACCGCTTAGTAGTTTCGCAATTGTTTTTTAAATTCAACAATTAGCATTGCTCACGGTAATGTAACAGACAGGTAAGTAGGTTAGTGCATCGATAAATCTTTATCTACGCACTACTTCACATACTTTGCAGATAAGCTACCGGTTTCGATGCTTAACTCTGTAATTGGTTGATAGAATAGGAAAACATATGCAACTTTTGTAAATGATTTCTTTATGTCTGGTAAATGACACCAGAGGGCTACAAGTGGCAATCGCTTTCAAAGCGTTTCATATTTCTACGACTTCGAAGGTTATCGGTACCTTATGTCAGCATAATCAGCCATATAATGTTCCCACTGCTGGGACACAGGCCTGCTCTATATGAGAGGAAGTGGGCCGTATAAACCCACCACGCGAGCACAATGCGGGTTGGTGGATGTCAGCTTACGTCAATCCAATGCATTTTTTACTTTTCCATCATCGTTGCTGTTAGAATGTCGCCTTTAGGACACTGTGTGTTGTCGAAACTAGTTTACAGAGAACTGTTGAATAACGAACGAAGTCTACTAAGAATTTGATCATACAGACTATAAACACGCGAGGAATCTGTAACACTGTCTTACATAATAAAAAAAGATGATAAAATGTGGAACAAAAACTTCAAAAGAAAACTTGGCTATACGCATCTAGGCCAAATTAAAATAAGTGGGCTTCCACCACAAATTGTGGGCTGTTCCATTGCCAACTTCATGCACAAGTCAAGGAGCGGTTTTGAATACCACCATAAATAAAAATAATCACCGCGCACTCTCGGCTCGACAGGTCGATACAAAACAATCTATTTAATTAGAACTGAAGTTCTAATAAATAAGTAATAAGTTAGTATAAGTAATAAGTTAAGTAATAAGTAGTAATAAGTTCTAGTAAATATCGGAAATTCATTTCCGAAACTTTATTACTATGTAAATCATGGACTAAAGGATACCGAGCGAGACCAAACCCAAAAGTTTTAATAGTTCCAAAAGGACCAGGTTAGTTCCCCCGTTGTATTTGCATTTATAATCAAAGGATCAGAAGCAATTATTGTATAGTACTAAAACTAGACAAATTGTTTTTGAACAGCTTAATTCATCGTTTCCCGCACCTTTCGGAAAGGGAACGGCATTTAATAATCCAGGAAACGAAACGTTGAATAAAACGCCGAATATCGAAACACAAGGTCTATTGCAGAAACTGGCGGACGGACAGCAAACCGCACACGGTCCATTTTCTAAGCGCTTCCGGAAATAACCTGGGTGCCTGGTTGCAACATGGCGCGCGGTCGAGCGTGCTTCCACTATCATTAGTTATTCGACGGAGAATCATTGCAGTTTCGAAATTAAACAATTTCACCAAGGTCTGTATGTAACGATACACAGCGGAACAATGACCGATGAAGAAGTTTGCATGACGTTACCTAATACGACAATGGCGTGCGCAGTTTTGACAGCCACATGATGATGTGCACGATATAATAGATGAGTTGGCCTAGTTGTATCTAGAGTGGTTATGATAATCATGAGAATGTACGCCGGACAAAGTACCAGTTGGGTAGAGAACATCAAACAAATGAGCCCTGAACATTTTCGTGACAAAGCACGTACAAGCAGTCCAAAAAATTCGAATCAATTTGGCTAATATGCATGGCCTTTTCAGAATGTTTGGACTGTTAAGGTATTTGGCAATATTAAGAATGCTGCTTCTGTTCCAATAAACAATTTCGGAAGCGAAACATATCCAAGGCGAATTTAATAAAAAATTCCACTATACGTAAAATCGCGCCTCCAATCAAAGGGACTACAGCAAAAGATGTAATTGGGACATTATTGGGCTTCTGGAATCCCCCAAAAGCAATCAGCCACAACCAGTTTTGAAATTAGCGTTGCAAAATGAGTCAGAGAGGCGGAATTTTTTATCATGACTTAGCGTCTGCCTGTTAGCGCTCGTAATACCAATTTGAGACAACTAAGTAATTAGGAAGTCTATTTCGAGCTCGAGCTCGAGTCAGTCGTTGAAACATGGCCGGCTTATGATAAACGACTACCATGAAATTATAATGCCTTGAGCTTGAACGTTCAGACCTTAAGAATAAAAAATCTCAAAAGATCATCTCAAATTCAAGGTGAGATCAAAAATACTCCTAGATGTTTTGGTAAAATGGTTTTGGCACGGAAATTGCATTTTAAAAGAGGTTGCTCTAAAAATATTACGTTGAAATTGGGTCAGCCATTTCGGTCGGGTGATATTCTTTTGTTTTGTCTTGCCAGCGAAGTTGTCGGACTTATAAAATTTTTCCAATTTACTGCACAATGAGTCTTGGTTAGTTCTTTTTCTTACTTTGCTGAAACATCGTTTCGAATAGGTTTTAATGTTCAGAGACATTTGTCTTTGAAAACTTGTTGGAACATTTTCTTAACCTGGGTTTTATTCTTGGAGACTTGTGTCATGTAAGTTAAGTGGTTAATTATGTTACCTAATTATCTTCATTGAGTACCAGTGTATGCAGCAAGGAATGTCTTCAAAGCATTCCTTAAAATGTCACAATAGTAGGAAGCTAAACAGCGAGGTAGAATGAACCAGCAGTTTTTGGCGATCGATATTATTCAATTCGGGTCATCGTTCTTGAATCAAGGCCATATCGCATAAGCTAATGCCGAAAGGCCGTCCCAAACTATGTGGAGCAATGATCTTTATAGTATTGTCACATTTGGTCCCAAAGGTGTGCCCAAATATGCCGTTTGGCGTTTAGCCCTCGGCAGAAACCATTACGCCCACCCCATTTTTTTCCTTTGGATTTGTTAAGGTATTATAATACCTACAATACCACGTTTTAAGTGAAGTGGATACCAACTTTTAAAACTTGGTATCCCAAAGGAATGATGGTGAAATCTATGTAAAATAAAACGCTATATTATGGACGGAGAATATGGCTTTGAGGATTTTTTGTAGAAGGTTGGATCGCGAAACTTGCGGATTGATAAGAAGTGCAAACTTTTCAAGTCATTACATGATAATATCACGCTTGTGCTCCTCGAAGGGTAATGCAGAGGTGTACCTATAGTACCTACACCCACATTTCGCCAGTTATATTGAAGTCTCTTGTAATAGAGGGCGAGTCTATTGCCATCAACCGGGCACAAATCCGGAGTTCGGGCTGCTGCTGAGAAATTCCAGATGGAGAAACCCAATAACACTTTGCCCGACCAGGGAATCGAAAGCAAGAGCTCATTCTCAAAAGCGGTGCTTGCGACCAGTAGACCAACGAGGCAGTCACTAGTTCTCAAATCACGTTACAACAATTTGATATTTTAACACCATTACGTGAAAAAGACGTGACTGCTACATAGTTTCGTTCATTAATGCAACATTAATAAGAAATAATTGCATTTAAATACTGGCAGTAAAACTTCAAGAAAAATATATTGTAGAGATGTAAAAACTATGTCAGATATGTCCCAGTTGTCCTTGTGTGAGTCATTCACAAGGTACTTAGCGACAGTAAGTAATAAAACCGATACTGCAACAAAACTTCTGTTGCTCAATAATGTATTGAATACTTTGAGTGTAAGCAAAAATGAATATTGTCATGTTGCATTACGATTTTACGAGTTCAAGCCTTCAAGGAGGTTTCGTGGCACTGTGGTTGCTTTACCGCAGTGGCTAATTATATGGACTAAAATATAGTACAGGTCTATTTGTGGATCGTAATCTTGTGCACTTGCCATTTTAGTTACATTCGAGACACGTCCGTGCCTCGGAAAGCACGTTAATCCCTTGCTCGGCTGCCATTCGTAGATCTGACCTTCGTTTCGGGTAGTCAGAAGCCCAAAAGCCTCACAAGCAGTCTTACCAAGGGGTATCTTATTACCCACTTGGTTGTGAAGTTCAAATAGGAAGTCGCTACATGTAAGATACTGATATTGCTGCTTCTAGCTAGACTGGAAGTCGACCCCAAAATAGTTGGAAAAAGGCTAGGCAGATTGTAGATTCGCTGCCATTTTAGTTGCGGTTTTGTTGAACCATACAAAAAGTTTAAAATAGCTTCTACGTTTATTACGTAACACAAACCCTTGAAGGTTTTAGAAAAACTGGTTTAAAATAGGAATGCGAAGAAAACTAGGCAGGTCGCCGTACATATGTCGCAGCCAACTGGTTAAATTAGCCGTTCAGTTAACTGCCTAGCCTTTCAACTAAACGGCGGCCGTTCAACTAACGGCCTGAATGATATTCAATTACAGTTTAGGTTGGAAGTCTGTAACCAATCACGCGCGAGCCGAATTGGTCGCAGTAATTAAGGCATTGCACCCCGACCAAGTGGGTTAGGTTAGGTTAGAACTGTGATCAACCGCGTGCGAGCCGAGGGAGGAAGCGAGGCGAGCACTACTTCTAAAGGCCAGGCAGTTAACTGAACGGCTAATTTAACCAGTTGGCTGCGACACATATACGACTACGAGTAACATGAGAAACTCGCCGCTTGCGGATAGAGGAAATTATCGGACGCTTCCTAATCAACTTTGTATCTCTCAACGAGGCGGATCCTCTCAGAATAAACTTAGTTTGTGACTACTTTTGAGTCTGGTATTTGACTTTGAAATTTGACAATAGCTATTGATAACTAACTGGGTAAGTACTAGGTATAACTTGATCTTTAACCGGTTGAATGTCATTATTACAGAAACAATTAAAAAGTCATTTTATCTCGCGTGGATCCAAGTTCCGGCTATATCTATACTAATAATAAAGCTGAAGAGGTTATTTGTTTGAATGCACTAATGTCTGGAACAAGCGGTTGGATATGAAAAAAATCTTATTGCATTTCATAGCCCAATTCTTGAGAAAGGCTATAGGCTATTTAATATCACGCTATAACCCTTAGGAGCCGAGCAAAGAGAAATAAAGTCAGAACGTACGCTATGCGAAAACGAAGTACCTAATAGTGCGAGCTGGCGATGAAAGCGACGGGGTGGTTCGGAGGAGCTAGAAATTTCACGCGAACGAAGTCGCGGGCAGAAACTAGTATATTATTATACGAAGGGTTAATGGATGAGACTGGCATGAAAGAGAGAGGCGTCTGCCCAGCGGTGGGTTAAGTCAAGCTGTGGACAAAGATGATGATAACTTCTTCAAAGCATTGAACAAATAATTTTTACAATAACTTTTGCAATATCAAGTACATAACAACCTTTAAATACAGCCAATTATTACAACAGCCTTATTTTTGTTCGCCGTAAGCTAAATCGACTACGTAAACGCTGGTACGAACCGGTCTGGTGACAGGCGCAACGACCTTGCCGGCCGTCCGTTCAGACCGAATCGGCCGTTATCCCATTCCCGAATTCCACTGATACCTTTAATCTGGGCCGGGCCGGATTACCGACTTACGGTTTAAGAATTCACGAATAGGTTATTTGATACAGTTTTTGCAAGGGCACAGTTGGTTGTTTTATGTCTTCATTTTCGGTGACAAATTCGATGTTTTCCGACTCGTATCTGGCGGTTGGGCACAGTTGCTTCTACCTAAGTAATTTTACGCCTTATCTGCAGGTCTATTTATTGGATAACTAGAATGACTTAATACAGGTAGCCAAGCATATTTCAAGGCGTAAAATCTATAGTATTAATTTTTTTAAAGGCTTTTTGTTGCGTTTAATTTTTGGTATTCAGCAAGTTTGGGACGCGGCAAGTTTCTTTAGTAAAAATACAGTACTGAGTTTTTGTAACAAATGCTTCAGTTTTTGCAGAACTGGTTGCTTCGGTATTAAAGGCGATTCCACTATGAGTCTAAAATTTTCACCAGATTCTAAAACGTACTCAATAGAATGTTGACGATTATCGTAGTTATGGAATTATGCGTACAATCTTAGACAAAGCGTGTCAGATTTAGGCCTCAAAGATTACCGCTAAACGCTTCAAGGTTTTAGGCAGCTAATCCTAGAATCTTGGGTGTTAAGCCTTTGATTATAACTTCATAATCTGGAGTCGGATTATCGTTAGATGTAGGCCTAAGTTTGATGAACGCTTTGATTACATCATCTATATAAGTATATATAAAATTCAAAGTCCTGACTGAGTGATATATCAACGCACAGCTTAAACCGCTGGTCCTAGAGACATGAAATTTGGAGTGGGTCTTCTTTGTGAAGAGTAGGTATCCACTAAGAAAGGGTTTTTAGAATTTCCACCCCGAAGAGGGTAATGGGGGGAGGGTGAAATTTCAAGCGGACGAAGTAGCGGGCAAAAAGAAGCTAGTGTTCATAATAAAGGGATTAAAACTAGAGTATCTTTATGGTTAAAGGTAAAACAAGTGATAAAGTTTGGTCATTGGGTTTTAAGTACTTAGTAATCTTTATGTAACGGAATTACCGTCTTCGTCGATTCTGTCCCTACTAGTTTTCCTATAAGACTCGAGAATATATTATAGAACCTTTGTTTGTTTGGTACCTGTCTTAGAGCAGATTTTCATCATTCATTGCAATCATCTACTTATGTTCTATAAGATTAAATTGATGGACACAGGACTCTCCAGTCGCACGCCATTTAACTCGACCCTCGGCTACTGTTATCCAGCTGCCACCCTGTGAAGATTGTAGCTCCAGCCTGACCTTACAAGCATTATAATATCCAATTTTTCTAATGCTAACAAACTTTTTATACCTTCATCATTATCTGCCTAGCCTATTGACCTATTCCCATCGATGTTGGATTCGGCTTCCAGTCTAACCGGATGCAACTGAATACCAGTATTTTACATGTAGCGACTGCCTATTTGAACTCCACAACCCAGTTACTGGGTAACACGATACCCTTTGGTAAGACTGGTTGTCAGACTTTTTGGGGTTCAGCCGGGACCAACTGATGTCACCAATCCACGAAACGACCGCGGCAAGCGTAGCTTAACCTTCGATCGACTTGTGCGACTGTTACTACCTTACGGAAATAGTATTTACGGAATAGTTGTAAAAAACAAGACAAGTAATACCCAATTTCACGTCCCGTTATCATGGTTCGACCCGAATGGTACTGTTTTAATTACTATTTGATATTACTCATATGTGGAGCGACTGGTATTTAAGTTCTTGGGTCGTTTTTTGCTGCCACTCCAGCTAACAACGTGTTAGCGTGATTATTAGTGCAAAACTAAATGAAACGAAATTCAAGTTTAGTTCCGAAACATTATGATTGTAATCGGGTGTAATTTGTTTAAGCAGTAAATTATGTTTAACTACTTTCCTATTTCTATTGTAGATATGAGTGTCAAGTTTCAGAAACAGTAGAATGAGCACCTTTTCGTGAATTATTGGAAAAAGTATGTGATTTATATTATATCCACACATAATCAGCCGTGAGGAAACTGACATGTCCTAGAACCAAAAATTCGAAGACATGTTGTGACATCTACCAACCCGCACTGGGCTCGCGTGATGGATTACGGCCCACCCCCTTTCACCGAGAGGAGGACTGTGTCCCAGCAGTGGAAACATTTTGCTGATTATCAAGACATACCTAATTTTTTCCAATGATGTGATATCGTAAATTGAAATAATTCATAAAATAAGTAATTTTAACAACATCACCAAAAACTTTAAACGGCCATTTATTTATTGGATGTATGACACGAACTTTATTATAGTCGTAAAAAATTATGTAGTTACTATAAAAAAAAATAACAGCCTTTGTGGACCAGCCTTAATTTAGGACAATTCATATTTTTACAACATTCAAAGAGACCATAAATAATGATGAGCACTCAGCCTGAAAACAAAGTAGGTTTATGTTAAAAAAAATATAAATAACACGATTTGTAAGATTATGATGGTAAACATGGCTGACTGCCAAATAGGTGACCGCTTCGTTCAGTCGGCTGATACGACTGGCTAAAATTAACTTCTTGTTAATGTCTTTAACAATCCATTCAGGAAATGAGATAAGTACATCGAAAATAGAATTAGGACACATCATTGTTGATATTGTGAGTTTACTGGGGACACAGTGGATGGAAAAATTCTGGTTGTATAATGACTAGGTTTTGCCCTGTAAGACACACAATATTATACTAAAATAACAGCCACATTTTTATAAAACTCCATAGCCCCCCGGCCCACCGCGTCGCATCGCATTGCCCGACCGCACCATTGCTTCGTTGTCGCTTAGCGTTCTTCCTGTTTTTTTTTAATTTTGAACCTAATGGTCGTAGTGTGATGTTAAAATGCGACTGTTAGTTCCAGAGATTGGCGCGTTCAAAGAAACAAATTCTTCAGCTTAATTATATTAGTATAGACAAAACCAGTTATATTTAGTACCTAGCCGTTAATTTGTTTACAATATTTAAAATGAATGCAATCAATGCAGTAACTTGACAGGATGGGTGGTAATTCCCCAGTTGTATTGTACCTAACATTATCATTCTTTGTCAGTTATTTTAATTAGTCACTTAATGGCAAGATACCTAGCAGACAGGCTTCTTTTCCCTAGTGGCACATGCTTAGGTAAAACGAAAAGGATTTTGTAGAAATTTGCAAACCAAACAGTTCAGGTTTTTGGGTTTCATAGCAAAACATCTTATACTTAATTTTACTATGTCATCACACAATTTTTTTGTAACCTATTAATGGTGATCATAAACATAACAATCATCCTATAATGTTCCCACTGCTGGGACACAATCTTCCTCACTTTATGAGAGGGAATGGGCCACAAACAGTCATAACATTGCAACCAATGCTTGAGTTATGACCATTAAAATAGGAAACAAATATGCTATTGGCAATTAGCGAGCACTGGCCTTGTACAAAGGTGCCATATGTCAGTGATGTCATGAAATAAATACTGTGCTTTACTAACTCGTGATACTGATGTTTTAAAAATTCAGAAATAGGTACATACATATGGTTGAAATTACAGAATGCCACCTGCTACATTACATACTCCATAAGACGTGTTGTTTAATGTTGACTGCCAGACAAAAGACACAATAGAAAATCTATTGTTTGTGGTCACCGGTGACCGCGGTGCCAGTCAATGCCTTAAAAAATTATAATAAAGGAATAATATAATTCAGAAATATTCACCAGCTTTTGATGTTAGCTTTTCTGTGACTGTGGCCTGTGACATTGATTGCAATGTTTTTACTTTATCAATATTTATTTATAGGTATGACATAACTATATAATATGTATATAGCTGATACCCGCGATTCGTCCGCGTGGAATTAAACTTTTTTTTTTAAGTAGCCTAAGTTACTCCTTATTACATCAGCTATCTGCTAGTGAAAGTTCCGTCAAAATCGGTTCAGCCGTTTCAGAGATTAGCTGGAACAGACAGACAAAAATGTTGGTATAATTATAATGTACTGTGTATACATCCATATGCATTTAGTAAAAAGCGGTTATTTTAATATTACAAACAGACACTCCAATTTTTATTTGTTTGTATAGTTAATTATGTTAATTTGTAATCACGATAAATGGATTATAAAGCAAAAATTTTAATATTTTTTGCATTATGTATTTCAAAATGCAGCATGTTAAAACATTCTATTTTATTTTAATATTAGATTGTAATTTATTTCTGCTATAAGTTTATAAAATTGAATTGGTTTGAGTGATTCAAATACTTGAATCAAACATTTTGTAAACTTGAGAACTTGTCATTTTATTTAAGTCAAATTAATATGACTGATGATTATGGAATGTTAGTAGCTTATTAAGTATCACATGATTACGTGCCACAGTATTTTTTTTACTGTGGGAAAATTCTTATGAAGGAAACATTATTAATATTACATTAGGTCAAGAACAAATGAGAAGAAAATGTGAGTGGCCATCAGATAAACAGTGTCAATGACGGAAATTAAAATTGTTTACATAGAGTTAAAAATAAGTTGTGAATGAGGAAACTTTATTTATACAAGTTTTTGGTAGTATTTTAAGGTCACTTTTATTTAAGTTATATGATGTATATGGAATTGGATCTTCAGAAAGTAACACAATACAGTGAGACCATTTTGATGAGAATTCAAATGTTCAAAAATAGTTTCTTATCCTAAGTTTAAAATAAGAAAATAACACCTTTCCATCAAGTTTGTGGTGCAGAACTAAGTGGAATGTGTTGCACGAAATGTCTAATGGGTACGTAAATACCTCTCACTGCGATTTCTCAATTTATATCAAACTTTTCAGTGGGAAATAGAGCATGAAGCATGTTCAATTCAGCGTTTGTTACGTTCAAACATGTTTTTACGTACACTTGTCGCTATATGTACGTAAGACAGGTTCTAAGGTGTGTACTCATGGCTCTGCAGTGCCGTGAAGAAAGGAATCTTATCAAAATCTTTGCAATCTACTATAATCTTCCGTTATCTCGCCCGGGCGCTCGGCTGTCGCATATCACGAGTACAGCTTTCGTGGCATTATAAAACCGTCACTTAAGACTTAAACTAGTCATGTAACAAGTTCATGAAGTAATGCGACTTACCTTTAAGTCCACAACAACTAAATAAACAGCAAACCGTAATCCAATATTTTATTATCCAGTGATCCTGTTAAAGCGAGGGCACAACAAACATTCTTTTCCGAACAACACTTACAATTTAGTCACTAATAAACACACAATACCACACAAAATGTTAATAGAATAAATAATATTCACAATAAAAACACCGAATTATGAGAAACTTGATTAATTTCAACACTAAAATTCGGCAACGGTCGTTAGCATCCCGTTCAAGTTGAAACATCGGCCATCACTGAAAATGTTGCCACATTATGAAAGTCACGTTATTCCCACTTCTTGACTCACGTGTATTTTCGTTGCCACTATAAAATATTAAATGCCCCTGGCAAAAAATACGGAATCGGAAAAAAGCTAAATAATTTCGTCAGTCGAAAATATGTATTTAAACCTGACGAAGATAAAAGCAACTGGTTAAAATGTTAATGCGCCATTTTATTCAACTAGATATTTTAATTTATATCTACTTACCATTTTCTAATTTTGGAATATGAGTTCTCGGTATTATAAAAGAAAAAAAAAAACATAACATCACGCCGATATTCCCCGATTGGTTAGGCAGAGATATTCTTCTTAGTATACCTACATTTCACCAGTTTAGTTTAAGTCTTAGCCTACTCCGAGAAGCCAGTGAGCTTAGGTGAAAATTCTTAATAACACTTCCCGATCCGGAAATTGAATCCAGGAGTTCATGCTGAGCAGCGTTTGTAATCACTGCACTAGACCAACGAGGTTGTTAAAAAAACTATGTGTAGGTATGTACAGACGCCAGCACATCAACCTACCCGAAACTGTCAAATTTTCCCATTCAACTTTAAACTTTATGCTTTAGCGATAAAGTTGAAAATCTATCAAAGAAATTTAACAGATTGTAGTAGCTTGATGTGCTGGCGTCTGTACTTTATCAGTCTCACTCACTACGTCCTAAAAAAAAACTATAATAACGGTAACGTCTATAAAAAATGGTTAAACGCACCAATGAGCAGTCACAAATACAATAATTTTAAATTTTCATTAGTGTTTAGTATGATAAAATGTTTAAAACAAAATTATTTATTGAAACATAACCAAATATGATAAATACCTCGTTTAAAATTTGCATAAAATGGGGTAACTTTTACAGAGCTGGTAACATTGCCTTTGATTAATCAAATTCTATGTTTGGATACACGTATCAAAGTTGAAGCGTTGAATTTTATGTCAAATGATGAATAAAATACTACTCTATCCAAATGAAACAAGAATTAAATTAAATGAAATCAACTTATGGTTTTGATGTAATAATTATAATCACTGACCTGTGTTATACAAGTACTTATATTTTAATAGAGGTCAGTGATTATGGTGGAGTAAGTAACAAAGATCGCGTGGTCGAGAGACGATTTAGTTTTTTATCGATATCTTCAATGTTTTCTTTCCGCTAGGTATACCTACGGACAATAAATATAATTTTAGGTAGGTAAGTATAAAATTGTACCCCGTGACACAGAACACTATTACCCATGCCAACCCACACTCCCATGGTAAAAATGCGTGCACACTTGCACAGGTACCTTACTTACCTGCCTAATTTCATACACTTCACTGACCTTAATTAAATTAAATCTTGTCTCTTCCTTCTTTCTTTCGAAATTAGATTCAGGAGCTGAAGCTAGCTATTGTTTTGCCATGCCGATCTCACAAGAATATCATCATCTGCCTAGCCTTTTCCGGGGTCGGCTTCCAGTCTAACCGGATGCAGCTGAATACCAGTATTTTACATGGAGCGACTGCCTATCTGACCTCCACAACCCAGTTACTGGGTAATACGATACCAGTTGGTAAGACTGTTTGTCAACTTTCGGGCTTCTGACTACCCGTAACGATTGTCAAAAATCCACGAATGACAGCCGGGACCAAAGGCTTAACGTGCTCATAAACGTGCTTTCCGAGGCATGGAGGGATCTTGGTATATAAAGATGGTCACCCATCCACAGACCAACCACGGCAAGCGTAGCTTAACCTGATCGATCGACCTGTGCGGCTGTTATTATTTAGCCACGGGCCCCTCCTAGATTAAAATAAAACAAACAGCTATAGAATATTGAATTTAATTTTAACAATTCCTTCATAACTAAATAAATCGCAACAACGTTATGGTACATTACAATAGTTGGATTGCTCGACACAAAACTTGGACAGAGTACCAGTACCGATCAACACTTAACAAAACAGAGAAAACGATTTTAAAGGACATTTAGTTACTTCAAAACACGAAAAAATAAAACTTAAGGCGCCTTCACCGTTTTGAACTTCAAGTGCATTTTTTTTTTTTCGTCATTGTCTACTGAGGCAATGTCGAGTATTCTGGCAGCGTCATGTGTCATTTCTTCGTAACTAAATGTCACTTGAATCGTATACAGACAGACGAACATACGACAATTTGTTTCTTAAAAGTTACATCGATTAAATAGATGAGAGTATAAAAAGGCAGCAACGACCATAAAGCGGATATATTATGTACCTAATTATTACAGGCACGAGTTTGTTTATCCTAACACTGAGTAAAAGAGATAAATGTATTATAAGATATTATAGAGCTACCCCGAATTGTAATACATTGCATTTTAACAAGTGATATATAAACTGGTAATTGGTGATAATATTTTAACTTTTTTTTTAATTATTTCATCTTGATTATCAGACTCTCGAACTTTGACATTACTTAGTAGAAAACAGATGAAGCGTTGGCACTTCAATAAACTCCGTGTTAAAATCACAATATGTTTAAGGCCCGAAAATCAATTCACTAACTACATAGTTTTGCACTTAATGAATATAAAACAGAATTATAAATATGTTTTGCGCTAAATGTATTTAGTGATTTGTGGTGTAAGTTACCCAATAAATTGTATTGACTGCTACTAAATTAATTATAAATATATTACCACCATTTAGCGTCACTATTATATAAGACACAAACGCAACATGATTTTAGTAGACATTGCACTGCAAACCGATATCAACTGGGATAACAATCTAAAGGACATGTAAATACCTAAGTACTATCAAAAGTTTACTTCTAAAAATTTCTCACTGAACTTTTGAATGAGCTATAATATATTAGATATTTAATTTATATCGGTTTTATAAGGCGTGTTTACAGGGTTTTGAATAATGAGACTGGTATGTCTACAAGAATACTTCAAAGATGGTTTAGTACAGAACTTTTTTCAAGGACTGGAGTTGAAATTGTTCCCATACAAAAGTAGATTTAAATCCATGTAAACACGCCTTAACACAACTTACCCAAATTGAATTCTCACAATGAAAACACTATCAATAAACAGTAAAAAGATCTGAAAAAATAACTACATTACGTCACCTCATAAAATTACAATACTTTAAAATTACACAAATTAAATGATCACCTCATTAAAAAAAATATAAAAGTTTTATTTACAACCTCTTTTAAAATCAAAATGTACAAGTATAGACAAAGTTCTTTGAACTATGGTTTGATAGATATGTAAGATCTTTGAATATGGAACGTCTTATTGAATATCGAGCGAAATAAAATGGAAGACGCAACGGCTGGTCGAAATAGTTTTTAGTCAAAGAACAATATCTATAGTTTTACATTTAATACAGTCTGCGCTTTTGGCACCAAAATAATATTGAACGATTACATTACAAATATATGTAGTTTATAATACGATAATGTACACCAAAAGCCTCTTAGTGCTTGTGAGATATATAAATATACATAAGCAGCCCTATCGGTTCAATAACCTTACCAATTCCGTTATATCCTTGCTAGGATTCCCTGTGATGTGATCACAAACAACACCCACATTTCGTACAAGTTCTGATCATCATTAGATATGGGTATGGGTACTTCTTTCTTTTCCAATACATGGACTAGGGGTAACAAATATATAAAAGTATGGCTGTGCCTTACCAAGGGGTATCGTGCTACCCATTAGTAACTGGGTTGTAGAGGTCAGATAGGGTAGTTTCTCCATGTAAAGTACTGGTATTCACTTTCAGCTTCACTTGGTTAGACTGGAAGCCGACCCCAACATAGTTGGGAAAAGGCTAGGCAGAATGAATGGCTGTCACATAGTCTGTGTAAACTTATCCATCGTCAGCGTTACTGCATACTAAGCTTTATAACTGACGATATGGCGGAGTTTAAATGGGTTGTCAAAATACATTTTTGCAAAAGATGCTCCGTTTTTCGGGATTGTTAAGTTTTTTCTATTGTTTTTTAAAAACTTCCATTTCACCTTATTTTTATAAAATTTAGCATTACATTGCGCGTAGGGCTCTACAGACCTTAAACTCATGGCACCATTAAAAAAAAATTTAACTGTTTTTAACTGACTCCCTTTCCTTAGCACTATGGTAATATGCCTCTATTGCGAATAAAAACAGGAATTAAATTTTAATATTAACCATTCATTTCATACTGAGGTAATATTTCAGAATTTTATCATTACATTAACATTCGACATTTTGCAATTCTTACTTATTCAAAGGGAATTTATTTTATAATGGATTGGGGTCTTCACAATAATATTTATATATAGTTAATTTATACTAAAATATACATAATATATGGGCAATTTACTTGTGATTATTACACGCTTTAAATATGTATACTATAGACATTATTTTGAATGAATGAAATAATTAAATATAGCCAGATTCATAGGATATTCTTTACAAGTTAAAACACACGATTGTTCACTCCAGTGTAAGAACATTTTCAGGATTTTTTTCTGTTATTCTCTATTTTTGCCAGTGGCTTCGCCCGCCGTGTATGCCGGAATTTATCCCAGGGGAACGTACTTACTAACGGAATAAAAAGTATTGTATGACACATACAATACTTTTTATTCCGGTAGTAATCCAGGTTACAAAACTATCCATGTGCCAAATTTTATCCAAATCTGTTCAGGCGTTTTTGCGTGGTTGAGTAACAAACATAAAAAGTTTCATATTTATAATATTATTAGGATAGTATGATGTACCTATATAATATGAATATGAATATTAAAATTCAACTATGAACTTAGCTATATTTAAAAAACTCTATGAAAAACTACGTTTACAAAACTTAGTCTGGACTAAGTAACAATTTAAGTAAAAAGCAGCCGATTTTCCTTAATTCCGAACAACACTGCACGCGGCAGTGTTGCCGCGTCACTACTGGTCGCCGTACATTTTCTATAGGTTTACATGAGATTAAATTCCGAGCAGTAATGTGACGCAGCAATGTCGCGCAGCATTACTGCCCTGCTCGGAATGCAATCTCTTAAAAACCTATAGAGAATGTATGGGAACCAGTAGTGCAGCGACAGTACTGCTGCGTGCTGCCGAGTTCGGAATCATACCTTTACAATTTCTAAACACGCTACAATGTGTACCCACCTTTACAATAATATATGCATTAAGTATATAAGATCACTTTTCATTTTTATGGAATAAAATAGAAATCAAGATTGCATAAATAAAATATTGAATTAATTGGCTGTGTTCAATTCCAATAAGGAGAACTGGTATATAAACAAAATGTGTAGATTATATATAAATAAAAATCAATTGCCGTATAAATGAAAGATCTTCAATTGAGAACGGCTCGACCAATTTGGCAGATTGTTTTTTTTTTTTGTTGTGTTTGTAATTGTCAGGACAAGGTTTGTATGAAAGGTTTTTTGTTGGAAAATCCAGCACGAACAGCTAGTTTAAAATAATAAAGCGCTTTATGTATAATTTTATATCGTTATAAATGCTGTTTTAAGTACTTAAAAACTTCATCATAGTGAGGCAATATTACTTTCTCATTTGTGATTGTGGCTAAATGATATCTGTAGTTTTCATACTTTATTTTAGTCTCTATCTTACCTTACATTATCCTCCTGTCTCATATAACAGTGGCAACGACGACGACCCGATTTCCACCTGTTCCTAGTTCTTCTTTCATATTTTGCACGGATTATAAATGTTTGGCCAAGTTCTAACTTGGCACGTCTTATGGCAAACCAAGCTTTAACCTTTTGAACGCCAGAGTATAAACGTATCGCCGTACCCCTGACGCCAGGCCACTTTTTCTGTCAAATGAACACCTACTTTTAAAACAACAAATTTCTCGATATTGGTGGTTTATTTATAGTAATGATTAAATTGTTTATTTCATAATATGGTGCGAGTGGTGCGACGTGTATATTGTCATATATTTGTGACGTTGGCGTTCAGGGTAAGATTTCGTTTGTCACATAAATGTGACAATGGCGTTCAAAAGGTTAACAAGGTCTCAAGAGGGTCTATTTTGGCTGGTCATCTCCCATAATGTTCCTTCGATCTAAATCCACTAACTACTTGGTACAATATGCAACGTTTTCATTTAATGGTCATTTTCTACAATGTACAGAACACCGTTAGACCTTAGTCAATACTTGTTACATACAAATACCTTCAGTTTAGCACCCTTATTGCATAACACACACTCAATCACAATTCATCCATTGCTGCATAAGTTTAAAAAATTCGTCAGCTCAACAACGTAAAAAACGCAATGAAAGTGGCTGAACTGTCAAAAAAGGAATTGCGATCAATTGTCATTTAATGTGTGTTACGCAATTATCCCACTGTATAGGACAAACCCGCGTGATAAAATCTAAACAAGAAGTCTACATTAGCTGGTATTCTTCTACAATGTTATTCCGACCTTAGCCTTTACTTGGTACATATTATCATATACAGGACGTGTACAGAACACGTTCTTTTTCGACCTCAGTCCTTACTTGGTATATACATATACAGGTGTGTACAGACCATTTTTCATTCGACCTCATTCCTAACTTGGTACATTTACAGGGGTCTACAATCATATCCTTTTTTGGACAGAAGTCCTTACTTGGTGCATACATATACAGGGTGTGGCAATCTTTCGTTTGACCTTACTTGGTACATATACAAGGGATATTTTTCTTCGGACCTATTTCCTTACTAGGTACATGTCCAGGGTCCGGCAGCTAGGATCGCTGGTCGCCGCAGCACGCTGTACAGTCGAGGCAGCCCTGCGGGGGACCGCCTCGCGACCGCTATCTTTTGCCGCGACAACCGCCTGATATCTGCTCCTAGAAAAAATACGTATCATGTACGCGTTAGCATTTTACCGATAATAAAAGGGATTTACCGTTTTTATTCGAACTTCAAATAAACTCAAACCTAAACCTAACTAAACTAGATTCATATTGGATGGGTTTGAAGAAATATGGACTGTATTACAAACTTAAACCGATTATGACCTAAGGAACTTAGTTGCCGAGCAACTTTTTCGTCTCTGTCGCTGTTTCCTTGGCGAGATTTGGAAGATGCGGACACGGGAGCGACAGCAACGTTACTTTTTTGTTAAATTTTCGGTTGAACGGCAACTGGCTAGCCGGTCACGACGGCGAAAGTTGCGTCTACATCCGTGGACAAAAATGTCTCCCAGCTGTCGCGTCACTACATGCGCGCACTTTCATACAAACCCGTAGACTTGATGTGAGAGACAATAAATTAGTTGCGATTAGTTGCTCGTAGGCACTCCCTAACAGTTTAAGAAATACAACGGAAGTGCACTAAATGCGCTAATATTCGAAATTGTTTCATATTTTTAGTGATTATAATATTTAAGCTAGAGAGAAAAAGTGGCAACAAACTTCCAAATCACACGTTTCAAGTTATTTTGCGGTTAAATGATTTTAATTTTCGGCAGTGGGGTTCTGTAGTTTCTGCCTAGCCCATGGGAAGAAGGTGTGAGTTTATGTATGTATGTGATTTAAATTTTTAATAGTAAACTTTGGTGCGTAAAAATGTTTGGTCTGAAAGAAAAGCGACCCAGTGACTGTTGATCTTTTTTTCGTGTGTGGTACTCTTCCTTGTTGTTTATTTTTTTAAATTTATTTTCAGCACTGTAGGTGGTCACGTTAATTGGCATCAGTGGCATTTTTTAGGTCATCCAAGGTGCAGGTGAATCGGATCTTAGGACACTCTAGCAAGTGGGGCATAGTACACTGGCTGTTAAGAACAAGTGTTACAAAAGGACTTTAAAAAAATGTTATTGTTACCTGCAAAATTCGCATGGTTTCTAAAAGCTCCTGTTTGTCAGCTAATAAACTGGCCGCTTCTTGTTGGGCTGCGTGTACGCACTGTCTTAACACTGACGCTTCTTCAACTTTCCTGTAATATTATATCGTTAAGCTTATTAAAACCCAACAAAATGGTCAAACTTTCTTTCTAACTTGGCTTGCAGAAACAACTGAAAATAACTTGGTTTGAGAAATTTTTAGATTTCAATGAACATGCATGATACCAATTTTTTTTATAAGAACCAATATTAGATTCATTTTGTTAGTTTGCCAGACTAGAACGATTCACTATTTCAGGACGTGATGAACTCATCAAATAGTAGGCCATACGAACCGAAAGCAAGTCAGGCAAACGAAATGTACTTTGTGTAAAAAAATCCTCTGTTTTTAAAACGCATCTGCAAATAATCTAAATTAAATCCCAATCCTTACAAGAGCAATAAAAATCATTTACTCACGCTCTCAACTCCCGATTATCCTCAGATATTCTTGCGAGTGTGACCAGCCTTTTCCTCAACTCCTCATTTTCTCTATTCAGCCTATCAATCTTGTCTCTGGCCTCATCTAACTCGGGCTGTGGCTGTGGCGTGGCCGGGGAGGCCACTGTGGAGGGGGTGGAAATAGGGGGGCCAAGTCGGACCACCCCGGCTAAGTCGCGCGTCATGCGAAGGGTCGTCAGGTCTATGTCTAGGGGTTGTGGCGGGGGGGAGGAGATTGAGCGATTCGGACGGTCTTCTATTAAGTGGAGTTTTACGTTTTCTATTAATATCTGAAAGTAATCATGTGATAGTTAAGAGTAGGAATGATGGCTGTTATATTTAGCTGTGACCTCTGACGTGTTTCGGCCTTATTCTCAGAGTAGTCAGATGGGAAACGCTAAGCTCATATAGTTTTTAAAACACGACTGACGTGTTTGTACAAACCTACTAACAAAAAAAAAAAACTTATCATTTAATAAATGACTTTGGAAGTGTTACGACGAAACAGTCAATCTATTCTGTAAAAATATTACTGTGAAAACTTAAGTGAAGTGAGCTTGAAGTGAAATGTCATCCTGCCTGACGCTAGGAATCTAGGGATAGTCAGCTCACCTCAAACTCACTTCACCTAAGTTTTTGTGGTGATATTTTTACAGTATAGCACTATTGTTATGGTAGTCGGCTTCTGCGATATGTTGTGCAGTTTATTTTTACAAGTGCTCTACACAATCAAGCTTAGTGAGTTTGCGCTAAGTTTTACAGCCTGTCTTTTCAAAAACGGGTAACTTGGGTAACCGGGCTATTCAAGTTCAAGTTATAGTATACAACAAGGTATCATAACTCGCCATTGCTCTTATATTGTCAAGACTTGAATTACAAAAATATATTTGGGAAAAGTTCGTTTTATTAAATATTTATATTGTCTCTTACTTCAAGCGGCATAGGCGGCACGACCACTTCATCTTCAATCAGCTCAGCAAGCGCTAACGCGGTGCTCATGTTGAGAGCTATGCTCAGATCATGGATTCGAGCCTCCAGTAATTCTTCAAATGGAGCTAGACCCTGGGGAATATAAAGACGATTATTATGGACATACGTGTAATATTTTACAGCGCGGCATGTCACTTTTATGCGCATTGACATAAGGTTTAAATTGTATAAACTGACGCGCACTTGTGAAAGTAATTACTAAAAGGACATTACTATTTATAATTATTGGCAGTTACAACGCTTTTGGAGTGTAACAGGTGGAAAAGCACATGCATTGGTGCAGACAAACTTTTAAACAGTCGGAAAAGTGTATTGTTTCCGTATCACCGTTTCTATACTGATAGAATACCACTATTTTACATGGAGCAACTGCCTATCTGACTTCCACAACACAGTTACTGGGTAATGCGATCCCCTTTGGTATAACTGATTGTCAGACTTTCAGGTTTTTGGCCACCCATAACGACTGTCAAAGATCCACGAATGACACCCGAAACCAAAGGCTTAATTAACGTGCTGTCCGAGGCACGTAGGGGTCTCGGTATGTAGAGATGGTCACCCATCCACAGGCCAACCGCAGCAAACGTAGCATAACCTGATTGATCGACCCATGCGGTTGTTATTACTTATCCAGAAGCCCCTTAAAAGTGTATGGAATTATGGTAATTTATAGAGTGAAGTGTTCTCATGACGCAGCAAGAAAACGTATTGCGGTGCCAAGTACATATCCAGTTTGATCTTTGTCATTGCATACTCATGTATTAAAATCGTCCCTATTCAAGTGAAAACATACCTTTGTCTCAGGTTCTCTCGGCATCTGAGTCCTGACAAGACGGGCTGCGACGAGAGGGTCATCTCTTGGTTCCAGCTCGTCACTCTCTGTGACCGCTGGCTCCGACCACGCGCGCGCCCGCATCGAGAACTTGTTCTGTGTTCAGAGGGACTCGTTACGGGAGGAAGGGAGGGTGACGACAAAAGGTTTTGGGGGTAAATGCCGATACTGTTGAACGTTTGTTTTTAACTTGGGAACTTTGCAAATAAAGAGCTTAAGATTTTTTTGTCAGCCTTTACAAAACCGCAAGGCCCGGAAGGCCCCAGACTGTCATTTGTTTTTTTTGCTATTTTTTTCATGGTCACATTATTGGTCTGAAGATGTATCTAGTACAGTCAGATACAAGGACTGCCTATGAATGTTTGAAAGCGAAGCTCTGCAGATATTTTCGCTTGATTGATGGTATAAATTCTACATGAACTGGCGTTCAAAAGTATCAGCAGACAATCAGACATATTAGAATCATCACAAATAAGCGGATACCACGTCACAAACACGTTTACAACACTATGTGTGGATGGAGATGAAAGGGTTGTGCAGGACATGCAACATTTAGAAAACACTCACTAAGTACTGCACCACTTAGTAAGTAAAAAAAGTAGTTATCTAAACGTTTACGAGTACCTGAAAAGGGTGAGGAACAAATTAACACAGTTTTAACCTAATACTTTCAGTATTTAAAACCAGCTTTGTTTGGAAGTGGTGCAGTACTGTTTTAGAACGTATACGTGTAGTATATGTAACATGCAGAAGCGTAGAAGAGATTGTATATTATAGTATATCTTTGTTTTGGAGTACATGTTTAACATTTAAAAATATTAATATGGTATATACCAAAGAACGAAATATATAAAAAATATTTTGCTTACAATGTGTTTTTTACTGTTTTCTTCTTTGATGGGTTTATATAACTTTAAAAAATATGATTTATAAAAACACGGAATTATAACCATGCATATAATAATATGGATAATTTTGAATAACGGTAGCCGTCTCCTCAACCGATGGTAGACCAAGTTTAGGATAACATAAAATGGAGGAACAATATAGGCTGCGAAATGCATCCTACCTGAGCCCTCAGATGGCGCTGGCGAAGCTAAAATGGCGGACATGTAACAGATAGCAATGAAGCATTTGTAAAGATGTTTCTGGTCGAACGATATTTGTAAGAAAAAGATTGCTTGTCTTTGGATTGAAAAATGTGTGAAAAAAGGGAATTTAAAATTATAACTTTTAAAGTTATCCTTTGAATTTAAAATTCATTAATTCACGATTATTATTATAAATTATTTTGTAAATATTAAGCCTTATTATTAAGCCTTAAAAAAAACAGTTTATAATTCAGTTTTATGTTTAAATACCATTTTAACCAAAGACAAGCACAATAACACAAAACAAGGGACAGAAACATCTTTCTTCTCACTCACTCATACACAGACAAACCCCCTTGGCTACGACACATAACCTCTACATCTATGGGCACTCAACATAATGATACCACTACATCGTGTCAAATTATCTATAGATCATGATCTATAGATCGCATGTTAAATACCTTGAGACGGTTCTTTCGGTTCACGATAGCCGAGCGGGCGGGAATTGCCATAGAGGAAAAAAACACACATAGACACATATAGTTAGAGATAAAATGGATGCATTCCAGTTTGAGGACGGGTTTTGAAGGGAGCGATGGTCGGGCGACTGTTGGGCAACTATCACATTGGTTTAATTGACTTTTGATATAAGAGATCGATGGCTGTAATTTTTATACTTGGAATAATTGCCAGCCTGGAAAGAAATTAAGCTATATAAGCGATAAAAGTGAAGGTTCAGTTAAATTATTACCGCCGTAATTAGCCAAAATACGTAGGTATAACAACTTTACAATAATTTTACATAATTGAATGTCAGAATTGATGCAACAAAACAGTCGCTCTACTATCGCTCGCTCCTAAACTCGAAGCCTTATCAACATAGTTCAGTATTACAGCGATACACCGTACTGGGTACGAAATACAATGATTGTGATGATACGGTCATGCACATCTGATGAGGCAGCGTCATTGGAAACCACAATATTATGTAGAAGTCATCACATACGCTTACCCGCCTAACAGCCAATTGTTTAGAAACTTGTAAAAAGTTCAATGATCCCTCTCACGCAGTTGATATGAAGATGAAATCTTTTTAAAACGGTTACCAAGTATTTCAGAGTGGAAGTTTTTAAGTTATTTCATGAAGCTGGGACAACGCACCTGTGATGCCTCTGCTATTGCAGCGGGGTGATTCAGGTGATTGCGTAACACATTAACAGTAGCAATGGCTTTTTGGTAATTTTACAACATTCATTGGGTGTTTGCATTGCTGAGCAGACAGATCAGAGCGATATCCTTCAAAATCATTCAGATTATGATTGAATTGGGGTGCTGATGTTCATTGGAGGACCTCTTAGGTGTCGCCTGCTTTTTTGTCATCCAAAAAAATCGTCATAATAGGTACTTTCGTATTTTATGGATTCATAAATATCAAATTAGACCTACTTATTTGATTTAATACTTGTTAAATTACCATTTAAAAAAGTATTGATTGAGTTTTTACACAAATTCCTTAGTACTTGATTTGACACACGACGGGTTTAAGCAAATCTGTGAATTTTGCCATTTTGTTTTTAATTTATTTTCAAGGCATGAAAGTACTCGTTTGTGACTAACTTTAAATTGTGGTTAGTATTTATAAATAAAAAGCAATGACACTGCCTGTGCCTATAGACTATCATTAGATGTAAGGTCAGAAATTAAAAGATAATGCGGCCTCTTAAATATCGACACATGCTTTTAAATATCATTATAAGTAACTCCCGCCTCAAGTTACTAAAATATTGTGTTCAGTGAGTCTTGTTTTGATGTTTTGAAGTCTTTAAATTATTTAATGATTGGTATGTTTATAAATGATTAATTATAGAAAATCTTCTTAAAAGGTATATAAAAGGATGTTGAATATTGTGAATATTGTGTTTGTTTAATATTTTCTTTAATAGTAAGAAAAATCAATACTGTCAAACATAGGTGTGGAAAAAATGTAAAACCAAGTGAATGTGTATGATTTTTAGAAAATATAAAATGTACCAAAAATTACCAATTAGCTTGTGATACAGTATAATTCTCTAATACAAAAATCAAATGTATTTTGAAAGTAGGATTTTGTGGACATTTTTAGTACAATTTGTTGGTTATGCACATAGAGTTTTTGTTTGAAACTGTCTAGAGTTGACTGTTGCTATTATTAACAAGATTTTTTTTTTTATTTCCTGATTGCAAACAATAATTATAAGAGCCCATTTATTGATCGGTCTGTCTTAGGCCATGGGCGTTCATAGCAGATATGGTCTGGCTCTCAACAGTTTTTCAACATTTTATTTTTAGCTAATCGTAGTCTTCTTTCGTCTTCCATTATTTATCTTGTATGGGCAATTAACACATTGTTTATTGTCAATTTCACAACAGCCAACTTCAAATAGCTCCAATCAAAAACCAGCTAGCCCCCCCTCCCCCTTTTACACCCAACAGAAAACTCACCTGGAACTCATCCCACGGTATAGCGTTACACTCGTCGCTCTTCAGATCGTCGGCCGCGATTCTTAGGGAAGTCCTACCGCCGACGCTCTGATGCACAATGTGGATGTTGTTTAAACGCCAAGTGCTGGTTGATATCTTTGGGAAATGGTATTTCGTGATAAAGATTTAGGTTGTGTTTACTTATTTTACATAACCGATATTGAAAAATTTAATGGCTCCATTCATTAATATAAACCTGACATGCTATCAATCATGTTTATAACATAACATCACGTCTGTATTTCTGGGGTTATAGTGCAACCACATTTTACCAGTTATGTTTAAGTCTCGTGTAATAGAACGCCCCCTATTACATTGCCAAGATCCGAGTAAAAATCCTGATTCTATGATGAAACCAATTTTTTTTTATTAGAACATGGAGTATCCACATATCACTGCCCGAACTGGGGATCAAAACTCAGGACCCCACGCTCAGGAATCACGCTTGCGATCACTAGACCAACAGGGCAGTCTGTGAGTTCAAATAAGTCTAACTAAAGTTATTTTTTGGTCCATTGTCGAATGTATAGAGTATAGTGATGGTGAAAATAGTCCATAAGATTAAAGTGAAAGACATACGACATCTCTCCTCCTACAGGAACTGGTGACGGAGTGGTCGCTGGGTGACGAGGATCGCTCCACCACCTCGGCTGCCACTTCTACGCCACTGACTCCGCTTGATGCACGGCCATGCTCAAACTCTCTGTAGAAATGGAAGACTGGTGTGAATATCTTTTCCTCTCTGTCCTCTACCTACACCGGTCTAAGATCATCATTTGTCGCCTAAAAGTTTTATGGAATTGCATAGAGATGTTAATCTATAATTTTGTAAACATACTAATACAAAATAGGTAAGTACTTCCATGGTTGTAACAGCTCTATATTAGATCTCGATCTAGATCTCGTCATCGCGCGTTTATATGTCCGAACATGGACGATGATTGCCGAAGCGCATACTTCGAAAGCTGTACTTACCTGAATGCCATATCCGCGTCATCGGGCGACTCAGCAGCCAACCCTACCACAACATATCTATCGCTGTCAGAGCTTGCAGTGGAAGCCGCGTCGCTTCTCGCGTCGTCGCGAGTTAGCGCGCTGTCTATTGACGTCACTAAGGATGTAAAGCCGCGACGCATTGAGGAAAAGCCTGGAAGTTAATGTGTTTAATTGGTAAGTTGGGCTAATTTGGAACGTGGACGAAGAGGCCACCTAAAGTAAAATGAAGGGACGAGATCTACCTGCCGGGTGAGCGAGATTGTCGGAAAGGGTTACCGCTGCCCCGGAACATAAAGGGCTAATGGATGGGTTTTAGTCAGTAAGAGTCTGACACTCTCTTCCGCTCCACCCAGAGCGGGAGACGTCATTTGATGATTTCCCATACTTAAAAAAAGGGACGACATCTTTTTTGGATTATTGTCTTATATTATGTGGTAGAGCTTTAAAGTAATTTGGATGAACCATTAAAAAGGCCCTATGAATGTCATACTGTGAATGCTCAAAGCTGAAACAAGATGTAGAAACCGGGGGCAGGTTTCTACACCTTGTTAGAGTTAATAGATCAAATCGTAACAATATAATTTGAACTGTTGTTAAGTTTCATGTCATTCAAGTTGTTTTTGATATTTTCGTCAATTAATTAGGACACTATAATTTCATTTTTACTAAAAAGACTTGATGTGGTTCGTTAACCACATCAAGTCTTTACCACGCTATAGGCTATCATGTCTTTAGGCTATCACGTTTGATAGCCTATTAAACTACTTTATCTATTCATACCTCCAAAACTTATCCCCGGGCTAGGCGGAGGCGGTTCCTCAATGAGGATAGGCTGGTAGACGTCCACTGACGTGGTGGCTAACACGCCGCTGTCTCGGTCCATCATCGACGGCGCCATAGTAGCGTCGGAACCTACTGGGAGTCGGACACGTTATTATTGAGGGTTTTATAGGGGAGAAGAATGCAAGGTTTGTTAGTAGCCTAAGTTTGGATAAATAATCTAGAAATATTACAATTTCTTTTTAAATTCTGATTAAGACTTAATCGTGATTTCTTGGATACAATAGTGCAAGAGGTGTTCTATAGTCAAACTAGAAAAAGTTGCACAGTACAAAATTATTACCATTATTAAGGGCAAATTTTTCAATAGTCAGATAACTTTTATCTGAGGAATAAATATTGCTTGACAAGTTGTTTGTCAGTTTGAGTATAGAAAAGTCAAATTGTCATATTTATTCCTCACATAAAAAATATATCTGACTATTGAAAAATCAGGCCTAAGTGAAATTAAAATGAAACAAAAATCACCTGCGTGGATACGTCACTGGTTTTGGCAAAAGGTTGTGCAAGTGAGCGAAGAAATAAATAAAAAGTAAAATAAAGGGCAGGCAAACACGTCAACTGTTTTTGCGTAAGCATGGGTACGACAAATTATCTGGGCTTGTCACACACACAAAAAAAAAATGCCAATAATTTGCTGTTTCAAATGTGTGGTGAGTAACGAGACTTTACGCTTGTTGCATAAATAATAGTTCAATCTACAGACCCCAGCAAAATTGATGCGCTTCGCGATACGCGAGATTATGAGATCTAATATAGAGCTGTTACAACCATGAGAGTACTAACCAATTTTGTACACAATTTTGGTTACAAATTTTGAGTTTAACCACTATGCAATTCCAAAAAAACTATTCAAACTTTTCAGGGACATTTGACAAGGTGCGACCACAGTAGGTAACCCAAAAGAGAGAAGGCTTTATAACGCGCAATGATTGACGCACTACGACAAAGAGCGGAAGTATAAAACTTAGAAGATTTGCTCCTGTGGGTGGTTACTCTGTGGCGTGACGTTCGTAATAATTCGGAAACACGAAGATTACCGAAGCGCATAACTTTTCTGGTTTGCCTGTACATGTTATTAATTTTTTTTGATAATGAACTGTGTTAGTGACAAGTGCTGTTAGACCCATAAGATAGAAAATGCAAAATCAATGGTTACTTGGTGCATTATGTATCTGTAAACCCAAAAACTTACTGCAGTTTTCCTCAAGCGGCGTCGACGCGCCTAGCGTAGAGACAGTTTGGTGCTCTGCCCACCGAAAGACGTGGAAATAAATACATGAATAAATAAGATATAACATAATTTAAAGAATAAGAAGAAAACAGAATGTTTCAATATTAAAGAGAAAGAAGCGAGGGCCCAATAAACAGTGTTTGTGAATAGAATTAGGTAGCGTTTCCAATGAAGCGAAGGCGTACAGGCATCGACCAATCACTGACAATGCAATGTGAAATCCAAAACTTCGATTACAACCGAAACCCCGTTTCAGTGGAAACGCACCGTTGAGTTAACTGCAGATTTCATACATCGCCTCATGCGAACTACGCATCACATTGACGTCACGCAAAATCCTGCATCTCACAAGCAGAGTTTGCCGCGCTACTATAATATATACAACGTCATCAATCTTCGGGCTGTAGCCCACCAGACACGACACCCGTCTGGTCGGAGGATCCTCCCCTTTCTATGGAGGATGAGTGAACTTTACACTCTGTTCTTCATACCTCTTTAGACCGTTCCATTTTACAAGTTGTCATTATAATCTCATGTCAACCTCTATGTCTTGTAATTCTGGACACCCAATCACAACTGCCAACAAAATATTGAGCAGATTTACTGATTAGTCTCACTGCTTTTAGGATCAAGAGGTATTGCTTTTCATGAGATGTAGAATGCCGAATTTTTGTTGTCATTTTAAACTAAATTGTTTAGTAAAATACTATTAATCAGTCCAGATTTATTTGCCACCGGTATAATTAGAAAACCTCACTCACCCAACTTCAAGTCCTGTAAACTGGACGAGTCGAGAGGCACGCTGTCCAAGTCCCTGGAAGACTCTTGTCCGGGGCAGTTGGATGGAAGCACGAACGTTAACTCCACTGCTGGCACCACTACACCTGCTACTATAGTCCTAAGAAGGGAAGGGTTTCTTGTGTCAAGTTATGTCAGTTATTGTTACAAATAATTATAGCTGTTTTGGTAGGATTTAGTATTTTCCTATGTCAACATAAATATAACTAGTTTGCTAGCGGTCAAAAGCAAGTGAAAATAAATAATATACTCTCCCTTTTATCGAAAAAGGAAGGCCTTTTTCACAAAACTTTTAAGAAAACTTTTGTCGAGGAAGAACAAATTTTTTGCAGGTACTGATAAAATTTTAAACTGGATTTTTAATGTCATATTAAGACAAATCTTTAATTAAGAAAGCAATGTGTGTACTTATTTGTAGAAGACTATTTGAGAGGTGACCATGTTGAGCGTTTTAAAATATCATTGTGTTTTATTTCATTTTCCCAAAAATACTTGATAACTTTTGTTCTAGATATAAAAGTCGAAGGCCATGTTGAATATGTCTTGCTTGGGGCCATGTCAGTCATTTCTAACAGAAAAGAACACTGTAGACGTGCCGGACGGCACACAACGGTCTTTTGAATTTGATACTACCTGAACAGGTAGTGAGTCTGTCAGGCACCGGTGACTGACATGGCAGTTAACGTGTTAATAATCGTTGTTCTGATATTATTAAATCTAGACAGTTTTTTAATTAAATCTGGAAGTTTTATCTCTGTTTTGATGTAGACATGTTTGTGACAAGACAGACATAGCACATTTTATAATTAGATTCAAATAGGAGTTTAGACTTAAAAAAAGCCAGCTGCCAATACTAATGCTTCGTATAACTTACCCTTCTTCAGCATCCGGCTGCCTCTCAGCATCATGTGCTAGCCAGGCTGTCATCTCCGAGATCCTCTCCAGTTGCCTCATGAGGAACAGCATTTGGTAGTGGTTCAGCTGAAGACCGGCCAGCCCACAGGTGCGGGCCACAATCCAGATGCGGGAGAAGTTGTCATCGAAACATAGCTGTGGACAAATAAGGATGTTTATGTTTTTTTTCTTCACGGAACTCTGATACGCCACTCTCATTAAATCTTCTTTTTTTTCACCCAGAGAAAATTTTGAATCAGAAACATTTGAAATTAGATGGGGTGTCTACTTCAATACCTCATATTTAATAACCGATAGGATAGGATGACGATAACAATTTATTTTGGCTGCTGAAATTGGCCTTTATAGGCACATCTGTTGAATGAAAATCTAAACTTTGATCTGGCAGTTTGAGTAAATTACGCGGCCTACCCAAATGTCCTTTCTTTGGTATTGTTCGTCGAATCGTTGAGCTTCTCAACTTCTGAGTTGAGCTGCACGATTTTGACAAATGCTTGCACTGACTGGACTGGTCCGCTCAATCTGTGTGGTTCTTTCCTCAAAAGACCATTTCAGACACCAATCTACATGGTCTTCACATGATCTGACCAAGATTATGTCTGGACTTTAAAAGAGACTGTGACCTCTGAGTTTGTTTCGGCCTTTCTTCTCAGAATAGTCAGATAGGAAACGCCGAACTCATCTAGTTTAAAAAAAATATGATTGACGTGTAAAAGTGTTTGTACAAACCTACTTACAGAAAATAAATCATTTATCATTTATCATAAACAGCTATAATAGCTACTCACCCAAGCTGTAAGAGGCGTAGCATCCAACAAAGGTGCAGGTTTGTTATTAGTTGCTCTGGCGCCACAAAAGTCGGCCCACAGTGGTTCAACTCTCGCACACCATACCGCTCTGTTTTCGCGCCATAACAGTTCGGGACTGATTGCAGTTCCACGATCTATGTCATCCAAATCTGAGGATGAAATAATATGACAGTTACAAATATGGTTACTGGTGTAAATAGGTGTTGTTATAAAATAGGATGTCGGAAATGTATGTCCTTAATCATTACAATCCCACCTATTGAGAATAACAACTTGAACCGAAATTCTAAATCAGTTTCATTTTTGGTGTTAACTCTAGTATGTCGTAGTTTAGCACTACAAAAGATAAGTGTAAGTTGCAGTGACTATAAATAAAATCTGTTGTCCAATTTAATCCCCGAATTGAGGAAGACAACCGAATTGATTGTCGGGCAGCGACATTATTGTTTTTTGTTCGGATTCTCAGTACCAGCCTAGATTTCAGCGCAGTTATCGGTAATAAGCAGGCATGCAATGGCGTGCTCTTGCACGCAATTGATTTTACTACAGTCCACTGTTGTAGGTTGATGATGACAAACTAGTGAAATGTGGATGTGCTCACCTCGGACTGCCCTTTCAAAAAATACAGGCGTAATTTTGGATGTAGTCACAGGAATAAATATAATAATAATCGCGGTGTCGGTAAAAGCGACACTGTTACCGACACCGCGCTACATTCGGATGTGTTCGGCTGTCCTCGGAATGTACTCGGTTTTAATGTAGGTATATCCGATGTGTCAGTGAGTGATGGCAAAGTATTCTATTTGTTGTGTTTTGTTTTCACTTCTGTCGGCACTCCCGGAGTGCCACTGTTTTTTTTAATATACTCACTGTCAGCATGCAGTATAAACTGGTCATGTATGGGGTCCACGTCGCCGGGCGCGCACGGGAAGCGTGCGGCGCGCGGCGCGGCGCGGCGCAGGGCGCGCAAGGTGGCCGCCAGGTCGGCGCGCGTGCCCGCACACGCTGCAACGAACATGGCCTATAGCCTATCGGTATTTAGCCTGGAACTTTAATAGGATGAAGTAGGAAGAAATTACACAATTTTCTATGATTGGTCGCTTTCGTGGCCTAGCAATTTGTCGAAGTAAACGATTAATACAGGATTATAACAGCAACCAAGAAATTGTGTATCACAGACAACATAAAAGTCGTTGAAGTTACATCAACTAATTTGTTCACCTTTATTATAGTTACTACAAGTTTTCTACATGTACAGCAGCTAGTCTTTTTTTTGTCTTTTTTTTTCTTCATAACTTATTTTTAAGTGTAAACGATAAACGAAAACATAACATGTAAAATACACGTTTCATACCTTGGTATAAATGCGAAGTAATCAGTGAATTTATAAAATAGCTAGCGACTATACCCTGCTTCGTACGGCTTGACAAAACATGGAGAATTCATTATTATGTGTAAGTTTATTATTAATGTATTGTTACATAAACCTTCCTGAACAAATTCACTAAATGATGGTGAAAACCGCATCAAAATCCCTTCGGTAGTTTAGATAAGCATTGCTACATAGTAGAGAAGAACTTTGTTGGAATATAAAACTAACTGGATCTAGGAGACTCCCGCACGTTGGTAAGTGTAGCTCTGGCGGTACAAATCTGCAGCTCTTTGGGACGGTCACGCTGCTGCGAAACGTGCTCTGGACCCGCTTCCAACACCACCTGTTAAGAAAAGAAATAGATTAATTAAAAATTCTGGAATAGACTGCTCCTTTATATGGCTTCTGGGCCTACCACTGCCTCTTATAGCGTCCGTTCAGTTATTTTACCTCTGACAGCAGCAACCCAATAGCAACCTTATTGCAACGACAATAAAGGTCATTGTGCTTTGACAGTGATCCACGATCAGAGGTAAAATAACTGAATTCACTGTAGCATTATTATTTTAATCTTACTGTGTCAAAAATAAATAAATAGCATACACCTTTGACCAATGTCGAATTGAAATCAACCCAAAACCTTTATGAAATATAAAACTTAAAGAAAAAAATGCAAGAGAGGGATGGTAGGAAAGGGGAGGTTTAAGCCCAGTAGTGGGATACAAAGGAGACTAACAAAAAAAAAAAAATAGTGGTACTCCGGGAGTGCCGACAGAAGTGAAAACATAACACAAACAATACTTTGCCATCTCTCACTGACATGTCGGATACACATTAAAACCGAGTACATCCCGAGGACAGCCGAACACATGCGAATGTAGCACGGTGTCGGTAACAGTGTCGCGAGTTCAATGGTTTTTTCCCATCTCAAAAAATGCCCAACGTGCCTAAAGAAGCTTTCTCTTCAAAATTTTTCAGTCTGTCAGCGTCACCTTTTTTTTTATAATTCAGTCTTCCACGTACTTCCACGTAAAGAAGATAGCTGAATGTGTCAGCGGTATTGACATTACAATGTAATACAGCAAAAAAAAAAATTGAGTGCAGAGTCGGTAAAGCAAATTCCATCGTGCAATGAGCAGACAAAAATAGCCCTAAGGGCTAGCATACAAAAATAAGAGTTGAGGGCTATTTTGTGTAACCTAAGCTAACTGGCAGATAAACTAACAGCCAAAAGCCTGCACATACCTTAGGCATGATGGCTTCCATCCTGACGTCCATGTAGGCAGGCGGCGCGTGCTCCATGTTGTCCCGCGGGACCACGTGCGGCAGGAACGCGCCCAGCCACACCACGCTGTTCACGTCCACCGACACCAGCACTGGACTTAGCTGCACGTAGAGCTTTGGGGCTGGTACTGTTGAACAACGTAATCGACCTTAGCAGAATTCTTGTTGCTTTTGATATCCCAATTGTTGAGGAAGGTTATGGGCTATTTAACATCACGCTACGACCCTTAGGAGCCGTGCAAAAGAAAAAAAAAGGTCAGAAAGAACAGTAAGATAGTGCGGGCAGGTGATGCTATACGACAGGGTGGCTCGGGGGAATACTAATTTTCACGCGGACGAAATCGCGGGCAGAAGCTAGTCAATAATGAATAATATAAATTAATAATATTATTATATTATCTTCTTAAGGTATGGTATAACGGGTTAGTGTTCACAACTCCGCGTAGTTTGCGTACGGGTGGGAAAATCGACCACACCTCAGCTCCTCAAGAAAGGCCAGCAACGCCTTGGCGCGACAACGCATTGACAATCTCACGGAGGGTGCCTGAGTTTCCGAAGTACTTTGTTCTAAACCGCTGGATCCAGATGCACCAACATATTCACAAGATTTCCATAGGTAACGAACGTGAAAAATTAAGGAAAGATTGTTGAAAATTCATCTCCTAAAGGCGTTCAATAAGGGATGATTTTTCAATTATACCATCAAACTAAATAACCAATAAGTCTTATAACATAATTATAAACCAACCAGGGAAGCACACATCTCCAGGATAGTAGAAGAAGGTAAGTTCAGCGTGCAATAACCCGGCGTCGCCCGGCAGTGTGGCCTTCTCAGCGCTCACCAGAGCACGAGGCGCCTCGCGGGATCGGGAGCCTGTTGATACCTGTTATAAGGAAATCATTTATTTAGGCTAATTATTTTCCAGTTGACTAACAACTTAAAGGGCGACTAACTATTTGCTACTAAAAAAAACAAATTGGCAGCGATTCAATATTTTAGCAATAACTATATTAGATGAGCTTCAAAATGCAAGGAATTATAAAAACTAAATAATGGCTGCTACTTTTAGGTAGCAAACATATTAAACAGGGCCAATTGAAATTATAGGGGAGGTACTTTAAATAATGACATGGCGACTAATATGAACAGTAGGATAACAAACATTGTAATAAAGGCAACTATAGGCATCTCTGAAGACTCATTCACACAAGATTGAACTTGAGAACTAGGATGCAAGAGCGAGCGAAGCGAGCTCGGGACTTAGGGCACCCCGACTCGGACTCAAGTGAGCGAGCAAAGCGAGCGAACTGTCATTTTCGATTTACTTTGCAACGTCTGCGGGGTGCTAAGTATGGCATTCTGAAAGTCATTGCTGCTCGTTTTGACTGCCCCATTCAAAAACACTGGGTGAGGGTAGTGAATGGTCAAGCTAATATTGTTGCTAATATACTAACAAGATATGGATTTTAATAATGATCTGAAATAAATTATTCTATTCTATTTGACAAGGTTCCATCCCATTCTCATCGCGCGCGGATTGTAACAGGTTGCGCGTCGATGTCCCTACCACCCTGTCTGCCGAGTTCTGTTATAATGTTGATGTGATAAATTACCTTATAAACAGTGAAGTCGTCTATCCTAAGTACTAGACACGTGGTCATCAGCTTGCCGAGCTGCTGTAGGATGCGCGTCCGAGTCGGCGACGCTGCAAATCAAGTTAGTATTTTAAAACATTTCGACATTTTATGTGACTGGTTTGTTTTATTTAGAGCCAGAGCGAGGTTTGTCTTAAGTGTGCATGTGCTAAAATGTGGTATGACTCAAGTGCGCACGTGGTCTTGAGACAGTTTTCATGGTTTTCAAGGGTGCTAAAGCCGATTGTGAGGTCAAAACGAAAATCCAAGATGGCGGCTGCGAATATTTAAAAAAATTTGCAACCGCCATCTTGTATTTTCATTTTGAACACCGAGCACACGTGTTTTTTTAATTATAATACCTTGTGAGGTAGTAGAGTTAGTGGACGGAGCATTGGAAGCACTTGGTTGTGTTGGTGCGTGCTTGTGTTTGATGCCGTTAGATACGGGCTCTTCAGGCTTCTCTGGTTGGCTTGTCTGCAACATAATCAGTTTATAATAAGTGGAAATAAACAATTTTTTTTAAATTACTGATTCGTCCTGCTCTTAACGATGCAACGAACGTGCCCCTATGGCACTAGAACTCCCACACATCGGCGAAACACAGCTGGCTGCTTGACGCCAGCTCCGGTGGAAGGGTGGTCGCTAACCAGGCGGGCGTTAGTCCTACCACCGCAAGGGGAGAATTGGCAGTCAAATATGTTGGGTGTGACTGTCCAGGATGCGCCGAGCGCGAGCGTTCAGTTGAGTAACTGGCGGAACAAACTGCGCTACACGAGGAAGCTTCTTCGTGCATTCCATTACAGTTTGCACATCGATGTCCCTGCCAACCTCTATAATGCATGATTTATTTTATATCCATACCTTAGTACTTGGCGTGAGCGGCCTCGGATCTAGGTTCTCAAGTAGTGTGGTGCAGAATGATGACAGCGCTTGTGACAGCCACTGACTGTGCGGCGTTGCTGCTTCTCTGCAAAATATAATATACGGAACACTGAGTTTTTATGCCTTACGGAGCTGAAACGTGGACACTCACGGTACGGCTGATCTATAAATTCCAGGTCGCTCAGCGAGCTATGGAACTGGCTATGCTTGGAGTCTCTCCGAGGGATCGAATCCGCAACGAGGTGATTCGGCAGGGAACCAGTTGTCCACATAGCACACAGAATAAACAAGCTGAACCGATGACCGTTGGGGTAGACGTGTTCTTGAGTGGAGACCGCAAATCGGTAAACGTAAGGTAGGACGCCTTCAGGCTAGGTGGAGCGACGATCTCCGCAGGATGGCTGGTAGGAGCCATGGATGAGAGTTGCCGAAAATCGAATGGCGTGCAATAGGAGAGGCCTATGTCCAGCAGTGGACTGCTATAGGCTGATGCTTATTTTTTGTGATAGAATAATATTCCTACAGACCCAATTTTGACCTTGGCGGCCAATCTAAATGGAGACTAGCCGGGAGATCTACACGGGACATATTATAGTGCAGGCGTGTGTGCGCAGACACAGGTGCACTCTCTCTTCGGACCAACGGCGACACGTGCGCACCGAGACAGGGGGGGATCACATCGTCAACTTCCAAACTCCGGCCCGTTACTGAGAAATTCCTAATGAAAAAACCCAAAAACACTTTGCCCGACCTGGGAATCGAACCCGAACGCTCAGCAGTCACGCCTGCGACCATGAGCCCAACGGGGCAGTCAGGCTGTGATAGAATACAGCGATAGCTAAAAAAAGTATAGGAGAGTGATCAAGGGAGTCGTGAACTTGATTCAGATGGAAGCTCACGCGAATAACAATCTGTTTTGTTTTTTGGTGAAAATAACATTCAGTTTTGGTATTGAAAAAAAAAACACCGTGTTCTGTATTGTATCTATACTTATAATACAGCTGAAGAGTTGGTAATTTTTTTTGTCTGAACGCGCTAATCTCAAAAAAATACTACCGGATTCGAAATACCGGATTTCGGATTTAAAAAAAACATTTAAAATACACTGCCGGACTACAAAATCGAGCCACTGTGCATATCCATGTAAAATATACACATGAAAATAATATTGAGTCAGGGAAAAAGTTTTTATGCAGTATTGAAGCCGACATACTGGCCATCATTTTTGCGTCATAATAAAATTGTTCCGAATATGAATTCCATTTAAAAAGTTTTATTTCATTTTTATTTTGCTCTACAATAAAGAATATTATCTTACCTGTATCCTCTCCAATGTCTTCTGTCATCAGATGCCTTGTGGTAGGGGAACAGGTCTGCTTGCATGCTGACCAGCGTCACTTGAAGGGCACCTCCGTTTGAGAGGGACGGCTTCTCAGATCGACCCACTGTAGATAAATATAACCAAGTTAATATATGAAAAAATAGGGTGGAAATGTGTGCCCGTAAGACAACTGCCAAAAAATTTAACTTTCGTAACTGTAGTTCTTAGAAAAATTGAGCATTAACTTGGACATCATTGCGAACTCCAGTCACAGATTAAAAAATGTGTTGACAGCCAACGTTTTATAAACCGAGGTAACACTGCTCCGTTTTTTATAAATTGACAAATGTTTTAAAATTCTGGTTACTGGATTGAGGAGGTCAGATATGCAGTAACCCCAAGTAAAATAGGTACTCATATTTAGCTGCGTCCGGTTAGACTGGAAGCCGACCAAAAATATTTGGGAAAAGGCTAGGCAGATAGGCTTTAAAATTCAAGTTAATCTATACTCTTGTTCCTAGCCACACTCAGTTGCTGAACTGCTTTAGAGGCTGTTCACTTACATCCTGGATCATCACACAGGTGCAGGTCTATCCTGGGCGCCAGCAGGTGGTACGAAGTCTCTCTGACGTCGTGTTTAGCGAACATTCGTGCTAGGATGTCACGCTCGCCTGTGGCTGCTCTGCTAGATATATGTTCCCGAGGTTCTTCGATCTGAAAATATGTATAAAAAATATTAAACGGTTTTGTACTGAACACATAGCTGAAAAAAAGACAAGAAATATTCGGGTCAAATTGAGAGTTGTCTTTTGGACAGTGAGGTCTTCCACCCATCCTCCCTCATCATCAACAAGATTTATTCAAAAGATTTTGATGCTGGTCTCTCAGCCTAGAAACTTGCCTGGCAAATATAAAACATGGTCAAGGAGAGCATGGAAATTCAGGATGTTAAGCTTTCTAGTTTTTTTTTATCATGTTCTTTAGCGATACCCATTACGTCTGCGGAGTTTCGCTAGCTGATTTAATTTGACCCTGTTTGTAATAATTGCTATTTTAGATTCTATTTTCCAGTTACAAATGGGATTTCATACAAAGAGAGGTTTAAACGTAAGTTATAAACTCATAATGCAGACATACACTTACGCAAAATGCATTGCGATTCTAAAGTCTGTGAACGGTTCTTGATCGTTGTGTGTGTCTTCTACACACATTAAAAAAAACCAGAAAACATTTTTCTGCTCAGGAATTTAGGTATTATTCTGAGTCTTATAACAAACTAACTTCTGCCCGCGACTTCGTCCGCTTGAAATGTCTTGATCCCTCGTCCACCGCGTCGCATCGCATCGCCCGCCCGCGCTATTACTTCGTTTTCGCTTAGCGTTCCTTCTTACTTTTTTTTTTTTGTTCGGCTCTTAGGAGTCCTACTACCGTGATGTTAAACAACATATAGCCTTCCTCAAGAATTGGGCTATCAAATCCAAAAATATTTTTTAAAATCTGACTAGGTCCAGAGATTAACGCGTTCAAAAAAACAAACTACATGTATCAGCTTTATTATTAGTATAGATCAGTTATGCACCGGTATATGCCCATTGCCCTTATGAACTCTCATGTCATTATGTCATTATGTCATTTTCCTGCTTATTTCTTACGTCGGACTTTACACCTTTGTTATTTTGATGTTTATTATTTGTATTTAACTGATGTATGTATTGTGTGCCTTCTAGTCTGTGCTAAATAAATGTATTTTCTTTCTTTCTTTCTTTTTCTTTCATGAAAGCTAGTCTTACCTTCCTCAAAGCTTTAATCCTAGTAGCAGCAGCAGTAGCCTTCTGCACGGGCTTAGCGAGCGCTATGGCACACGCTAACATCGCGCGCAGCTGTCCGTCCGTCAGAGCCCACGCCAGCGGCTCCGGACATATCGCGAGACGAGAGCCTATCACTGCGCAGTCTGGAATATAATAGAATATTGTTAGATACTAGCGGCCCGCGCTTGCGCGTGTCGCACGTTTTTACGACTTGACGAAAAACCGATAGGTACGTATTTCATTATTATACAGGGTCAAATTAAATTAGCTAAAAAACTCTGCAGCCGTGATGGGTATCGATATCTTAACACTATAAAATATGAGGTCAACGACCGTTGGTGGCGTTGTTACTTAAACTTTGAGTTGACAAAATCTGTTTTCTTTAGTGTTATCGTGTTTAGATATAAATAACCAACACCTCTGTGGAGTTTACACGAAAAAAAAAACTGTTTTTTTTTAAACTGATATTTCAATTGACACTGCGGTCGAATAACCAATTTTTTTTTTGTATCATCACGTTCTTTATCGATACCCATCACGTCTGCGGAGTTTCGCTAGCTGATTTAATATGACCCTGGATATTAAGTTTAATAATTGCTATTTTGGATTCTTTTTTTATAGCAATAATTTACAAAAACAGCCAGATATGGCTGTTTTCTTGCGTAAAGTTTGACTTATCAACTGTTCCAATACAAGTCTTATTCACATACAAACAAGGTTGAATATTGCACATACCTGACAGTCTCTTCTTGATAACAATTCGACAGTGCGTATTCCCCAATAGAAGTCGCAATGGTGGAAGATTGGCGTTGGCTGCCCCGTGGGCTCTGGCTTCTATGCGGGCGCTTTGCCATTCTAACTCCTGTTGGCAGGGAAAATAAAGTTTATTATTGCGTGTCACGTAACAATCGATCTGGCGTAAGAAATAAGCAAATAAAACTAATAATTGCAAGTAACAGAAATGAAAATTAAACCTCAACAAAAGCACTATAAGGTTCATTAGAGATTACCTTAAAAATAAGCAGTTGTCCCGTGTCTGGCGATTTGATTCTAGTCAGTCTTAGGTCTCCCTTGCGACCGTCAGGCGTTCGGGACTCCACTGTCACTCTTGAGATCTGAAAGTAAAATAAAATATGTTATCAAGGATAGTAGATGAACTCATAATTTAAGGAACTACAGTACCCACAGCCGTTGACGCCGTATTCAACGGCTTAAAATTCGAGTTTAGAAAATCATATTTTGTTTTATTTCATCACTAGCTGCGCCCCACGGTTTCACCCGCATAAGTGTCGATCCCGTGAGAATATCGGGATAAAAGTATCCTTTGTGTTATTCTGATGTAGGTATAAGCTATATATTATTGTAAAGTTTCATCAAAATCCATTATAATAATAATAATAATAATAATAATAATATAGTTTATTTCTCTCATAAAGGTGCATTGTTACAGTAGTGTTAGTATACAATAGTTGCCTTAGGTATGCTAGAACCTTTGCGAGAGCTGGAGTCTGAACTAGGTTCGGGACCTGTGTGACAGATCTCCAGGCTCACACCCCTATAAACATTTATCATATTTAACGGATTCATTTTAAACACATTATCACTATTTGAAAAACAGTTTAGGTAGAGAGGTAAATCTATAATAATTGCGGTACAATATTTGTGAGGTGTAATGTAATGTGATGTTATTGTAGGATTGCGTGCGTAGTGTAGTGTGTGAATGTGTGAGGGTGTTATGTGTATGCGCATGTAAGTCCTGTATGATAGTTTGTGCTTGTTAAATATGAGAGGGAAATACGTTCCAAATTATTTAATGATTTGTATGATACTTTCTGTACTTTCATAGTCCATATCTAGCAGCCAGTTCCTTACAGTAGTTTTGCATTTATATTTAACCGTTGAGTACATATGTAAGATTTTATTAACTTTATTGTATACATAAGGACCGAGGAAGTATAAGAATCGTTGGGCTAGCTTTGTGTGAACAGGAATGGACGAACACACTGTATGCTTTCGTCTCAAGGCTTCGAACTTTTCGGGGTTATATGGATTGCGGGAGTGGACTGTGAGGATTAAATTTAGAATGAACAATTTCCGAATGGAGAGGACCTTACAGGTTTTATAAAGTTCAGTGGTAGGAAATTGATAAGGAAGGGACCAACCTACTTTAAGGATCGCTCTTTGGGCACGTTCCAGCTTTAACAAATGTGTTTTTGCTGCCCCACCCCAGGCAACTATACAGTACTGTGCAATTGACTGGCAGAGAGCTAGATATACTTGTCTGAGCACTTGTGTGTTGGCCACATGGCGGAGATTCTTAAAAATAAAAATCAATTTGCGCAGTCGAGAGGTAAGTATATCTATATGGTTATAAAATGATAATGAGTCATCTATTTGAACACCCAAATACCTGACACTATCTATGCGACTCAGATGAGGACAGCTACATGGCGTATGAGGTGATGCATTACAGGAATGCGCAATCATTGAAAAATGAGAGGTTGAAGTTTTATTAACTTATGATAGCGAAAAGGTAAGATATTTAGATTTATCTACATTTAGAGTGAGTAGATTGCGTGACAACCAGTCAGTAACAATGTCGAGTCCTAATTGTGCGTATTTAAATGTCGACTCCCAGGAATACCCGTGGAATATTAAGGCAGTATCATCGGCGTAGGTAAAGATGGATCCATTGGCAAGTTCGAGACTGCAGAGGTTATTAATATAGATGAGAAATAAGGTCGGTCCAATTATACTGCCCTGGGGCACACCGTAGTTTATAGGGAGTTCTTCGCTCATCCAGTCACCTATTTTGACACATTGGCGTCTTCCTGTAAGATAACTTGCGAAAAGTGAGAGCTGATCGCCTCTGATACCTATCCTCTCAAGCTTCGCAATGAGAGCGGGAATTGAGACTGTATCAAAGGCTTTTGCCAGATCTAGAAAGACGCCAATAACATACTGTTTATTATCTAGATGAGACACAATGTTATTCGTTAGGTCTATAACCGCATCACTGGTTGACACTCCCGAACGAAAACCATATTGCCTAGCAGACAAAAGACGATTTTGCTCAAGGTATTTGACGAGCCTATTATTCATGAGCCTTTCTAGCAGTTTAGACAGTGTAGGTAAGATTGATATGGGTCTGTAATTATGAGGTTTATCTCTGTCACCGCTTTTATGTACAGGGTGAACGATTGCCAACTTAAATGCTTCAGGAAAGACACCTGTACTGAACGCCAGGTTAAACAAATATGTGAGGTGGGGAATGAGTAAGTGCTTAAATTTTTTAAGAAATGTACCCGACAAGTTATCGGAGCCTACTGCACAATCAGTCCTAAGCGCATTAATTAAAAGTTCCAACTCAGAATTGTCAGTATGTAAAAGGACAAAGGTTTTGTGATTCAGGGTATCATCCTGTTGTAGGGGTGTAGCTGGTACGAGTATGTTTTCAGCAAGTGAGCATTAAGAGCATTAAGAGTCAGCATTAAGTAGTTTTTGCGTGAAAGAGTAACAAACATCCATCCATCCATCCTCACAAACTTTCGCTTTTATAATATTATTAGTGTGATGATTATATTATTATAGTAGAATTAGATCCTATATCGGTACCCAATTGTATGTGTGCTAATGAATAAATAAATAAACATGTCTGTGAAGTTTCGTCAGTTAATTTAATTTGACCTTGCATTATGTCCCAAATTGCAGTACGGTACTTCGTAAAGTATAAGTATGGTTACTTAACTTTTTTTTGTACGCTAAATATGCGCATTGACGTGGAGTTGCGGACAACAGCCCGTATTACCTATTACCTAAGTATGGTTCCTTACCTGAACACTGCTGGTGAATGCTTCACAGTTAAAGTCTATTTGCACGTGGTTCACAGCCACTGAGATACCATCTATAACCTGAAAGAACATTACAATAACATCACGTTAATACATCTGCCTTTGCACCATGCCAATATGTAAGTAACATTATAAAGAAGAAATAGACTTTTATTAAAAATCGTCAATTCAAAGTGATCAAGTGGTGAGTGTGCTTGAACAATTTCGTTCCTTTTTTGAGAAATAGTTTTCTTTTGCACCAGTCTCATGTCGCGGGGAGGTGGGGGGTGGGTGTGGAACGGACCTCCCTGAACTTCCACCAAACTGAGCCTAAAACTCTAAATTTGACATAAACATAGTTTTATAACCTGTATTTTTACTTTGTATACAGTATATTACTAAGATATATATATAGATATCTCATTGTTGAGTTTAGGGAAAATAGATGCCGAAGGTTTTTTTAAAAGGCAACTAAGAAACATTTGCCTCCCCCTTGAGCGAAAACCTGGATCCGCGCCTGTTTACGATACGTTATTCAACAAACGCTAACTGCACCTTTTTTTGTTTTCGCGGGAAACCTTAAAAAGGCACCCGACCTCCGGGGTGGGAAGTCGGGGAGTGTGGGATTTTTACCTCACTAAAACCACCCCCGTGATCACCATCAGCACATAGGACCACCCGGTCCCGGTTCCTCTTAAGACCAATTCCGGAACCCCCCGTGCAACGCCTGTAAGGCACATCCCTGGGGAGACTGTAATGGGGCCTCCCGAGCCTCTCCTGAGCCTCGCTATGCACGGCAGCACGTGACGCTGACTGCACCCGCTTGGTAAATATCGGTCCATTTCCTCTCACAGAGAGGAGGCCTAAGTCTCAATAGTGACACATTAGGCTGATTATGTTTATCCAAACAATATAAGGATTAATAAAGTACCTTGTGTATATAGCTGTACTTCCCCGGCGCTGGGATAGCTCCGGCTGCACTCGGATTCATCACGCGTGGCTCCTGGCATACTTCTAAAGCTATGTGCACCTCGTCCAAGTTCTGTACAAAAGGAATATTATAAAAAATTGTGAGCAAATTTAGGTTTTCGGGGAGTGTGGTATCGGCTCCAATTTCGAGTTGTAGGTCGTGGGTTCGAACCCAGTCAGGTAACAGGCAATAATTTCATCACCACTGCTCTCAAGATGATGAAAGAGAACATCGTGAGGAAACCGGCATGTCCTAGAACCAAAAATTCAAAGATATGTGATATTTACCAACCCGTAATAGTCCCCCGTGGTAGTTTATAGTCCACTCCCCCTCGAATAGAGGTCTGTGTTCCAGCAGTGGGAACATTATAGGCTGATTATGTATTAGGGTATTTGTTTCATAGTAGGATAAGTACCTACATAGTCGTGGCAATTGCGGGATTGTCCGAAAGGGTTACCGCTACCCCGGAACATAAAGGGCTAAGGAAGGAACACGGATGGGTTTTAGTCAGTAAAAGTCTGACACTCCCTTCCGCTCCACCCAGAGCGGGAAGAGTCATTGGATGATTTCCCATCCTTAAAAAAAAAAAATATGGATGATTCGCGGTTGGTGTTCGCTGTAGAATTGGATAAGTGTATAGCTATTTAAAACATTGTTTGAAAACCTTGACTTATAGTAATGTAAGTCTAAAATTGCCCAACTCGCCTTGAGCAAGCGTGGTGATCAATGTTAGTGCCTGCTCTGTATGAGAAGAGGCGTTTGCCCTGCAGTGGTACAAAGGATAGCATATTAAGCTACCCCAATCTGTCAAATTTCTTTGATTTTCAACTTTATTACAAAGGAATAAGGTTCATATTCAATTGGGATTGTTTACAGATTGGGGTAGCTTGATGTGCTGGCCTCTGTACAATAATAGGTTGGTATATTAAGTACTAGCAGCGCCCCGCGGTTTCACCCGCGTAGGTTTCGTTCCCGTGGCAATATCGGGATAAAAACTATCATATGACCTTTTCCGGGACTCAACCTATCTCTATACCAAATTTCATCTAAATCGGTTCAGCGGTTTAAGCGTGAAGGGGTAACAGACATACAGGCACATGTTTGTTACTTCTTCACGCTCAAACGGCTGGACCAATTTTGATAAAATTTTGTATGGAGGTAGCTGACACCCTGGATTAACATTATGGGCTACTTTTTATCCCGATATTCCCACGGGATCGACACTTATGCGGGTGAGACCGCGGGGCGCAGGTAGTTTTCTGAATAATAACAACAAAGACGCCTTTTAAATTAAAGCTAGTGTGTAAAATAAATAAGTAAAGTTAAAACAGTTAGGTCCTGTAACAACGAGCGTGCTGTTATTTTCAAATGAACGAGCATCTCATATAATGTTCAGACAATTATTCATTCATTCGCAAGTTCACCGGTTAGATCTGAGGTCAATTGCCATACCAACAAAAAACACATTCCATTAGTTTTGATAAAATCCGGGGATTACCCAATTATAGCGAATTGAAGACTTATATTCCACGTTTCTTATACCGTCAGTGACGCAAGTACTAAATATAAAAAGAATGTAAACCATAAGTATAAGAGGTAACGTAATAAACTCAGCAACAAAATAGATTAGGTATGTGGTATTAATATCTTTCTGAGAATCTGAGTGGAATAAGCCGGTGGTACAAACGCAGTGATGATAGAATTTACAAACACACATAAACTCACGCCTTTATGGGGGTAGGCAGGTAGAAACTACAATCTTTACATACTCCTTTAGCTTCGTTTACGTTCATACATTTGGAGGTCGAAATTCGTTGTTTCAGCCGAAGTTACGGGCGATTTCTATTCCGTATCACCTACGGACATAAGATTAGTTTGGGGCCCGACCTAAGAATGAATGACAAAACGAATCGACAGTTGTCCCTACTCCCGATGTGTTATTTCGTCTGTAAAGATTAATTAATCGGTTGCATCATAGAAATGTGTGAAATCTATGGGTTGCATAGTTTTCTCCGAAGTTTCGAAATACTTTCGGCCGGGGCCGTATCTTTGTTGACGGACTCTGTGAGTAGGTCCCATGGTAACGATAGAATTTATAAGCAGCTTTAAAGTAGCTTTCACGAGTGGCAATAGCTTATTGTAAATTATGCCCGACCAATGAACTAGTGAAGGTCAGAAGAATCCGCTTTATATGTTGTTTTTCGGCTGAAACGATGATGATGATGCAAAGCGTACCCTGGGCTATCAGCCCCACCACCGTACTTCTTCGTTTTAGCGAGTCGATGGCAAATATTGTTCGAGGGTAAATCTAACAGCATTCGCTGACGCAGATATTAGGTCCTCACGTACAGGTGACAAGGCGGCGCCAGATGGAAGGTGGACCATGACCTGCGGGGAGAACCATTTTACTGTCTGGCAAATATTTTTTACCACGACATGAACTATTTCCATTTGTGTCGCTAAGTGAAAAGAAGTAAGTAATGACTTTTTTCATTCAATTTAAAGGTTTCCAACAATGTCAAGGTAATGAAATTGTAGGCATCTTCTTCCATCCGTGATGGGGCGAGTTTTTACTGTCAACACCTGACCTTCACCACTCAAACAGAAAAACATATACTTAAAAAGTTAATTAGGGACTATTGTCTTTAAGACACTCCTAAACATAATCTTCAACGATTATTTACAAGTTAGCTAATAGATTCAACAACAGCTATTCTGTTAGTCAGATACTAATTCATTATTTTGTTTTATAATACCTATCATTAATCATATTACGTTATTAGGTGTTAACTCATCATCTGCCAAGCCTTTTCCCTGCCAAAGTCCCAACTATGTTAGGGTCGGCTACCAGTCTAACCGGATGCAGCTGAGTACCAGTATTTAACATGGAGCGACTGCCTATCTGACCTCCACAACAAACTTACTGGGTAATACGATATCCCTTGGTAAGACTGGTTGTCAGACTTTCGGGCTTCTGACTACCCGTGACGACTGTCAAAGATATACGAATGACAGCCGGGACCACCGGCCTAACGTGCTTTCCGAGACACCGAGGGGTCTCGTTATATAATGGATGGTCACCCATCTACGAATCGACCTCGGCAAGTGTAGCTGAACCTTCGTTCGACCCGTGCGGCTGTTCATTTCATTTTGCCACGAGCTAGTATGAAGCTATAATGTTCAACATTATAATAATTGTAGTTCCGTGATCATCTTAATTTGAAAAGTTGTTTACATTGCAAGTTTATAGCTATGTAGGTATGTCGGATAACCTTAACAAAAAAAAATCAAGTGTTCAACATAAGTCAAGGCATTAAACAAAGCCTAAATCCATATGAATACAGATATTCAGAACAACGAGCCAAGGAAAATAATACAGACCCGCAAATAAAATATACTTTGTCATAAAAATATAAGTATTATCCTGATCTTCTTCAAAGATACCCAATACCTCCTATGTAAAAGTCCTTTTAGTCTTTATATGTACACTAGCGGGACCCGCGTCTTCGTCCACGTGAAATTTCTTGTTACCCCGATCCATCTCGTCGTATCGCATCGCCTGCCCGCGCTGTTACTTAGTTTTCGCTTAGATTTCTTTCCGATGTTTTTCATTTTGCTTGGCTCCTACTGGTCCTAGCGTGATATTAAATATTCTATAACCTTCCTTAAAAATTGGGCTGCCAAATGCAAAATGATTTTTTCAAATCCGACCGCTAGACTCTGAAAGATAAGCGCGTTCAAACATACAAACAAAAACCAACCAACTTTTACTTTTTTACTTTGCTTTTAAAATAAGACGACGTAAAAGAATTAGGCAGAGATGTATAGTCATATTTCGCCTTTTATGCCATATTTAAGTCCCATATAATACGGGACGAGCCAATGCCTTATGTTTCCCACCAACCGAGCACAAATCCAGGCGGGCTGCTGCTGCTATGGGGAAAACCCAAAAGCAAAACCCTAGGCTAGCGCTACACAGATACTCGACCCTGAGATCAGACGTGGGCAGGACCAACGGCTGCAACGCGCGTGTTGCATGCCTCGGAGTCCGGAGACAGATAATAAGAGGTAAACCGAGACTTTTATCTACTAAATACAAACTGGCAGCTGCAGGATATAAGCAAAAAAACGTAATCATTGGTCGTAAGATCAAGGTTACTAAGCTCAGCCAAGCGACGCGGCATCAATGCATTATTCATTGTTTATTTGGGTTCAGCGTCTGTGAAAAACATTATGTTTTCTGATAATGAAGTAGAAGTCATGTGGTTGTTTTGAGTAGAATGTATAATTTATCAAGTCATGAGAATAAAGGGTTATTTGTTTTGTGATACGCGGATTATGGCAGAAGTGCCGAAACATTTTGTTTTCAAAATTACTTCAGACAGTCCTCCGAACGCCCGCCCTTCGCCATTTCCTCTAGAGCTTTCGCTGGGGAGAAGAAATGGTCCAATAAACTCCCCAGCAGCACAGCTGTCTGTTCTGTTAGAAGAACTTGATTCTAAAGAATAGTAAGTAATTTACTTGTCGAAACACAGAACATTATTTAAATTATTATTTTGCAAATGTCAGCTAGCACACGGCTTATACCAACAAAGACTGTGTGTGTTTCCTGGATCGAACCTCCAGACATGCACATTGCACATACTATGCAGAACCTAACTTCATATAATATAGTGCAAATAACTACGTTGAAAAGCATTATCATGCAACATAGCGTTCGCAGTCATACATAGTTAGTAGGTTTAGGCAGCATTGTTTTAACAACGCGCGTTGGCATTGACACGTACTTCTAATAAGTTAGAGATTATATTGTAGGAAGATTCTATATAACTATACAGAATAAGGAAGACAATGAGTGTAATAAATTGACGACCGCAGCGCATTGGAACGCATCGGGGTGACCGCAGAACAGAGGATTTTCTGCGCCATTTAATGCTAAGGACTTCTACACAGCGCACAGATAGGCCTATCTCATAATCATTCTTTTGCCATAATGCCAATTTATGTGGGGTGGGCGAAACGTCTTTTTCTTCCATACTTCTCTATTAGTCGTCATCTCGGTAGTCACTCCCTTTCTAGCCATATCATCTTTCACACAGTCCGTCTATCGTTTCTTTGGTCTTTTTCAACTCATGCACATTCATACTCAAAACTTTCCTCACGACATTATCCTCATTCGTCCGCATCAAATGCCCATACCATGACAACCGATTTCCACACAACTTTTCAGTCACCGATGCCACTGAGCCGCAAGGGTATGTTTAAGAGTTCCGGATACGCAAAATATCCATTAATTGCCGGATAGGTACTACATCACATTTATCACTTGGTAAATTAAAAAGAAACTGCTTTTAATACGAAATAACCTGTTAGATTAGTAGGTAAATAAGAACTTATCTTGAGCTGGTGAAATGGGCCGTAAACTAGTTTGTCAGCTCTAAGTTTTCTACGGTACAAAGTCTATTCATTTCAGTTGCAAGGTCAACTCGCATAATGAAATAAACGTTATAAATTATTCTCAAACTCAAAGCATTTTATTACAATTAAATCAACTACGGGTACTTTTGAATTGTCAAGGGGTCGGTCAGGCAGAACGATGAAGCTAGTTGCCCCATTCCAAAACGTAGGAAGTTCCTATGGGGAAGAACGTGCAAGAAACTCAGACACTTTCTGGCTGCGTATTTTCATCTTAATTTTCGAACCTAATACAGCTGAAAGTCTTCCAACTTAGTTAAAAGTTCACTGGAGTGAACTAGATTAACTGAATTACGGCGAAGGCGAGACTGATGCGAAATTAGAACGGATTAGTCACCTTAGAACCTACTTCCCAGGATACTCAAGATTCACCTGAGGACTCATTTGAAACTGGAATAATCTTGCAAACTTAAAGAATGATGTTGTGTTTCACAAAGTTTGTTGGTAGTGGGTTCTAACCCAGGCAGTCACTTTACTTTGTGTAAATAATTTCCCGTCATCACCACTGCTCTCAAAACGGTGAAGGAAAACATCGTGAGGAAACCGGCATGTCCTAGAACTAAAAATTCGAAGACATATGACATCTATCAACCCTTACTGGGCCCGCGTGGTAGCTTACAGTCCATCTCCCTATCAGAGAGTGGAGGCCTGTGTTCCAGCAGTGGAAACATTATAGGCTGATTATGTTAAACAATGATGTCGTGATGGCCCAGTGGTTCAGGCATCGCGTCTTATGCATAAGATTTTCTTCAATCTAAATCCGGGCAAGAACGTATGTGACATTTATAATTCATGTGTACTTTTAATTCTTTTTTATTTTGTGTATTTTTTCCACAAAATGTGTGGAAATATCATGTAGTTACGCATATTATTTTCATTTTATACATAAGTTTTATCAATTTCGTGATAAATCTAATTGTAGATAGGCTATTTTGCTAGATTCCCCTTCTTAATACGCCAGGGCAAACGTACTCAAAATTCAGGGTACCTAATATTGGTGGATGGCCTTTGCAAGCAGTGCTCGCCTCGCTTCGCTCTCTTTGCTCGCACGTGGTTGATCACAGTTCTAACCTAACCCATTTGGTCGTGGTGCCCTGGCTTAGTTACTGCGACTGTCCGCGACCAATTCGGCTCTCGCGTGATTGGTTACAGTTCCAACCTAACTAAACTATAATATTGAATATCATTCAGGCCGTTAGTTGAACGGCCGCCGCGCCGTTTAGTTAAAAGGCTAGGCGGCTAACTATACCAGTTGGCTGCGACAGATCGATAGATATCTTATCAGCACAGCATGGTGTAGCTACATTAGTCATAGATTGCCAAAATATCACGTACTAAAAGGGTATTTTTCATATCATAATATTATTATGTAATAGCATTCCATAATATTGTATCTCTCTGTATAGTTAATCATATATTATCATGTTTAGTCGAACGTAAATGCGGTTTGCATAATCTAATTAGTATCATTACGGTATGTGGCGGTCATTCGCGATACCAGTTGGGATTATTCATTAATAAATAAATTTATATGTACTGTAATGTGGCCAAATAATAACAGCCGCACAGGTTGATCGATCAGGTTAAGCTACGCTTGCCGTGGTTGGTCTGTGGATGGGTGACCATCTTTACATACCGAGACCCCTCCGTGCCTCGGAAAGCACGTTAAGCCGTTGGTCCCGGCTGTCATTCGTGGATCTTTGACAGTCGTTACGGGTCATCAGAAGCCCGAAAATCTGACAACCAGTCTTACCAAGGGGTATCGTGTTACCCAGTAACTGGGTTGTGGTCGCTCCATGTAAAATACTAGTATTCAGCTGCATCCGGTTAGACTGGAAGCCAACCCCAACATGATAAGTAGTTGGGAAAAGGCTAGGTCGATTTTTTATTAGTATTGTGTCTGGAATGTAATGAATCATAATATCTACATTATATTTATGATAATGTGCATACCTTTTTAATTTTATTGTGTGTAATTTTATTGTGGTGTCAAGAGCCAGAACCAAACTGAAATGACAGTAGAATATACTTGAATAGGTAATGTACCCAATGTTATTATTGGGTACATTACATTTATATAACCATTACCATTACATGTATATTCTAAGTATATTCATTTACTTACTCGTGTGTGTTGCCAGTTATTCAACTATCTACAGATTGAGTCTTGAGATCAGACTGTGAACGTCCTTAAATTTATAATTTAATATATATAATTACGTGACTTGCCCCTCGGAAAGATCCAAGTAAAACACAATGTTGTTCATCGAGTAAGTAGAAAGAACCTACTGTTATACATGTCTAAATATAGCATTATTACATGCTTATCAACTTGTTTTGTTGTTATCATGATTATTTTAATATCATCAGAAAACCACAGTAGACTGCGATTTTATTTCCAACATTTTTATAAGTAATGGCAGTATTTTTTGTTATTTTATTCGTTATATAAAATTTATGTCTTTTTTTTTATTTGTAATGTGCGTTTTTTTGTACAGAATTAACAATTTTTAGGGTTCCATACCTCAAAAGGAAAAAACGGAACCCTTATAGGATCACTCGCGTGTCTGTCTGTCTGTCTGTCTGTCCGTCTGTCACAGCCAATTTGCTCCGAATCTTATGCACCGATTAAGTTGAAATTTGGTACACATATGAATCTCTGTGACCCAAACACAGACGTGTAACGTAAATAAATAAGTTTTGAAAATGGGAGTCATTTTTGAGGGGTAAATAGACAATTTAAAAAAAAAGTTTCGCAATCTGTACCGTGTGACATATCAAAGAAAGGGCTTACCGTGAGGATCTCAAATATTTTTTTTTCATCATTTTAAAATAAATTGTATTAAAGTTATTTAAGACAATAGACGGAAATTTATCATTCCCCCCCTTATCTCCGAAACTACTGAGCCTAAAATTTTGAACAAAATACAGAAAATAGTTCTATACCTATAGATTACAGGAAAATTAATAAGAAGTCTATGATCTTGAAACAACATGGTAAATCTCTCAATATTGTGCGTAAAAACTTACATTTTTAGTTGGAATGTATGGGAGAACATGTTTTTCAACTACAATGTTAAGTTTGTTCTTGGGATAAATTCATTCCAACTACGGAACCCTTCATTGTACGTGGTCCGACACGTACTTGGCCGGTTTTTTCTTTTTTATACTTACATCTTATATTCGACGGTACAAATAAATAAATTTTACTAAATGCTTATATGAAATATTATACGGTAAGTACACATAACAAAAAAATAATAATAATATGTCCGTCTCTGTCTGTATGTTTGTTCCGGTTTAATCTCCGAAACGGCTGTACCGATTTTTATGAAATGTGGTATGGGTATCCCCATACCACATTTCATTTCATTTGAACCCTGGGGAAGGACATAGTCTGGTGTGGTAACAGTTTTAATTCTACTCAAAGATATTTTCGTGAAGTCAAAAAAATATTATAAGCTAGCTTCAGTATGTAAGCTTTAGTATGTAGATAAGGCGTAGTTATGTTCTTCCCTAGGGTTCAAAGTAAGATAGCAAAATAATACACGAGTATTTTTTATTTATTTTCGTTTCAAAAAACCCGTTCCGCGAAATAAACGGATAAAAAAAGCCCGGAAGCACCTGTTTGATAAAAAAGCAAACACCTACGGATAACGATCCAATAATCCTACAGGGAACGAAACGTAAACGTAATCCTTTGCCAGCAAAGGTAACAGGATAACATTTTGATACAGGATCGACGTGATTTTAATGAGAATCTGTTTGTGAAGCGAATTATCAAGAGCAGGAGGAAATAATGGAAAATGTGACCGTATTTGAGTTTTGGATTATTTCTACTTCCTTATTATAGAATTGGCTGAAACTTTAGGGAGATGCAGTGCGATGGAACGGTTATTTTCTCATTTTATTTGGGATCTTCAACAAAGGTTACTCACGTATACAACATAAATATACAAGAATAAAAACAGTTATTTTACGTGTGCTCCTTCAATTACAGAATTAATTATTTTCTGTGAGTACTTAGGGCGAATTTCATCAATAAAACTGAATGCTATCAAAAGTTCCGGCTTAGCCCTGTCCAATGTTCCGGCTTGCCTATCATCTTCAAGTTTCGGCCTACCATCACCGAAACTCAATCCGGAAATATTAGTGGCATCCGAATGCTGCGTTCCGGGCCACCACCTTCCGGCAACTCCGGGTATCCATGAGCTCCACGCATGGTACATTTTATCCGCGTGACCACGTCGAGCTCACTAGGTGTCTGGCAAAACCAAAACCATCCGCCGACCGTCACGATTAACGGCACGGTGGCGTCTGCAGCGTGGCACACCCGCAGCGGCCATCGTCACATGTAATCTTACCACGTGGAAACTACGTCTATATCGTGTCTTGTAACGGCAAAAAAGAAAAAAAAAAGCTAAGGCATTGACGTGGTTTTGGAATCATTAAGAGTGGTCATAGTGAATAAGGGCCCAGGTTGAGCCAGGAGAGTACTGAGCTACTCCTAAGTGAATTAAGGAATTGTGATCATAAACCTAACCCCTTTCCCTTCTTTTATAAAACTAGGTACGCCCCGCGGTTTCACCCGCATAAGTGTCGATCCCGTGGAAATATCGGGGAATATAAAAAGTAGCCTATATGTTAAATCCAGGGTGTCAGCTACCTCCATACCAAATTTTATCAAAATTTGTCCAGCCGTTTGAGCGTGAAGAAGTAACAAACATATAAACACACACACACACTCACAAACTTTCGCCTTTATAGTATTAGTGCGATTATACTTTTTAGGTTGACACTACGTGGTATCATTTCATCTCCACCTCTGGAAGATCGACCCTGCGGCTGTATGTATATGGCATAATGTTCAAATAAAAGGCAGGTTCATCTAATTTTCAAACTTTGGGAAACAATTTAACAGGGAGTGCCAAGTTATGATAGAGCAAAAGTTCACTGATACATCCGATACTAAAGTTACTCATACAAAGTGAAATGTTTACAACTTTATACATAGACTACTTTCCATCCGCGACTTCGCAGGTGTGGTGGTATTTCGATAAAAAGTAGTCAGGGGTCCTGAACGGTGGATCAATTTTGATGAAATTTTGTGTGGGGATACTTTGAACCAGGGTTCAAAGTATCCCCACACAAAATTTCATCAAAATTGATCCACCGTTTCGGAGATTAGCCCGAACAAACATACAGAGTTACAGACAGACAAACATTTAAAATTGTTTTTATTTTGTGGGTTTTTTTTTTTAAAAAAACCTTCATAATAAATGCATTTAGTAAAAAGCTGTTATTTTGACATTACAAACATAGGTACACTTCAATTTTATTTATTTGCATAATAGATGTTATATTATGTAAACAAATAAGTGTTAGATAATGAAGTCTATTTAATTACTGTCTATCACAAATGAGAGTTGTATAAGTAGATCATTGAATAATAGCGTGTTTAATGTGTGATTGTTCATATATTATGTAGTTCATTAATTAATCCATATCTATACATAGGTAAGAGGCTTTTGGCTACTTTGATGTATTTTTTTTGTAATGTGCGTTTTGTTTGTGCAGATTAAAAAAATATTCTTGCTTTTCTTTATAATGAAATAGTAACAAAGGATTTTTGTCCGTTTATCTGGATGTATGTATGTTCCGCATTGGTGCAAAAACGGCTGAACGGATTTGGATGAAATTTGATACATAGATAGACATGACTTGAGTGAGGACATAGGGTACTTTTTTTATCCCGGAAGTAGTTCCCGTTGGATAATTTCCGATCAACACGTGGGCCAAGCCGCGGGCAAAGGCTCGTGTTTGATAATGAGCAGTACTTAATAAATAAGGTGCTGGGTAATATTTCCGACCAACACGTGGGCCAAGCCGCGGGCAAAGGCTCGTGTTTGATAATGAACGGTAATATTCTTGAAATTGGAAATTAGAAACGAGAGTAAACCCACAGCTCATCTCCGCACACATTAAAATTCAGACAACTTTATTCATGAACTTGGAATAATAATCTGAATATTTTGCCCGCACTTTATTTACATGAAAATAACAAGGAGCGGTCGTATTTATACTTAGTGGTTTTATAAATTAATGTAATTTGTTAAAACTGGATTGATCCTTTCATTCAGTTTATCCAAAGCCTGTCCAAATGTTGTCTGTAAGATATCGCCTTCTGCTATAGGACTGCTCATTGTATTGTAGGTCTTACTAGCTTTATAAAAGTGTTTTTATGTGTTGTATTATTTGGTGTACAATAAAGTATTTACATACATACTAATATTATAAATTCGAAAGTCTGTATGTTACCTTTTCACGCCTAAACCACTGAACGGATTTCGATAAAATTTGGCAGAGAGATAGATTGCATTCCGGGGAAGGACATAGGATAGTTTTTATCGACATACCTCGCGGGCGAAGCCGCGGGCGGAAGCTAGTCTATATATAAATTAAGGTCGATTTTCGAGTTAGTCTGTGTGACCGCTTTCTTCTAAACTACGTAACAGATTTTGATGCGGGTTCCTCCATGAATTCGGTTATTAGTCATAAATCTTAGTTGTCCCATTGCAGTGCAAAGGCCTCCCGTCCTTTTCTTCACTTTTCCCGGTCGACTGCGATTGTGGACTAATCCTTTAAGGAGTCCAGCTCCACCCGCCACCTCTTTCTGGGCCTGCCGCGCAGTCGTCTCCTGCCATCTATATTTCTGCTCCAACATGCGACTGATATGGCCAGCCTAGTTCCACTTTAGTCCAGCAGCTGTGCGGCCAACATGCGCTATTTGTGTTTTAAAAGAAGTTTAGAGTTCCTAATGCGGTAGGTATTATGTATCATAAATAAAAATAATAAAGAAATCTAGATGTTTTGTCAGGTGGTAAAAACCACGCAAGGACCAGAGAAATATTATTATCCTCAGGCCAAAAGTCTTCAAGATAGAATGGCCATGAAAAAATTGCAACAAGACGGACTTGACATTGAATTTCACTTATTTAATTAAAATAAAAAATAAATAACAGTGTTATGGAAATTTTAATGAGCAAACACTACACTGTAGCTAGTAATTATTCAGCATTAAAACGTGTAAATGAAGATAATGGCTACAACGTACAACTTTGTGAAGCTGTAGGTACTCTGCATCAATATTTACTTAGAGCCTTTGTAGTTTTTCTAGTATTACACCTATTATAGCACTTATAAACGAGTTGTCCACCCCTGAATCATTTCTCCTGGATTCTAAACATAATCATCATCTGCCTAGCCTTTTCCCAACTATTTTGGGGTCGGCTTCCAGTCTAACCGGATGCAGCTGAATACCAGTATTTTACATGGAGCGACTGCTTATCTGACCTCCACAATCCAGTTACTGGGTAATACGATTTCATACGATACCCCTTGGCAAGATTGGTTGTCAGACTTTTTAGGCTTATGACTACCTGGCTTCTGTCAAAGATCTACAAACTTACCGCGGCATGTAATGCGTATAAACATTATGCCAACAGCGTATTCTGACCTATTTCGGCCACATAATGCGAAGAGGAGATAGCAGCCTTGAAAAGCTGGTTATTGTTGGCAATACCGAAGGAAAGAGAGCACGAAGCCGGTCGCCAACACGATGGTCCGACCAAGCTAAAGAAGCTACGTCCTCAAGCAATTTTCAGCAGGTGGTGATGGCAACTTTGGACCGGAGTAGATGGAGGCGGATTGTCCAGTGAAAACATAATGAGGGACCACGCGGGCCCAGTGCGGGTTGGTATGGTAGATATCACGACTCACGTCTTCGAAGTTTTGGTTCTAGGGCATCCTCACGATTTTTTACCTTTACCGTTTTGAGAGTAGTAGTGATAAAATAAATGACACAAATTGAAGCACCAACCTGGGGTCGAACTTATGACCTACAACTCGTAAGTCTAGGCTGTCACCTAGTGCTAAAGACCTAGACGTGCCCGTGTCTGGGGTACTTGTAAATGGAAAATGATCTGTCAAACTTACCAGTACAATGGGGACAGTCTTCAGTTTGGTCCATTGTATCCTGAAGGAGGCTCGGTTGCACTTGGCAGATGTGAGCCTGACCCATCCGGGCAGCTCCAGGAGGTCAGTCAGAAGCTCCTCATCCAAGGTTAAGTCTTGAAGCTCACCGGACCCTCGCAGCGCTGAGAGGGAGATCTGTTCTGGTGACAGATTCTTTGTGAACCTGGGGAGTGAAGAACAAAGTGATCCTATATAAGGGTTCCGTTTTTTCCCTTTGAGGTACGGAACCCTAAAAACAAGGTGAAAACCTTGTTTTTGGAGTAACGTAAGTTAGAGACAGGTTTTCTTTTAGACCAGGAATCTTCTCTTTATTGTGTACACCACAATCTGTCTGTAACACCAACATCAAGAGAGGCGGGGTCGCGGCAGGCCACGTAGAGGATAGCGGGACAAACTGGATAGGTTCCGTCAAAACTGGAAGGAGGACGCGCGAGCTCGCGAAGGATGGAAGGAGTGGACGGAGGACTTTGCCCAGGAGTAGGGCAGCGTAGGCTTATAATATAATAATTATAATTTACCCACGAGCCCCTCATAGAAGTAATTATGTGAATTAGGCTTTTGCCTAGCAGGTTCATTTTATTTAGAAGTGTGTCACTGATTATTTTATGCTCGTTTATTGAAAATAAATTAATGTTATCACCAACCAAAATCAATACATCAAATAATTTAAACATGAATTTTCTGATATTAAAAAATAAATTCAATGTTCTTTGAAGTACATTGCAAACTTTATTTATGAATAATTCAACTTTAATACTTCATCATCTCCCATGTTTTATTATTCATACAGTTTATAATGAAAACAGAATAATGAGAAACCAAAGTAGGTACCTACTCTGAGAAGCAGTGCACCTGTTTCTTTTTAAGAGGAAACACTGTCATGTGGTTGTTAGCGTTCAGGGGCCAGGGGGCCTAAAAAGGCCACTTTGGCAGAATCATAAAACAATTCTTATCACACAATTCATCTGTTTGACAGTTTCACACCTATATGTCCCTGAAGGGTTAGGCAGAGGTGTACCTATAGCATTTTACGAATCTCCATACAAAACTGTCATACAGATGAAATTGCGTGATATGAATTGTTTTATGATTCTGCCAAAGTTGCCTTTTGCCCCCAGTACTAAGATATTCCTCTGTTTTCTCCCTGGTTAATGATACTAGTTAAATTATTTTTCTACAATATAATGTATTATCTACCACTCCCATGTCCTTATGTTTTTCTTTTTCCAATACTTCATTTTATCCATTTTACAAAAAAAAAGTATGGAATGAGCGCCAACATCCATGTGACCACATTTCCTCTTTTAAGATGTATCCTGTTTGGTCATGACATTGACAAATCATGATATATATTTATCCTAATTTGTTCAAGACAGGGATTTCTAACATGTGTCTGGGAGCATGTACCAAGACCACCAGGGGAACCAGAAATAAAATATAAAGTAATTGTGAATGTAACAAGAGCCTGTAACGATTATCCCAATGTCTCAAGCGCCCACCACAAAAGTTTGAGGAATGCTGATATAGGCTTTTTTAGTTGCATATTGCTACATACTCCTCATACAGTTAAAATGATTATTACTTGTTGTACTCATACACTTCAGTTCAAGTGTGTAGCAGATGTTAGGTGTAGACAAACAATTTAACAAAAATGTTGATAGATTTTTAATGTGAAAATCATTGCTGGCCTATCTAAAGTAGTTTGTTTTAAGTCCAATAGGAATACTGGAACTAAGGAAGAATAAAACATATATTGTGCCAACCCCTAATAAATTGGGGCAAGGGCTAGAAAATGATGGTCATGATGAATACCAACCTAGTCAGTTTTAAACATATAATATAAACTGGATCCATTAAGTACTTGATTTTTTCCTAGCAATATCCTAAAAAGACGGAAGGAAAGAAAAGGAAGGAAGTATGGGACTGATGGCCTCTCTGCAACCGCCAGAAGCTTTTTGCAAAATACTGTTTTTCTGTGGGGTAATTGTTTAACATGGTAACAGTATCAATGGCTTTAATTTTGACAGTTCAACAACATTCATTATGTTATTTACATTGTTGAGCAGCCCAATTTTTCCAACATAGGAAGCAATGGATTAGCAACATCCTTCAAAATCGAGTGTGTTACACTATGAGTGCACCTTGTACAAGTCATATAGATAAGCATATGAAGACAGAAAAGGAAGGAAGTATGGGACTGATGGCCTCTCTGCAGCCGCCAGAAGCTTTTTGCATAACACTGTTTTTCTGTCGGGTAATTGTTTAACATGATAACAGTATCAATGGCTTTAATTTTGACAGTTCAACAACATTCATTATGTTATTTACACTGTTGAGCAGCCCAATTTTTCCAACATAGGAAGCATTGGATTAGCAACATCCTTCAAAATCGAGCCTGTTACACTATGAGTGCACCTTGTATAAGTCATATAGATAAGCATATGAAGACAGCATGTTAATTTACGTTGTCACTTTAGTTAGACAGCTAGGTAATAAAGATAAATGTATCTAAATTATTGCATCATAATATCAGTATTTTTTGAACTGTCTAAGCTATGTAAAGTGGTAGAATAAATAATGAATACAGGATTTTATGTGATAATAAACTGAACCACATTGTGGTGCTAAGCAAACAAAACATGTTAAATATTAATTATTGTTATTGTAAACAATGTTGTAGATTAGCATGTTTTTTTACTAGTATTTTGGTTAAACCCCTACAAAAATAAAATATGCATGAAATAGTATTACCTATTCTTTTCTTATAGGTGTCATCATTCAGTTATAGGAACTAGACAAAATAACAAGCCTGATTCATAATATAATATTATGCATTATTCAAGAATTTAGAATGAGTTATTTTTACTCAACTTATCCTAATTAATTTTAAAGTATTGCTCTTTTATTACAAACTGATTTGATTGTAATATTTTAATAACAAAATAGTGAATGCTTTTGGAAAACTATTTATAAGTAAGTGGATATTGCATTCTGATACTTCATTTAGGAATTCATAAAAATAATGAGAAAATAATAAAATAGGGTTTTCTAACAATTAATTTCCTATAAGGAAATCTAATATAATAATGGTACATTACAAAATAACGTTAACAAGATGTTTCATGAAATTTCCAAGGTCTTGCATTCCCCCTGAAACAGATGCTTAGTTTACTATAGTTCAACAGCATTTGTGTAGCTCACAACTAACGAATTTGACCGACTGATAACATAACACGTCAGATAGTCGCGCATTGACTACTCGAGGCTATATTAAGAATTATAAAATGATTTTTAATATGTAATATTTATGATATAAGTGTATGGCTATTTTTTTCATTGTACTGGGCAGTATTTACAACGACTAACAGAGCGAGTAATATAATATAACTGATTAGTGTGTTCTTTTTAAATTTACGGCCTGCACAAAACGTTTTTAAATAGATAAGTAGATATGTTAACAATACATAAATAAATCAAACAAAGAAACGCATGTGTGCCAAGTTAATTACGTTTGTTTCATACATTGGAAACATTTATCTAAATTGCTTATACGTTAAACCAAAGTCATTATGCTCTAATCACTGAAAATTAATTAAATTAATAACACAGCAATAAATCTATAGAACAAGAGACGTATTCCACAAAACTAAAGGGTGCACTTACCTCGATAGATGTTTTAGTAATTGGTTCTTTATTATAGTCACCATTTTTAATGATAAATTTGTTATAATCTAACTAAATATCACGGAATTTATCAAAAAATCATTATCGCACACACGGAATTCCCACATCCAAAGGTACTTTTTAAGTGAACAAGTGAGTGAATGAATCACACGAAATGTCAACATCGACCGAAACACAGATGATATTCTCGACTCGATGAAATTATAAATTGTCCTATTCATGGCGTGATTAATAATAATCACTGTCACATTTTAATAGACTTTTCATTAATGTGAATTGAAAAAGATCGTTTTTTTGTTTTGCATTTAAACAAGTCTGACATATTTTTCATCCGAAACACTAGCTGCGTACATCGGAATCGTTCCATGGAAACGGAACGCAAACACAGCAACCAAACCGCGCGACTTTTGTTTATATGTTGCTAAGTGGGTAATCGATTTTCTACAGTTTTGATTTTATTGAATTATTATTTTCCCGAAAAAAGGTATAATTAAAGAAAGAGTTTATAGTGAAAGAAAAGAGGACAAGACACTGGCAGTTAATGGTCTTTGAAAAGACATTTGTAAGATTCTAAAACAAGATAATTTTGACACAAAGTCTTTTGTTGTTGTTTTCAGAGCTTCATTTTCATTTACAATAATTATTTATTTCGTATTAGCGCTTCGTTGTAAACAATTTCTGAGTAATTTATTGAAAGTAATCAGAGTTTTATTGATTAAATTTACTTAATATTAAATAGAGCAGTAACTAGTAGATCCTTGATTTGCTGTAAGTTTCTTGGTAGGCGCTAGCAGATTCTTCGTTGGATATTGTGATTGACAGGTCCACGTTTGACACGTGGTACGTTACTTTGTTTCTTTTAAGTATTTTTATCATTTCTGTATAAATTAGGTACTATAGCAAAGTAGATTTAGATGCTGATTTGAATTCCTAACTTTACCTCCAGCACCTGTCCTTGGCAGAGTCAGGCTATCTTAGACCATGCAGTGCCACCTGACTTTGCATGGTTTAAAAGTTTTCGATACAACTTCACACGTGATCGTGACACATAAAAATACTCTATAACACAGCGGAAACTATTCAGACACTTATTTATTTAGTATAGTTATATTTATACTTTTTTATACACTTTGTAGTCTTGTTACGTTCGTAAACGCAAAACATTAGGTAGGTACCATGCTAAAGCGTAAATATTTACATCTGGACTCGACTAAAACCATCAAAGATTTTATTTAGTAATTAGGTAGTACCACTAGATATTCACATAATTTTTCTCTCGCTACGTAGGTATTCAAACAAGCACCTGTAGGTAAGCTAATTCCTGTTTTTAGCAGCCCACAGTACTTGCACGCTTCCACAATGGCACGCCGAGAGAAAAACGTAAAACTGAATTATATCGACACCGAATTTTCATCCGGAGACTGTAAACAGATGAAATCGAAACGCTACAAGGAGGAGAATAACAACGAGGTTGATGAGCTCTCGAAAGACCTCTCCGAAATGGGCTGTATAGTCGACGGAGTCAAAAGACCTAACATATGCGTTGAATCGTGCGTCTACGAAGGTTCCGAGTCCGAAAATGAAGTTTCTGAAGCTTACAATGAGGAGGACGCTTATTCTGATGAATTTGAAGAGGATAAAACTGAGGATGAGGTTAAGAGTAGTGACGAGGAAGAGTCTATTGATTCTGTGAAGTCTCTACCGAAATCGACTGATACGAGCAGAGAGCCTACTGCAAGGTCTTCCGTTAAATTAACCAAAAGTCAGTCTTCTGTTACAAGTAAACCGCGAGGTTCTGTACAGTCCGGGAGATCTACCAGTTTTGGGTAAGTTTTAGGTATCTACTTTCTTTTTTTTGCCAACATTGACACTTTCAATGACAATCAATCTGCTTTAATCAAGCTGCCTACCCTTTTCGGTTTTCTGTCTATTAACCAGATGCAGCTGTATACCAGTATTTTACATTGTGCGACTGCCTGTCTGACCTCCACAGCCCAGTTAATGGGTAACACGATACCCCTTGGTAAGATTGGTTGTCAGATTCTTGGGTTTCTGACTACCCGTGACGACTGCCAAAGATCTGCGAACGCCAGCCGGGCGGGACCAATGGCTTAAAGTGCTTTCCGAGACACAGAGGGCTCTCGATGGATGGTCACTCATCCACGAACCGACCGCGACAAGCGTAGCTTAACCGTCGATCGCCAGGCAATTACATTTCATAATGGGGATGTTATCGTTCTTAAATTTTTTCTGAATTAATGCCTATAGAAGTGTAAAAACTAATTCTTTATAGTTTTTGTAAACGCTAGAGGCACCAGCGAATCAAGTATAATTGTTGCATTTGACAACCATCCGTATTTAAAACTTGCCAATGTTCAAAACAAGACGCACGCTCGTGTTTTACAACTGCGATGCAACATGAAACCCATTCCTAACTTTAGTTGAAAAGTCTGCAAAATCAATCGATTTTATTTAAACGTTTTGCAATATTTTCATCTGACGAAGCGACGCGCGTTTTACTTGTGGTTACCAAGTATACAAATACGCTGTGTGTGTGAGCGCAGGAGCTATCTCAGTACCGTTC